>OY997266.1:40997050-42197050 GCA_963921465.1 Triticum timopheevii | reverse complement strand
AGGGGAGGCCGAAGGGTCCAAGAGGGGAAGGACTATCCCCCCGGACAGCTCCGCCAACATCAACGTTGGCGAGGAAGAATGGCCTTCAAGGGCCAGGCCTCCGGCGAGATCGTAAGTATCCGGATCCCTGAATGATTTATGGTTTCTTTTTATGTCACATAGCGTCCTTCTAACGCCGCATACTGCCTGCAGTCCGGCCGATGATGATCTTCCCGCTTCCTCAAGCGGGTCGTTGGCTCCGTCGGATGTAGATTCCATCCCCACGGCCTCTACCCCTCGCGCCACTGAGGACGCCGAGGTGGGGTCCCAAGGAGGGACCCATCAGGGGGAGGCTCCGGAGGCGCCACAAGGCGGCCTCCCAAACTTTGCGCCGGACTCCACTTCGGAACCCGCAAGGGCTCCAGAGTCCGGCCGGCGGCCCCTTCGTAAGAAGGGCAAGACCGTGACGCCGGCGGCCTCCGTCCAACCGGAGGCGCCGGACAACTTGTTGGAAGCGCTTCAAGGCGCTTCCATCAAGGAAGAACACCGCACTATCATGAGTGCGGTGATTCAGAAGGTGTAGCTCGCCAAGAGCGGGCTGTCCGAAGCCTGCAGGAGCTTGAGCGGTCCGAGCAAGAGCTCGGCCGTGCCAAGAAGCAGCTCCAGGACAAAGAAGGTGAGTAACACCACTTTGAATAGTTACCTTACAGAAAAGGATTTAGGTTGCAATAAAAGAATAACAAGGATAACATGGGTACTGCAGGGGCCACGAACGAGGTGGCAGCCCTGAAGGAGGCCGTGTCCGCGGCCGAACACAGTGCGGCCGTGGAGCGGATGTAGCGAGAAAAGCAGGAGGCACAGGTGGCGGTGGTTCGGCAAGAGCTCCAGGCTCTCATGGAAAAGCATGAGAGTTTGGAGCGTGACTCCAAGACTCGAGAGTCCGAGCTTGCCTTGGCTCTCGAAAGTGCCAAAGCCGCCAAGGCCGAGGCCCATAAGGCCCTTCAGGAGGTGGAAGATGTGAAGAAAATAGCGGCGGGTAAGGCATTTTTCATGCAAAGCAAGCATGTTAATGTAAACTACCTGACACTTACCCGAATTCGCAGCTCTCCAGGGGCGTTTGCAGATTTGCCTCGTAGTGTATCCGATGCCGCTATATTCTACCGTGGCGAGGAGGGAAGCTCAACGGAGAAGGTCTTCTGGTCTCAGTACGCTGAGGCCGGACATCCGGTGCCCCTTAGCGACCAGCTGAAGCAGCTGGTCGAGCTCCACAAGGTTGCCAAATAGGCCATGAAGGGCCTCATAGTCTGGCTGTGGCCTGGAGAGGCCATGCCCGGGAGCTATTTCAGCCTCGTACGACGGCTGGTGGATGTGTGCCCCTGGGTGGAGGTCATCAAGCGCTCCGCCTGTATTGAAGGTGCTCGTCGGGCCCTTGCCCGCGCAAAAGTGCATTGGGGCAAGCTGGATGCAGAGAAGCTGATCACTGACGCGCCGCCAACGGGCAAGGAATATCGTACGCCCGAAATGTACTATAAGACTGTCCTGAAGGGTGCTCGCCAGATTGCGGATGAGTGCCCCCGAGATGTAATTATTGAGTAAACTCGCTATGTAGTATCCTGTGCGCTTGAAAACGTTGTTCATACGCGCTAAGCAACGCTTGTTTTAATTTAAAATATTACCTTCCGTGCGGCCGTTTATAAAATCTGAGAGATGGCAAGTTGTTGGCTTCAGCCCCCATGGCACTAGTGCTGGGGTGTTCGGGATAAACTTGAGCACTCTTGTTCCCATATTTGGGTCCATCTAGGGAGGCGCTCAACACAACGAACAAGGCAACCGGACTTATAATGCTTGAACACTCTCACTTAGCCATAGAATTCTATAATTTTAAATTTAAGCGAAGCCCCTAGTATTTGGAAGACCGAATTTGGGGCACTATCCACGCCTTCATCGGACATTATCCGGAATTTCGCTCGAAGCGGCGTAGGCCTTTAAGGACCCGAAAAAACCTCTCGAACAGCGGCCAGTCTCTCGCCTTATCATGACGGTCAGTTTTAGCTTTCTCCACTGAGGCGTTAACCCGGCTCAACCGGGGCGCAATCGCAGTGGTTCTCCCAGTGCTACCTTAGCCGATAGAACGGAAACGTAAGGTGCCAAACATGGGAGCCGGGCAAACCCAACTATTGACCCAAGACATGATTCGGAGACGATTCATATAATGCTATAAGTTCGGGGTGCCGCACATGTGAAAGTGTTCGGACTTATCAGACCAGAATGCGGGGAACATAAGCCCCTAGTGTATTCGGCCGTACCAAAATATACGGATGCAACATGTTGTAAATGAACATATATATAAAGCAATGCATTTATGGGCAGAAGGTGCTGCATTTTATTCAAGAAGTTCTGCTATGAGTGCGGAATGATACAAATAGTGCGAAAAGCAAGGGATTGGACGAATTAAAGGCGTCTCCCTCCAGGGGTAGGCCGCAGAATGGCGTGTAAATTTAATACTCGTAATGGAGACCACCTGAGTGTTCGTCGTAGCCTTTGTCTCTCCCTAGCTGCTGCATCATGAGTTCGGCAGGTTCGCCGCCAGACAGAGTCCTGTAAAAAAAGGAAAAATAAAAGAAAAGAGCGACACACTTGGGAGCCCCTGGTGTGGTCGAGCCGCACACTGGGTTTGTTGTGGTCGTGCCCCTTCCCCTGGACCCATGGAATCTCTAGGGTGTAATTATGTACGCGGAGAGTCTGTCTTACAATTGCTCGAGGGCTGGGGTTGGGGCCACATTGCTACGCGTGCTCGGAACGTGCCAGGTGGTCTTGGTTGATGTTGCTCCGGGCGCGTTTGGTCGTGTCCGGCCGTTTAACAGCCGGACTCGAAAATTGCCTTAAAAGGCTGCTTTGTACTTCTGCCGCGAGAGCCGCTGTATGTTCCTCCGTCCGGAGGGAGCGTTCCGTGTTTCCATTGACCGTGATGACTCCACGAGGGCCCGGCATCTTGAGCTTAAGGTATGCATAATGCGGCACCGCGTTGAATTTTGCGAACGCGGTTCGTCCGAGCAGAGCGTGATAGCCACTGCGAAACGGGACTATGTAGAAGATTAACTCCTCGCTTCGGAAATTATCCGGGGATCCGAAGACCACTTCCATTGTGACTAAGCCTGTGCAGTTGGCTTCCACACCTGGTATGATGCCTTTGAAGGTCGTTTTTGTAGGTTTAATCCTTGAAGGGTCTATGCCCATCTCGCGCACTGTATCCTGATAAAGCAGGTTCAGGCTACTGCCGCCGTCCATCAGGACTCTCGTGAGGTGAAAACCATCAACGATTGGGGTCTAAAACCAATGCGGCGAATCCGCCATGGTGGATACTAGTCGGATGGTCTCTTCGATCGGAAGTGATCGGGCAAGAGGACCATGGGTTTAATTTTGGGGCGACTGGCTCCATCGCGTATACGTCCCTTAGTGCACGCTTCCGCTCCCTCTTGGGTATATGCGTTGCGTATATCATATTTACTGTCCGAACTTGAGGGAGGAATCCCTTCTGTCCTCTGTTGTTCGGTGGCCGGGTTTCTTCCTCGTCGTCGCTGTGTAGCCCCTTGTCATTGTTTTCGGCAATTAATTTGCCTGCCTGCTTAAATACCCAACAATATCTATTGGTGTGGTTAGCTGGTTTATTGGGGGTTCCATGTATTTGACAAGAGCGGTCGAGTATTCGGTCTAAATTGGACGGACCCGGAGTAGTTCTTTTAAATGGCTTCTTCCGTTGACTGGGTTTAGAGCCTCGGAATCTGGCATTGACTGCCGTATCCTCATTGCTGTCGCCGTTAATGCGGCGTTTGTTTTTGTATCGACGCGACCTGCCATTGCGGTCCTTGGTATCCGGACTACCAGCATTTTTGCTCAGGTTGTTGCTGCGAGCTAGCCAGCTATCCTCTCCCGCGCAAAAGCGGGTCATGAGTGATGTGAGGGCTGCCATGGATTTTGGCTTTTCTTGTCCTAGGTGCCGGGTCAGCCACTTGTCGCGGATGTTATGTTTGAAGGCAGCAAGGGCCTCTGCATCCGGACAATCGACAATTTGATTTTTCTTTGTCAAGAACCATGTCCAGAATTGCCTGGCCGATTCGTCTAGCTGCTGGATTATGTGGCTTAGGTCATCTGTGTCCGGTGGTCGCACGTACGTGCCTTGGAAGTTGTCGAGGAATGCGGCTTCCAGGTCTTCCCAGCATCCAATCGACTCTGCTGGCAGGCTGATAAGCCAATGCCGAGCTGGTCCTTTAAGCTTGAGCGGGAGATATTTGATGGCGTGAAGATCGTCGCCGCGGGCCATGTGTATATGAAGGAGATAATCCTAGATCCAAACCGCGGGGTCTGTTGTGCCATCGTAGGATTCGATGTTAACGGGTTTAAACCCTTTAGGGATTTGATGATGCATTACTTCATCAGTGAAGCATAGTGGGTGTGCGGCGCCTCTGTATTGAGCAATATTGCGACGTAGCTCGAGAGAGCGTTGTCTGCTGTGTTCGGCCCGGCCGGAGTGGTTATGTCCAGCACGACGGTATTCGTCGTGGGTCTTGGGGCGCCTACTGACCCATAGATAGATCTGGATTGTCTTGCCTTATCCTCCAATATGTCTCGCAAGTCCGGCGCGTTCCCCCGCGGCTTCATGCTTTTTGAGCGGTGCCGAGGGACGGTTTTGGTGGAGGGTTTGCATGCCTCTCTGTCGCGGCCACGAGGTGGTCGGTCTGCCGTATTGTGCGCTGGTGATGCCGGATTGTATGCTTCCTCCTCTAGTCGGGGGAGCAACTTGCGTTTTGGGTAGCTTTTGGAGGGGCGTTCGAGTTCGTACTCTTCGGCCGCGAGGACCTCGGTCCATCTGTCGGCCAGCAGGTCTTGATCAGCTTGAAGCTGTTGCTGCTTTTTCTTTAGACTATTTGCTATGGCCATTAGCCTGCGTCTAAAATGCTCTTGTTCGACGGGATCCTCAGGCACGATGAATTCGTCGTCGTCGAGGCTTGCCTCGTCTCCGGAGGGAGGTATGTAATTATCATCCTCGACCTCTTCGTCTGCCGCCCTCTCGTGAGGGCTTGCTTCTGCCTCCTCTTGCGCTGAATCTTGCTGGAGGGGGTTGTCCTCGGCACTTTCTGGGGTGTTTTTATCTCCTGTGCCGGAATCTCCATTCTTGCTATGGCGGGATTTAGAGCGGCGCCGCTGACGTTGGCGCTTGGGCTGTTTCTTTAGGGAATCTGCCTCTGCTGCTTCTTCACCGTCCCCGCCTTTTGGGGTGTCCACCATGTATATGTCGTATGATGAGGTGGTTTTCCAGTGTCCTCTAGGCGCTGGTTCTTGATAGTCTCCGGCATCGTCGTCCATACCGTCGATGTCTTCGGAGTCGTAGTCGAGCACGTCGGTTAGATCGTCGACGGTGGCTACGAAGTGGGTGGTGGGAGGGTTCAGAATTTCTTCGTCGTCCACGTCCCAACCATCCCGGCCGTAGTCCGGCCAGGGCTCTCCGGATAACGAGAGATGCTTCAGCGAATTTAGGATGTCCGCAGCGGTGAATTCCATGACCGGCGTCCAATCGGATTCGACTGGCGCGGGCGTAGGAGGGTCGGAGTCCGGTAGAGAGTCCGACACCTCGGAGTCATGAGCTTTATGCGGGACAAGGTCAGTGTTCGGCTCCATCGCCGTAGAAGTTGCAGCCCCCAAGGCGGTGTCCAGCCACCCGTCCTTGATCTGCGCGATCGGCTCCGGACTATAGATCGGAGCGGATTCGAGTGTCGCTTCCAAGGTGCTGTCCGGCGGCAGAGTTAGGTCGTGCCCATCGTGACAGTGTGGCACGCTCGGCTGTGGCTCGGATCCGTCGAGGATCAAGTCCCCGCGGATATCGGCCGTGAAGTTTAGGCTTCCAAACCTGACCTGACGGCCAGGGGCGTAGCTTTCGATCTGCTCCAGATGGCCAAGTGAGTTGGCCCGCAGAGCGAAGCCGCCGAATACGAAGATCTGTCCGGGGAGAAAAGTCTCACCCAGGACCGCGTCGTTGTTGATTGAATAGGCCATCAAGCCTATCGGTGACGACACACAGGAACTCTCAATGAAAGCACCAATGTCGGTGTCAAAACCGGCGGATCTCGGGTAGGGGGTCCCGAACTGTGCATCTAGCCGGATGGTAACAGGAGACAAGGGGCACGATGATTTACCCAGGTTCGGGCCCTCTTGATGGAGGTAAAACCCTATGTCCTGCTTCATTGATATTGATATTATGGATGTTTACAAGAGTGGATCTACCACGAGATCAAGGAGGCTAAACCCTAAAAGCTAGCCTATGGTATGATTGTTGTAATGTATGTCCTACGGACTAGGGCCATCCGGTTTATATAGACACCGGAGAGGGCTAGGGTTACATAGAGTCGGTTACAATGGTAGGAGATCTACATATCTGTATCGCCAAGCTTGCCTTCCACGCCAAGGAAAGTCCCATCCGGACACGGGACGAAGTCTTCAATCTTGTATCTTCATAGTCTTGGAGTCCGGTCGATGATGATAGTCCGGCCAATGATAGTTCGGCCGATGGTGGTAATCCGGCTATCTGGACACCCCCTAGTCCAGGACTCCCTCACGGGGGCTTAGGTGCAGTCCAGTACTCGCCTATGTATAAAAAATCCTACCGAGTGGTGAGCCATCCTCTCACTTGGGGGCTTAGCTGCAGTCCAGAACTCGCCTAAGTATAAAACTCCTACCGAGTGGTGAGCCATCCTCTGACTCGGGGGCTTAGCTACTGTCCAGTACTCGCCTAAGTTTAAAAGGTCCTACGAAACGATACGGGTCGGCCATGACCCCCCCCCCCTCCCAGGGGCTGCACCGTCAAGAAGAAGGACGAGATTGTGAGAGCAATCCTCTCACTCAGGGGCTTAGCTGCAGTCTAGTACTTGCCTAAGTATAAAAAATCCTACCGAGTGGTGAGCAATCCTCTCATTCGGGGGCTTAGCTATAGTCCAGTACTCGCCCAAGTATAAAAATCCTACCGAGTGGTGAGCAATCCCCTCACTCGTAGGTTTAGCTGCAGTCCAGTACTCGCCTAAGTTTGAGAAACCCAAACGAATGGGGCGGGTCAACCACGACCCCTTCCCCCGGGGCTACACCGTCAAGAAGAAAGATGAGATTGTGCGCACTGCCAAAGGCTCATCCAACAGCCGACGCCAAGGCGAGCTGCTTTCAGGAACGTCAAGACCATTGCTGAGTGCCTTGCTGATGAGCTGATCAATGCTGCCAAAGGCTCGTTCAACAGCTAATGCCAAGGCGAATAATTGCTTTCAGGAACGTCAAGGCCATTGCTGAGTGCCTCGCTGATGAGCTGATCAATGCTGCTCAAGGCTCGTCCAACGGGTCGACTGCGGCCTCTTCCTCAGAAGCTGCATCAAGAGTACAGAAACCAATCCGAGAGAAGATAAACACAACATATTTAAAAATAAGCTCAGGGCAGATAAATCCAAAGGTTTCTAAACCACAGATTAAAGTACTCGGGCATCAGGCCCGAAGGAGTTTAAAGGATTACAAAATCACTCGGCATTCTGAGGCAAATGAAGGCGAAGCATAATGTTTTTCCGGTCGCTCGACGGGAGAAGGGTTGGCTAGATCGCAGAAGCTGTCGAGGTCGATACTGTCAGCAATATGAGTGGCTGCCTCAAGGAAGGTGTCCATGAAGGTCTAGAAGGAGTGCATCTTAGTATTCGCAACCTTGAGGGCCGCTAGCTTGTCTTCTCTAGCCTCCTTGCAGTGCACTCGAACCAACGACAGGGTGACGTCAGCACCACAGCGGGCGAATGACTTCTTCCACTCTTGTACTCGGACAGGAATCTGATTCAGTCGAGTGCAAGAGTGGAAGAAGTCATCCGCCCGCTGTGGTGCTGACGTCGCCCTATCGTTGGTTCAAGTGCACCGCAAGGATGCTAGAGAAGACAAGCTGGCGGCCCTCAAGGTTGCGAATACTAAGAAGCACTCCTTCCAGGCCTTCATGGACACCTTCCTTGAGGCAGCCACTCGTATTGCTGACAGTATCGACCTCGACAGCTTCTGCGATCCAGCCAGCCCTTCTCCCACTGAGTGACCAAAAAAACATTATGCTTCGCCTTCATTTGCCTCGGAATGCCGAGTGCTTTTGTAATCGTTAAAACTCCTTCGGGCCTGACTCCCGAGTACTTTAATATGCGGTTTAGAAACCTTTGGATTTATCTGCCCTGGGCTTATCTTTAAATATGTTGTGTTTATCTTCTCTCGGATTGGTTTTTGTACACTTGATGCAGCTTCTGAGGAAGAGGCCGCAGTCGACCCGTTGGACGAGCCTTGAGCAGCATTGATCAGCTCATCAGCGAGGCACTCAGCAATGACCTTGACGTTCTTGAAAGCAATTATTCGCCTTGGCATTAGCTGTTGAACGAGCCTTTGGCAGCATTGATCAGCTCATCAGCAAGGCACTCAGCAATGGTCTTGACGTTCCTGAAAGCAGCTCGCATTGGCGTCGGCTGTTGGATGAGCCTTTGGCAGTGTGCACAATCTCGTCCTTCTTCTTGATGGTGCATCCCCGGGGGGAGGGAACGTGGTCGACCCGCCCCATTCAGCTGGGTTTCTCAAACTTAGGCGAGTACTAGACTGCAGCTAAACCTCTGAGTGAGGGGATTGCTCACCACTCGGTAGGATATTTATACTTGGGCGAGTATTGACTGCAGCTAAGCCCCCGAGTGAGAGGATTGCTCACCACTCGGTAGGAGTTTTTATACTTAGGCGAGTACTGAACTGCAGCTAAGCCCCTGAGTGAGAGGATTGCTCTCACAATCTCGTCCTTCTTCTTGACGGTGCAGCCCTGGGGGGGGGGGGGTCGTGGCCGACCCATACCGTTTGGTAGGACCTTTTAAACTTAGGCGAGTACTGGACTGCAGCTAAGCCCCCGTGTGAGAGGCTGGCTCACCACTCGGTAGGATTTTTATACTTAGGCGAGTTCTGGACTGCAGCTAAGCCCCTGAGTGATAGGATTGCTCACCACTCAGTAGGATTTTTTATATTTAGGCGAGTACTAGACTGCAGCTAAGCCCCCGAGTGAGAGAACTGCTCACCACTCGGTAGGATTTTTTATACTTAGGCGAGTACTGGACTGTAGCTAAGCCCCCGAGTGATAGGATTGCTCACCACTCGATAGGATTTTTATACTTAGGCAAGTGCTGGACTGCAGCTAAGCCCCCGAGTGAGAGGCTAGCTCACCACTCGGTAGGATTTTTTAACACTTAGGCGAGTACTGGATTGCAGCTAAGCCCCCCAGTGAGAGGCTGGCTTACCACTCGGTAGGATTTTTTTAATACTTAGGCGAAATGGATTCGCAGCTAAGCCTCCGAGTGAGAGGCTGGCTCACAACTTGGTAGGATTTTTTCTTCAACTTAGGCGGAACGGATTCGCAGCTAAGGCACCCACTGGGAGTGATGGCTCCAGGGCGGTCGAAGCAGTTACTGGGTCAGACGCGTGGAGTTGCACTGGAGCGGCAGGAGTCGGAGCAGTCGATCCCAACGGATGATTAGTCGTCAGCGGGTTGGCGAACGTGACGTTGGTCCGATCCGGTTCTCCAGAACGTTCGACCACCACCTCAAGCACCGGCGTCGATTGAGGGACTTGAACTTCAAGCCTCCTCTTGCTTGAGCCCCCACTCCTCTTCCTCCTCTCCTATAGAGGCACTTCTTCTTCATCATCATTAGGGAGCACGACGACCTCTTGCGGAACTACAGAAAGAGAGAAATATCAGAAATTTAGCCAATTGACGATTCACTCGACTTAATGAAGCCTGGTCGAATGGACTTACCAGCTCGAGAGGTGGCCTCCTCATCTCCTGGCGCCTTGTTGATGTCCATGTCAGTGGCAGCAGAGGTGGGGCTAGAAAGATACATGATCCGGTTGGTCAGAACAAAAACTTCAGTCGACCTACGTAAAAACAAGCGAGACACTCACCCCGAAGCAATAGGGACTTCCATCTTGATCCGCGGCAAAGTCTTCCGAGCCTTGGGAGGAACAACCTTGGGTTGCTTGGCGACCTTCTCCGTCAGCTCCGGAGTCGACGTCCGAGTGCGCTTCTGAGTGAGGGTACTCGGAGCCACGTTCTTCCGGCGCCCGCCCGCCGTGTCATGCTGCTGCTTGGATCGGCGTTCGAAGCACGACGACGAGTCGACTTCTTCCTCGTCGTCCGACTCCTCGCTCTCCTCCTCTTCCTCTTCATCCGAAGACTCCCAGTCGCCAGTCTCCTCCAAGGTAGTCAGAATCCCGACTCGACTGCTAGAATCCTACGACTTCACGACCCTACGGAAGCATGTCGATCCGAATCCACTATGAATCCGGATCAGGTAGAATCCATGTTGAGTCGCGATCCAAATCATAGAATCCTGTACAAAGCTGTACAATCCCGACTACGCTATCGACTATGTCCGATTCTACTAATTTATCTAAGTCATGTGCTTAGTTGTTGTAGAATAGTATGCCATCATCCAAACCCCTTTTCATATACCTCATGGACCTTTATTCCCCTCTCGAGCCCAAACGCTCAGCCCCCAACACTTTTGATCTAGCTCTTAGAAACCCTAGATTGAAATTGAGGATCGAGCTTGTCAACGGATGGAATTGGAGTGAAAATAAGGATGCTTCAAGATTGATCGGAGAAGAAGAGCAAGACCCTTCAAGGTTTAGCACTGCAGGTCAGATAGACAAGTGATCAACTATTCACACACTTTAAAAAGAACCTAAGTAAATTTTGTGCATTGAAGGTTTAAATGTTCTATTTATTTCCCTCTCATATATGTTCCATACATGCGAGCTAGATGGCAGGTTAGCCATAAAAAGAAGTGGAATACAACTAGCATTGATGTGTATGTTCTTTGCTCCATATTTAGTGTCAAAACTCTATAGAACCCATGTAAATTTCCTGTGTGCGTACAAAATACCTTATTTGAGTAAATCTAGTAGAATCCTCGATTCCACGACTCGATCTTACGACTCGATTTTGTCAAAGGAAAATTGATCCGACTCTGAATCCCGACTCTGACTACCTTGCTCTCCTCTACGCTGGCCTCTCCCTCCTGGCCCTGCTCCAATGCTTGTTTGCCATTGGGCATCAAAAACATCTCAGTGAAAACCTGCAGGACAAATCAGTCGAGTAAAAGTCAGTCGACGTCAAGTACAGTCGGAACATATACGCAAGGCAGTCGGAATAAATAGCATACCTTGTCGGGCGGATTGTCGTCGCTAAAGGGGATGACTCGCCTGGATCCTCTGGGGTTGTCCTGATTGCCTGTGATGCTCCTCAACCACATGGCCACGGTCTTGGGTGGCACTTCTTCTGGATGGACCCGAGCGGTGTCATCAGACCCGGAGTACAGCCACATAGGATGGTCACGAGCCTGAAGAGGCTGGATGCGTCGACTGAGGACACTTCCAGCAGGTCCAGGCCGGTGACACCCTCATTAATAAATTGGACCACTTTCTCCACCAACATCTTCGTCTCCATGTTCTCAGCAGCAGTCACTTTCAGTGGAGCAGGAGTTTGAACACAGTCGAATGTGAAGTGGGGAAGGCCAGTCGACTGACCTGGGGTTGCGACGTCCTGGCAGTAGAACCAGGTCGATTGCCAGCCTCTAACCGATTCAGGGAGAGTCATAGCAGGGAAAGCACTCCTATGCCTCTTCTGGATACCCAAACCCCCACACATCTGGATGACATGGGTCTTTGAGTCACTCATTTTTTGCTTTCTTGACCGACTGGGATCGGATGGTGATGATATGTTTGAAAAGACCCCAGTGCGGTCGACACCCCAAAAAGTTTTCACACATCGACACGAACGCGGCCAGATACGTGATGGTGTTGGGAGAAAAATGGTGGAGTTGAGCACCGAAGAAATTCAGGAATCCCCGGAAGAAGGGGTGCGGAGGGAGCGAAAAACCCCAGTCGACGTGGGTGGCGAGCAGTACACACTCACTCGGTCGAGGCTGCGGCTCCATCTCCCCCTCCGGCAGCGTTGCCGCTCCCTTGGCTATCAGTCCGGACTCCGCCAGCTCATCCACATCTTCTTGCCGGAGCGAAGACCGGATCCAATTGCCCTGGATCCAGCCCGGTGGCAGCCCCGCGCGCGATGACAACCCGCGGTTCTGCTTCTTGCCTTTCACCGCCCCCGTCGCCTTCTTTGCACGGTCTAGCGCCGCCGTCTTGTCCTTCACCATGGCGGCAGAGTGGTAGCGTCGAGAGAAGAAGAGCCGGGCGCGGTGGAGAAGCGGAGGAAGAAGAAAGAGAAACAGGCGTGCACAGTGCAGGCGCCTCGGCCCCGTCGCCTTATAAAGGGCTGCTTCCGAGTGGCTGACGCGTGGGACCAGGTGATCCTATCAAATCCCGCAACAGTCGTGCGCAATGTACATGGCGAAAAAGGCGGCGCATAAATCGAGGCATCACTGTTTATCCGCTCAACCTACTTCGGCGCTCCCCGTCCCGTGCGCTTCCCCGAAATTTCGTATCCCGTGAAATCCGGGATACACTGCAGTCAATCGCGCTAAAGATCCTGCACTCTAATACAACACTCGGCAGTTGATGCTATAAGTTCAGTCGACAACTCTCTGAATGGATCAAGGCGACTGAATTGACGCTGAAGTACCAACATGAGTTTTCCATCCAGAAAACGCTCGCGAAAGTGCAAAGCTCAGAACAAGTTCAACTTCAACCTACTTTCCACTCGAACCTTAATCCATTCGGGGGCTACTAATGAGGATACAGACCTGGGGTAGGGTCATAGGCCTGACCTATACGTCCTGCCCAAGGTCACTACCCTAGAAGATAAGAAGTCCAAGAGGCAGCAAGAGACCCCCAGTGGAAGATGTCGAGTGCAATCCACTTGACCAGTCATGTCATTCGGGAGTCCTCCTACCTATTGTCACTCGACCACCCAAGGAATCACTCCGCCTACCGAAGATCAGGAGTCACTCGGCATTGTAACGGGCAGGCGTTCCTCCGTAGTCTTTCAGGTCATTAATAGCACTTAAGGCTGGCGTTATCAGTAACGCCCCTACTTTATGTACATTAAGCCCCTTGTAATGGAGGATGGCTGGGGTCCTGGCGCACTCTATATAAGCCACCCTCTCCTCTGGGACAAGGGTTCGCACCCCCTGTAACATCACTCACATATATCCAGTCGACCGCCTCCGGGCACCGAGACGTAGGGCTATTACTTCGTCCGAGAAGGGCCTGAACTCGTAAAATCCGTGTGTACACCTTCATCATAGCTAAGATCTTGCCTCTCCATACCTACCCCCTTTCTACTTTCAGTCTTAGAACCACGACAATTAGTGCTCCGAATCACGGTCAGACCGCATGCGGTGATGAACAAGAGAAACCAGCTGTCATAGATGGGGTGCTGACTAGATCGAGTACATATGATTTTGTCGCAAATAAGATGGGTGGTGTGTTTTATTACGATTTTTTAGCACACGCTGGTGTATATTCTTTGTACGTGCACTTACATGTTTCGTTTTATTAGAAAATCACATGTTGCTTATGAAAACACGAGCATTTGCAGTCTCTAATATACTTACGAGCAGTTTTAACATGCTCTCTCTTACCTCCTCTTTTCACATGAGAGGTAAGAGTATATAATAGATCTGAGCCGTTGATCTTATTAATTAATGGTCAGATTAAGTCTTATCTTGTGTTATCTTCTTACCTCACACGTAAAAAGAGGGGGTTAGAGGGAGCATGTTAAAATTTGCCCTTACTTTAACATCCTCAATTTCAAATCTTATGTATACTTATCTTCCATGTCATATTATGATATTTTGTAACCCGATGTACCAATCAGTTGCCTGATGTCTATGAACATAACTTTAGAAGTAAACGAATAGTTCTGCATTCTCATTCTTCCTAACAATTATACAATGTAAACATGCTCCATACGTTTCATGCGATATGATTCCTTTGCATAAAGCATGTTACACCTCTTTTCTGTTTTGATGGGGCTGAATTCCCTTTTCTATACAGAGAAAACACCCAAAAAAGTTTGGAATCCTTACGATGCTGAAGTAGATAAAAATATGGATCCATCTTGCCAACAACCAAAAGGAGATGAAAGGTGAGGCGGCCCCTGGCTTGCATCTTGAGATACACGTGATGCTCGAGATCAAGCTCCTTTCTTGAGGTCATGTTGTATTACTGTAGTATTAGCAGTAAGCATTTTATTTTTGTTCTGGTTGGATAGTCCCATGCAAACATGTACTGCATATGTTGCATTGCATGACATGGCTGCAAGACTTGACGCACATAGGCACGCGCGCGGCCGCGGCGGGAACCATGGACCGATGACCAACGACCATTGACCCCCAAGAAAGTTTTTGACACCTGACTCCGTCTGAAGTATTCGTAGCCTTGCCGTGCGACTGTGCACGAGTTTTCATTGGCCAGAAGAAGAGAGGACAGGTAACAATGCGCTCTCTCTCTCTCTTCACACACTCTCAGCTGGTATATACTCCCTCCGTAACAAAATATAAGACGTTTTCATAGATACTCCCCTTTATCAAAATATAAAACATTTTAGTAGACCAAATGATCTACCGAAACGTCTTATAATTCGGGATATTTTGAGCATGCATTGCCTTGCCTCATTGTTCATTTTTAGCCTGACTAAAAATAGTCTTTTTAAGAGGCTAAAATTTCAAGCACCTCTGACTAAAGAGGGTCTAAAACTAGTCTTGAGACTAAAAATTGTTTAGTCAGGGGTATCCCTACTAAAATGTGGATTAGTTCTCTCTCTTCTCATTTAACTTCTCTCCTTTAACACAGGCGAGTTTTGAATTGGAGGGTTTGGAGGATAATAAATGCTTATTAACTTGATTTTAGTTTCTTTAGTATTTAAAACCAAGCATAAATGAGGCTAGTAAATTTTAGTGCCACTATTTTTAATCATGGGACTAAAACAATCTCTTATACTCTGACGATGCATGCACCTGTGAGTCAAAGCACGCTGGCCTGGTACTGTTAGCTGGAAGAGTAAGTGGAGATGGGACCCATGGCTCTCGGAGTGGGTACTTATCGGCCAAAACTAGATAAATACTCTATGTCTCACTAGTACTCAAAGTAGCATGTCTCGAACCCAACGCACAACAGGCGCCACCACCTATACACCTATATATGGATATATGGATAGATAGAGGTGGACGCTGCTTGGGTGCCGTAACTGCACCTGCAGTTGGGTCAATGACATGTGGGCCAGCTGTCTGTTAGGCCCACATGTCATTGGCCCAACTGCAGGTGCAGTTACGGCACTGAAGTTCAGTCCGATAGAGGTAGTAGATCGAGGCAGGGACCCTGACTGCCGTACATCCACTTGATTTTTCTGTCTGCCACAGTGAGCCCTTGTCGTATACGCCAGTCTGGTACATAATAGAAAAATAGTATAAGTCTGCGAACCGATTGGTTGATTAGAAAACTAGGGCTTAAATTCTAGTGTTTATATTTTTTGGATTTATTTCAAAATCTTCGGTGTTGCCCATTTAGTGTAAGGAGACGTTCCTGCCGACTATAAGACGCGTGCGTCGACTTCGTCGATCTCAAGATGTTACGTCGGCTGGTCTTTAGAGATGCTCATAGAAGTAGAGTGTGTGTTTGTAGGGATGAGTATACACGTGTATATATGAGCACCTACGCTAAAAAAAGGACAAGTCTTGGCCACACCAATTGCTACGTAGTGGGTATCGACCGCTGGCCAGTGGGAGAAGACAAGTTACTGCCTCTGTTTTTATGCTAATTCCATGGACTTTGGGTTTTTATCTTTTGAAAGTGCGTTATATCGACTAGAGGGGGGGGGGAGATGAATAGGCGATTTTTACAAATTCGTCACTAAGGAATTACTACTTGATGAATTAGCTAAGTGACGAAATACAAGCAGCGGATTAAGTACTCAAGTGCATGCATAACAAGGCAATAGCATAGTCATCATGATGAAATGAAACATACACAGAGCACAAGAAGCGTGTAAACATGATAAGCAGGCATAAGACAAGATGACTGACGAAATAGGGTTGAGAAAATTGAGAAAGTCTTCAGTCAAAATCTTCAAACAGTAACGATCAAGTTCTACAACAAGTATGTGAGAAAATGAAAGGGTTGAGGAAATAGAACCACTAGCTTGGTGAAGACAGTGATTTGGTAGACAAGTTCCAACTGCTGTGACAGTTGTAAGTCTGGTTGGAGTGGCTTGGTATTTAAACCAAAGGACACATAGTCCCAGGACACACATTCCTTACCGTATTCTCCTTGAGCTAAGTTCACACAGACCTTGCCCAATCACTCATGGTAAGTCTTCAATGTGACTTCCTAACCTTCACAGACTCGGTTACCCGGCAATCCACAATTCCTCTTGGATGCTACGCCTAACCGTTCGGAAGATGCACAGTGAAAGTGCAATTGGCACTTCAACTATATTTTTGTGTGATGACAATGTGGTTAGTGGAACTAATATCGGTTACTAAAGTTTATCTCAGGATATTGGTTCCAAGTTGTTCTTGATGGAGGTGTTCTACCCCCCAATTCAAAAATATCAAAGGCGTGGTCTACCGGCGATTCGAAGGTTTTCTTTTGGTTCGATTCGAGTTACCGACAAGGAAAACGAGGACATCTGTCATGCCCAAGTGAGAGACTTTTTTGCATGGAAACCTCCACCTCTGAAGGAAACAGTAGATCCGGTGAAAGTGAAGCGCACTATCGATTCCTGAAGCGACCACCACCGGCTCCAGCGTAATCCAACTATGAGCGCATTATTGAAAGGACATATAAGGAAGCAGAGCGGTCGGGAAGTACTTACAATGATGCAAGGTTAGTAGAACGAAAAAGTGGGAAAAAATCCCCAGCTCGTCGAACAGGCGAACCAATCATGCCCCCCGCTCAAGGTGTCTAACGATATCATCGCTAATCATCTGGGATGGTGCCCGGTACCAATCCTGCTGATTACCTGAGTGATGATGTACAGTTTGAAATAATGGAGGTGGACACCTTCAGATACGAGTACGGGAAGCCTCTCTGTAACGCCCCGGTTTCGTTGCGCCAGGTGTCTGCCAGTTATTTGCCGTCGTTGCCATGTCATGTGCTTGCATGTTGCATTTTTTCATGTAATCATGTGCATACCATTGCATCGCATACGTGTTCGTCTCATGCATCCGAGCTTTTTCCCCGTTATCCGTTTTGCAATCCGGCGCTCCTATGTCCTCCGGCGTCCCCTTCTTGCCTCTCTTCGTGAGCGGGTGTTAAACTTTCTCAGAATGGCCCGAGGTTTGCCAAGCGGCCTTGGTATAGCACCGGTAGACCGCCTGTCAAGTTTCGTGCCATTTGGAGGTCGTTTGATACTCCAACGGTTAACCGGCTAACCCTAAAGCCTCCTTCTCTTTGCAGCCCAACACCCTTCCAAAGTGGCCTAAAACCCACCTAACTCCCTTCCATGCTCTCGGTCGTTCGATCACGATCGCGTGGCCGAAAACCGCTCCTCATTTGGACTCTCCTAACTCCCTCCACCTATAAAACTAGCCCCTCCCCCAAAATTCACTGTCAAATCCCCCGAAACCCTAATTTTTCCCCTCCGCGCCGCGCCGGACGCGTCCGCCCGCGCCGGACATGTCCACCGCCCCCCTCAGCCTATCACCGCCCGCCACGTGTCCTCCTCCGCCGTCCCCGCGCCGCCGGCCCGTGGAGCCCATCCGGGGCCCGCGCGGGCCCTCGCGCCGCCGCCGCCTGGCCCGCTCCGCCACCCGCTCCGCCGTCGGCCTCGCCGCGCCGCCCCGCCGTGCTCCTCCGCCGCCGGCGCCCGGTCTCCGCCGCCGGCGCCCCGAGGCGCCCCCGCCTCCCGCTGCTCTGGCCCGTGCCCGAGCCGGCCCCGCGCCGCCCGGCGGCGCCCCGAGCCGCCGGAGCGCCTCGCTCCGCCCTCCGCGCTCCCGGCCGCCGCCGGCCGCCCCTCGCCTCGCCAGCACGCCGAGCGCCGCCGCCCCGCCCGGATCCGGCCGGGACCGACCCGACCGCGCCCTTCCCCGCGCCCCTCCGGCCTCCTCCTCCTCCTCCCGCAGCTCCAGCGGAGCTCCGGCGATCCTCGGGATCCGCGCCCCGGATCCAGATCAAGCCCGAAGGTTGACCCCGTTTTCGCCTAAGTCCCCAGATTCAGTAATTTTCATGCCATGTTCATGCCATCATATCTCTGCATCCGTAGCTCCGTTCCGTGCGTGTAATATGTCAAATTATTTGTCTCAACAAGCACATCATTTCATTCCATTGCATCATTTTCATTTGAGCTCATCTTGATGCCCGAAATGCTGATGGAAGAGTGCTATGTGATGTTAACCTACTGAAACTGATATAACTTGCTCATTTGTCATTTTTGCCATGATTGATGTGTGCATCCTATGAGGTTGATGTCTACATGTGTTTCGATCTATGCCATGTCATCTTTCCAGTGGTGCTATCCATGTATTTTTGTGATTTGTGTGCTGAGTGCATCGAGCTTGCTAAGTAGAGTACTTGCTGTTGCTGATTTTAGTCCCTGTTCTGCTGTTATTTTCATGCCATGTAAACTTGATGCTACAGAGAGATCCATGCATATTTTGAGATACTTCAGTAAGGGTGTTTTGAACATATGGTTATGCTCTATCCATCCCTGCCCTTGGTTGCAACTATGGAGTAGCCTAGTATGTCATTTGAGTGCTCTACTTTTGCTTCAAAATGTTTCCTAGCAGATTGTTTACTTGTTATTCAATTTAGCCAAGGTTGCTATAGTTGATCCTTGCATGCTATGGACTTGTTCATGCCTTGGATTGTTTGATAAACATGTCTTCTTGATGATGCTATGCTTATCTTGTCATGCAATGGCTTGTGGTGAGTGAATCGAGCTTGTTAAGTAGTGTACTTGATGTTGCTATTTTGCTAGGCTGAATCTGTTATTACGTGATGCCATATAAACATGTTGCTACTAATCATTCTATGCATAATCTGGAGATGTTCTATAAATATGTTTTGATCTACATGCCATGTTATATTCATCCATGCCCCTGGTTGCATTTACAGCTTGCTGTAGCTTGTTCATATCTTGCTCCAAAGTTGCTTCATAATATTGCTGTCAGCTTGTTAACATTAAGTTCACTTGTTCCCATGTGTTTTTCTAGTGTTCCATGCACCCTATGAACTTGCTCTTGCCATGCTTAGCTGCTCAAATATGCCTTCTTACTGTTGTTTGCCTTTCCATGCCATGTATTGCTCTGTGGTGAGTGGTTCAAGCTCACCAACATGCCTACTTATTGTTGTTCCTGCCATTTATGAATCTGTCATATAACTTGCTATGTTTACATGGGTGCCATCTTATCTTCTGATCCTTTTTGGCTCTTGGTCAGTAAGGGACTTTTGTTCTATGCAATTAGTAGATTCATGACATGCCTTTGTTTTCCATGTTAAGTTCCTGTAACATGTTGTTTGATAGCTCTGAACAGTGCAACCTGATGTTATTTCCTGATAAGCCTGAAACTGTTATTATTTGAAATCTTTCCATGTCTTTTTGAGCATGATCTAGTGATTTCTAGAGATAGCTCAGTGTTCATGTTTTGTTATGCTTTACCTGTACATCATGCCCATGCCTTTGGTTATTATGTTGAGGTCATGTAGCATGTTGTTTTGATGCTTGCAATATGCCTACTTGCTGTTATGGACAGATTGTTGCTATGCTTTGTATAGTGTGTGTGTGTGTGTGTGTGTTGCACCGTTGCTCCGTTTTGAGTGTGCTCTATATGAAACTTGCTTGTTTTTGCATGTAGCTTCATATTATCATGTTGCATCCTTTGTGAAAGGATCGATATGGTTGACTAGAGGGGGGGGGGTGAATAGGCAACTAACAATTTTTAAGCTTTTCTTTACCAAATTAAACTTTGCAACAAAATAGGTTGTCTAGATGTGCAACTAAGTGAGCAACATATATGATGCAATGACAACTAGCACACTAGCAAGCAAAGGATGTAAACAAATAGACTAGCAAAAGTAAAGGCACGAGATAACCAAGAGTGGAGCCGGTGGAGACGAGGATGTGTTACCGGAGTTCCTTCCTTTAAAAGGGAAGTACGTCTCCGTTGGAGCGGTGTGGAGGCACAATGCTCCCCAAGAAGCCACTAGGGCCACCGTATTCTCCTCACGCCCTCACACAATGCGAGATGCCGTGATTCCACTATTGGTGCCCTTAAAGGCGGCGACCGAACCTTTACAAGCAAGGTTGGGGCAATCTCCACAACAACCGGAGGCTCCCAACAACAACAACAACACCACGAAGCTTCACCACAATGGAGTATGGCTTCGAGGTGACCTCAACCGTCTAGGGTGCTCAACACCCAAGAGTAACAAGATCCGCAAGGGATAAGTGGGGAAATCAAATTTCTCTTGGTGGAAGTGTAGATCTGGGCCTTCTCAACCAATCCCGAGCAAATCAACAAGTTTGATTGGCTAGGGAGAGAGATCGGGCGAAAATGGAGCTTTGAGCAACAATGGAGCTTTGGGGGAAAGAGGTAGGTCAACTAGGAAGAAGAAGACCCCTTTTTATAGTGCGGGAACACATCCAACTGTTACCCCACTGAGCAGCCCCGCACAGGGCGGTACTACCGCTAGGGAAGGGCGGTACTACCGCTGAGAGCGGTACTACCGCTCCCCTCCTAGCGGTACTACCGCGCTGAAGAGGGAGTCAGGCCACTGGCCCCAGAGCGGTACTACCGCGGGAGAGGAGCGGTACTACCGCTCGGAGCGGTACTACCGCTTCTACTGCCGCTACTAGTACCGCAAAACCCGACACGAGAAAACATCATCTCGAATCGAGGCGGAAGTAGGCGCGGTACTACTGTGGTACTACAACCGAAGCCCGCGAGTGGTACTACCACTCTACGGAGCGGTACTACCGCTGAGAGCGGTACTACTGCTCGGTGGAGCGGTACTACCGCTAGGAGGCTTCGGCGGTACTACCGCTATAGATCGCGGTACTACCGCTGGCACGGGGCGAAGCAGGTACGGAAGAGAAGTGCAGCTCCAAAGATGCGACAAGAAGACGACGGGTGTGATAAGGATGTGTACGTGTTGATTCCACCCTAGTCTTACCAAAGCGGATCCCCTCTTAATAGTACGGTGAGTCCTACGAAACTAGTCCACCAGCAACGAAACGCAGGAGCTACACCGTCTTGAATAAAAACACGAGGGGAGGAAATCGTCTCGTGCCAATGGATGATTCTCTAAAAGAACTTAACGCATACGATTAGACCGCAAAAGCATTGTCATCAATCACCAAAACCACTAGGGAATAAATATGCCCTTACAATCTCCCCCTTTTTGGTGGATTGATGACAATACGGGATTTGCATAAACATGATATAGTAAGCATACAAACCCGACGGTCCTAACATGTAGATGGGCTCCCCCTAGATGTGTGCTATTTAGATAAGTGCTTTGGACTGCACAGCACACATACTTGGATCAAAGCTCCCCCTACATTTTAGAGACCAATAATCTAAGCATGGTGTATGAGAGCAGCATAGATGATATAACAAGAAAATCACGCAACTCATGAGCTAGATAGACATAGATAATGATACTGAAGGGTAAGGTAGCATATGTCTCACACCATATGACTCGAACATAAGTCTCACTCGAACTTAGGTCTCATAGACAAACCAACCAAAGCAAATGCGAGGAAAACACGAACAAGACACGAATAAGAGACGAAGACACAACTCGCAAATCCCTAAACTCTCTCCCCCTTTGGCATCGAGACACCAAAAAGGAGAGGGAGTGTTGCTACCACTCCAGGTGAGAGCAAATGAGGGACACACGCATCAGAACTCAGAGGGGTCATCTGCGCCACCATCGCCAGCCGGGAAGTGCTCAGCATCAGAATCAGTCCAAGGGCAGTCCTGCTGAATCCACTCCTCCTCCTCGGTGAGCTGATCCTCAGAGCCACTAATCACAATAGCACCCATCTGACGCATGAGCTCGTTGTGGCGACCGCGGGCCTTCTTCTCAGCCAGTGAGCCATGTACTGACCATGAGACTCCATGCAGAAGAGCTTCTTTACCTTGGTCTTGAGCTTCTTGGCCTAAGATGGCTCTGTCCCAGAGGGCACGTAGTCATCATCCTCATCCTCAGCCTCAGCACCAAACTCCTCCTCAGTCTCCATGGCAGCAGCAGATGACGGAACTCCAGTCCTAGGGGCCTGAGTGCCCCAGTTATCCTTCTTCCTCAGACGCTTAACATCGTGAGAGACCAAATTGCCAATCTCCAGCACTGCCTTGGGATAGACACGATCCCAGACCTTCTCAATGAGCAGCCTAATGAACGGACCATAGATTGGGCACTTGCGCTCGGAGATAGCAGAAACCAACTCAGCCCACATAACATGAGAGACATCCAAAGACTCCCCGGTGGGATTTTCCTTCTCACGCTAGCAGAAAAGAAGCATATCCACGAGATAATAATGAACCTGGTCCAGATTCCCAATGCGAGGGAAAAGAGTCTCTCTGAAGATGCGGTGCAGGATATCCAGATAGGCAGGCAGCTCATAGGTTTCCTTGTGTGTCTCAAGGTTGATCTTCAGAGTGCAGTATGGCTAGAGAGCCTGCTTGTGAGTGCAATGGGCGCGGGCATGGGGGCGAAAGCCAACCGGAGACTCAAGACCTAGATCTTCCACCCCAAGCAACTCCATGAAAGCTTTCCACTTGACAGAAAGCAACTTGCCATTTGTCATCCAAGTCCCTAGATGAACCGTGGCATAGAATTGGGCCACAATGTCAACATCGTAGTCCTTGTTGAATTGCATAATCCTAAGAATGTTCAGTTGAGTGCACATCTGAAGAGCTTCACCAAAGTAGTCAGGATCACTCGCCATATGCTCGGTGTCGATGGAGTGCACGTTGACATAGAGATTCTTCTTGGCTTTGAGAACATCAAAGAAGATGGCAAACTGGAATCTGTTCCAGAACAGACGGTTTACCAAAGTGGGATCTTGGTCGATCTCATACGGGTTGCGGCGGCGCCTTGCCCAGAACTCTTTGGGAGGCATTTCAGGCATGGTTTTGGTTGCCTTTGCCTTGACCCCAACCTTCTTCTCGAGTTGAGGTGGATATGGAGGTGGAGCGCTTGAGGATCCTCCGGCAGGCTCGGTGGTGCGGCAACGCTTGGACGTGGCACGTCCGGGATTGACACGATGAGCCTGATGCTCAGGGACCTCATCACCTGGAACCACACACAAGAACATGCAAACAACCAGAAAACACGAGCATAAGACACCAAACACGAGCAAAAAGATCACTGAAAGGTAGAAGTAGAGTGGAAGTTGGTAGAGAGCGGTAGTACCGCGACCGGATAGCGGTAGTACCGCCATGAGCGGTAGTACCGCTCCTCAGGGAGCGGTAGTACCGCTCCAAGCGGTAGTACCGCCCTGGAAGGGTGGTAGTACCCCTCGGGGCGGGGAAACAGCAGTTTCCTACTACCGTGGTCAGATCCGGCACTACCATCCTACCAAATTCAAAAATACTCCAACCAAACATCAATCCAAACTGCCTAGAAGCATTCTCCACCCTACTCAAGCCTAGATTTGGTGAAAAATCTGAAGATGCAACTGCTACTGCCCCTAGATGCTAGATTGAAAACCTAGAAAAAAAGAACAAGAGAATGGGGGCAATACCGGCATCCATGGCAAGAGGACAAGGTGGGGATCGACTCCACCGAAGGGAATGGAGAGGGATGGCCCGGAGAGAGAGAGAGAGAGATCCGCCGGAGCCCTCCCGCGCCCCCGGTTGCTGGAGAGAGAGAGAAACAGGCGAGGGGGCGTGCGAATGGGTACGGGGGAGAAGAAACTCCCCCTGCCCCCGATATAACCCCCACCCGCGCCTCTCAGCGGTAGTACCGCGCTGGAGGGCGGTAGTACCGCTTGGAGCGGTAGTACCGCTCGCCAGCGGCGGTAGTACCGCCAGCAACCGAAAACTGCTTCTAGGGTAAAAACAAACAAAAGGGAAGAGTGGGAAGGCAAAGACAAAGAACAAACACACCAACAAGATGACACACACGACACAACGAACCGGAACTCACTCCTTCAAAGCAACAAAAGAGAGAGCTCTGGCCTCTCTCAAGAGAGGGCGGTGGCTGGAGCCACCTATGTTTGAGTCAATTGGTATGGCACCGCGAAGAATTATCCTTGGGCCCATGACCAAAACTCGTCTTTGAAGCACAAGTACCATAAAAAATGGCTAAAGAGAAAGAGTTGATTGTTGTAATGCATAATGGGGGGAGGGAGAGTTCATTGAGAGAACAACACTCCCCCTATGTCCATGCCTACACCTAAACTAGACAACAAGTTGGGTGTGATGGGGGGGTGCACGGGTTCAAGTCACATTGCTCAAATCAATGATATTTAGCTCATGCCTTAACTCGCGAAATCTTGCTTCATCCAAGGGCTTCGTGAAAATATCTGCAAGGTTATCATGAGTGTTGACATACTTGAGCTTGATCTCTCCTCGCCTAATGTGATCACGGATGAAGTGATACCGAATCTCAATGTGCTTCGTCTTGAAGTGTTGCACCAAGTTGAGAGAAATCTTGATGGCACTTTCATTGTCACACCAAAGAGGCACTTTGTCACAAATGACCCCGTACTCCTTTAAAGTTTGCCTCATCCATAGGAGTTGAGCACAACAACTACCGGCCGCCACATACTCAGCTTCGGTGGACGAGAGAGACACACAACTTTGCTTCTTGGAAGACCAACTTACCAAAGAGCAACCAAGAAATTGGCACCCTCCGGAAGTGGACTTCCTATCCACTTTGTCTCCCGCCCAATCAGAATCAGTGAAACCTTCAAGCTTGAAGTTTGCTCCTCTTGGGTACCATAAGCCAAAGTTTGGGGTATGAGCCAAATATCAAAAGATTCGCTTGACCGCCACAAAGTGACTTTCCTTTGGTACGGCTTGAAAACGTGCACACATCCCCACACTCAACATGATATCCGGTCTAGATGCACAAAGGTAAAGCAAGGAGCCAATCATGGAGCGATATACCTTCTGATCCACCGCTTTACCATTGGGATCGATGTCAAGTTGGCATTTGGTAGGCATTGGTGTAGTGGCCGGCTTGACATCACTTAGCTTGAATATTTTAAGCATGTCTTGAGTGTATTTGGCTTGGTTGATGAAGGTTCCTTCTCTTCTTTGTTTGATGTCGAAACCAAGGAAGAACTTCAACTCTCCCATCGAGGACATCTTAAACTTGGAGGTCATGAGAGCGGCAAATTCTTCATTGAAAGTTTTGTTAGGAGAACCAAAGATAATATCATCAACATATAGTTGGCATACAAACAACTCCCCGTTAACCTTCTTAGTAAAAAGAGTGGGGTCGATTTGTCCTACTTCAAATCCACGATCTTGTAGCAACTCGGTAAGGTGATCATACCATGCACGTGGGGCTTGTTTAAGGCCATAGAGTGCCTTATCGAGTTGATACACATGATCCGGAAAGTAGGGGTCCTCGAACCCAGGGGGTTGCTTGACATAGACCAACTCATTAATGGGACCATTAAGAAAAGCACTCTTCACATCCATTTGTTGCAACTTAAAGTTGTGATGGGAAGCATATGCAATCAACAAATGAATGGATTCAAGATGAGAAACGGGAGCAAAGGTTTCACCATAGTCAATACCCTCGACTTGGGAGTAGCCTTGTGCTACCAATCTCGCCTTGTTGCGAATGATGTTCCCATGAGCATCTTGCTTGTTCTTGAAGATCCACCTGGTTCCAATGACGTTGTGGTTCCCCAATGGCCTTGGCACCATTCTCCACACTTTGTTGTACTCAAAGTTGTTGAGTTCTTCATGCATGGCATTGAGCCAATCCGAGTCTTCTAGCGCCTCATAGACCTTTTGGGGTTCAACACAAAAGACAAACGCGTGATGTTCACAATAGTTTGCTAATTGTCTACGAGTGCTTACCCCCTTTCTTAGACTTCCAACCACGTTTTCCATGAGATGGCCTTGAGTGGTGAGCTTGGAAGCTATCTTTGCGGCACGACGCTCTAATTCCTCCTCGGATGTGGAAGGAGGAGGGTTGACTTGATCATTTTGAGCGCCATCTTGAGCTTGTTCTTGATCTTGAGCTTGCTCTTGATCTTGAACTTGCTCGAGGGAGAGAACTTGAACTTGGGCATCATTCAGAGGTTCACTACCATCTTGAAGTTGATCTTGCCCTCGGTCTTGTTCACGAGGTTGAGGTCCTTCACTTTGTTCTTCGGAAGCATGTGGGTCTTGATGAGGTGATGGCTCTTCTTGAGTAGAGCATTGTCCTTCTCCTTCGGCCACAAGGGGTTCCTCAATGGGTAGAATTTGACCAATACCCATTCTTCTTATGGCTTGGGGAGGAATTTCATCACCTACATCACAAGTACCACTTTGCTCCACTTGGGAGCCGTTATTTTCGTCAAACTCCACGTTACACGTCTCCTCAATGAGTACGGTGGACTTGTTGAGGACACGGTAAGCATGAGAGTCTGTAGCATAACCAACAAATATGCCTTCATGAGCTCTAGCCTCAAATTTAGACAAACGAACACCTTTCTTGAGAATGAAACACTTACAACCGAACACCCGGAAGTACTTGAGGTTGGGCTTGTTGCCGGTGAGTATCTCATAAGGAGTCTTGTTCAAGCCTTTGCGAAGATAGAGCCGATTGGATGCATGGCAAGCGGTGTTGATGGCTTCAGCCCAAAAGTTGTACGGAGACTTGAACTCCGCCATCATGGTCCTTGCCGCATCCATCAACGTCCGGTTCTTTCTCTCCGCAACACCATTTTGTTGAGGGGTATATGGTGCAGAATATTGATGCTTGATCCCCTCATCACTAAGAAACTCATCCAAGGTGTAGTTCTTGAACTCGGTGCCGTTGTCACTTCTTATTGTCAAGATCTTTGCATCATGTTGACGTTGAGCTTCATTTGCAAAGTTGATGAAGGTTTGTTGAGTCTCACTCTTCCTCTTGAAGAAGTATACCCAAGTGTATCTTGAATAATCATCCACAATCACCAAGCAATACTTTCTTCCTCCAAGACTATCAAAAGATGGAGGCCCAAAGAGATCCATGTGAAGGAGCTCCAAGGGTCTCTTCGAGTAGATGATGGTTGAAGGAGGGTGATCCTTTTCATGAAGCTTCCCTTCGATACAAGCACTACAAGCACGATCTTTGGCAAAGCTAATGTTTGTTAGTCCACGGACATGGTCCCCCTTGAGAAGACTTTGCAAAGATCTCATATTAACGTGGGCTAAATGGCGATGCCAAAGCCATCCCACGTCAACTTTAGCCATTAGGCATGTCGCGGTCTTAGTGGGTCGCTCCGAAAAGTTAATCACATAAAGACCGTTCTCGACATGCCCAACAAAGGCTACTTTAAGAGTCTTGCTGCACAAGAGGGCCACGGTATCAATGTCAAAGAATGTAGCAAAGCCCATGAGTGCAAGTTGATGATCGGAAAGCAAATTGTATGCAAGGGACTCAACAAGCATGACTTTCTCGATCGTTAGATCATGAGAAATAACAACCTTGCCGAGACCCAATACCTTAGAATGTGATGCATCACCCCACTCGACATTGGTGGGCATAGATGGAATCTCTTGCACGTCCACCACCAAGTCCTTGCTTCCGGTCATATGATTTGTTGCTCCACTATCGAGCAACCATGATCCCCCACCGGAAGCAAACACCTACACGAGATCAATGCTTGGTTTTAGGTACCCATTTAGTAATGGGTCCTTTGATGTTAGTAACAAGGGTCTTGGGAACCCAAATAGACCATTCAAAGAACCAACAAATCGAGCATAAACATGTCCATCACTAGCACGGCACAACACATATGACGGGTTAAAGTCGCCGGCTTTGTTTGAGGAAATGCTTTTGCCCTTTTGGACATCAACTCCCTTCACTTTCTCCTTCTTCTTCTCAGGTGCACCCTCTCCCTCTTTCACAAACGTTTGTTTGAGAGGAGGAGGACGATTTGTCTTGTTGTTCTTCTTCTTCTTGCTCTTGGACTTGGGTGCAAACCCAATTCCTTCCTTGGCCACAACTTCCTTTTGATTGCTCAAAAGGTCGTTGAGGTTTTTCTCACCTTGAATTCAAGACACAAGGTGTCGGTGTCAAAACCGGCGGATCTCGGGTAGGGGGTCCCGAACTGTGCGTCTAGGCGGATGGTAACAGGAGACAAGGGACATGATGTTTTACCCAGGTTCGGGCCCTCTTGATGGAGGTAAAACCCTACGTCCTGCTTGATTGATATTGATATTGTGGATGTTTACAAGAGTGGATCTACCACGAGATCAAGGAGGCTAAACCCTAAAAGCTAGCCTATGGTATGATTGTTGTAATGTATGTCCTACGGACTAGGGCCATCCGGTTTATATAGACACCGGAGAGGGCTAGGGTTACATAGAGTCGGTTACAATGGTAGGAGATCTACATATCCGTATCTCCAAGCTTGCCTTCCACGCCAAGGAAAGTCCCATCCGGACACGGGACGAAGTCTTCAATCTTGTATCTTCATAGTCTTGGAGTCCCGTCAATGATGATAGTCCGACCGATGATAGTTCGGCTGATGATGGTAATCCGGCTATCTGGACACCCCCCAATCCAGGACTCCCTCAGTAGCCCCTGAACCAGGCTTCAATGACGATGAGTCCGGCGCGCATATTGTTCGGCATTGCAAGGCGGGTTCCTCCTCTGAATAATTCATAGAAGATTGTGAACACCAGGATAGTGTCCGGCTCTGCAAAATAAATTCCACATTCCACCGTAGAGAGAATACTATATAAATATACACAAGTTCAATCTGCTGACGTTTTTTGCGGCGTGACGTCACACCACTACCAAGCCATTATGTTTTTTATTATACCACCTCAGCGCATTTAGCGAAGCGGTTCCCTTGGCAAGTCTTATCGAAGCAGAGATCGTGTTTCCCCTTAATCCGGGATTCTCATCAATACGAACGTGGGTGACCCAACCGCGCCATTGATGGTGGCGCTTGGGAGATAAGCGAGTTTTACCAGGCTAGCGGGGACGCATAGTCTTCATCCACCTATATAAGGGATAAGGATTCACCTTCTCACCTACGCCTTCTTCCTCCTTTGCTTATTTCTCTCCGCGCACTAGAGCTCCAGCGCCCAAGTTCGCGCATCTTGCCTCGACCTTCTCCAACCATGTCTGGAGCGGGAGGCAAGTGGATGACCTCCTCCGTTACGGAGGAGCACATCGAAAGACTGCGCGGCATCGGCTATTTGTCCGGCGACATCGCGCACCGGCTGCCTGACGAGGGGCAGCTCATCCCCACCCCCAGGCCCCATGAGAGGGTCGTTTTCCTTCCCCAATTCCTCCGCGGACTGGGCTTTCCACTTCACCCCTTCGTCCGGGGGCTCATGTTCTACTACGGCCTGGATTTCCATGATCTGGCGCCGAACTTCATCCTCAACATCTCGGCGTTCATCGTCGTGTGCGAGGCCTTCCTCTGCATCCAGCCCCACTTCGGCTTGTGGCTCAAGACCTTCAATGTCAAGCCGAAGGTAGTGAAAGGCACTCAAGCGGAGTGCGGAGGCGCCATGTTGGGCAAGATGCCCAACGTCCTTTGGTTCGAAGGGGCCTTCGTGGAATCCGTCAAGGGATGGCAATCGGGGTGGTTCTATATCACTGAGCCGCGTGACCCTACGTGGGCGGCGGCCCCCGAATTCAGATCTGGCATCCCCAGGCAGCTCACCTCCTGGAAAAAGAAGGGCTTGCAGTGGGGTAGTTCGAAAGAGGTGACGGGACTCCAAGCCTGTATCCAGAAGCTGGTGAAGAAGCTTAGGCTGGTCAACGTGGTCCAAGTCATGCTCGTCCGCCGGATCCTCCCATGCCAAGAGCGGGCATTCAATCTGTGGGAGTTTGATCCGGAACAGCACCAGGCGCTGAGCGGGCTCTTCGACACGACGTATGAAGGCGCCTGGAGGGTGCTGTTTAAGGGCGCCAAAGCCCCCACATCCGCGACTGAAGATCGCGGATTTCGCTCGCAGCGCCAAGCTGACGAGGTAAGTGATTCTACCCCTTTACTGGACACTTGCTTTTCATAGTTTGACTCTATGCGGGTTTTGATTTCCCCCTTTCCTTTGACAGGACTGGATGAGGAAGGCAGAGCAGATCGACTGCCTGGCTCCCATGCCAGAAGACCCAGTAGACGCCTGTCTAGCGAGGCTGCTGGTTCCGGCACCACACGTGGTGCCGGAGAAGAAGGCCAAGAAGGAGGCCATGGGTACTCGAAAGAGTTCCTGTTTTCAGGTGTCCGATGACTCCGAGGCGGGATCCTCCCCCGAAAACGAGGAGGAGAAAGAGGACTCTCTCCCAGAGGAGGGAGAGAGGAAGAGGAAGGCTTCCCCAACAGGGGAGGCCGAAGGGTCCAAGAGGGGAAGGACTATCCCCCCGGATAGCTCCGCCAACATCAACGTTGGCGAGGAAGAATGGCCTTCAAGGGCCAGGCCTCCGGCAAGATCGTAAGTATCCGGATCCCTGAATGATTTATGGTTTCTTTTTATGTCACATAGCGTCCTTCTAACGCCGCATACTGCCTGCAGTCCGGCCGATGATGATCTTCCCGCTTCCTCAAGCGGGTCGTTGGCTCCGTCGGATGTAGATTCCATCCCGATGGCCTCTACCCCTCGTGCCACTGAGGACGCCGATGGGGTCCCAAGGAGGGACCCATCAGGGGGAGGCTCCAGAGGCGCCACAAGGCGGCCTCCCGGACTTTGCGCCGGACTCCACATCGGAACCCGCAAGGGCTCCGGAGTCCGGCTGGCGGCCCCTTCGTAAGAAGGGCAAGCCCGTGACGCCGGCGGCCTCCGTCCAACCGAAGGCGCCGGACAACTTGTTGGAGGCGCTTCAAGGCGCTTCCATCAAGGAAGAACACCGCACTATCATGAGTGCGGTGATTCAGAAGGTGCAGCTCGCCAAGAGCGGGCTGTCCGAAGCCTGCAGTAGCCTTCTAACAGGCTTTGAGGTAAGAAGTTAAAATTATGTAATGTAATACCGCATAGACAGTAGCCCCTGATGCTCGGTTCGGTGTTCGGAAAGAAAAGCCGGACTGAGAATCTGAAAAAAAAGATATACGCAGGGTTGCTAAAAAATTATGTCAATATGGGTATGTAGGCTGCACTGCTGACCTCTGCCGCAGTGACTGCGGAGGTCAGTGCTTTGAAGCAGGAGCTTGAGCGGTCCAAGCAAGAGCTCGGCCGTGCCAAGAAGCAGCTCCAGGACAAAGAAGGTGAGTAACACCACTTTGAATAGTTACCTTACAGAAAAGGATTTAGGTTGCAATAAAAGAATAACAAGGATAACATGGGTACTGCAGGGGCCACGAACGAGGTGGCAGCCCTGAAGGAGGCCGTGTCCGCGGCCGAACACAATGTGGCCGTGGAACGGATGGAGCGAGAAAAGCAGGAGGCGCAGGTGGCGGTGGTTCGGCAAGAGCTCCAAGCTCTCATGGAAAAGCATGAGAGTTTGGAGCGTGACTCCAAGAATCGAGAGTCCGAGCTTGCCTCGGCTCTCAAAAGTGCCAAAGTCGCCAAGGCCGAGGCCCATAAGGCCCTTCAGGAGGTGGAAGATGTGAAGAAAATAGCGGCGGGTAAGGCATTTTTCATGCAAAGCAAGCATGTTAATGTAAACTACCTGACACTTACCCGAATTCGGAGCTCTGCAGGGGCGTTTGCAGATTTGCCTTGTAGTGTATCCGATGCCGCCGTATTCTACCGTGGCGAGGAGGGAAGCTCAACGGAGAAGGTCTTCTGGTCTCAGTATGCTGAGGCCGGCCATCCGGTGCCTCCTAGCGACCAGCTGAAGCAGCTGGTCGAACTCCACAAGGTAGCCGAGGAGGCCATGAAGGGCCTCATAGTCCGGCTGTGGCCTGGAGAGGCCATGCCCGGGAGCTATTTCGGCCTCGTACGGCGGCTGGTGGATGCGTGCCCCTGGGTGGAGGTCATCAAGTGCTCCGCCTATATTGAAGGTGCTCGTCGGGCCCTTGCCCGTGCAAAAGTGCATTGGGGCAAGCTGGATGCAGAGAAATATTACCTTGTATGCCCGAAATGTACGATAAGACTGTCCTGAAGGGTGCCCACAAGATTGCGGATGAGTGCCCCCGAGATGTAATTATTGAGTAAACTCGCTATGTAGTAACATGTGCGCTTGAAAACGGTGTTCATACGCGCTAAGCAATGCTTGTTTTAATTTAAAATATTACCTTCTGTGCGGCCGTTTATAAAATCTGAGAGATGGCAAGTCGTTGGCTTCAGCCCCCATGGCACTAGTGCTGGGGTGTTCGGGATAAACTTGAGCACTCTTGTTCCCATATTTGGGTCCATCTAGGGAGGCTCTCAACACAATGAACAGGGCAACCGGACTTATAATGCTTGAACACTCTCACTTAGCCATAGAATTCTATAATTTTAAATTTTGGCGAAGCCCCTAGTATTCGGAAGACCGAATTTGGGGCACTATCCACGCCTTCATCGGACATTATCCGGAACTTCGCTCGAAGCGGCATAGGCCTTTAAGGACCCGAAAAAACCTCTCGAACAGCGACCAGTCTCTCGCCTTATCATGACGGTCAGTTTTAGCTTTCTCCACTGAGGCGTTAACCCGGCTCAACCGGGGTGCAATCGCAGTGGTTCTCCCAGTGCTACCTTACCCGATAGAACGGAAACGTAAGGTGTCAAACATGGGAGCCGGGCAAACCCAACTATTGACCCAAGACATGATTCGGAGCCGATTCATATAATGCTATAAGTTCGGGGTGCCGCACTTGTGAAAGTGTTCGGACTTATCACACCATAATGCGGGGAACATAAGCCCCTAGTGTATTCGGCCGTACCAAAATATACGGATGCAACATGTTGTAAATGAACATATATATAAAGCAATGCATTTATGGGCAGAAGGTGCTGCATTTTATTCAAGAAGTTCTGCTATGAGTGTGGAATGATACAAATAGTGCGAAAAGTAAGGGATTGGACGAATTAAAGGCGTCTCCCTCCAGGGGTAGGCCGCGGAATGGTGTGTAAATTTAATGCTCGTAATGGAGACCACCTGAGTGTTCGTCGCAGCCTTTCTCTCTCCCTGGCTGCTGCATCATGAGTTCGGCAGGTTCGCCACCGGATAGAGTCCTGTAAAAAAAGGAAAAATAAAAGAAAAGAGCGACACACTTGGGAGCCCCTGGTGTGGTCGAGCCGCACACTGGGTTTGTTGTGGTAGTGCCCCTTCCCCCGGACCCATGGTATCTCCAGGGCGTAATTATGTACGCGGAGAGTCTGTCTTACAATTATTTGAGGCCTGGGGTTGGGGCCGCATTGCTACGCGTGCTCGGAACGTGCCAGGTGGTCTTGGTTGATGTTGCTACGGGCGCGTTTGGTCGTGTCCGGCCGTTTAACGGCCGGACTCGAAAATTGCCTTAAAAGGCTGCTCTGTACTTCTGCCGCGTGAGCCGCTGTATTTTCCTCCGTCCGGAGGGAGTGTTCCATGTTTCAATTGACCGTGATGACTCCGCGAGGGCCTGGCATCTTGAGCTTAAGGTATGCATAATGCGGCACCGCATTGAATTTTGCGAACGCGGTTCGTCCGAGCAGAGCGTGATAGCCACTGCGAAACGAGACTATGTCGAAGATTAACTCCTCGCTTCGGAAATTATCCGGGGATCCGAAGACCACTTCCGTGTGACTGAGCCTGTGCAGCTGGCTTCAACACCTGGTATGACGCCTTTGAAGGTCGTTTTTGTAGGTTTAATCCTTGAAGGGTCTATGCCCATCTTGCGCACTGTATCCTGATAAAGCAGGTTCAGGCTACTGCCGCCGTCCATCAGGACTCTCGTGAGGTGAAAACCATCAACGATTGGGTCTAAAACCAATGCGGCGAATCCGCCATGGCGGATACTAGTCGGATGGTCTCTTTGATCGAAAGTGATCGGGCAAGAGGACCATGGGTTGAATTTTGGGGCGACTGGCTCCATCGCGTATACGTCCCTTAGTGCACGCTTCTGCTCCCTCTTGGGTATATGCATTGCGTATATCATATTTACTGTCCGAACTTGAGGGGGGAATCCCTTCTGTCCTCTGTTGTTCGGCGGCCGGGTTTCTTCCTCGTCGTCGCTGTGTAGCCCCTTGTCATTGTTTTCGGCAATTAATTTGCCTGCCTGCTTAAATACCCAACAATCTCTGTTGGTGTGGTTAGCTGGTTTTTCGGGGGTTCCATGTATTTGACAAGAGCGGTCGAGTATTCGGTCTAAATTGGACGGACCCGGAGTAGTTCTTTTAAATGGCTTCTTTCATTGATCGGGTTTAGAGCCTCGGAATCCGGCGTTGACTGCCGTATCCTCATTGCTGTCGCTGTTAATGCGGCGTTTGGTTTTGTATCGATGCGACCTGCCATTGCGGTCCTTGGAATCCGGACTACCAGCATTTTTGCTCAGGTTGTTGCTGCGAGCTAGCCAGCTATCCTCTCCCGCGCAAAAGCGGGTCATGAGTGATGTGAGGGCTGCCATGGATTTTGGCTTTTCTTGTCCTAGGTGCCGGGCCAACCACTCATCGCGGATGTTATGTTTGATGGAAGCAAGGGCCTCTGCATCCGGACAATCGACGATTTGATTTTTCTTTGTCAAGAACCGTGTCCAGAATTGCCTGGCCGATTCGTCTGGCTGCTGGATTATGTGGCTTAGGTCATCTGTGTCCGGTGGTCGCACGTACGTGCCTTGGAAGTTGTCGAGGAATGCGGCTTCCAGGTCTTCCCAGCGTCCAATCGACTCTGCTGGCAGGCTGTTAAGCCAATGCCGAGCTGGTCCTTTAAGCTTGAGCGGGAGATATTTGATGGCGTGAAGATCGTCGCCGCGGGCCATGTGTATATGAAGGAGATAATCCTCGGTCCAAACCGCGGGGTCTGTTGTGCCATCGTAGGATTCGATGTTAACGGGTTTAAACCCTTCAGGGATTTGATGATCCATTACTTCATCAGTGAAGCATAGTGGGTGTGCGGCGCCTCTGTATTGAGCAATATCGCGACGTAGCTCGAGAGAGCGTTGTCTGCTGTGTTCAGTCCGGCCGGAGTGGTTATGTCCAGCGCGATGGTATTCGTCGTGGGTCTTGGGGCGCCTACGTGATCCATAGATAGGTCTGGATTGTCTTGCCTTATCCTCCAATATGTCTTGCAAGTCTGGTTCGTTCCCCCACGGCTTCATGCTTTTTGAGCGGTGCCGAGGGACGGTTTTGGTGGAGGGTTTGCATGCCTCTCTGTCGCGGCCACGAGGTGGTCGGTCTGCCGTATTGTGCGCTGGTGATGCCGGATTGTATGCTTCCTCCTCTAGTCGGGGGAGCAACTTGCGTTTTGGGTAGCTTTTGGAGGGGCGTTTGAGTTCGTACTCTTCGGTCGCGAGGACCTCGGTCCATCTGTCGGCCAGCAGGTCTTGATCAGCTTGAAGCTGTTGCTGCTTTTTCTTTAGACTGTTTGCTGTGGCCATTAGCCTGCGTCTAAAACGCTCTTGTTCGACGGGATCCTCAGGCACGATGAATTTGTCGTCGTCGAGGCTTGCCTCATCTCCGGAGGGAGGTATGTAATTATCATCCTCGACCTCTTCGTCTGCCGCCCTCTCGTGAGGGCTTGCTTCTGCCTCCTCTTGCGCTGAATATTGCTGGAGGGGGTTGTCCTCGGCACTTTCTGGGGTGTTGTTATCTCCTGTGCCGGAATCTCCATTCTTGCTATGGCGGGATTTAGAGCGGCGCCGCTGACGTCGGCGCTTGGGCTGTTTCTGTAGGGAATCTGCCTCTGCTGCTTCTTCACCGTCCCCGTCTTTTGGGGTGTCCACCATGTATATGTCGTATGATGAGGTGGTTTTCCAGTGTCCTGTAGGCGCTGGTTCTTGATAGTCTCCGGCATCGTCGTCCATACCGTTGATGTCTTCGGAGTCGTAGTCGAGCACGTCGGTTAGATCGTCGATGGTGTCTACGAAGTGGGTGGTGGGAGGGTTCAGAATTTCTTTGTCGTCCACGTCTCAACCATCCCGGCCGTAGTCCGGCCAGGGCTCTCCGGATAACGAGAGATACTTCAGCGAATTTAGGATGTCGCCGAAGGGTGAGTGCTGAAAGACGTCCGCAGCGGTGAATTCCATGACCGGCGTCCACTCGGATTCGACTGGCGCGGGCGTAGGAGGGTCGGAGTCCGGTAGAGAGTCCGGCACCTCGGAGTCATGAGCTTTATGCGGGACAAGGTCAGTGTTCGGCTCCATCGCTGTAGAAGTTGCAGCCCCCGAGGCGGTGTCCAGCCACCCGTCCTCGATCTCCGCGATCGGCTCCGGACTATAGATCGGAGCGGATTCGAGTGCCACTTCCAAGGTGCTGTCCGGCGGCAGAGTTAGGTCGTGCCCATCGTGACAGTGCGGCACGCTCGGCTGTGGCTCGGATCCGTCGAGGATCAAGTCCCCGCGGATATCGGCCGTGAAGTTTAGGCTTCCAAACCTGACCTGACGGCCAGGGGCGTAGCTTTCGATCTGCTCCAGATGGCCAAGTGAGTTGGCCCGCAGAGCGAAGCTGCCGAATACGAAGATCTGTCCGGGGAGAAAAGTCTCACCCAGGACCGCGTCGTTGTTGATTGAAGAGGCCATCAAGCCTATCGGTGACGACACAGAGGAACTCTCAATGAAAGCACCAATGTCGGTGTCAAAACCGGCGGATCTCGGGTAGGGGGTCCCGAACTGTGCGTCTAGGCGGATGGTAATAGGAGACAAGGGACACGATGTTTTACCCAGGTTCGGGCCCTCTTGATGGAGGTAAAACCCTACGTCCTGCTTGATTGATATTGATATTGTGGATTTTTACAAGAGTGGATCTACCACGAGATCAAGGAGGCTAAACCCTAAAAGCTAGCCTATGGTATGATTGTTGTAATGTATGTCCTACGGACTAGGGCCATCTGGCTTATATAGACACCGGAGAGGGCTAGGGTTACATAGAGTCGGTTACAATGGTAGGAGATCTACATATCCGTATCGCCAAGCTTGCCTTCCACGCCAAGGAAAGTCCCATCCGGACACGGGACGAAGTCTTCAATCTTGTATCTTCATAGTCTTGGAGTCCGGTCGGTGATGATAGTCCGGCCGATGATAGTTCGGCTGATGATGGTAATCCGGCTATCCGGACTCCCCCCAATCTAGGACTCCCTCACAAGGCCTTTCTCAAGTTGATCCTTCAGCTTGGCATTTTCCTCCACAAGATGCACATGCTCACAACACGGGTTAGTAGCACATGCATTATCAATTAATACCATATGAGGAAAGGTGGCCTTTTCCTTGATTATCTTAACTTGGAGTTGAGCATGAGACTCTTTGAGGCTAGCATGAGTACCCTTCAAGACCTTGTGGGCATTGTCAAGTATCTCAAACTCCTCTTTGAGTCTAGCATGATCAACCCCAAGTTTAGCCTTCTCGGAAGTTAGCACACGAGACATGACAAGAGCATGATCAAGATCTTTCTTTAACTTAGCATGGTCATCATTGTGTGACTCCTCAAGAGTCAAACGATGCACATGCTCTTCTTCAAGAGCATTAGAGAGATCCGATATCTCATTGGCATAATCACGACTATGACCTTCCATCTTAGAGATGGTTTCTTCATGAGTCTCGATCATGTCATTGGCCTCACCAAGTTGTTCCAAGAGAGCAACAAAGTGCTTCTTGGACTTGCCCTTGAGCTTACTCATAAAAGACTCAAACTCATTTACTTCTTCATTAGACCCACAATGTTCATCAATGCAATCCTCCACGGAGGGATTAGGAATGATGGTGGTTTTAATGTTGGGGGTTACCTTGTTTGAAGCTTTAGCCATGAGGCATTTGGCGGTGATGTTTTCGTTGGGTGAGTCAAAGAGAGACACCCGGGGAGTAGTGGCAATGGCAACGGATGCCATGGCCATTGCTTCTTCATTTTCATCATCATCGTCATCCTCTTGGTATTCTTCTTGAACCACCAACCCACGAGTGGAAGTCCTTTTGGCGAAGTTGTTCTTGTTTGGGAAGGACTTGGCTTTGTCTTTTCGGATGAACTTGCCACCATTGTCTTCCCGCTTCTCGTAAGGACAATCCGCAACGAAATGGCTCACATTGACACAATTGAAGCAAGTTCGAACTCGTTGCTTTCCCTTCACGCCACTGGAGTTGTTCTTGTTGAAGTTGGGTCTTGAACTCTTCTTGTTCCAAAATTGTCTTGAAGCAAGGGCCATGTGCTCATGATAATCAAATTTGGTGTCTTCGGGGTTGCTTTCCTCATCTTCCACTTCTTCCTCTTCTTCCACAATAACCTTGGCCTTCAGAGCAAGGTTGGGCTTCTTAGCTCTTTGGGAACGAAGCACCACATTGTCGGCGGTCTTATCCTGTTCATTGCAATAAACTCATCCAACACTTCACTAGAGGTCATGGAGTGGAAGTCCGGTCTTTGGCGGATGACTGAGGACATGGCCTTGTTGTAGGGCATCATGGCCTTGAGGAACTTGCCCTTGATCCAGTTGTCATCCGTGTCCTTACTCCCATGATCTCAGAGTGCGACCGCAAGTTTGGTCACTCTTCGAAAGAGCTCACGAGGTTCTTCATCCTCTTTCATTGCAAACTCATCGGCTTCATCTCGCACCACTTCATAGTTGGAGCGTTGAATGCTAGCACTTCCTCTGTACATACGCTCGACACAGTTCCATGCGTCTTTAGCCATGGCATGAGGTCGAAGATGAGGAAGATCTTCGGGAAGGATAGCATCTTTTGTCTTCCCATACACGCCCAAGAAGCCTAGCAAGTTCACGCAAAGGTTCTTCGTCACGTGCATCACGTCGATCGAAGAGCGTACCTCTAGGTATTTCCAGTAGGGTAGGTCCCAAAATATAGATTTCTTCTTCCACATGGGTGCGTGTCCCCCAGCGTCACTCGGAACAGCTAGTCCGCCGGGACCCTTTCCAAAGATTACGTGTAAATCATTGACCATAGCAAGTACGTGATCACTGGTACGCATGGCGGGCTTCTTCCGGTGATCTACCTCGCCTTTGAAATGAATGCCTTTCTTTCGACATTGATGGTTGGTCGGAAGAAATCGACGATGGCCCAGGTACACATTCTTCCTGCAGCTTGCCAGGTATATACTATCGGTGTCAAGTAAACAGTGCGTGCATGCGTGGTATCCCTTGTTTGTCTGTCCTGAAAGGTTACTGAGAGCGGGCCAATCGTTGATGGTCACGAACAGCAACGCCTTTAGGTAAAATTCCTCCTGTTTGTGCTCATCCCACGTACGTACACCGTTTCCATTCCACAGCTGTAAAAGTTCTTCAACTAATGGCCTTAGGTACACATCAATGTCGTTGCCGGGTTGCTTAGGGCCTTGGATGAGAACTGGCATCATAATGAACTTCCGCTTCATGCACATCCAAGGAGGAAGGTTATACATACATAGAGTCACGGGACAGGTGCTGTGATTGCTGCTCTGCTCCCCGAAAGGATTAATGCCATCCGCGCTTAAAGCAAACCATACGTTCCTTGGCTCACTTGCAAACTCATCCCAGTACTTTCTCTTGATTTTTCTCCACTGCGACCCGTCAGCGGGTGCTCTCAACTTCCCGTCTTTCTTATGGTCCTCACTATGCCATCGCATCAACTTGGCATGCTCTCCGTTTCTAAACAGACGTTTTAACCGTGGTATTATAGGAGCATACCACATCACCTTCGCAGAAACCATCTTCCTGGGGGGCTCGCCGTCAACATCACCAGGGTCATCTCGTCTGATCTTATACCGTAATACACCGCATACCGGGCATGCGTTCAGATCCTTGTACCTACCGTGGTAGAGGATGCAGTCATTAGGGCATGCATGTATCTTCTGCACCTCCAATCCTAGAGGGCATACGACCTTCTTTGCTGCATATGTACTGTCGGGCAATTCGTTATCCTTTGGAAGCTTCTTCTTCAATATTTTCAGTAGCTTCTCAAATCCTTTGTCAGGCACAACATTCTCTGCCTTCCACTGCAGCAATTCCAGTACGGTACCGAGCTTTGTGTTGCCATCTTCGCAATTGGGGTACAACCCTTTTTTGTGGTCCTCTAACATGCGATCGAACTTCAACTTCTCCTTTTGACTTTCGCATTGAGTCCTTGCATCGACAATGACCCGGCGGAGATCATCATCATCGGGCACATCGTCTGGTTCCTCTTGATCTTCAGCAGCTTCGCCCGTTACAGCATCATCGTGCACATCGTCTGGTTCCTCTTGATGTTCAGTAGCATCACCGTATTTAGGGGGCACATAGTTGTCATCGTACTCTTCTTCTTCGCCGTCTTCCATCATAACCCCTATTTCTCCGTGCCTCCTCCAAACATTATAGTGTGGCATGAAACCCTTGTAAAGCAGGTGGGTGTGGAGGATTTTCCGGTCAGAGTAAGACTTCGTATTCCCACATATAGGGCATGGACAACACATAAAACCATTCTGCTTGTTTGCCTCAGCCACTTCGAGAAAATCATGCACGCCCTTAATGTACTCGGAGGTGTGTCTTGAACCGTACATCCATTGCCGGTTCATCTGCGTGCATTATATATAATTAAGTGTGTCAAAAATCATTACAGAACACTAAAACCAAATTAATAGAAGTTCATCATCACACTAAAACCAAAGTACATACATAGTTCTCATCTAACAACATAAAGCTCTGCAGAGCATCTAAATTAATTAAACCATACACTGAAACTATGTAAAACATTTCAATGCAAAAACAAATGCGATCATAATCGCAACCAATGTAACAACTGATCCAACGGCATAATGATACCAAGCCTCGGTATGAATGGCATATTTTCTAATCTTTCTAATCTTCAAGCGCATTGCATCCATCTTGATCTTGTGATCATCGACGACATCCGCAACATGCAACTCCAATATCATCTTCTCCTCCTCAATTTTTCTAATTTTTTCCTTCAACAAATTGTTTTCTTCTTCAACTAAATTTAACCTCTCGACAATAGGGTCGGTTGGAATTTCCGGTTCAACAACCTCCTAGATAAATAAAATCTATGTCACGTTGGTCGGCATAATTGTCATAAACAATAAATGAACCAATAGTTATGAAAAGATAATATATACCACATCCGAATCATAGACAGGACAAGGGCCAACGGGGGCGGATACCAAAACCATCGCACTATATAAGATGCAATAATAAAAGTAAGAAAATTATACAAGTATCTATATAAACATACAAGTAAGAGGCTCACCACGGTGGTGCCGGCGACGAGATCGGCACGGGCGATCGACGGCGGTGAAGACGGGGATGGGACGTGACGGACCGCTAAACCTAGACAAATATTGAGGAAAATGGAGCTTGGAGGTGGAGTTTGGAGAGGAGAAAGCTTAAGTAGTGCGGCTCGGGCATTCCATCGAACACCTCGTGTGCATAGGAGGTGAGCTAGAGCACCACAAAGCTCCCTCCTCGCATGCCACGAAAAACAGAGCAGTGAGAGTGCTCTGCTCGCGGGGTATATATAGGCAACTAATTGGTCCCGGTTCGTGGCTTGAACCGGGACTAAAGGGAAGCCTTTGGTCCCGGTTCAAGCGACCAACCGGTTCCAATGGTGGTGGGCCAGGAGCAAGGCACATTGGTCCCGGTTTGTCCCACCAACCGGGACCAAAAGGTCCAGACGAACCGGGACCAATGACCCACATGGCCCGGCCGGCCCCCGGGGCTCACGAACCGGGTCCAATGCCCCCATTGGTCCCGGTTCTGGATTGAACCGGGACTAATGGGCTGACCCGCCTGGACCATTGCCCCCTTTTCTACTAGTGTGCAACATCCTTTGTCCTAATATCAATTAAGAAAATCATATGTACATTGTATACGCAACGATTTAAATCATGGATTTCTTGGTGAGGCCCATCTTTTCATGTCAACTTTTAATGGACTTTGGCTATGCATCACATATTCATATTATAATGCAAAATAGTAATTATGTAGACCACATTACACAATTCTCCCATCTTTTGGTACCGAAACACGTACCACTCTGTTAGAACATCACTAATTAACAAGATAAGTGTACATATAAGTCACCATAACAAGAACAAGGTATTCTTCACCACAAACACACTTGCCCAGTAAGAAGTATATATATGTTGAAACCGAGAGTAAATGTGGTCTTTTCACGGGTTTCCTCATAATTTAAGCTTATGATTGTTCTAAATGTTCCTTTTCATGTAGTTAAAATTTGAAATTAACACTTACTTTTGGCAAAATTTATCTATATAGAATAGGGGAACTATCTATAGTTATAAGATCATAGAACTAGTAGAGTGTTTCGAAGCTATAGTGATCATTGCTAATATGGTGGAAAATTTGACCGTCACTTAGTGACTGATATCCAGAACACTAGCTACCACTCCCTGTTTGTTAAAGCTTAGTACTATGCCAAGATATTTAACCATCAAATGCCAAGATATTTTATTATACGTATATGATGTTTTTGTCAACTGTAGCGTCTATGTTACAAGGGTTCAAGTGGTGTCTAGCTTCTCTATCACCGTGGGCTGCCCTATTATTGATGCGACATTGAGAGTCTTACCTAGAACATGCTAGCAAAATCAATGGCACCTTAGGAAGCTTAATTAAATTAAGTGTTGAGTGAGTACAATGAACCCATTTAGAAATTCATGTTCATGCAAGTTGGTTGTTGTCATTGCATATCAATCCTGCAAGGCGCTAACTAGCTAGAAAATTAAAGTGGGCATATAGTAGTACTACTTATTGGTCCATGTCCTTTCCTTGAATAAATATACTAGTTGATGAGTGGTATTTATTTGATAGTCGACAACCATGATATCCATTTTGCAATGGGTACAGTCTCTACCATATTGTCTACATTATAACAGCACAAGACACGCCTGCCTTCGATTTAACAAAGCCATCAATTGGCCAAGATTACATTGAACAACCACTTACACCAAAAATCAAGGAAACAACAAAAGATACATAGTCCTAGAATAGCTTACAACTAATAGGCGATGCACGAAAAAGAAAGGGAAATAAGAAAACCTAACATGTAACACCGATGCCGAAGTTTCTTAAACAACAACCACCACTAGGGAGGTGAAAATCATGGAAGGAGTTGTCATCACTGGAAGAAACACATATTCGTCCACTCCATAAAGTCCAGAACTAGGCCACTATGCCCTTCGACCACACAACAAGATGCAAGTTCAAGAAAGTCATTACATGAAAAAGACTAACACAAAAGACCACGACACCGGTCTCGTAGAACTAAACCTGACAAGACATCAGGCGCTCGCCAATAGTGGTCTGATAACATCCATAGGGGGGAAACCTATAACCTCTTGTTGGGCTTGAGGGCATTTATCTACCGGTATACATGCGACACGTCACGCAAACAAAGATGAAAGACTTAGAATTGCCTGTTCCACCACTAGCTGGTATCGTCAGTGAATAATAAACCACCATCGGGCACTCCAATTCCTAAAAAGTGAACTATCCTCACCCGCAAAAACCTAGACCACGACGTTCCGCGAATGATGCAGCCATGCAAACCGTGCGGCCAAAGTAAAAGGATACCACCCATGGTTGCTGCTTGCTACAGAGCTGACACCGCCCTCTTCCTCGGCATCCACTCACCACGCAGATCCCAGCCCCAACTACAACGTAAACCCATGTTGACACCACCATTACACGCATCCACAATCACCGTGATGCATGTGGAGTTTAAATTATGTTTGTAGCATCCACACCAGCTAGATCTGACCGGAACCTATGGTTACCAACCGCCAGAGCACCAGATCCGGCGGTTTGAGGGAGGCTACGACAAGCCCATGTAGGAACGAACCCTTGCCTGATACTAGCCCATCGGGATAGGCAACTAAAATCCAACAGGGCTTCATCAGCACTAGATCGGGCTAGGGAATGGCGGTTGCCAATGCACTGAGCATGAACCGGTCCCCTGCCCTAACCCAACCCACGCCGAGCCCTGACGCCGCATAAGCATGACTGAAGGGAGGAATGCGGCCACCAACCAGGGAAACAAAGAAAATTAGACAACCACGACACAACAGGGTCTCCGAGCAAGCTAAGTAGGGTGCGAGACGGAGATTTGTTGCTGCCTATCACTATGCAGACTATGCCCAACGACGGCTATCGGAACTGGGAGAGGGTATCACACAAAGGGGGGTTGGGGTGGCATTTCCCCTGTTAGGGTTGTCCCTCCATGTCACCCGAGTGGATGCCGCAATGGGGAGGGGGGGGGGGGTTAAGATATATATTTATGACACCTGGATGTTAACATATCTTAAAATCACATAAGCGAAACATACCTTGGAATGGAAGAGTGATGAGACATATATTCCAAACAACAGTATATACAAAAAGAAATGCACGTGAACTCGATCTTGGAATGCCGCATTTGTGCATCTAAGATCCCAAAAATCACATTTGCGTGAAAAGTATGTTCAACCCTTTGCAACTGTAAAATACTATGGATAAATATTACCAAATGTTCATGTACAATACAAAAAATTAACCAGTCAACAACCTTGTGTTTTTTATTTTTCAATTTTATGTTGATTATGCTTTATATATATTTTGTAGGTGAACATATTGTAACATGTGGCCTGTCTATGGCTTCAGTACCTTTTTTTTTGTGAGGTACCTTGTATTTAATTTGTAGTAGGTGTAAATTGAAATCTGTGCATGCATATATGAAAATAAGAAAAATACATTTAATCAACATGGTATGTTAATTACTAAGGCAAAGAATGCCAAATTTTATTCAGAAACATAACTTTCATATATTGATGTGAAATACTTTGATTTGATATTTAAGTGAGACTTAAGAAATAAGTACATTAACTGATATAGATAGGATACTAGCTACCCCTTTTTTTGATGTGAAACTGTAGGTGAATTACGTACTGCAAATATTAATAAAAAGTCAGAATATAGTGCAGATGATTATTGGTTTACTTAAAGCTAAATATTTACAAGAATCTGATCACCCAGCTACTGAGTTGAGCATAAGAGGTCCTCTTGGCTTATCGAGTAGCAAATATATAGTTCATCCTTGAAAATCCTTCTGCATCCTAGAAAGGGACAGTGCCAATTTTGTTCTAGTTTCTGATAGAGAATAATGCTATTTGTATGAAGATCATTTATAGAAATCATTAGTTCACATAACATCTTTTATAGCATGTACATACCTCTTGGATTCTGGTTATGTATTACTTATTATGAAACATAGCACACAAATGGAGAATTTAGCTCTGTGAGTGAACTAATCAACTCAACTATAAAACTATCCAAGACCAGCAAGAAATTCAAATCTAATACATTGCTTCTTATTTCTATCCATGCAAACCAAGATAATTCTCTATCTTTTCTGCTTTAAATAAATCTCCCATAGATCATTTTAACGTGGTCATCAATATACTTTTCTGCAGTGGTATATATGTCATCTACGACTAACGCAAATCTGGTAAAAAAACTATATGATTGGATTGTTAGATTACCCAAAGCTCAGCAACAAGAATAGAAACTAACATAAACCTAACTGATCCTTGGAATATAGCATGTTCATAAGTAGGTTGGTAAATCTCCTGATCATTTTGAAAAAGTGCAGTAGTTAGATGTAACATAATAATTTCAACAACAAAAAAATTTGTGGGGAAATTTCCAAAACAAATCGATAGACTATGAATGAAGCTAGCAAGATCTTAAACAATAGGCTCGTGAACACATCACAAAAGAATTAAGTCTGTTCATCATTGTATTCATGATGATAAACAGCAATTAATTTTTTGCTGGGAGATGATAAACATGGATTGATAGGTACATATAAGTTAACTAGTAGAAGGTACATGCTATGCACCTGGTGCCTTATAATTAAACAGTTGGATTTTTAAAATTGAAAATCAGGCTGCCGCTGTTGTAAAGGCTTGTTGCTATGTTTGCGTTTGAGCGTTTTGACATGTAAATACTTGTTGATGTAATATTTAATTCTGCACTGCAGCAGACCGCTAGGGTGTAGGCGAGCAGCGCGTCCGTGACAAGTCTAGAAAGATCCAGATTGGCAGCGTTTCGGCATGCGCCCGTACAACGGGAATCGAAGAAACATAAGCTGCTAGATCAATTATGTTTGGTATTGATAGACAGTGGAGATCCACCCTGTGTAACAAATCAATGGCTAACGGCTTTGCTTGTACATCCCGGTGGAGGGGTAGTCCATGTTCAAAAATGGATGTACTATAGTAGTAGAGATGCACTCCTTTTGGGTATATGAAATACAAAGTCTAAGAATGATGAAGTTGAAGCAAACAATTGGTGAGCCGCGCATAGTTTCAATTATAGCCTATAGAAATCCACACAAGATGACTTCTCGAATTTATCATAAACTCAAGCAGGATAAAGCAATAAATTCCAAAAATGGGTGCAATTGAAGATGACAATTACTAATCTATGCATACGACTGAATTAATGAGATAGATTGTAACAATCCAAGGCCAGCAAGCAATTCAGCGCCCAATTTTTTTTCCTGCATGCATGTTGCAAAATACTGGTTTAGTAGACATTTTTAACTGCTTCCTTATATAGTGGCTGAGCGGATATCAATTAGTGTAGCAAAATCAATATTGCCAATATATTAAGCAGTGAACAAATTTTCATTGAAACATACACAAACACATCTCTTGATGAGAAGGCAGAATGGAACTTTTTTATGTGCCAAAATGATAGTACATACATAGATGTGCAACCAACATCGTCGGGTCATTGTGACCTCTCTAGCTAGAATTCCTAGTTGTGCACACATACATAATTACATATTAATACAACTCAATTTGCAATCCGGCTTGCAATAGAGTTCTACAGAGAATTTATCTAATCCACGAACAGGATCAACATATATCATTTAACAAGAAGAAGAAAAGGGAGGAAAAGTATAAATATATAGAGCTGTATGTGCAGATGCTATAAGACGAAGGCACCTAGGGCAGGAGAGTGCTGACCGTGTGGAACGCATTGCCTCTTGAGCAACTCCGGCGGGCCTTGCTCCGCCGTCGCCGCTCGCCCCCTCTTCACTCCGGCGATGTCGACACCGAACAGCCTAACGACGACGCGGACTTGTTCTCCTTTGGCAGTCTCCACCACTGGCAGCGGCGACGCCGATTTGCCGCTGTTGACGGTGGTATTCTTCTTGCAGTCGATGAAGAGCTGCTTCTCCTGGCCGTACGCCGAGCACGAGAAAACGATGGAGTCGCCGGCAGCGAGGCCCTTCTCCCGGACGAAGCGACTCCAGCCCTTTGTGAGCACGTAGCTCTGGCTGCTGTTCCAATACGAGTACCGGAACCTCCACACCTTCCCCTCACCGTCCTCAAAGTTGAGCAGCACGCCGTTGCCGGTGGTCGTCGTCGTCTCCGGGGTGCGCTTCAGAGGGAAGTGCTTCTCGGCGTGTTGCTTCGGCACCACGAGGCGATTGAGCTTGCCGACATCGCTTGGGGTCACGGCCTTCTCGAAGAGGGGCTCCCGCGCCCACGATGGCGTCGGCTGCGCGCGCGCCCCCATGCCGCGGCCGCGTCGCAGACCCTGGCGGAGCTCGTCGGCGTAGGTGTGCTTCCGGAGCATGTCGACGATCTCGGCCTTGGAGTGCGCCCCCAGGAAGGCGAGCTCCGCCTCCGCGGCCGCGCACGGGAAGTTGGTGGCGGCATCGCGGCCGCGGTACCTGAGCGCGGCTACGTCGTAGGCGCGCGCCCCCAAGTCCTGGTCCGGGAACGTGCCGAGCCAGACGCGAGCGTGGCGCTCGTAGATCTGGGAACCCCACCGCCCGTTGGGCTGAGGCACCACGCCCTTGAACCGCGACGACGCCGACTGCGCCGAGGTCACGGACTCGTCGGCGATGGCGACTGGCAGGCTCAGAGCCGTCAGTGCTCTTCCCGTGGTGCCTGACTCCGTCGTGGCCGTGGACGCGCCGGAAGAGTACTGGGAGGAGTCCTCCACCATGGAGCTCAGGATTTCCACCCCCATGGCTGGTTGGTTTTCTGTGGTTTCTTGCAACGATACTAGCTGAGCTAAGCTAGGTACATATGGAAATAATGTTGTGTGTGTATGTGTGTTTACCGGTTAAGATGAGTTGCTGTTCTAGCTAGGGCTGGAAACAAGATGGTGGTTGCTGTGGGTTGTGTACACATGTGTTGGTGGTGTATATATAGATATTGTGGTAGAGAGATGGGTTTTGGTGCTCGAGCTCCGTGGAGTTTTTTTTTTTGAAAAAAACTAATTTGGAAGTTTCACAAAAATCTGATTTTTTACATTATTGTATTACGGATGTATACTGTATGTGTCTAAATTATACCTGGCCATACCTCGGGCCGGGCCGGGCTTCGGGCCGGGCCGGGCTTCGGGCCGGGCCTAGCCAAGCCCGATGAAAAAAACCTAGGCCCGAGCCTGGCCCGGCCCGGCCATCGGGCCTGTTTCTTGGGCCCAAGCCCGGCCCGACCTTCAGAGAAATGCAAAAATGATGGGCCCAGGCCCGGCCCGGCCTAGCCTTCGGGCTCAAATTCTAGGCCCGAGCCCAGCCCGAGGGCAGCGTCGGGCCAGGCCGGGTCGGGCTTTTTCGGGCCGGGCCGGGCCGGGCTTCCCATGGCCAGGTCTAGTCTAAATTTCCATGAGAAACATGTCTAAATTTGAAAACAGTTAACATGGTATGTACTGTTCACCATTAAATTGGTGTAGTTTGCATGTCAATGTATTTTCTCACGAAAATTTGCGTATATGTAGTATACATCCATATGTCGACGTGGAATTGTTATCAGAATTTTTTGAAACCTTGAAATGTGATTTTGAATGTTTCAAAAAACGGGTTCCATGGAGCTCGAGCACTAAAATGCTGCACTCCATTGTGGTGTTTCTATTTTGGATGCATCTACTTGTGTACATGTATGCATGGAAGGGGAATAATATCGTGGGGCGTATTTTAGTTTGTGCTTAATTTGAAGCGATGGTGGAGATTTTCATGTTTGCACCTCCCGAAAGCTCCATATTACATGTGGTTTTCTAGCGTGTAGCAAGTGGGAACTAGGTATTATTCTATTTTAGCAACTTGGATGTTGATGTATTGGTTCAGGGTAAAATGTACTTGATGCATGTAGTACAACATGCTGGCCGTCCATAACCCACATGAATGAGTAAAATTATCTTGGTGTAAAAAAGAAGTAAAATTGACTAGAAGATATGGATGAACAGCATACTTTTGGTGCATACTAGTTTGTTTAAATTCTCATGCATAATGCATAATTAATACACTAGCTCTATTCCGAAAAGCAACACGTAGTCAGGTTTCTTTATATTTGATCATGAAACCCAAAAACTATATTTGGATTTCTAAGCTATATATAGTTGTATCATAAATTTCTCACAAAAATAGTTTGGAACCTAAAACATATACCTGCCGATCCAAAAGAATTATTCCAGTATTTTCTAATTATTTATTTGCATATTCATACCAATATTTTTGGTCAAAGTCGCTTATTCGAGAATGTGAAAAATATAAACTTCTTTTGTTTTAGTAAACACATAGTAGTTTTATCATGTTTCCTTCCTGCTTGTTAGTCATGTACTTTGTTCTTCCATACTAGGACTTTTCTTTGATCTTCATGGTCTAGAAAGGACTTGCTTTCACACCTTGATAGTTCATACCATCGACAAATTAAACACTATTTACTTTTCTTGAATCAAACCATTTTCAATACTACATGTCCTCAGCAGACTAATTTAGTTCTTGTAATATGATTATTGTTCCAACGCTCTCAAATTTTGAAGTTACTAAATAAATTAACAAAATTTTGCTTACATTAGTTTATCGTGCAATTTTCTTTTAGGTCATGTCAGATTATGTCCCCTGTTAGTTTTATAAAAATGTATTAGGGACTGGACATCAAAGAGGACATATATAGTGAACCAAAAATAATTTTTATCCCTACAGTTGAACACTTCGAGTAAGAAGTAAAATCTTTTTAAAGAATACTTCTTTTGGCATACAGGATCAACCCCTGGCCTCTTCATCGATTCACACAAACAGACTTCTATTACTGATTATTCGATGATGCCAACCAAAGCGAATCATCAATGCTGAAAAGACCAGCTTACAAAGAAAAAGAAAGCCCCCAGGCCATTCGAAAAGGATCTGCCTCGTGGCAGTATATCCATAATCTGCATGTGACTAAAAAACAAGAATTAAATCTATTTTATAGAGTATTTCATCAGTGTGAGTCAACTTTGTCGCATGTACATATCTTTTGACAGTTAAGATAAGAATAGAAATTTGATTATCTGGTCGACCCATTCAACTCTTGTTAATTTGGATTTTCCAACGTTGGACATGATCCTCTCGGTTGGCTAGGATTATGTATATACCAGTACACAAGGATTGATTGAGCCTAATCGAACTCTGAAAAATATCGGTGGTTGCAAAGCGAGTGTGAATCTTGGTTGGATTTTTAATCACAAAACTAAACGAATCCGTGTAAAAGCCAAAACTGGGACTTTGCTACATCTACAGGCAATTACGGGGTGGGAGGTTTTACAGGGTGATTAGGCAGTTTTTAATTGGAGATTAGGGGAAACAAGGGCCCACCCACCTGAAAATCAGGGGGGGCATGTTTAGTTAGTTTAGAAGGAGCCTGTAATTGCTTGTAGGATCCTGTATGTCTAGCATTTTTGCTTTTTCTGTCATGGGATAGCATTAATTTGGAGTCACGGCATGCCGTCTGTTTGGTACTTAAACGGGTGCCACACGTGCCTACACAAAACTAGCTAGCAGCCTTACTAATTATTTTATTTGATAATTGTTCCTTTTCCACACATATGATTTGTCTGCATAATTTAATTAGATGCTAACAGTCTTTACAACGATATACAAACACAGGGAGATATATGCTATCCATTTGATGCGCACGTGTATGAAGAAAGTCAAGGCCGGTGTCGTCATTGAGGAATAGGTATGCATGTAACGTCACCCTTTTTCTTGAGTTTGATTGTCACCTTTTTATAGGCAACTAATTGTTGGCAATTTCACAAACAAGTGATGGACAATGTTGCAAAGATTTCTACACATGGAGCATATTTAATTTCTCAAAAATCAAGGGAGGCTTTATTTTCTTGTGGCCAATACTAGTATCGGATTTGACGACTTAACAAATCGGAGATAGGTCAACTAACTGAATTAACTAATTACTAGCTAGGTGAGTGAGAGGGAAGAAGGTTCTTAGAAAGAGAGATGCGCCGACGATTTTGAACACCCAAAAAGTCTACTAAATTCTTTGGTTGTATATATGCATGACCAGATGACCTTACGTCTCTGTGCACACCCTTTATTCATCAAGTTTGATATGTATATAAATAACCTATGAAAAAGCACCATCATGTATTTTTCTCTATCTTTATCCGAACAAAAGCTCCATGGCTCATGAGGCTGCAGAGTGTTATAAGAGGTTGTGAGGTGCTGGAAGAGTGTTTGCACGGCGAAGTTCTTTTCAAGACGTCGGGACAGTAGATAATGAGCATATCCAGTTTTGTTTAGAAAATATATATGGGATTGTAAGAAAACATCGATGTTCAAGGCCATAAAGCAACTTGATTTGGCATTTGTTGGGGCCATGCCATGTGTGGGCATTGGCTGAGTGCGTTTTTCTTTTTTCTTTTTCAGGTTTTTTTCCACGTTTCCTAAAAACATGCGCCACTCTGTATATTGTGTTTTCACCATTTTTCTTCTATAAAAAAAGGCAGTGCTCCTGGCTGTTCCTCGAGAAAAAACAATGATGGCCAAAACCGCCCTTGAATTTTCCATGGGTTGGAGACTTGGATTTCCGGCGGCGTCTAGGAGTTTTGTCCTTGCCCGGCCCGGTGAGCAAGCAAGTGTGTGGGCCTAAATTTAATAGCCGAGCAGCCAAGGGGAACAGCCAGGAGCCAGGAGCACTCAGCCAATGCTCACCTAGAGCACCGAGCAGCCAAGTGGCCGAGGGGACAGGCCAGAGAGCTCACCTAGATCCCAGCCGAGTCCATTGCATGTACTCCCCTGCAGTAAAGGCATCCGGACCCATCATATGCAGTACGTCTCTCCTTTGTCGTCTCCCGTCGACCTTTCCCGATTGCAGGAAACCCAAGAAATCCAGAAAAAAGGATGAGAAAAATGGGCCTCGGTATTTCCCCGGATCATGATGGCACGCCTCAGTATTCTAATACGGGTCAATGCCAACCTCGAAGACCGGCTCCCGCTGAGTTCCTGGCGCCACACGAAAGAATTCCCGAGAATTCTGATCTGATCATCCAAATAAATAACCGAAGTGCCAAAGCTATTCCAGATCTTATCTTCAAAAGCTAGCCCGGCTTGAAATCGAAGGTCAGAAAGCGCCATAGTGAGTGGCGGACGTCGCCGGATTGGCCAACGCCGGGGAGCTGTCTGACGTAGCCAGAGTGACGTACATCAGGGCGATGGTGGCTGATGCAGCAGGAGTAGCCAGCTCGTTCTCCAGTTCTGTTCTGGAGATGATGGCGCTCGTTTTAAAGTTTGTTTTCTCAGTAATTGGACGTTCAAATTCTCAGTTGCCTCAAGAGATGTGAGCTTTAAAATCTACATTGGTGATAACATTGCAAATGATTCCTTCAAACCGAAAGTCCCTTCTTCTCCCGAGCTGATGGACAGTAGAATCGAAGAAAAAACATGAAAACAAATCATCAAATTCTGATATTTTTTGTGGCAAACTTCGACAAATGTTTTAAGTGCTTGTAAAATCTTAACATGAAATGACATTCATAGAAGCCATACATGGCAAAACAATCAAAATCAACACTTGAAAATGGTTTTTATAAAAATTGCATTTTTGGAGCATTGGTTTTTCAGGAATTCCACGAATGTCATTTCATGATATTTTTTTGCAAGCACAGAAAACATTTATCAAAGTATCAGCATTTCATGAATTCTTTTACTATTTCTTTCGATTTTATTGTTCATCGGGGAGCATTTCAACTCGGGACCAGGTCAAACTTCTTTCTTTTTTCTTTCGGGCGATGGAGGCCCTGATTTTCAGAAAGAATATGGGCTTTTCTACATGGAACAAGATGAAGAATGCAGTATGTTTCACGATCAAACATGCAGAAAAAAATCATTTGCAGAAGGAAAACGATTCATGTCGGCCGACCGGTTAGGAATTGCACCAGTCGTTTTGTTCGTGCACTCTCTTCCCCTTCACGCGAGCACCGTGTGCATGTGGGGTCCACCACCGCTCCTCATCTTATCCTCCCACGCGCATGGGGAGATGCACATATCTCCTTCAATCCACCACCTCGCACCATGTTGGAGCTAAATCCGACAGATACCTCAATAAGGTACAAATAGTTGAGGAAGAGAAAACGTATGCGATGGTCTGAGTACAACACATGATTCCTTCAAAAGACATGACATGTATAATGTAACGATCGCTGATACGTCTCCAATGTATCTATAATTTTTGCTTGTTCCATGCTATTATATTATCATTTTTGGATATTTTACAATTATTTTATATCAACTTTATATCATTTTTTGGGACTAACCTATTGACATAGTGCTCAGTGCCAGTTGCTCTTTTTTGCTTGTTTTTTACTTCGCAAAAAATCAATACCAAACGGAGTCCAAACGTAGTGAAACTTTTTGGAGATTTTTTATGGACCAGAAGGATCAACTTGGGCCGAAGAAGTACCAGAGGGGTGCCCCAAGGGGGGCACAACCCACCTAGGTGCGCCTGGGGGCCCAAGCGCGTCCCTGGTGGGTTGTGCCCACCTCGGTGGCCTCCCACACCGCCTCTTTGCTCTATAAATACCCCGAGAATCCAAAAGCCCTAGGGGAGTCGACGAAACACAATTCTAGCCACCGCAAGTTCCAGAACCACCAGATCCAATCTAGACACCAGCACGGAGGGGTTCATCATCCTCATTCGTGCCTCTCCCATGATGCGTGAGTAGTTCATTGTAGACCTTCCGGTCCGTAGTTAGTAGCTAGATGGCTTCCTCTCTCTCTCTCTCTCTCTCTCTCTTTTGATTATCAATACAATGGTCTCTTGGAGATCTATTTGATGTAACTCTTTTTGCGGTGTGTTGATGACCCACAAGTATAGGGGATCTATCGTAGTCCTTTCGATAAGTAAGAGTGTCGAACCCAACGAGGAAAAGAAGGAAATGACAAGCGGTTTTCAGCAAGGTATTCTCTGTAAGCACTGTAATTATCAGTAGCAGATAGTTTTGTGATAAGATAATTCGTAACGGGTAACAAGTAACAAGTGTAACAAAGGTGCAGCAAGGTGGCCCAATCCTTTTTGTAACAAAGGACAAGCCTGGGCGAACTCTTATATAAAGCAAAGCGCTCCCGAGGACACATGGGAATTATTGTCAAGCTAGTTTTCATGATGCTCATATGATTCGCGTTCGTTACTTTGATAATTTGATATGTGGGTGGACCAGTGCTTGGGTGTTGTTCTTACTTGGACAAGCCTCCCACTTATGATTAACCCCTCTCGCAAGCATCCGCAACTAGGAAAGAAGAATTAAGATAAATCTAACCATAGCATGAAACATATGGATCCAAATCAACCCCTTACGAAGCAACGCATAAACAAGGGTTTAAGCTTGTGTCACTCTAGCAACCATCATCTACTTATTACTTCACAATGCCTTTCCCTAGGCACAAACAATGGTGAAGTGTCATGTAGTCGATGTTCACATAACACCACTAAAGGAAAGACAATATACATCTCATCAAAATATCGAACGAATATCAAATTCGCATGATTACTTATAACAAGACTTCTCCTATATCCTTAGGAACAAATGTAACTACTCACAAAGCATGTTCATGTTCATAATCAGAGGAGTAATAATTATCATTAAGGATCTGAACATATGATCTTCCACCGAATAAACCAACTAGCATCAACTGCAAGGAGTAATCAACACTACTAGCAACCCACAGGTACCAATTTGAGGTTGAGACAAAGATTGGATACAAGAGGTGAACCAGGGTTTGGGAGGAGATGGTGCTGGTGAAGATGTTGATGGAGATTAATCCCCTCTTGATGAGAGGATCATTGGTGATGACGATGACTTCAATTTCCCCCTCCGGGAGGGAAGTTTCCCCCGGCCGAACAGCTCCGCGGGAGCCCTAGATTGGTTCTGCCCAAGTTCTGCCTTGAGACGGTGGCGCTTCGTCCCGAAAGATCCCTCTTGATTTTTTCCAGGTCAAAAGATATCATATAGTAGAAGAGGAGCACCGGAGGCCTGCCAGGGGGCCCACAATCCAGGGAGGCGCACCCAGGGGGTAGGGCATGCCCCCCACCCTTGTGGCCACCTGGTGGGTCCCCTTTGGTATTTTCTTCACCCAATATTTTTTATATATTCCAAAATAATTCTCCATAAATTTTCAAGACTTTTGGAGTTGTGTAGAATAGGTCTCTCAGATTTGCACCCTTTCTGGTCCAGAATTCCAGCTGCCGGCATTCTCCCTCTTTATGTAAACCTTATAAAATAAGAGAGAAAAGGCATAAGTATTATACCATAATGTGTAATAACATCCCATAATGCAATAAATATCAATATAAAAACATGATGCAAAATGGACATATCATGTGTTTGTTAGGATCCGATGAACTTTGAGTTTATGATCAGATCTATTTTATCCATGAAAGTTATTTGAGTCTTCTTTTGATCTCTTATATGCATGATTACTTATAGCCTCATATTTCTTTTTCGAATCTTTGGTTTAGTTAGGCCAACTAGATCCATTTTTCTTGCCATGGGAAGAGGTGCTTTGTGATGGGTTCGATCTTACGGTGCTCAATCCCAGTGATGGAAGGGGACATGACACGTATGTATCGTTGCTATTAAGGATAATCAGATGGGATCTATTCCTACACGAATAGATCTTGTCTACATCATGTCATCATTCTTATTGCATTACTCTGTTTCTCCATGCACGTAATACACTAGATGCATGCTGGATAGCGGTCGATGCGTGGAGTAATAATAGAAGATGCAAGCATGAGTTGGTCTACTAATCTTAGACGTGATGCCAATATAATGATCATTACCTGTATATCGTCATAATTATTTGAAGTTCTATCAATTGCCCAACAGTAATTTGTCTACCCATGGTATGCTATTTTTCTCGAGAGAAGCCTCTAGTGAAATCTATGGTCCCGGGTCTATTCTTTATCATATTTGCCTTCGAGATCTATTTTTATTCCCTTTTATTTTCAGATCTGTTATTCCAAAAACCCAAAAATACCTTCCTGCATTTTTTCTTTATTTATTTTATTTTGCGTTTATTCGAGATCTATTTATCCAATCTATCATAATTTTATCCCGTCAACTTGACAATTTCTTGCATCGTTACCCGAAAAAGGGATCGACAACCCCTTATACGCGTCGGGTTGCAAGTATTTGTTCTTTGTGTGTAGGTACCGTTATCATAGTGTTACTTGATTCTCCTACTGGATTGATACCTTGGTTTCATAACTGAGGGAAATACCTACAATAGTTGTGCTGCATCATCCCTTCCTCTTTGGGGAAATATCGACATAGTTCAAGCCGCATCAATCGCACATGATAAGGAAGGTAGAACGCGTGTGCATCAAACAAAATGATAGCAAATGATTTTCTTTCAAATAGCCCCACAGATATTCTTTCAATCACACATGTTTCACAAAAAGTCATCATGAGTGAGTGCAGACACTATCATACATGACTGTCGTAGAATATGCATGTTATTTGCGCTTGTTGCACAGATGAAGCCCCCACCTAATATGTCAATTTCCGCATCATGTTTTCGTACTGTTATTTATAATGTTTTTGGCTAATATAAGACTTTGTAGTAACAATCTAATGTCTTTTCTCTCTTAATTTGTAAGATTTACCTGAAGAGAGAGAGTGCCAGTAGGTGGAATTCTGGGCCTGAAAAAGCTATGTCAGAGATACCTATTCTGCACATCTCCAAATGAGCTGAAATTTCACAGAGAATTATTTTGGAATAAATAAAAATTACTAGAAGAAAGAAATACCAGAGGGGGGCCACCCAGGTGCCCACGAGGCACCAGGGCGCGCCCTGGTGGCTCGTGGGGCCCCTGACCAGCCTCCGGTGCCCATCTTCTGGTATATAAGCGCATTTTCCCTATAGAAATAAGGAGAGAACTTTTGGGACGGAACGCCGCTGTCTCAAGGTGGAACTTGGGCAGGAGCACTTTTTCTCTCCGACTGAGTATTCCGCCGGGGATACTTCCCTCCGGGTGGGGGAAGTCAAAGCATCGCCATCACCAAAAACCCTCTCGTCATGGGAGGACCAATCTCTATCAACATCTTCACCAGCACCATCTCATCTCAAACCCTACTTCATCTCTTGTATTCAATCTTTGTATCAAAACCTCAGATTGGTACATCTGGGTTGCTAGTAGTGTTTTGATTACATCTAATAGTTGGTGCTATTCAATACCCCTACGATCTTGAACATGAATATGATTTGTGAGTAGTTACTTTTTTTCTTGAGGACATGGGAGAAGTCTTGTCATAAGTAATCATGTGAATTTGGTATTCGTTCGATATTTTGATGATATGTATGTTGTTCATTCCTTTAGTGGTGTCATGTGAACGTCGACTACATGACACTTCACCATCTTTGGGCCTAAGGAAAAGCATTGTGGAGTAGTTATTAGATGATGGGTTGCTAGAGTGACAGAAGCTTAAACCCTAGTTTATGCGTTATTCCGCAAGGGGCTGATTTGGATCCATATGTTTCATGCTATGGTTAGATTTATCTTAATTCTTCTTTCGTAGTTGTGGATATTTGCGAGAGGGGGCAATCATAAGTGGGAGGCTTGTTCAAGTAAGAACAACACCCAAGCACCACTCCACCGACATATAAAATTATCGAAGTAATGAACGCAAATCAAACAAACATAATGAAAGTGACTAGATCAAATTCCCGTGTGTCCTCAAGAATGCTTTACTTGCTATAACAGACTATTACGGCCTGTCCTTTGCTACAAAAAGGGTTGGGCTATCTTGCTGCACTTTTGTGACCGTTACTATTTATTTCTCGTTACAAATTACCTTGCTGCAAACCTATCTGTTACCGATAATTTCCGAGCAAAAGCATGTTTATGTGAATTTACAAAATCCAGAACTAGGCGCAAAAGTTTCTGTTTTTTAACAGAATCAAGTCAATTATCATCCAAACCCTCCTAAAGGCTTTACTTGGCACAAACACTAATTAAACATAAAAAGCACAATCATAATAGTCGCATAATTGTGTATTTATTGAAAAACAAAAAAAATAAACTATTGGGTTTTCTCCCAACAAGCTCTTTCTTTATAGCCACTGCTGCCTCTTGAGCTTGCGTTGGTTTTACCTTGAAGAGGAAAGGGTGATGCAGCAAAGTAGCGTAAGTATTTCCCTCAGTTTTGAGAACCAAGGTATCAATCCAGTAGGGGACGACGCACAAGTCACCAAATACCTGCACAAACAATCAAGAACTTGCAACCAACACGATAAAGGGGTTTGTGGAGAAGAACCGAATAGTATTCATAGATAATCTTGATCATAAATCCACAATTCATCGGATCTCGGCAAACACACCACAAAAGAGTATTACATCGAATAGATCTCTAAGAACATCAAGGAGAACTTGGTATTGAGAATCAAAGAGAGATTAGAAGCCATCTAGCTAATAACTATGGACCTGAAGGTTTGTGGTAAACTACTCATGCTTCATCAGAGAGGTAATGGTGTTGATGTAGAAGCCCTCCTTGATTGAATCCCCCTTCAGCAGATCGCCGAAAAAGGCCCCAAGATGGGATCTCACGGGTACAAATGGTTGCGGCGGTGAAAAAGTGGTTTCGTGGCTCCCCTGGATGTTTTCAGGGTATTAGAGCATATATAGGCGAAGGAACTAGGTCAGGGGATCCATGAGGGGCCCACGAGGGTGGGGGCGCGCCCACCCCCTGGGTGCGCCCTCCTGCCTCGTGGTCGCCCCGTTGCGTCTCCGACTTCATCTCCAAGTCTTCTGGTTTGATTTCGGTCCAAGAAAGATCATCGCTAATGTTTCATTCCGTTTGGACTCGGTTTGGTAGTCCTTTTCTGCAAAACTCTAAAATAGGCAAAAAACAGAAACTGGCACTAGGACCTCGGTTAATAGGTTAGTCCCAAAAATAATATAAAAGAGCATATTAAAGCCCATTAAACATCCAAAACAGTTAATATAGTAGCATGGAACAATAAAAAATTATAGATATGTTGGAGACGTATATCAAGCATCCCCAAGCTTAATTCCTGCTCGTCCTCGAGTAGGTAAATGATAAAAACAGAATTTTTGATGTGGAATGCTACCTAACATATTTATCCATGTAATTTTCTTTATTATGGCATGAATGTTCATATCCGAAAGATTCAAGACAAAAGTTTAATATTGACATAAAAACAATAATACTTCAAGCATACTAACAAAGCAATCATGTCTTCTCAAAATAACATGGCCAAAGAAAGCTATCCCTACAAAATCATATAGTCTGGCTATGCTCTATCTTCATCACACACAATATTTAAATCATGCACAACCCCGATGACAAGCCAAGCAATTGTTTCATACTTTTGATGTTCTCAAACTTTTTCAATCTTCACCCAATACATGACCGTGAGCCAATGATATAGCACTATAGGTGGAATAGAATGGTGGTTGTGGAGAAGATAAAAAGGAGAAGATAGTCTCACATCAATTAGGCATATCAACGGGCTATGGAGATGCCCATCAATAGATATCAATGTGAGTGAGTAGGGATTGCCATGAAACGGATGCACAAGAGTTATAAATGTATGAAAGCTCAAAAAAAATTAAGTGGGTGTGCATCCAACTTGCTTGCTCACGAAGACATAGGGCATTATGAGGAAGCCGGTCATTGGAATATACAAGCCAAGTTCTATAATGAAAATTCCCACTAGTATATGAGAGTGCCAACGGACACTCTCTATCATGAAGATCATGGTGCTAATTTGAAGCACAAGTGTGGAAAAAGGATAGTAACATTGTCCCTTCTCTCTTTTTCTCTCATTTTTTTTATTTGGGACTTCCCTCGCTTTTTTGGCCTCTTTTTATTTATTTATTTATTTTTCGTCCAGAGCCTCATCCCGACTTGTGGGGGAATCATAGTCTCCATCATCCTTTCCTCACATGGGACAATGCTCTAATAATGAAGATCATCACACTTTTATTTACTTACAACTCAAGAATTACAACTCAATACTTAGAACAAAATATGACTCTATGTGAATGCCTCCAGCGGAGTACCAGGATGTGCAATGATTCAAGAGTGACATGTATGAAAAATTATGAACGGTGGCTTTGCCACAAATACAATGTCAACTACATGATCATGTAGAGCAATATGACAATGATGGAGCATGTCATAATAAACGGAACGATGGAAAGTTGCATGGCAATATATCTCGGAATGGCTACGGAAATGCCATAATAGGTAGGTATGGTGGCTGTTTTGAGGAAGGTATATGGTGGGTATGTAGTATCGGCAAAAGTTGCGCGACACAAGAGAGGCTAGCAATGGTGGAAGGGTGAGAGTGCGTATAATCCATGGACTCAACATTAGTCATAAAGAACTCACATACTTATTGCAAAAATCTATTAGTTATCGAAACGAAGTGCTACACGCATGCTCCTAGGGGGATAGATTGGTAGGAGAAGACCATCGCTCGTCCCCGACTGCCACTCATAAGGAAGACAATCAATAAATAAGTCATGATCCAACTTCATCACATAACAGTTCTCCATACGTGCATGCTACGGGAATCACAAACTTTAACACAAGTATCTCTCAAATTCACAACTACTCTACTAGCATGACTCTAATATTACCATCTTCATATCTCAAAACAATCATAAAGAATCAAACTTCTCATAGTATTCAATGCACTTTATATGAAAGTTTTTATTATATCCATCTTGGATGCCCATCATATTAGGACTAATTTTATAACCAAAGAAAATTACCATGCTGTTCTAAATGACTCTCAAAATAATATAAGTGAGGAACGAGAGTTCATCAATTTCTATAAAATAAAACCACCACCGTGCTCTAAAAAGATATAAGTGAAGTACTAGAGCAATATTTTCTAGCTCAAAAGATATAAGTGAAGCACATAGAGTATTCTAATAAATCACGATTCATGCGTGTCTCTCCCAAAAGGTGTGTACAGAAAGGATGATTGTGGTAAACTAAAAAGAAAAGACTCAAATCATACAAGATTCTCCAAGCAAAACACATATCATGTGGTGAATAAAAATATAGCCTCAAGTAAAGTTACCAATAGACAAAGACGAAAGAGGGGATGCCTTCCGGGGCATCCCCAAGCTTAGGATTTTGGTTGTCCTTGAATTTTACCTTGGGGTGTCTTGGGAATCCCCAAGCTTAGGCTCTTGCCACTCCTTATTCCAAAGTCCATCAAATCCTTACCCAAAACTTGAAAACTTCACAACACAAAACTTCAACAGAAAAAATCTCATGAGCATCGTTAGTATAAGAAAATAAATCACCACTTTAAGGTACTGTTGTGAAATCATTCTTTATTTATATTGATGTAAAACCTAATGTATTCAAACTTCTCTATGGTTCATACCCCCCCCCCCCCCCCGATACTACTCATAGATTCATCAAAATAAGCAAACAACACACTAAAAATAGAATCTGTCAAAAACAGAACAGTCTGTAGTAATCTGTAAATATCAAATACTTCTGTAACTCCAAAATTCTGAAATAAATTAGTGGATGTGAGGAATTTGTCTATTAATCTTCTGCAAAAATAATCAACCTAAAATCACTCTTCTTTAAAAAATGACAGCTATTCTCGTGAGCGCAAAAGTTTCTGTTTTTTTACAGCAAGATCGCATTGACTTCACCCAAGTCTTCCCAAAGGTTCTAATTGGCACAAACACTAATTAAAACATAAAACCACATCTAACCAGAGGCTATATTAATTATTTATTACTAAACAGGAGCAAAAATTAAAGAACAAAAATAAAATTGGGTTGCCTCCCAACAAGCGCTATCGTTTAACGCCCCTAGCTAGGTATAAAAACATGGATAGATCTAAGTATTGCCATCTTTCGTATGCAATCCATAGGTGGCTCTCATAATAGATTCATAAGGCAATTTAATTTTCTTCCTAGGAAAGTGTTCCTTGTCCTTTCTTAACGGAAATTGGAATCTAATCGTTCTAACGAAAGGTCTACCAAGAATAATAGGACATGTAGTATTGCAATCTATATCAAGAACAATGAAATTTACGGGCACATAATTCCTATTTGCAATAATAAGAACATCATTAATCCTTCCCATAGGTTTCTTAATGGTGGAATCCGCAAGATGAAAATTTAAAGAACAATCATCAAATTCACAGAAACCTAGCACATCACACAAAGTTTTTGGAATCGTAGCACCCAAATCACACAAAGCATAACATTCATAATCTTTAATCTTAATCTTAATAGTAGGTTCCCACTCATCATAAAGTTTTCTAGGGATAGAAACTTCTAGTTCAAGCTTTTCTTCAAAAGATTGCATCATAGCATCAACGATATGTTTAGTAAAAGCTTTGTTTTGATTATAAGCATGAGGAGAATTTAACACGGATTGTAACAAGGAAATACAATCTATTAAAGAACAATTATCATAATTAAATTCCTTGAAATCCAAAATAGTGGGTTCATTGCTACTTAAAGTTTTGACCTCCTCAATCCCATTTTTATCAATTTTTGCATCTAGATCTAAAAACTCCAAATCATTGGGACGCCTTTTAACTAAAGTTGACTCATCTCCAGTCCCATCTTTATCAAGATTCATATTGGAAAACAAAGATTTAATAGGATTCACATCAATCACTTTTAGATCTTCATCATTATTATCATGAAAAACTAGAAGAACACGCTTTTACAAACCAATCTTTTTTAGCACGCATCTTAGCGGTTGTTTCTTTGCACTCATCAATGGAAATTCTCATGGCAATCAAGAACTTGCACAAACAATTATGATGACATCTAAGGCAATGATCATGAACATAGGCATCACGTCCGTGTCAAGTAGACCGACTCCTGCCCGCATCTACTACCTTCACTCCACACATCGACCGCTATCCAGCATGCATCTAGAGTATTAAGTTCATAAAGAACAGAGTAACGCATTAAGCAAGATGACATGATGTAGAGGAATTAACTCAAGCAATATGATGAAAACCCCATCTTATTATCCTCGATGGCAACAATACAATACGTGCCTTGTTGCCCCTACTGTCACTGGGAAAGGACACCGAAAGATTGAACCCAAAGCTAAGCACTTCTCTCATGGAAAGAAAGATCAATCTAGTAGGCCAAACTAAACCGGTAATTTGAAGAGACTTGCAAAGATATCAAATCATGCATATAAGAATTTAGAGAAGAACCAAATAATATTCATAGATAATCTTGATCATAAATCCATAATTCATCGGATCTCGGCAAACACACTGCAAAAGAGTATTACATCGAATAGATCTCGAAGAACATCGAGGATAACTTGGTATTGAGAATCAAAGAGAGAGAAGAAGCCATCTAGCTAATAACTATGGACCCAAAGGTCTATGGTAAAATACTCACGCTTCACCGGAGAGGTAATGGTGTTGATGTAGAAGCCCTCCGTGATCGAATCCCCCTCCGGCAGATCACCGGAAAAGGCTCCAAGATGGGATCTCGCGGGTACAGAAGGTTGCGGCAGTGGAAAAGTGGTTTCGTGGCTCCCCTGGATGTTTTCAGGGTATAAGAGTATATGTAGGCAAAGGAACTAGGTCAAGGGAGCCACGAGGGGCCCACAAGGGTGGGGGCGCACCCTACCCCCCTGGGCACGCCCTCCTACCTCGTGGCTACCTTGTTGTGTCTCCGACTTCATCTCCAAGTCTTCTGGCTTGCTTTCGGTCCAAGAAATATCATCGCGAAGGTTTCATTCTATTTGGACTCCGTTTGCTATTCCTTTTCGCAAAACTCTAAAATAGGCAAAAAAATGGAAACTGGCACTGGGCCCTCGGTTAATAGGTTAGTCTCAAAAATAATATAAAAGAGCATATTAAAGCCCATTAAACATCCAAAACAGATAATATAATAGCATGGAACAATTAAAAATTATAGATATGTTGGAGACGTATCAACCACTAACATAGGCTTAAGATTTCAATGATTCTCACGAGAAAGTTAATAATTGAAACAAAAATAGAGCATCATGTAGCATGTGAAGAACACATTTAATTCTAACATACTTCATATGCATAGCCATTTTACTAACTCTCAAAATGATATAAGTGAAGCACGAGAGCATATTTCTTCAAAATTTATCATATCAACTCTCAAAAATAATATAAGTGAAGCATGAGAGTGCATTTCATCAAAATAAAGTCACCACTGTGCTAAAAAAGATTTAAGTGAAGCCCTAGAGCAATTGCCTAGCTCAAAAAAATTTAAGTGAAGCACAAAGAGCAATTCTAACAAATCATGATAACATATGACTCTCTCAAATAGGTGGGTCCAGCAAGGACGATTGTGACAAACTAAAAAGCAAAACAAGCAGGCTCATATAATATATACAAGACACTCCAAGCAAAACTCATGATATGCGACGAATAAAAATATAGCTTTAAGTAAAATTACCGATGGTCGTTACAAGAAAGAGGGGATGCCTTCCGGGGCATCCCGAAGCTTAGTTACTTGTGAGTCCTTGAATATTACCTTGGGGTGCCCCAAGCTTAGGCTCTTGCCACTCCTTATTCCTTCATCCATCGTGATCTCACCCAAAACTTGAAAATTTCGATCACACAAAACTTAACAAAAACCTTCATGAGACCCGTTAGTATAATAAAGCAAATCGCCACTTTAAGTACTATTGCAAACCCATTCATATTTTTTTATTGCATTATACTGATAACCCACAAGTGTAGGGGATCGCAACAGCTTTCGAGGGGAGAGTATTCAACCCAAATTTATTGATTTGACACAAGGGGAGCCAAAGAATATTCTCAAGTATTAGCAGTTGAGTTGTCAATTCAACCACACCTGGATAACTTATTATCTGCAACAAAGTAGTATGATAGTAATGGTAACAGTGGCAAAAGTAAAGATAGCAGTTTTGTAATAGTTGTAACAGTAGCAACAGAAAAGTAAATAAGCGAAACACAATATGTGAAAAGCTCGTAGGCATTGGATCAGTGATGGATAATTATGTCGCATGCGATTCCTCATGTAATAGCTATAACATAGGGTGACACAGAACTAGCTCCAGTTCATCAATGTAATGTAGGCATGTATTCTGAATATAGTCATATGTGCTTATGGAAAAGAACTTGCATGAAATCTTTTGTCCTACCCTCCCATGGCAGCGGGGTCCTAGTGGAAACTAAGGGATATTAAGGCCTCCTTTTAATAGAGAACTGGAACAAAGCATTAGCACATAGTGAATACATGAACTCCTCAAACTATGGTCATCATCGAGAAGTATCCTGATTATTGTCACTTCGGGGTTGTCGGATCATAACACATAATAGGTGACTATAGACTTGCAAGATAGGATCAAGAACTCATATATATTCATGAAAACATAATAGGTTCAGATCTGAAATCATGGCACTCGGGCCCTAGTGACAAGCATTAAGAATAGCAAAGTCATAGCAACATCAATCTCAGAACATAGTGGATACTAGGGATCAAACCCTAACAAAACTAACTTGATTACATGGTAAATCTCATCCAACCCATCACTGTCCAGCAAGCCTACGAAGTAATTACTCACGCACGGCGGTGAGCATCATGAAATTGGTGATGGAGGATGGTTGATGATGACGACGACAACGAATCCCCCTCTTCGGAGCCCCGAACGCACTCTAGATCAGCCCTCCCGAGAGAGATTAGGGCTTGGCGGCGGCTCCGTATTGTAAAACACGATGAAACTTTCTCTCTGTTTTTTCTCTCCATGAAACGGAATATATAGAGTTGGAGTTGAGGTCGGTGGAGCATCAGGGGGCCCACGAGAAAGGGGGCGCGCCCAGGGGGAGGGCTCGCCCCCCACCCTCATGGACAGGGTGTGGGCCCCCTGGCCTTGATTCTTTCGCCAATATTTTTTATATTTTCCAAAAGTTATCTCTGTGGATTTTCAGGTCATTTCGAGAACTTTTGTTTTCTGCACAATAAACAACACCATGGCAGTTCTGCTGAAAACAACGTCAGTCCGGGTTAGTTTCATTCAAATCATGCAAGTTAGAGTCCAAAACAAGGGCAAAAGTGTTTGGAAAAGTAGATACGTTGGAGACGTATCGACTCCCCCAAGGTTAAACCTTTGCTTATCCTCAAGCAATTCAGTTGATAAACTGAAAGTGATAAAGAAAAACTTTTACAAACTCTATTTGCTCTTGTTGTTGTAAATGTGTAAAACCAGCATTCAGGTTTTCAGCAAAGATTATGAACTAACCATATTCACAATAACACTTAGGTCTCATGTTTAGTCATATCAATGACATAATCAACTAGCGAGCAATAATAATAAAACTAGGATGACAACACTTTATCAAAACAATCATAATATGATATAACAAGATGGTATCTCACTAGCCCTTTCTGAGACCGCAAAACCTAAATGCAGAGCACCTTTAAAGATCAATGACTGACTAAACATTGTAATTCATGGTAAAAGAGATCCAGTCAAGTCATACCCAATATAAACTAATAGTAATGAATGCAAATAACAGTGTGCTCTCCAGCGGGTGCTTTTTAATAAGAGGATGATGACTCGACATAAAAGTAAATAGATAGGCCCTTCGCAGAGGGAAGCAGGGATTTGTAGAGGTGCCAGAGCTCAATTTTAAAATAGAGATGAATAACATTTTGAGCAGCATACTTTCACTGTCAACGCAACAACTATGAGATGGCGATATCTTCCATACTACATATTGTTGGGGATCGTTGCAGAAATAAAAAAAAATTCTACGCATCACCAAGATCAATCTATGGAGAGACTAGCAACAAGAGAGAGGGGAGTGCATCTTCATACCCTTGAAGATCACGATGCGAAAGCGTTACAAGAGTGCGGATGAAGGAGTCGTACTCGCAGCGATTCAGATCATGGTTGACTCCAATCTAAGCGCTGAACAATGGCGCCTCCGCGTTCAACACACGTACAAACCGGGGACGTCTCCTCCTTCTTGATCCAGCAAGGGGAGAGGAGAAGTTGAGGGAGAGCTCCGGCAGCACAACGGCGTGGTGGTGGAGCTTGCAGTTCTCTGGTAGGGCTTCGCCAAGCACTACTATGGAGGAGGAGGTGTTGGGGAGGGAGAGAGCTGCGCCAGGGGAAGGGATAAAGCTCCCATGCGCCTCCCCACTATATATAGAGGTGGAGGGGAGTGGTTTCTTGCCCTCCAAGTCCATTGGGGCATTGGCAAAGGAGGGAGGAAAGAAATCCCATCATTTCCTTCCCCACCGATTGTTATCCCCCCTTTTTAGGGATCTTGATCTTATCCCTTCGGGATATGATCTTATTCCTTCTAAGGGGGGATCTTGGTGCGCCTTGACCAGGGGTGTGGGGCCTTGCCCCCACTACCCACGTTCATGTGGGTCCCCCCATGTAGGTGGACCCCACTCCGGAACCTTCTAGAACCTTCCCGGTACAATACTGAAAAATCCGGAACATTTTCCGGTTGCCAAAATAGGACTTCCCATATATAAATCTTTACCTCTGGAACATTCCAGAACTACTCGTGACGTCCGGGATCTCATCCGGGACTCCGAACAACATTCGGTAACTACACACTAATTCCCATAACAACTCTAGCGTCACAAAACCTTAAGTGTGTACACCCTACGGTTCGGGAACCATGCAGACATGACCGAGACATCTCTCCGGCCAATAACCAACAACGGGACCTGGATACCCATGTTGGCTCCCACATGTTCCACGATGATCTCATCGGATGAACCACAATGTCGAGGATTCAAGCAATCCTGTATACAATTCCCTTTGTCAATCGGTACGTTACTTGCCCGAGATTCGATCATCGGTATCCCAATACCTCGTTCAATCTCGTTACCGGCAAATCACTTTACTCGTTTCGTAATGCATGATCCCGTGACTAACTACTTAGTCACATTGAGCTCATTATGATGATGCATTACCGAGTGGGCCCAGAGATACCTCTCCGTCACACGGAGTGACAAATCCCAGTCTCGATTCGTGCCAACCCAACAGACACTTTCGGAGATACCCGTAGTGCACCTTTATAGCCATCCAGTTACGTTGTGACGTTTGGCACACCCAAAGCATTCCTACGGTATCTGGGAGTTGCACAATCTCATGGTCTAAGGAAATGATACTTGACATTAGAAAAGCTTTTAGCAAACGAAGTACACGATCTTGTGGTATGCTTAGGATTGGGTCTTGTCCATCACATCATTCTGCTAATGATGTGATCCCGTTATCAAGGACATCCAATATCCATGGTCAGGAAACCATAACCATCTATTGATCAACAAGCTAGTCAACTAGAGGCTCACTAGGGACATGTTGTGGTCTATGTATTCACACATGTATTACGGTTTCCAGTTAATACAATTATAGCATGAACAATAGACAATTATCATGAACAAGGAAATATAATAATAACCATTTTATTATTGCCTCTAGGGCATATTTCCAACACATACATTATAGGGGGTTCCCAAACAGAATGGTAAAAGTTTATACTCCCCCACCACCAACAAGCATAAATCCATGGCTTGCTCGAAACAACGAGTGCCTCCAACTAACAACAGCCCTGGGGGAGTTTTGTTTAGTTATTTTGATTTTCTTTGATCTTTTTGATCATGGGACTTGGCATCCCGGTTACCAGCCATTTTCTCGTGAATGAGGAGCGGAGTCCACACCTCTTGAGAATAACCCACCTAGCATGGAATATACAAACATCCCTAGTTGAAACATGAGCTGCTCGAGCATACAAAACATAATTTCATTTGAAGGTTTGGAGTTTGGCACATACAAATTTACTTGGAACGACAAGTAGATACCGCATATAGGAAGGTATGGTGGACTCATATGGAATAACTTTGGGGTTTATGGAGTTTGGATGCACAACCGGTATTCCCGCTTAGTTCAAGTGAAGGCTAGCAAAAGACTGGGATGCGACCAACTGAGAGAGCGACAACAGTCATGAACATGCATTAACATTAATTTACACCAAGTACAAGCATGAGTAGGATATAATCCACCATGAACATAAATATCGTGAAGGCTATGTTGATTTGTTTCAACTACATGCGTGAACATGTGCCAAGTCGAGTCACTCAATTTATTCAAAGGAGGATACCATCCCATCATACCACACACTACTAGGAAAAGGCCTACTAATGGCGCATTGGTTTTGCCTACTAATGGCGCATTACCAGTGCACCATTAGTATCATGCCACTAGAATTTTTTACTAATGGCGCACCACTGGTGCGCCATTAGTATATGGTATACAAATGGCGCACCTGGCAGTGCGCCATTAGTTTTGCCCACAGTGCGCCATTAGTGTCTTATATACTAATGGCGCATGACATGGTAGTGCGCCATTAGTAACAATTTTCTTAATTTTTTTCCTTAATCTCAAGTCACTATTTCACCTATGAGATATCCAACACATATATATACAACAAGCATCCATATAACAATCATAGCCAACACACAAGTTCCATCATATATACATACATAGCCAACACACAATTTCCATCATATATACATACATAGCCAACACACAAGTTCCATCATATATACATACATAGCCCATACATAGTTCCATCGTTACATATTACAAAAGTTTCACATTGTTCATCCAACACCGTTATCCATCAAATTACAAAAGTTTCACATTGATACAAAATAAAAACACAAATGGAAAAGAAGCACTCCATCCACGCAAGCTTCCGTCAATTAAATCAAATCTGCAAAATGATAAACAAGAAGTTAGAAGAAGAAAAAGAAGAAGACTAGAAGAATACTAGAAGAAGAACACTAGAACAAGAATAAGAAGAGTTTTGGAAAAGAAGAAGAATAAGAAGAAGACTATAAGCTTATTATGTAAACTTGATCATTTTGTGGTAACATAAGTTATTTTGGAGCTAACCTATAGGAAACTAAGCATATAAGCTCTAAGTTAGTATATTAGAGCCAACTTAGGTAAAATGAAGCTAACCTATGTCATTTTGGAAAAGAAGAAGAATAAGAAAAGGACTATAAGCTTATTATGTAAACTTGATCATTTTGTGCTAACATAAGTTATTTTGGAGCTAACCTATAGGAAACTAAGCATATAAGCTCTAAGTTAGTATATTAGAGCCAACTTAGGTAAAATGAAGCTAACCTATGTAATTTTGGAAAAGAAGAAGAATAAGAAAAAGACTATAAGCTTATTATGTAAACTTGATCATTTTGTGCTAACATAAGTTATTTTGGAGCTAACCTATAGGAAACTAAGCATATAAGCTCTAAGTTAGTATATTAGAGCCAACTTAGGTAAAAATGAAGCTAACCTATGTCATTTTGGAAAAGAAGAAGAATAAGAAAAAGACTATAAGCTTATTATGTAAACTTGATCATTTTGTGCTAACATAAGTTATTTTGGAGCTAACCTATAGGAAACTAAGCATATAAGCTCTAAGTTAGTATATTAGAGCCAACTTAGGTAAAAATGAAGCTAACCTATAGGAAACTAAGCATATTAGAGATAACATAGGTAACTAAGTATATATATATATATATATATATATATATATATATATATATATATATATATATCATTTTGGATAACTAACCTATTGGAGATCTGACATACCTGACAAAGTTCAGTTCTCATGCATTGTTCTTCTCCTTCCTCTCCCTGATGCGCCTAGAGCGGCGAGGCGGTGGAGGCAGTGGAGGCAGTGGGAGGTAGTCTTCTACCACAATTGGCGTGGTCATGTCGCCCAGCTGTGGGATCGCCGGCGCCACCACCGGTGCGTGGTCATTGTCAGGCACCACCACCATCGCGAGGCCACCTTCAGGCACGACCATCGCTAGGTCATCCTCAGTCACCTCCATCTCTTGCCCATGGTCAGCCACCACCATCTCTTGCCCTTGGTCAGCCACCACCAGCGCTAGGTCATCCTGCAGCTCCTCATCCTCACTCTGCTCCTCTTCTCCCGCACTCCAGTCCGGATCATCCTTCTTGTTGTCTATGTTGCTGCCAGAATCGCTGCTGCTTTCGCTACAGCCATAGTCGCTGCTGCTTTGGCTGTAGCCAGTGTCGCTACTGCTGCTCCCATTACCTGTCCAAAATGCAACAATGACCGTTAACAATCGATGTGAGACAAAGCCAAATGTAGAGGAATAAGAAGAGGCAGAACGTGCCGGCATCATCATCGGCAGCGTAGCGCATGCGATACATAGTCGTGTTGAACACCTTCACGATGAGCATGTTGGCGTCGTCGTTGTACCTGAAGAGAAGGAAGTACCCCAGCCGCAGGTCGTAGGCACGGTAGAACTTCTCCCACCCACGAGACAAGTACATGTGGCCCTTCTTGATCACCAACTGCACATCCCACTGCCTGCGAAACCCGCTGCCGGCCTGTCGCAGCTTCACATTATTTGGCGGATCTTCACCCATCAGCATGTTCATAAAACTGTCAGGCAGCCTCTACAGTTTGGGACAATGAGTGATGTAGCAAACAACAGATATCATAATGAGATGGGTGAAGTGGAGATATCTCGTTTTATATACCTGCGTCATGGATGATACTGAAGTTTCAAGTATGATAGTGAAGAACTCGGAAGCATCCAACTCGTACTGCAGTGTCGCAGATCGGCGGTGGCTGCTTCCCACCATCTCTGATAAGCAGCAGAAGAGACCAATTAGTACCCTTACAACAGATCATAAAACATGCATGATAACAGGCATTAGTTGCAAGTACCCCATATGTCCTATTTTTAGCAAAGTAATGCTAAAATTCACGAAAAATTTCAGCATTACCTTTGCTGAAAATAGGACATATGGAGTACCCGGATTTGCCGGAACGGAAGTTAATCGACATTCCGGCAAACTCAAGGGCCTCTCGGGGTACCTACAACATCATCACAAGTACAGTAGCAGCAGCAGTGAATACAGGCATTACAGCAGCAAAACTATATATTTTTATGCAGTAAACAAACGAACACTAAGAGTAGAATGTTCTTGCAACAAACATTATTGTGTGACATCGAAAGGCATCACTCTGCTTAAAGGGAAGGATGACTTAAGTGGCAGATGTATATGATTGCACCACTTGATCTGCACTTCTCTATATTATATGATGTACTGAAGAACTTGAGCAAAAAAAGATAAATAGGAACATATTTCTCACCTTGGAGGTGTTGCTGCTGCTGCACTGTCTGCTATAGCCAGCGAATTAAGTTAGCTTGTATTTGGGCTTGCTTTTCCTTCTAAGCTCTCTGCATCTATAACACAGAATAAGAGGGGAACTTGACAACTAGCTGGAGCATTTATTTCAGGATCTTCTAATGGGGGGTTGTTTAGTTTCCTAGTTCCATGCTTTTGTTGGACAAGTTAGAAATGAAGGTCCCCTAAAATGGTATTTGATTAGTGGGCAAGCCCAGAGATTTACAAATCCACTGAAACACTAAGAACATTTGGTTCAATAATAAACAATTTTTATTGGTTCACTTTCCTACATCATGCACAACAAGTTGAATTAGCCTAGAAAATTAAACCAAGGCTTTATGCAGACAAACAAGTTGAAATACTTCATGTATATGAAACAAAGAGGATCCGGTTACATTCAATTGTTGTGAGCATGGAATCAAATGAAACTCATTACTCTACATGGCATAGTCTATCATGTACATGAAAGAATGATGATCCAATTGCAGTTTATATTTGTAATTGACTAAAATAAGTACTGTAGGAGTATCTTTTTTATACCTGTTGTAGGAGTATCTATATATACAAAAGTTAATCATTATGCTTGCTAGATCAGAGTAACCAAATTTATTCAGCTGACCTCTCTACAAATTCATGGCGGGTGGACACAAAAGCCCACTTCTAAAGAACTATAATGATCTGTTTGAATTACTAATTAATAATATAAACTGGAACAGGAGCTCAAGTTTCTTGGACACAAGTTGACCATGCAGTAACTACATGAGAAAAGCATTACTATCTGTGACAAAACCTAGAAGCTTGATACAAAACGCTTTGAACTGCAGAGACAACAAAATCAACTTTGAATATTTTCTAAGTACAAACCAGCAATATCTAGGAACTAACAAAATTGTAACATCAAAACAAGAAATCATAAAAACACTAAATACAGGCCAAAGCAAATGATATGGCAGCTGACATGTACATTCACTAGAAATATAAGACATTTCCTACTATAATAATACAGTAAAACTACTATATCTGCAACATAAAACTACTATATCTGCAACATAAAACTACAACAACATAAAACTACTGTATCTACAATAGTAGCAAGATTAATACAGTAATACACAAGAGATTAGTTAGTTTACCTGGCTGTTTACTACTGCTGCCGCGCTGCAGGGGCGGAGGAAGGGGCGCCATCGGTGGAGAGGGCGAGGCCGAGGACGGTGTGGGGCTTGAGGGCCTGCGGCCTGGTGAGGTCGACGAGGTGGTCGTCCCCGATGCCGGCGGAGCTAGGGTTCGGGGAGACGGCGGGCGGCACTGAGGGGACGGGGCGGTGGAGAGGGGGTAGGGGGAGGTCGTGGGAGAAGAGAGGAGGAGGCGGGCGGGGGTGCAGCTTCGGGGCTGGAGGGGCCTGTACCGGAGGCGGGGCAGCGGAGGGTTCGGCCGGCTGGGCGCGCCCACGGCGGCGGGCCGGCAGCGGTGGCGGCGGCTAGGAACCCTAGCTGTCGCGCTCAGGAGGGAGGGGGACGCAGGCGGGGCTGCGGGTGGAGGGGGACGGCGAGGGCGCGGGCGCGGGCGGAGGGGGGACGGTGAGGGAGGTGGTCGGCGGCTGAGGGTGGTCGGGTGCACGGCCGGGGACGGCGGGTGAGATGAGGCGGGGAGGGATTAGAGTGTGGATTGGGGATTGGGGATTTTAGTGTGGGGGAGGCTTAGCAATGGCGCACCACCTGGGGGTGCGCCATAAGTACATCCATATCAATGGCGCACCACAGAAGGGTGCGCCATAAGTAATTTAATCTAGCCCGACTTGTCTTATATACCACCTAACCCTATCTACAACAGAACCTGCCCACTAGCCCGACTAGTCAGTACGCAGCACACACATCAGGGGGTCCTGGGTTCGATTCCCAGGCTCCCCAATATTTTTTATGCATTTTAAATCCCGTTTGATATTTATTTGTGTTTAAATATGTTCAAACTTGTTTAAATCATAACATTAATATATTTTTATAAAAATAGTAATATTTTTTTAGAAAATATGTTCAAATTTGTTACTTGAAAATATCATCGGCGGCGGCGGTGGAGCGGGGGGAAGGTGCGGGGGGTGCCCGTTGGCGGCGGTGGAGCGGGGGAGGGTGCGGGGGCCGGGTGCTCGTCGGCGGCAGTGAAGCGGGGGAGGGTTGCGGTGGGTCGTCGGCTGTGGTGGCGCTAGCGGGGGAGGGTGCAGGTGGGATCGAGATCGCGATCAAAAAGAACCCACCCACTAGCCCAACTGGTGAGTACGCAACACACACACCAGGAGGTCCTGGGTTCGATTCCCAGGCTCCCCAATATTTTTTTTGTATTTTAAATCCTGTTTGATATTTATTTGTGTTTAAATATGTTCAAACTTGTTTAAATCATAACAGTAATATTTTTTTATAAAAACAGTAATAATTTTTTTTAAATATGTTCAAATTTGTTACTTGAAAATATCATCGGCGGCGGCGGTGGAGCGGGGGGAGGGTGCGGGGGGTTCCCGTTGGCGGCGGTGGAGCGAGGGAGGGTGCGGGGGACCGGGTGCTCGTCGGAGGCGGTGGAGCGGGGGAGGGTTGTGGTGGGTCGGCGGCGGCGGCGGAGCTGGCGGGGGAGGGTGCGGGGGGTTCCCGTTGGCGGCGGTGGAGCGGGGGAGGGTGCGGGGGGGGGGGGGGGGTTGCTCGTCGGCGGCGGTGGAGCAGGATAGAGTTGCGGTGGGTCGTCGGCGGCGGTGGTGGAGCTAGAGGGGGAGGGTGCGGGTGGGATCGAGATCGAGATCAAAAAGTGTCCATGAAAATATACACGGTGCGCCATTAGAAGTTTTGCAAAAAAAGTAAAAAAAATTATATACTAATGGCACACTGTTTACAAGGTGCGCCATTAATTGTTAGAACTAGTAATGGCGCACTTTGGCGTCACGCGCCATTAGAATGTATGGAAAAATGAAAAAAAATCAATACTAGTAGCGCACCGTGTGCCTGGTGCGCCATTAGTGTCTTCCTTACTAATGACGCACCTCCAACTGGTGCGCCATTAGTATATAGTAGTGGCGCACTGCTTACCTGGTGCGCCATTAGTATCAATCCTATCTATAGCCCTTTTCCTAGTAGTGACATCATAATCATTTTAATAGCATGTTGGCACGCAAGGTAAACCATTATAACTCATAGCTAATTAAGCATGGCACAAGAAACTATAATCTCTAAATGTCATTGTAAATATGTTTACTTCATAATAGGCTGAATCAGGAATGATGAACTCATCATATTTACAAAAACAGAAGAGGTCGAGTTTAGACCAGCTTTCTCATCTCAATCAGTCCATCATATATCGTCATTATTGCCTTTCACTTGCACGACCGAACGATGTGTATAATAATAAGAGTGCACATGCATTGGACTAAGATGGAATATACAAGCATTCAATTCAAGAGAGAAGACAAAGTAATATGGGCTCTAAGTTAAATCAACACTCATGCATATGAGAGCCACTAAACATTTCCAATATGGTCTTCCACTCTCGACCCCCAAAGGAAAGAAAAGAAAAGAAAACTATTTACACAGGAAAGCTCCCAACAAGTAAAAGAGGAACGAGAAATCTTTTTGGGTTTTCATTTTAATTACTACTACAAGGATGGAAAGTAAACTAACTATTTTTTTTGGTTTTTATTAAGGTTTATCAAACACACAAGAAGAAATCTAGAAAAAGGAAATAAACTAGCATGGATAATACAATGAAAGAGTATGAGCACTGACAACTAGAATAGTGTGTGAACATGAATGTAAAGTCGGTGAGAAATACGTACTCCCCCAAGCTTAGGCTTTTGGCCTAAGTTGGTCTATTGCCAAGGACCGCGGCTACTCTCCCCGGTGTACTGAGGGGTGTCATCAGGGTACCACTGGCTAGCCATCTCCTCCGGATCCCAATGGTAAGATGATGGACGGTAAGGGTCCAGTGGAGGTTCCGGCTCAGGCTCGGGAGCGTATGCTTGGCCTCGATGAGCGTACACCGCTTCCGCTGAGACAAGATAATTAACTACAATCAAATCAAACAACAGAGGCACAGGCAGGATAATAATCTCATTGTGTTTCTTATTAAATCTCAAGTTATACATGAGCATCTTATCATCATTGTGAACAATGAACTCATGTGCTACCATGCTCCTGTAATCTAGAAGGGAAATAGGCAACTTTGTCTCCTCTTTCTCATGGTGCCTAATAGGTATCTCAAAATGTTTAGCAAGGCGTGCAACATAGATACCTCCAAAGATGGGGCCTTTTGTACGGTTCAGGCTTAGCCGTTTAGCAATAACGGCACCCATACTAAAACTATTATCACCAAACAAGGCATGGAACAGAATAATAATATCAAGAACATTGAAGTTTCCACTATTTCCACGACCAATTAAGCATCGACTAGCAAATATGGCAAAGTAGCGTAAAACAGGAAAGTGTATGCTAGTGATTCTCGCATCAGAACCCTTCTTCGGATCGCCTACAGTACTGGTGTTAAGAAAACCATCCACATCTTTACGATGTGGTTCATCTAATCTTCCCTCAAGGGTATTCTACATACCGCGCAAAAATTGCGTAAAGACATTTCCTTGAATTCGTCATATAAATGAAATGATACTGATGGAGGTGAATTCTTAGGATAGTAATAAAAGTTTTGCACGAAAGTATTGATGAGTAAGAGATACTGATCGATCCGGTCGCGGAGGAAGTCGGTGAGGCCTGCATTTTCAATCAAAGAATAAAAGTCTTCATAAATCCCGACTTCTCTCAAGAAATTATCACAGGGCCATTCACACGGCCGTACTTCTGCTACGCGAGGAAGATTATACTTGGCCTTTTCCTTCTCTTTAGCTTGTTTATCCTGCGAGCCTTGGTTAGAAGAGCCCCTCAAAAATCTCCTTATCATTTTCTGAAAATTTCTAAAAATTTTAGTAACTTCAAAATAAAAGTGAATAAAACTAAAAAAGAATTTGATATCCCCGTTCATATCCCCGTTAAAAGTGAAGAAAGAGTTTTTGGAAAAGTTCCAACTATCATTATTGGAGGTTTTGAATTTCCTCTTCCTACTGTGAAGAAAAAGTTTTTAGAAATTCAATACCTCCTATAATGATAATTGGAACTTTTCCAAAAGAATTGATTCTATGAACTTGACGTTGTTTCCTCGTAAAGTGTACCGTATGCTCATTACCATTAACATGAAAAGTGACATTGCCTTTGTTGCAGTCAATAACAGCCCCTGCAGTATTCAAAAAGGGTCTACCAAGGATAATCGACATACTATCGTCCTCGGGAATATCAAGAATAACAAAGTCCGTTAAAATAGTGACGTTTGCCACCACAACAGGCACATCCTCGCAAATACCGACAGGTATAGTAGTTGATTTATTGGCCATTTGCAAAGATATTTCAGTAGGTGTCAACTTATTCAATTCAAGTCTATGATATAAAGAGAGAGGCATAACACTAACACCGCCTCCAAGATCACATAAGGTAGTTTTAACATAGTTTCTTTTAATGGAGCATGGTATAGTTGGTACCCCTGGGTCTCCAAGTTTCTTTGGTATGCCACCATTAAAAGTATAATTAGCAAGCATGGTGGAAATTTCAGCTTCCGATATCTTTCTTTTATTTGTGATGATATCCTTCATATACTTAGCATAAGGATTTACTTTAAGCATATCAGTTAAGCGCACACATAGGAAGATAGGTCTAATCATTTCAGCAAAGCGCTCAAAATCCTCATCATCCTTTGTCTTGGATGGTTTAGGAGGGAAGGGCATGGGTTTTTGAACCCATGGTTCTCTTTATCTAGCATGATTCTTAGCAACAAAATCTCTCTTATCATAACGTTGATTCTTTGATTGTGGGTTATCAAGATCAATAGCAGGTTCAATCTCTACATCATTATTTTTGCTAGGTTGAGCATCATCATGAACATTATCACTAGGTTCATGGTCATCACCTGATTGTGTTTCAGCATCAGAAATAGAAATATCATTAGGATTCTCGGATGTGTCTATAATAGGTTCACTAGAAGCATGCAAAGTCCTATCGTTTTTATTTTTCTTCTTTTTGGAAGAACTAGGTGCCTCTAAATTATTTCTCTGAGAATCCTGCTTAATTCTCTTAGAGTGGCCTTCAGGATACAAAGGTTCCTGAGTCATTCTACCAGTTCTAGTAGCCACTCTAACAGCAAAGTCATGTTTATTATTTAATTCATCGAGCAAATCACTTTGAACTTTAAGTACTTGCTTAGCTTGGATGGTAACCATAGAGGCAAATTTGCTAATGAGCTTAAGTTCACCTTTAACTCTAGCCATATAATCACTCAAGCGTCCAATCTCAAAACCATTATTCTTTAATTCTCTACCAACATAAGCATTAAAACTTTCTTGTCTAGCCATAAAGTCATCAAATTCATTTAAGCATGGGCTATGGAGTTTAGTAGAGGGGATTTCAACTTTATCATATCTATAGAGAGAATTTACCTTTACGACCTGTGTCGGGTTATCAAGACAATGTGTTTCTTCGACAGGCGGTATATTAAGACCATGTCTTTCTTCAATAGGAGGTAAATTCTTAACATCTTCAGCTTTAATACCTTTTTCTTTCATTGATTTCTTTGCCTCTTGCATATCTTCAGGACTGAGAAATTAGAACACCCCTCTTCTTTGGAGTTGGTTTAGGAATAGGCTCAGGAGTTGGCTCAATTGGCTCAGGAATTGGCTCAGGAAGAGTCCAATTATTTTCATTAGTCAACATATTATTTAATAGTAATTCAGATTGGTCGACTGTTCTTTCCCTGAAAACACAACCATCACAACTATCCAAGTAGTCCTTGGAAGCATCGGTTAGTCCATTATAAAAGATATCAAGTATTTCATTTTTCTTAAGAGGATGATCAGGAAAAGCATTAAGTAATCGGAGAAGCCTCCCCCAAGCTTGTGGGAGACTCTCTTCATTGATTTGCACAAAATTATATATTTCCCGCAAGGCAGCTTGTTTCTTATGAGCAGGGAAATATTTAGAAGAGAAGTAATAAATCATATCCTGGGGACTACGCACACAACCAGGATGAAGGGAATTAAACCAAGTTTTGGCATCACCCTTTAATGAGAACAGAAATATCTTAAGGATATAATAATAGCAAGGCTTCTCATCATTAGTAAACAGGGTGGTTATATCATTTAACTTGGTAAGATGTGCCACAATAGTTTCAGATTTATAGCCATAAAAAGGATCGGATTCAACCAAAGTAATTATCTCAGGATCAACAGAGAATTCATAATCCTTATCAGTAACACATATAGGTGAAGTAGCAAAAGCAGGGTCAGGTTTCTTTCTAGCGTTAAGGGATTGCTGCTTCCATTTAGCTAATAACTTCTTAAGATCATATCTATCTTTGCAAGCAAAAATAGCTCTAGCAGCTTCCTCATCCATAACATAACCCTCAGGAACAATAGGTAATTCATAATCAGGGGGAGAACTTTCATCATCACTATCATCGATAATATCATCATTAATAATTTCATTCTCTCTAACCTTAGCAAGTTGTTCATTAAGAAATTCACCTAATGGCAAAGTAGTATCACACAATGAAGTAGTTTCATTGTAAGTATCATGCATAGTAGAAGTGGAATCATCAACAACAAGCGACATATCAGAATTCAAAGCAGTAGCAGGTTTAGGTGTCGCAAGCTTACTCATAACAGAAGGAGAATCTAGTGCAGAGCTAGATGGCAATTCCTTACCTCCCCTCGTAGTTGAGGGAGAAATCTTAGTTCTTTTGTCTTTCAAGTTCCTCATAGTGATCAGAAGATATAAATCCCAAGTGACTCAAATAATAGAGTTGTGATCCCCGGCAACGGCGCCAGAAATTAGTCTTGATAACCCACAAGTGTAGGGGGTCGCAACAACTTTCGAGGGGAGAGTATTCAACCCAAATTTATTGATTCGACACAAAGGGAGACAAAGAATATTCTCAAGTATTAGCAGTTGAGTTGTCAATTCAACCACACCTGGATAACTTAGTATCTGCAGAAAAGTATTTAGTAGCAAAGTAGTATGATAGTAATGGTAACAGTGGCAAAAGTAAAGACATCAGTTTTGTAATAGTTGTAACAGTAGCAACGGAAAAGTAAATAAGCGAAACACATTATGTGAAAAGCTTGCAGGCATTGGATCAGTGATGGATAATTATGTCGGATGCGATTCCTCATGTAATAGCTATAACATAGGGTGACACAGAACTAGCTCCAGTTCATCAATGTAATGTAGGCATGTATTCCGAATATAGTCATACGTGCTTATGGAAAAGAACTTGCATGACATCTTTTGTCCTACCCTCCCGTGGCAGCGGGGTCCTAGTGGAAACTAAGGGATATTAAGGCCTCCTTTTAATAGAGAACCGGAACATAGCATTAGCACATAGTGAATATGAACTCCTCAAACTATGGTCATCACCGAGAAGTATCCCGATTATTGTCACTTCGGGGTTGTCGGATCATAACACATAATAGGTGACTATAGACTTGCAAGATAGGATCAAGAACTCACATATATTCATTAAAACATAATAGGTTCAGATCTGAAATCATGGCACTCGGGCCCTAGTGACAAGCATTAAGCATAGCAAAGTCATAGCAACATCAATCTCAGAACATAGTGGATACTAGGGATCAAACCCTAACAAAACTAACTTGATTACATGGTAAATCTCATCCAACCCATCACCGTCCAGCAAGCCTACGATGTAATTACTCATGCACGGCGGTGAGCATCATGAAATTGGTGATGGAGGATGGTTGATGATGACGACAGCAACTAATCCCCCTCTCCGGAGCCCCGAACGGACTCCGGATTAGCCCTCCCGAGAGAGATTAGGGCTTGGCGGCGGCTCCATATCGTAAAATGCGATGAAACTTTCTCTCTAATTTTTTTCTCCACGAAACGAAATATATAGAGTTGGAGTTGGAGGTCGGTGAAGCATCAGGGGGCCCACGAGACAGGGGGGCGCGCCTAGGGGGGAGTGCGCGCCCCCCACCCTCGTGGACAGGGTGTGGGCCCCTGGCCTTGATTCTTTCGCCAATATTTTTTATATTGTCCAAAAGTTATCTTCATGGATTTTCAGGTCATTTCAAGAACTTTTGTTTTCTGCACAATAAACAACACCATGGCAGTTCTACTGAAAACAGCATCAGTCCGGGTTATTTCATTCAAATCATGCAAGTTAGAGTCCAAAACATGGGCAAAAGTGTTTGGAAAAGTAGATACGTTGGAGACGTATCATATACCTACTGTAATCTAACTTTACCATGGCTTATACCCCCTGAGGGAGGCCTGGATTCGGGGGTCCTCAGGTGTCTGACCTAGGAGTATCGGCCGGGTTGGATGGGCCGTACAAGATCAAGCTGAAGATTATCCTCCGTGTCCGGATGGGACTTCTCCATACGCAGACAGCAAGACTAGAGTCCGGAAGTTTCCTTCCCTGATGAACCGACCTTGTACAAACCCTAGGCCCCTCCGATGTGTATATAAATTGGAGGGGTTAGTCCGTAGAGGCTATCTTCTTTACCTTCATTGGAATACTCATAGGTTAAACATCTAGGGTTTAGCCATTACGATCTCGAGGTAGATCAACTCTTGTAATCTCCATACTCGTCGAATATAATCAAGCAGGAGTAGGGTTTTACCTCCCTTAAGAGGGCCCAAACCTGGGTAAACATTGTGTCCCCTGGTCCCCGTTACCATTGATTCTTAGACGCATAGCTTGGGCCCTTACCCAAGATCTGCCGGTTTTGACAATGACATTGGTGCTTTCATTGAAAGCTCTATCGTGCTGTCTACAAAAGGATCTATGGCTCGCCTAGTCATCAACAACAATATTACTTCTGGAGGGTGCCTAGCTTTTGGGTAGCCTCCAGTTAGGCGGTTTCACCATAGGGGCTTGCGCGGTCGTCGAGCCTGCAACTCCCTCCACGGCCGTCGGACACCGTCTTTGCATCGGCCCTAAGTACTCCGAAAGGTTGGATTCGGCGGATGTTTCGTCTTTAAACAAACTGCCGGACCGCATTGCCGTCCTGGGGGTCTCAATGGAATATGATAGGATCGGGCTCAAGCCCGACTAGAGGGAAGTTAATCACCCGCCGATCACCCACCTCGTAGCGGTCGTTGAGGAACCGACCAAAGACACTTCCCTCCCTATATTGAAGACCAAGTATGTTTGGATCTCCGAATCCCCTAAGCCGGTTACTCCCCCTTCGAGCGGGACCTCATGCCCTCCAGACTCTGGCTCAAGCATAGGATTGCAGGAGCCCCGTGCCTCCCCGAACCCAAACCGGTCGCCTCAAAGACTTTTCAAGCTCCAAACACAGATGTGGGACAGGATCTAAAATTTAAGCCGCCCACCCACCACAATCTGTATTCTTTAAGCAACTCAGGTCCTCTAGATATATACGACCTGATGTATGTGTGGCAGCAGCCTCAGGAAATGGTCCACCACTTTTGGGCCAAATTCTTGGTTGTTAAAAACAGGATCGAAGACTGCCTGGACGATGACGTGGTTTCAGTTTTCCATCATAACTGCACTAACAAGGGAATATTGAATGCCCTCGACCGTCGCCACATACAGAGCTTCACGGAATTACCACAAGTAGTGCAAAAGTACTATGTGACGGAAAGCACATGGAGGGCCCAGAAAACTCAACTGGAGCCCGCTGCCTTGAAGCAGTGTGCAGCCCGGGCTAAACAGATACATCCTCGCGGGTCACCCGACCACCAGTCTATGGGCAGGAAAAGTAAAACCTTCACGGGACACATGTCCGTTCTTGATGAACTGCTGGACAAGCCCTGCCCGATTCACGCCACTCCGTGCACAGTCCCAACCCATAGCCTCCGAGCATGCTGGGTACTCCGACAAGTACCAAAAAGTGGAGAGTCCATCCTCACCACAACTCCAGAGAAATACTCTCCACAAAGGGACAACTTTAATGTAATCACGGTCTTCGAGACCTTCACTCTGAACAATCGGCACAAACGGGCGCTCCGCGACCTCGCCGAAGTTCACCAAGTTACCGCACTGAGCCCATGGAATGACATGGCAATAACCTTTATGGCCAAAGACGAATCAAAGGCTCGGTCAGTCCGAGCACCCGCTGCCTTAGTACTAAACACCATCGTTGATGGTTTTCGGCTTACTAAAGTGCTCATGGACGGCGGCAGCAGGCTTAACCTCATATATGAGGACACGCTCGATAAAATGTAGATGGATAGATCACGCATCGGGCAGAGCAATACCACCTTTCGAGGTATTTTCCTCAGTTGAGAAGCATGCCCGAAAACTATAGATCCGAAGAGTTGCTCTTTCATGTGGTCCCCTTCAATAGTGGGTATCATGCCATCCTCGTCCGGGACGCTTTCTCATGCTTTTAAGCCATACCCCATTACGGGTATATGAAACTCAAAATGTCGAACCTAATGGAATTATCACAATTTCGAGCGACCCGGACAAAGCCCTTCATGCCGGAAAAAAACTGCATCCTTGGCCCTCGAGGCGCTATCCGAAGCCCTAGCGGCGGAGGAATTAACCACCCTATGGTCCACGATGGATAGGGCGATGTGATTCTCGATAAGAGATCCAAATCCACCTCTTTCAAGCTAGCCGAGGAAATAGTCAAATTCCATGTGCACCCGACGGACCCTAACAAAACATCATTTATCGGAGCACAGCTGGATCTGGCAGTGGACGCCTCCCTATGCACATTCCTGCAAGAGAATTGGGATATCTTTGCCTGGCACCCTTCAGATATGCCCGGCATCCCATGAAGACTAGCCAAACACAGTCTCAATGTAATCAAGGGATTCAAACCCATGAAGCAGACACTATGTTGATTCTCCGAACCCAAGCATCATGCCATGGGGGAAGAGCTAGCCAACTTGTTAGAGGCTGGGTTTATCAGGGAAATTAAACATTCGGATTGTTTAGCCAACTTGGTTATGGTACCAAAGAAGGAAAAATCCTGGCGCATGTGCATCGATTTCAAGGACCTCAACACGGCTTGCCCTAAAGACCCCTTCCCATTGCCTCGCATCGACCAAATTATTGATGCAACAGCAGGGCATGATTCTTTGTGTTTCCTCAACGCCTACTCAGGATACCATCAGATTAACATGAAGGAATCGGACCAGGCTGCAACCGCATTCATCACCCCTTACGGTCCCTTCTACTTCAACACTATGCCCTTCGGACTCAAAAATGCTAGGGCTACCTACAAGCGTGTGATTCAAACTTGCCTGGAAAAACAAATTGGCAAAACGGTCGAAGCATATGTGGACGACGTGATCATCAAGACAAAACACGTCGAGACACTGGTGGACGATCTGCGCCTCACCTTCAACAACCTCTGAACATACGACATACAGATTAATCCGGAAAATGTGTATTCGGAGTTCCGGCCGCAAAATTGCTCGGTTTCATTATTTCCCATAGAGGAATTGAAGCAAACCCAGCTAAGATCCGAGCATTGTCACAACTGGCCATACCAACAGACCTAAAGCAAGTCCAGAAACTAGCTGGGGTGCGTCGTGGCCTTAAGCTGCTTTATCTCCAAACAGGGAGAAAAAGTTCTACCACTCTACAAGCTATTACGATGCACTGACAACTTCAAATGGATGAATGCTGCCACAGCCAGACTGGAAGAAATTAAAACCCTTCTTGCAATCAACCCAATCCTAGCTGCACCAGGTGTTGGAGAGCCCATGTTATTATATACTTTGGCAACTAAGCAAGTGGTTAGTGTTGTGTTGGTCGTCGAACGAGGGGAAGAGGGACATAAATTCCCCACCCAAAAACCAGTCTATTATGTATTTGAGGTCCTTACACCTTGCAAATCCCGATACCCCCACTATCAAAAGATAGCCTATACAGTCTTCATGGCATCCCGTAAACTACGATACTACTTTCATGAGTGTTCGATCACAGTGGCATCTAATGTACCACTTAATGACATTATCAATAACAGCGACGCCACTGGCCGCATAGCCAAATGGGCTATCGAGACTTTACCATTTGAAATCATATACAAGCCACGCCGGGCTATTAAATACCAGGTGTTGGCCGACTTTGTCACTGAATGGATGGAAGCCAAACTCCCTAAAGAGTATAGCTCATACTCCAATTGGATTATGTACTTTGACGGCTCTAAAATGCTGGTCGGACTGGGGGCTGGGGTCATCCTAACATCCCCTACGGGGGACACAGTCCGCTATGTACTAAAAATTATGTATACGGACTCCAACAATGCAGCTGAATACGAGGCGCTGCTATATGGTCTTCGCATGGCTGCCTCCATGGGTATACAATGCCTGGAGGTGCCCAGCGATTCCAACCTCACAATTTCCCAGGTCAATGGAGAGTTCGACGCAAAGGACCCAAAAATGGCGGCATATCGAAACGACATAATAAAATTATCAGCTCGGTTCGAAGGACTTGAGTTTCATCATGTCGCTCGAGAGAGTAATCAGGCAGCCGGCATCCTCGCTCGTATGAGCGCTAAGTGCGGCCTTGTGCCACCTAACAACTTTGTGGAAAGGCTCTTTAAGGCATCCGTAGTGTGGCAGGCTGAGAGCGGAGAAGGCAATACGGACCTGACCACACCCCCAGCTGCCGAACACAATGCAGACACTGTCGGAGGTCCGGATATCGAGACAACACCCTCTGCTCATGTGATCATGGCGGTTATCGCCCCCTAGACCGAACCATTCCTTTCCTACCTTAATAGGCAGGAGCTTCCCGACGATCAAAATGAAGCTCAGTGCATAGTTTGGAGCTCTAAAGCCCTTAAAGTGCATGAGGGTGAACTGTACAAAAGAAGTACTATCGGAGTCCTTCAAAGGTGTATCTTCGAAGAGGAGGGAAGGCAACTCTTGGCAGAAATACATGGTGGTCTCGACGGTCATCACGCTGCAGCTTGAGCCCTCGTAAGCAAGGCATTCCGGACAGGCTTTTTCTGGCCTACGGCTCGAGCAGACGCTCAAACCCTCGTCAAACGTTGTGTGGGCTGTCAACTTTTCGCCAATCAAAGCCACATGCCTCCCACCGCATTAAGAATAATCTCCATTACTTGGCCCTTTGCGGTATGGGGGCTTGATATGGTTGGACCCCTTAAAGGGGGAAGCCACAAAAATAAATAATGGCTGGTAATGGTAGATAAATTCACTAAGTGGATAGAGGCCAAACCAGTAAAAACAACTGAGGCTGGGCCAGTGATTAACTTTATATCTAGTGTAGTCCACCATTATGGTGTCCCGCATGTACAAAGAGAGAGAAGCCGAGCCATATCGGCAGGATGACCTAGACAGACTCGAAGAGGAGCGCGATGTTGCTAAAGCCCGTTCCGCATTCTATCAACAACAGGCCAGACATTACCAAAGTAGAGAAGTGCGGGCTAAGACATACAATGTCGGAGAACTTGCTTTAGGCCTCCCAGAAAAGAAAAAGGACAAGCTCAAACACAAATGGGAGGGCCCCTTTGTCATAGATGAAGACCTTACTAGAGGAGCCTATCGCCTTCGAAACGCAGCGGATAATCGCCTTGAGCTGAACCCATGGAACGCTACCCGGATCGGAAGATTCTACGCATAGTTCGGCCTCCTTAGGTTTCATTTTAAACTAGGTTTTTTCCTTTTTCTCCCCCTTTTTTTTACTTTTTTCCTTTTCTTCTCAAATGTATGTTCGGATCAACTGCATTGTTCGGGGTGCACATCTTTAAATGTATACACCCCACCATACATTGGGTCTTCTTTTAAAGTAGCATTTTTATTGAAAACCTTATAAGCTTCCTTTATCCATAACGGTTGTTGCTTCTGCCATTTTATGGACCTCTATGACTTAAGTTTTTGCCAAGTTGGGTTGCCTTGCTCCTGTGTTTATACCCTACGTTCCCGATTGTTTCGCTAGGGTGTAAAGGGAGTACCTCTGTGATTGCTACAACCGGGTTATCCGGATATGTCAGACCAGTGAAGCCGAAGGCTAGCGTTCTTAAGGGAATAATTGGTCGGCACGTATACAACAGACTGTTTTTTGGAATAACTATGGAATTGGCTGCCTGTACTTTGGATACAAGCCTAGACATGCACCATTCAGGATGCTAACCCAAGGAAAGGAACCCCTAACGGAACTATTTTTCTTGGAAGATGTTTCTTACATTAAATAGTAATATAACATAACTCCCCGAACACATTTTGTCTGTTTGAGCAATATGACCGGATTGCCTGGTTTCCGAAGATACTAAATGTTTCTTAGTTAAACACAGTATATGGAAACACTCCAAGTTCTTGGTTCGGAGTGGAAGCCGAAGGTGTGTGATGACAAAAAGTTTATAAGTTCGGCAGGAGATAGTTTGGTCATAAAGTACACAGATACATAGAATCGAACGCCTACTCTCTTTCTACGCCATCTAATAGGCTATCTAGTTTACAATCTTGTTGTGAGTATTTCGCCGCTGTCATTACTTGGTCATATACCAAGCTTACAGGAACTTCCTTCCCGTCAAGTCCTTGAGGTCCAACTCGGGCCATATGATTCGGATCGAGTCTGGTGTAGCGTGTCTTCACCATGGCCCATGCCTCTCGTGCACCTTCACGGCATGCGGATGTCTTCCATAGCTCGAAGCGATGCTGAGCACCCTTGAACAGATCTGTCAACCCCTCCATGCTTTCTGGAGGGGCATCGTATGGCCATAAGGCTTTGGTCATATTCTTCATGGCCTTCCAGGCACGCTCGTGCAGCTTTGACAGTTCTTTTAGAACGTCGCTTTGCAGCCTGAACACTTCCTCCTCGTGGCGGTCGGTCAACATACCTGAATAAACCGAACTATAACATTCCAAATTATATGATTATATCAAAACTTAGGATGGTTCAAAAGGCATACCGAATATGCCGCCCTTCAGCTTCTAGTTTTCCTATTGCACCTCCAAGAGTTGAGCCTTTAAGCTCTTTATCTCTTCGGCCTGCTTCTTCACTTCTTCTTCTAGTTTTTTATCTTTTATAAAGTACATTGGGGCACTCTTCAGTTCTTCAAGCTCGATGATAGTGGCATTTAGTTGTGTCTGTCTTGTCTCGAGCTCCTGGGACAATGCACTGTTCTTCTCCTTGAGAACCTACGGTCACAAATGATCCTCAAATCGGTTGGTTCCTACCGCTTTAAGTCTCGGGGGCTACTTCTATCTATCTACTAAGTCTACATAAATTTATACTTGTATATCTTTTGAGAACATGCAAGCAATTCCTGTTAGTCCATCCCGGGTAGCTCGGATGTATGCGTCCACGGTGCTAAGGGTGGTAAATTCCTGCTCTGTTAAAGCAGGGGTGTGCAGGGCTTCTTTCAAGTGTCGATGATTCATCCCACTTTCCACTTCAGAATTGGTGATGGACACCTCATTCGGTTCTTGATGGGGCGGATGAGTCTGCGCCGCGCCGACATGCGCCCCAGTCCTAGTTGACATCTCTGGTGTCGGATTGGCTGCGGCTCGGCTGGCCGAGATCTTGTTTATGGTACTCTAGGTACCCCTCCTGAGATAATAGAAGGAGGATGAAAAATGACAATTCGGCTTCACACCTAAATATGAAATAGGGAACATACCTTTTTGGCGATGGAGCAAGCTCGGTGGCGCTCCCGGCCTCTTTTCGCTTCGCACGACCACCCCTTGAGGGTGTCATCCTTCTTTTTGTTGCCCGTCCTTGGGTACGGTTCGCTGGGTCCCGATCCTATGAAGTATGGTCCAGTGCGGAGAGTAAGTTATGAGTGGAAATGTCACTTCTTTTTGATTTCCGAACACTTACCTTAATGAAGGGGTAGAGATTGGGCTAATCGGCCATGATGGCTACTTCCGAGCCGTTAAGGCTCGCCTGGTAATAGACTCTGTCTCCAAATTCTACAAATATATTCGGATCTTCATGGAATCCGGGGTCTCCGTGACGTGCGTGGTCTTTTGGATGGGGAGAAGGGCAATAGATGTTCTCGACTACCTTCCTCCACGACTGTTTTTGAAACAACCAGAATATTCATTTAATGCACCCCAATGATAAAAAGGTGATGAATGACTAAACTTACCCAGTCAACGGGGTTGTACATGGAGAAACTATCTCGACATTGTAGCCGGCGAAGTCTTCTTCCTCTCCCTTATAAAGGTCCATAAGCATGGCGGCCAATGCAGCTTGGTTATCCGGACCCTTTCGACGCGTCATCCTCCCCGTTGTAGTTCCATAAAGGACCCACTCTGTACTAAAGAGGCTGGATACATCGTTATCGCAATAGCCATGACTTCAATGATGGAGAGTCTAGAATGGGTCAACAATCTGACCTTGCTGGCCAATCTCATTACTTCCACACTATCCTCTTGTCTAGGGGACTTGGGGCGCCAGCTGAATAGCTTCTTTAAAGGAGCGCTGGAGAATTCGAGAATCCCGCGCCGAATAGGGTCCGGAAGAGGAACATCCCTAATATAGAACCATTCCGAAGACCATTCGTCGGACCCCCTCTTCGGAGTCCCGACTGGGTAACCGGATCCGGCTATGTGCCATACTTCGGTGCCGCCCACTTCAAATATGGAGCCTCCGCCTTGGTGGCGGGGGACGAGGCAGAAGAACTTTTTCCATAGTTCAAAATGAGCCTTGCAGCCTAAAAATAATTCGCAAAGGGCGACAAAACCTGAAATGTGCAAAATAGAACCTGGTGTGAGGTTGTGCAGTTGGATCCCGTAATATTCCAGTAGATCCCTAAGGAAGGGGTGGATTGGGAATCCTACGCCCCTCAAAAGGAACGAGATGAAGCACACCCTCTCCCCTTGGCTGGGATTGGGGAAATTCTCTGCCAATGCATCATCGCCCATAGATGGTAACCCTGCCCGTATGGGGACTATATCCGTGGGGGGAACATATCCTTGCGTCAGGAGTCGATTGAGCTGGAGATGGGATACAGAACAACTTTGCCACTCCCCCTCTTGAGGGCAATGAGGACACGAGGAGGAGGCGGGGACACTGGCCATGGTTTGAATTTTTTCCGTGGTTTGCTCTATTTCTCTTGGGGCGATGTGAGATGGCATTTTGGAGATCTAACCTCATTATATAGGCGCTTCCCGTGCCTGCTAAAAATGTTAAAATACAAGTTTAACAGACCATTCGCATTCACCTAGACGCGTGGAAATCAAGGCGATGGTAGGAAGGAATCATAAAGACTGGATGCGAAAGCCAATGCCGGACTATCATCAATCCGGAGTATAGTGGAGAACCCGCCTTGCAAAGCCGATGACTTATATCCGCACACTACATCGTCATTGAAGGCATGTTTGGGGGCTACTGAGGGAGTCCTGGATTCGGGGGTCCGCAGGTGTCTGACCTAGGAGTATGGGCCGAGTTGGATGGGCCGTACAAGATCAAGCTGAATATTATCCTCCGTGTCCGGATGGAACTTCTCCATACGTAGACAACAAGATTAGAGTCTGGAAGTTTCCTTCCCCGATGAACCGACCTTGTACAAATCCTAGGCCCCTCCGGCGTGTATATAAACTAGAGGGTTAGTCCGTAGAGGCTATCTTCTTTATCGTCATTGGAATAGTCACAGGTTAAACATCTAGGGTTTAGCCATTACGATCTCGAGGTAGATCAACTCTTATAATCTCCATACTCGTCGAATATAATCAAGCAGGAGTAGGGTTTTACCTCCCTTAAGAGGGCCCGAAACTAGGTAAACATGGTGTCCCCTGGTCCCCTGTTACCATTGATCCTTAGACGCACAGCTGTGGCCCCCCTACCCGAGATCTGCCGGTTTTGACACCAACACCCGCCGATACAATCCATAGATTCATCAAAATAATCACACAACACATCAAAAACAGAATCTGTCAAAAACAGAACAGTCTGTAGTAATCTGAACATTGACCGTACTTCCGTACCTCTAAAATTTCTGCAAAAATAGGAAAACGTGGGCAATTTGTATATCAATTACGTGTAAAACAATTCAGAGCAAAAGCCCATTTATGTGAATTTACAAAATTCCATAAGTGGGTACAAAAGTTTCTATTTTTTAACAGAATCAAGTCAAGTATCACCTAAATCATCCTAAAGGCTTTACTTGGCACAAACAATAATTATAACACAAAAAGCACAATCATAATAGTAGCATAATTGAGTACTTATTTAAAAACAGAAAATAAACTATTGGGTTGTTGATACGTCTCCATCGTATCTACTTTTCCAAACTCTTTTTCCCTGGTTTTGGACTCTACTTTGCATGATTTGAATGGAACTAACCCGGACTAATGCTATTTTCAGCAGAATTGCCATGGTGCTATTTTTGTGCAGAAATCAAAGTTCTCGGATTGACCTGAAAATTTACAGAATTTTTTGTGGAATATATAAAAAATGCTGGCGCAAGAAGTAACCAGAGCGGGGCCAACCAGAGGCCACAAGCCCTGGGGTGCCCCTGGGGCGCGCCTAGCAGGCTTGTGGGGCCCATGGACCTCCTCCGACCCATACTCCAACTCTATAAGTACCTATTCGGGGAGAAAAAAGTTAGAGAGAAGGATTCATCATGTTTTATGATACGGATCTGCTATCGCCTCCTGTTCTTCATCGGGGGGGGGGGGGGGGGGCTGATCTGGAGTCTGTTCGAGGCTCCGGAGAGGGGAATCCGTCACCATCATCATCAACAACCTTCCTCCATCACTAATTTCGTGATGCTCACCACCGACAGTGAATAATTCCATCGTAGGCTTGCTGGACGGTGATGGATTGGATAGGATTTATCATGTAACCGAGTTAGTTTTGTTAGGGTTTGATCCCTAGTATCCATTATGTTCTGAGATTGATGTTGCTATGACTTTGTTATGCTTAATGCTTGTCACTTGGGCCCGAGTGCCATGATTTAAGATCTGAACCCATTACGCTTTCATGAATATATGTGAGTTCTCGATCCTATCTTGCAAGTTGTAGACACCTATTATGAGTTATGATCCACATACCCCAGGTGACAATAATTGGGATTCTTTCCAGCGATTACCGTAGTTTGAGGAGTTCATGTATTCACTAAGTGCTAATGCTTTGGTTGGCTTCTCAAATAAAAGGGGGCATTAATATCCCTTAGTTTCCATTAGGACCCCGCTGCCACGGGAGGGTAGGAAAAAAAATGTCATGCAAGTTCTTTTCCATAAGCATGTATGACTATATATGGAATACATGCCTACATTATATTGATGAATTGGAGCTAGTTCTGTTTCACCCTAGGTTATGAGTGCTACATGATGAATATTATCCAACACAATTATCATTGTCGATCCATTGCCTACGAGCTTTTCAAATATTGATCTTTGCTAAGTTACTTTCGTTGCTACTGCTATTACAATCACTACACAACTGCTACTGTTACTTTTGCTATTGTTACCATTACTTCCATACTACTTTGCTACAGATATTAAGTCTTACAGGTGTGGTTGAATTGACAACTTAACTTCTAATACTCGCGAATATTCTTTGGCCCCCTTGTGTCGAATCAATAAATTTGGGTTGAATGCTCTACCCTCGAAAGCTGTTGCGATCCCTTATACTTGTGGGCTATCAAGACCCTTTTCTGGCGCCGTTGACAGGGAGCATAGATCTACTTGCCGAGTCACTTGGGATTTATATCTGTTGATCACTATGAAGAATTTGAAGGATACCAAAACCAAGATTTTTCCCTCTAGCACGAGGGGAGGTAAGGAACAGCCTTCTGCTTTGAGTAAGCTTGCGATGCCTACACCTGCTATTGATTCTGATATGTCGCAAGTAATTGGCGATGCTACTTTTGCTATGCATGATGCTTATGATGATACTACTACTTTGCTTGATAATAATGTGCCACTGGGTGAATTTCTTGATGAACAACTCGCTACAGCTAAAGATATTGAGAATGCTGAAACTGATGAAATTATTGAAATAGAAAACTTTGAAACACCCATTAGACCTAGCACTGCTAGATACTAATTGCATGTTATACCTGAAGGTTATGTTATGGATGGAGAGGTAGCTAGAGACTTTCTTGCTTGTAAGGATGGAGATGACCTTATGAAATTACTATGCAAGTGGAAAGAAAAATCTTTGAATGCTAGAATGCAATATGATCCTAAGTTCGCTACTTCACCTATCTTTGTTACTGGTAAGGATTAAGAATTCTCTATTGATCCTGAGTTAATTACTTTGGTTGAATCTGATCCTTTCCATGGTTATGAATCTGAAACTGTTGTGGCACATCTTACTAAATTGAATGACATAGCCACCCTATTTGGTCATGAGGAAAAAATTCGCTATTACTGCATTCTTAAGTTGTTTCCTTTCTCGTTAAAGGGTGACGCTAAGATATGGTTTAATTCTCTTTCTCCTGGTTGTGTGCATAGCCCCCAGGATATGATTTATTACTTCTCTCAAAAATATTTTCCTGCTCATAAGAAACAAGCTGCCTCAAAGGAAATATTTAACTGTGTGCAAATTGAAGAAGAGAGCCTCCCACAAGCTTGCGAGAGGCTTCTCTAATTACTTAATGCTTTGCCTGATCATCCTCTCAAGAAAAATGAAATCCTTGATATCTTTTATAATGGACTAACCGATTCTTCTAGGGACCACCTAGACAGTTGTGTTCATTGTGTTTTCAGGGAACAAACTGTTGAACAATCTGAAGTATTACTGAATAATATATTGAGTAATGATAATGATTGGACTCTTCCTGAACCACCTTCTAAACCAACTCCGAAGAAGAGGGGTATTCTATTTCTCAGTCCTGAAGATATGCAAGAGGCAAAGAAATCTATGAAAGAGAAAGGTATTAAAGCTGAAGATGTTAATAATTTACAACTAATGGAAGAAATACATGGTCTTGATAACCCAACACAGGTAGCAGAGGTAAATTCTCCCTATAGATTTGATGAAGGTGATATCCCTCATAATAAGTCTGCTAGTCAATGCTTGGATGAATTTGATAACAAGACAATTTCAATGCATATGTTAGTAGACAATTGAAACGTAATGCTTATATGCTTGAACACTTGGGTGACTATATGTGTAGAACTGTTAATGATCTCAAGTTTTTTACTAAACATGCTTCCATGGTAAAAACCCAAGTAGAACAAGCTCTTAAGGCACAAAATGATTTGCTAAATGAAATGAATAATAAGATGAATGATAATGTTGTTAGAGTTATGACTAGATGTGGTAAAATGACTCAAGAACCTTTGTATCATGAAGGCCATCCTAAGAGAGTTGAGCAAGACTCTCAAAGAATTAATACTGAGGAACTTAGTCCATTCATAAAGAAAAAGAAAGATTATAGGACCTTGCATGCTTCTAGTGAACCTGTTATAGACACACCTGAGAACCCAAATGATATTTCTATTTATGATGCTGAGACACAATCTGGAAATGAACATGAACCTAGTAATAATGATAATAGTGATGCTCATGTTGATGCTGAACCTAGTAATGATAATGATGTGGAGATAGAACATGTTGTTGATCTTGATCACCCACAACCCAAGAATAAAAGATATGATAAGAGTGATTTCATTGCTAGGAAACACGGTAAAGAAAGAGAACCATGGGTCTAGAAACCCATGCCTTTTCACCTAAGCCATCCAAGAAAAAGGATGATGAGGATTTTGAGCGCTTTTCTGAAATGTTTAGACCTATCTTTTTTGTGTATGCGTTTTGACTGATATGCTTAAAATGCATCCTTATGCTAAGTATATGAAAGATATTGTTGCAAATAAAAGAAAGATACCAGAAGCTGAAATTTCCACCATGCTTTCCAATTATACTTTTAAGGGTGGAATACCAGAGAAACTAGGAGATCCAGGAGTACCAACTATACCATGCTCCATTTAAAGAAACTATGTTAAAACTGCTTTATGTGATCTTGGAGCCGGTGTTAGTGTTATGCCTTTCTCCTTATATCGTAGACTTGATTTGAATAAGTTGACACCATTGAAATCTCTTTGCAAATGGCTGATAGATCAACTGCTATACCCATCGGTATTTGTGAAGATGTGCCTGTCGTAGTTGCAAATGTTACTATCTTAACAGACTTTGTTATTCTTGATATACCCGAGGACGATAGTATGTCAATCATCCTTGCTAGACCATTTTTCGATACTGCAGGGGCTGTTATTGATTGCAATAAAGGCAATGCCACTTTTCATGTTAATGGTAAAGAGCATACGGTACACTTTCCGAAGAAACAACCTCGAGTGAATAGTATCAATTCTATTGGAAAATTTTCAACAATTTTTATTGGAGGTTTTGAATTCCCTCTTCCTACTGTCAAAAAGAAATATGATATTCTTATTGTTAGGGACATGCATATCCCCGTTGAGGTAACTTAGTGTTATACAAAGATTCTCGAGTTTCATGTCATTCGGAAGATGTTTTTTTAATAATACTTGATCAACCTTGTTAATGGATTCCTTTTAGCGGGCATGAGATGGATGAATTTAGTAAACACAACTCTATGTACCCACTTTTTACTTTCTGTTATTTAGAATTCATAAAGCAAGAATGCCATTATTTTATTTTTTTGACTTATCCATGCAATAAAAAATGATCAGAAAATAAAAGTTCTTCAAATTCCTTGAAAATTTAGTACGATTTTTTCTGCAATATTTAAGGATTTTTGGCACTGAACACACCTCAAGGGGGTGCACTAGTGGGCCACAAGCCCACAGGGCGTGCCTAGCAGGCTTGTGGGTCCCACGTGGGCCCCCCTCACTTATTCCAGCACCCATCCACTTCGTCTTCCTCCAGAAAAAATCACACCATTTCTCAAACCCGTGTCTTACTCATTTTGCTGCCATTTTCGATCTCCTTGCTCAGAACTCCGTGGTTTTGTTGCATGATATAGCCTCTAGACACTTGTGAGAGTAGTTGCTATCAATCTTGTTGAGTTTGGTTCACTTTTATTTTGAGTCACTAAGAAATTTCGGAATTTTTTAGAGGAAAAAGAAACCATGAGGAGGTGGCTAAGGGGTTCTTCAAGCCGGAATTAAAAAGGAAATGAAAATGAGGAGAAGAAGAAACCCAAGTACAACCTTCCTCGCGCTGTGGAGGTTCGGCCGTGTGAATGACCAAGTGACACATTCTTGAGGGAGGCAGGAATTTATGATGATTTTTTCTTATTTGGCGGAGAATGCAGGCCTCCTTCCTTTCCTCCAAGATAAGTGTGAACAATACCTCCTACTCACTAATACCTTTGTGCAAAACTTTCATTTTTATCCTAGGAAATGACTACCCACGGTGGAATTTCATTTGTATGATGAGCCTAAGGGGATGACATTATTTGATTTTTTCCATGTTTGCAAAATAACTTATGAGGGCAGCATCAGTGAACCATGTCCTAGAGACGTGGAGGATTTCTTTTCTGAAATTACTGTTGGGGAAGAGAGAGGAGTGTCAGAGGCGAGAGTGGCTAGATTACATTTTCCTGTTTTATGCTATTATTCATTATTTGTCGGGAGATGTTTGATTGGTTGATGGGAGAGTGGAGGCCTCAATACCCCTGACCTTCCCATTTTGCGCCATGCCTTATATGCTGAGAGAACTTTTAGTTTGGGCATTATTGTTGCTGGATGGTGGAACATGAACCGCTCGAAGGGTACTATCTTTGGAGGAGTCTGTGCCTCCCGCCTTGCTAAGCATTTTGAGATACCCATTAGACATGATGATGAGGAGGAGATGTTGTTATCCACTAAATATTTAAACTATGCTAGTATGGTAGCACACGATTTTATTAAAAAAGACGACGACAAGCGACTCCTCAACAACCTAGTATTTAGTGAGGGTACTTGTGAGATTATTACCTTTCCTGCACCTTCTTTGTTCGATATTTGTTCAGGCAGGTACGTACACCATTATGCCCGAGTACATTTACACATACTGGAGGCTAACACAACCTCCAACACATGATCCGGCACTAGTTCCTGATCCTTATTAGGAGCCTATTTATCAGTGGGAGCTGCAGGAGCTCGCCAACCAGTGGAGCCCTTAGGACCCTCCGTAGTATCGAGAAGAAGGTTATTTCGAGTCGTGGTCCTAGACCAACTTAGGCCAAAAGCCTAAGCTTGGTCGAGTATGTATTTCCCACTAAATTTACATTCATGTTCACACACTCATTCCAGTTGTCGGTGTTCATCCTTTTTCATTGTTTTACCCATGTCAGTTTATTTTTCTTGCTTTCTTCTTGTGTGTTTGAAAATCTTTGAGAAAATCCAAAAAAAATTAGTTCTTGCTTCTTTTTAATTTTTCTTTCTAGTTTATTTACTAATAGTATTAAAAAGAAAACCCAAAAAGATTTCTCATTCTTCTTTAGCCTGTTGGGAGCTTTCCCGTGTAAATAGTTTTTCTCGTTTTCATTTTACTTTCTTCAGAAAAACAAAAACTCCAAATACATTTCAGTGTGTTTCTTTGAAATTCTTTTTACTTTTCTTTGGGTCGTAAGGAGAAGACCACGATGGAAAATGTTGAGTGGCTCTAATATGCATTATCGTTCATCTAACAAAGTGACCATATTACCTTGTCATCTCCTCTGAATAAATGTTTGCAGATTCCAGCTTAGTCCAATGCACGTGCACTCATATTATTATTCACATTGTTCGGTCGTGCAAGTGAAAGGCAATAATGACGATATATGATGAAATGATTGAGAAGATGAAAAGCTGGTACGAACTCAACCTATTTTTGTTTTTGTAACTATGCTTAGCTCACTGTTCCTGATTCATCCCATTATGAATGAAACATGTTTGCAATGACAATTAGAGATTATTATTACTCATGCCATGTTTAATTAGCTATGAGTGGATAATGGTTTGCCTTGTGTGCCAACATGTAATTTTAAAATGGTTATGATGTAGTATGATGGGATGGTATCCTCCTTTGAATGATTTAAGTGGCGTGACTTGGCACGTGTTCAGGCATGTAGTTGAATCAAAAATAACATAGCCTCCATGATATTCATGTTCATGGTGATTTATATCCTACTCATGCTTGCATTCAATGTTGATTAGTCTGAATGCATGTTGATGACCGTTGTCGCCCTCTAGTTGTCGCTCCTCAATCTTTTTGCTAGCCTTCACTTGTACTAAGCGGGAATACGGCTTGTGCATCCACTTCCTTAAATCCAAATTTGTTCCATATGAGTCCACCATACCTACCTATATGCGATATTTTACCTGTCGTCCCAAGTAAATTTACAAGTGGCAAACTCTAAACCTTCAAATAATAATCTGTTTTGTTTGCCTAAATCGCTCATGTCGTGATACGTCTCCAACGTATCTACTTTTCCAAACTCTTTTGTCCTTGTTTTGGACTCTAATTTGCATGATGTGGATGGAACTAACCGGGACTGACGTTGTTTTCATCAGAATTGCCATGGTGTTATTTTTGTGCAGAAATAAAAGTTCTCGGAATGATCTGAAACTTCACGGACATACTTTTTGGAATTAATAAAAATACTGGCGAAAGAATTAGCCGAAGGGGCCCACACCCTGGCCACGAGGGTGGAGGCGCGCCCTACCCCCTGGCCGCGCCCCTGTCTCGTGGTTCTCCTGGACCTCCACCGACCTCAACTCCAACTCCATATATTCATGTTCGGGGAGAAAAAAAATCAAAGAGAAGGATTCATCACATTTTACAATACGGAGCCGCCGCCAAGCCTTGTTCTTCCTCGAGAGGGCTGATCTGGAGCCCGTTCGTGGCTCCAGAGAAGAGAATCCATTGCCATCGTCATCATCAACCATCCTCCGTCACCAATTTCATGATTCTCACCACCGTGCGTGAGTAATCCCATCGTAGGCTTGCTGGACAGTGATGGGTTGGATGAGATTTACCATGTAATCGAGTTAGTTTTGTTAGGGTTTGATCCCTAGTATCCATTATGTTCTAAGATTGATGTTGCTATGACTTTGCTATGCTTAATGCTTGTCATTAGGGCCAGAGTGCCATGATTTCAGATCTGAACCTATTATGTTTTGATTAATATATTAGTGTTCTTGATCCTATCATGCAAGTTATAGTCACCTATTACGTGTTATGATCCGGCAACCCCGGAGTCACAATAGTCGGGACACTTCCCGGAGATGACCGTAGTTTGAGGAGTTCATGTATTCACTAAGTGCTAATGCTTTGGTCCGGTTCTCTATTAAAAGATGTCATGCAAGTTCTTTTCCATAATCACGTATGACTATATTCGGAATACATGCCTACATTATATTGATGAATTGGAGCTAGTTCTGTGTCACCCTATGTTATAACTGTTGCATGATGAATGCCATCTGACATAATTATCCTGTAGGGGAACGTAGTAATTTCAAAAAAAATCCTACGCACACGCAAGATCATGGTGATGCATAGCAACAAGAGGGGAGAGTGTTTTCCATGTACACTCGTAGACGAAAGTGGAAGCGTTAGCACAATGCGGTTGATGTATTCGTACATCTTCACGATCCGACCGATCCAAGTACCGAATGTACGGCACCTCCGAGTTCAGCACACGTTCAACTTCATGACGTTCCACGAACTCCGATCCAGCAGAGCTTTGCAGGAGAGTTCCGTCAGCATGACGGCGTGATGACGGTGTTGATGATGCTACCGACGCAGGGCTTCTCCTAAGCACCGCTACGATATTACCGAGGTGCAATATGTTGGACGGAGGCACCGCACACGGCTAAGAGATCAATGATGAATTGTTGTGTCTAGAGGTTCCCCCTGCCCCCGTATATAAAGGAGGGAGGGAGAGGCCAGCCCTAGAGGGGGCGCGCCAAGTGTGGGGAGTCCTACTAGGACTCCCAAGTCCTAGTAGGATTCCTCTTTCCTTTCCGGATTAGGAGAGAAGGAAAAGGGGGCTGCACCCCTTGTCCAATTCGGACCAGAGGGGGGGTGCGCGCCTCCTTCCTTTTGGCCTCCCTCCTCTATTCCCGTATGGCCCAATAAGGCCCATATACTCCCCGGCGAATTCCTGTAACTCTTCAGCACTCCGAAAAATACCCGAATCACTCGGAACCTTTCCGAAGTCCGAATATAGTCGTCCAATATATCGATCTTTATGTCTCGACCATCTCAAGACTCCTCGTCATGTCCCCGATCTCATCCGGGACTCCATACTATCTTCGGTAGATCAAAACACATAAACTCGTAATACCGATCGTCACCGAACTTTAAGCGTGCGGACCCTACGGGTTCGAGAACTATGTAGACATGACCGAGACACGTCTCCGGTCAATAACCAATAGCAGAACCTGGATGCTCATATTGGCTCTCACATATTCTACGAAGATCTTTATCGGTCAAACCGCATAACAACATACGTTGTTCCCTTTGTCATCGGTATTTTACTTGCCCAAGATTCGATCGTCGGTATCTCAATACCTAGTTCAATCTCGTTACCGGCAAGTCTCTTTACTCGTTATGTAATGCATCATCCCGCAACTAACTCATTAGCTACATTGCTTGCAAGGCTTATAGTGATGTGCATTACTGAGAGGGCCCAGAGATACCTCTCCGACAATCGGAGTGACAAATCCTAATCTCGAAATACGCCAACTCAACATGTACCTTTGGAGAGACCTATAGAGCGCCTTTATAATCACCCAGCTACATTGTTTGGTAGCACAAAAAGTGTTCCTCCGATAAACGGGGAGTTGCATAATCTCATAGTCACAGGAACATGTATAAGTCATGAAGAAAGCAATAGCAACATACAAAACGATCAAGTGCTAAGCTAAATGAATGGGTCAAGTCAATCACATCATTCTCCTAATGATGCGATCCCATTAATCAAATGACAACTCATGTCTATGGCTAGGAAACTTAACCATCTTTGATTTAACGAGCTTAGTGACACTTCGTTTGTCTATGTATTCACACATGTACTAAGTCTCCGGTTAATACAATTATAGCATGAATAATAAACATTTATCATGAAATAAGGAAATAAATAATAACTTTATTATTGCCTCTAGGGCATCACTGCTAGGGAAAAGCCTAGCAGCAGCGCGGGTTTTGGGTGTATCAGTAGCGCGGGTGCCCGCGCTACTGATACGGCGCCACAGGTAACTTGTAGCAGTAGCGCGTGTTGACACACGCTACTGCTATACATGGTTAGCTGTAGCGTGCGTTGCAAACAGCGCTACTGCTAATTAGCTGTAGCGGGTCTTATACCCCGCGCTACTGCTATTACTTTCAAAAACAAAACAAAATCTCGATCACGTGCATGCTGTCAATGGCAGCAATGGTAAGATCTAGCGATGATTAGCGTCACCGGAGGCATGAACGGACAACGGAAGACCATATCTAGCAGTGGCAGTTGGAGAGGGCCCGTTTCTATGGCAAAGCCAGGCCGCGGCGTGGGGCTCCTCTTCCCGACCATGCGAGATAGCTCCGGGTCATCCATGGCGACAACCTGCACGAGCATAGACATGGGAGGGTGAGTCAAACCAGAGGGAGAAAGAGAAAAGGAAAACCGAGGGAGAGAGGAAGGTGATGTAGGGAGCAGCGGAGCTAGTCACCGGTGGCGAGGTGCTCGGGTGTGGTGGCGCGGGGCGGCGGCCTCCTAGACGTCGCTGCAAGACCGGCGAGCTCCTAGATGTCGGTGGCGCGAGGCGGCGGCCTCTTTTGGCGCCATGGAGGAGGATGGGTGCATGGGCAAGAGGTCCATGTGAGAGCGTATGGAAAGTGAGATGAGAGTGTGGTGGAAGAGAGGAGGGATTTGGGGGAGGAGATGGGGATTCGGCCGAGGATATGGCGACTTCACCTACCTCGTACTTAGTAGTAGCAAGGGGTATAAAACCGCGCTACTACTATCAACTTAGTAGTAGCGCGGGTTTATACACCCCGCTACTACTATGGCATGTGTCGGGGGACGCGGTAGAGACCGCTTAGTAGTAGTGAGGGTTAAAAACCCGCGCTACTACTATCAACTTAGTAGCAGCGAGGGTTAAAAACCCGCGCTACTGCTAATTAGCAGTAGCGCTTCTTTTTGTGCCGCGCTGTTGCTAAGATTCTATGTATAAGGTTTTCCCTAGTAGTGCATATTTCCTTCAGTATCCCACTTGCACTAGAGTCAATAATCTAGTTCACATCGCCATGTGATTTAACACCAATATTCACATCTGTATGTGATTAGTACCCATAGTTCACATCGTCATGTGATCAACACCCAAAGGGTTTACTAGAGTCAATAATCTAGTTCACATCGCTATGTGATTAACACCCCAAAGAGTACTAAGCTATGATCATGTTTTGCTCGTGACAGAAGTTTAGTCAACGGGTCTATTACATTTAGAGTCGTATGTATTTTGCAAATATTATATGTCTACAATGCTCTGCACTGAGCTACTCTAGCTAATTGCTCCCACTTTCAATATGTATCCAGATTGAGACTTAGGGTCATCTCGATCGGTGTAAAAGCTTGCACCGATGTAACTCTTTAAGACGGGCTCTTTTATCACCTCCATAATCGAGAAATAGTTCCTTAGTCCTTACTAAGGATATTCTTGACCACTGTCCAGTGATCTACTCTTAGATCAAAATTGTACTCCCTTGCTAAACTCAGAGCAAGGTATACAATAGGTCTGGTACATAGCATAGCATACTTTATAGAACCTATGACTGAGGCATAGGGAATGACTTTTCATTCTCTTTCTATTTTCTGCGGTGGTCGGGCATTGAGTCTGACTCAACTTCACACCTTGTAATACAGGCAAGAACCCTTTCTTTGCTTGATCCATTTTGAACTTTTTCAAAACTTTATCAAGGTATGTGCTTTGTGAAAGTCCAATTAAGCGTCTTGATCTATCTCTATAGATCTTGATGCCCAATATATAAGCAACTTCACCGAGGTCTTTCTTTGAAAAACTTTTATTCAAGTATCCTTTTATGCTATCCAGAAATTCTATATTATTTCCAATCAACAATATGTCATCCACATATAATATCTGAAATACTACAGAGCACCCAATGACTTTCTTGTAAATACAGGATTCTCCAAAAGTCTGTATAAAACCATATGCTTTGATCACACTATCAAAGCGTTTATTCCAACTCCGAGAGGCTTGCACCAGTCCATAAATGGATCACTAGAGCTTGCACACTTTGTTAGCACCTTTCAGATCGACAAAACCTTCTGGTTGCATCATATACAAATCTTCTTCCAGAAATCCATTCAGGAATGCAGTTTTGACATCCATTTGCCAAATTTCATAATCATAAAATGTGGCAATTGCTAACATGATTCGTACAGACTTAAGCATCGCTATGGGTGAGAAGGTCTCATCGTAGTCAACTCCTTGAACTTGTCGAAAACCTTTCGCAACAAGTCGAGCTTTGTAGATAGTAACACTACTATCAATATCCGTCTTCCTCTTGAAGATCCATTTATTCTCAATGGCTTGCCGATCATTGGGCAAGTCAACCAAAGTCCATACTTTGTTCTCATACAAGGATCCCATCTCAGATTTCATGGCCTTAAACCATTTTGCGGAATCTGGGCTCATCATCGCTTCCTCATAGTTCATAGGTTTATCATGGTCTAGTAACATGACTTCCAGAATAGGATTACCTTACAACACTGGTGTGGACCGTACTCTGGAAGACCTACGAGGTTCTGTAGTAACTTGATTTGAAGTTTCATGATCATCATCATTAGCTTCCTCACTAATTGGTGTAGCAATCATTGGAACTGATTTTTGTGATGAACTACTTTCCAATTCAGGAGAAGGTACAATTACCTTATCAAGCTCTATTTTCCTCCCACTCACTTCTTTCGAGAGAAACTCCTTCTCTAGAAAGGATCCATCTTAGCAACGAATATCTTGCCTTCGATCTGTGATAGAAGGTGCCCCAACAGTTTCCTTCGAGTATTCTATGAGGATGCACTTCTCTGATTTGTGTTCGAGCTTATCAGGTTGAAACTTTTTCACATAAGCATCGCAGCCCCAAACTTTAAAAAATGACAACTTTAGTTTCTTGCCAAACCACAGTTCATAAGGCGTCGTCTCAATGGATTTTGATGGTGCCCTATTTAAAGTGAATGCAGTTGTCTCTAACGCATAACCCCAAAATGATAATGGTAAATCGGTAAGAGACATCATAGATCGTACCATATCTAATAAAGTGTGGTTACGATGTTCGGACACACCATTACGCTGTGGTGTTCCAGGTGGCATGAGTTTGCGAAACTATTCCACATTGTTTTAGTTGAAGACCAAACTCGTAACTCAAATATTCGTCTCCATGATCACATCGTAGAAACATTATTTTCTTGTTACGATGATTTTCCACTTCACTCTGAAATTCTTTGCACTTTTCAAATATTTCAGACTTATGTTTCATCAAGTAGATATACTCATATCTGCTCAAATCATCTGTGAAGGTCAGAAAATAACGATACCCGCCACGAGCATCAACTCTCATTGTACCACATACATCGGTATGTATTATTTCCAACAAGTCAGTAGATCGTTCCATTGTTCCAAAGAACGGAGTTTTAGTCATCTTGCCCAAAAGGCACGGTTCGCAAGCATCAAATGATTCATAACCAAGTGATTCCAAAAGTCCATCTTTATGGAGTTTCTTCATGCGCTTTACACCGATATGACCCAAACGACAGTGCCACAAATAAGTTGCACTATCATTATCAACTTTGCATCTTTTGGCATCAATATTATGAATATGTGTATCACTACGATCGAGATCCAACAAACTATTTTCATTGGGTGTATGACCATCGAAGGTTCTATTCATGTAAACAGAACAACAATTATTCTCTGATTTTAAATGAATAATCGTATTGCAATAAACATGATCAAATCATATTCATGTTCCACGCAAACGCCAAATAACATTTATTTAGGTTTAACACTAATCCCGAAAGTATAGGGAGTGTGCGATGATGATCATATCAATCTTGGAACTACTTCCAACACACATCGTCACTTTACCCTCAACTAGTCTCTGTTTATTCTGTAACTCATGTTTCGAGTTACTAATTTTTAGCAACTGAACAAGTATCAAATACCCAGGGGCTACTATAAACACTAGTAAGGTACACATCAATAACCTCTATATCAAATATACCCTTGTTCACTTTGCCATCCTTCTTATCCACCAAATATTCAGGGTATTTCTGCTTCCAGTGACCATTTCCTTTGCAGTAGAAGGAATCAGTTTCAGGCTTTGGTCCAGCTTTGGGCTTCCTCGCGGGAGTGACAACTTGCTTGTCATTCTACTTGAAGTTCCCTTTCTTTCCCTTTGCCCTTTTCTTGAAACTAGTGGTCCTGTCAATCATCAACACTTGATGCTCTTTCTTGATTTCTACCTTCGTCGATTTCAACATCACGAAGAGCTATGGAATCGTTTTCGACATCCCTTGCATACTATAGTTCACCATGAAGTTCTAGCAACTTGGTGATGGTGACTAGACAACTCTGTCAATCACTATCTTACCTGGAAGATAGTGACTCCCACTTGATTCAAGCGATTGTAGTACCCAGACAATCTGAGCACATGCTCAGTGCTTGAGCTATTCTCCTCCATCTTTTGGCTTTAGAACTTGTTGGAGACTTCATATCTCTCAAATCAGGTATTTTCTTGAAATATTAACTTCAACTCTTGGAACATCTCATATGGTCCATGACGTTCAAAACGTCTTTGAAGTCCCGATTCTAATCCATTAAGCATGGTGCACTGAACTATCAAGTAGTCATCATATTGACCTAGCCAAACGTTCATAAACTCTGCATCTGCTCCTGCAATAGGTCTGTCACCTAGCGGTGCGTCAAGGACATAATTCTTCTGTGCAGCAATGAGGATAAACCTCAGATCATGGACCCAGTCCGCATCATCACTACTATCGTCTTTCAATTTAGTTTTCTCTAGGAACACATATAAAACATAGGGAAGCAACAACGCGAGCTATTCATCTACAACATTATTTGCAAAATACTATCAGGACTAAGTTCATGATAAATTAAAGTTCAATTAATCATATTAATTTAAGAACTCCCACTTAGATAGACATCCCTCTAATCATCTAAGTGATCACGTGATCCAAATCAACTAAACCATCCGATCATCACGTGAGATGGAGTAGTTTTCCATGGTGAACATCACTATGTTGATCATATCTACTATATGATTTACGCTCGACCTTTTGGTCTCCAGTGTTCTGAGGCCATATCTGCATATGCTAGGCTCGTCAAGTTTAGCTTGAGTATTCTGCGTGTGCAAAACTGTCTTACACCTGTTGTATTTGAACGTAGAGCTTATCACACCCGATCATCACGTGGTGTCTCGGCACAAAGAACTTTCGCAATGCTGCATACTCAGGGAGAACACTTTTACCTCAAAATTTTAGTAAGGGGTCATCTTATAAATCTACCGTCGAATTAAGAAAAATAAGATGTATAAAAGATAAACATCACATGCAATCAAAATATGTGACATGATGTGGCCATCATCATCTTGTGCCTTTGATCTCCATCTCCAAAGCATCGTCATGATCTCCATCGTCACCGGCATGACACCATGATCTCCATCATCTTGACCTATATCAATGTGTCGTCACATGGTCGTCTCGCCAACTATTGCTCTTGCAACTATTGCTATCACATAGCAATAAAGTAAACCAATTATTTGGTGCTTGCATCTTATGAAATAAAGAGACAACCACAAGGTTTGTGCCAGTTGCTGATAACTTCAACAAAACATGATCATCTCATACAACAAATTATATCTCATCATGTTTTAACCATATCACATCACAACATGCCCTGCAAAAACAAGTTAGACGTCCTCTACTTTGTTGTTGCAAGTTTTACGTGGATGCTACGGGCTGAGCAAGAACCATTCTTACCTATGCATCGAAACCACAACGATATTTCATCAAGTTAGTGCTGTTTTAACCTTCTAAAGGACCGGGCGTAGCCACACTCGGTTCAACTAAAGTTGGAGAAACTGACACCCACCAGCGACCTATGTGCAAAGCACGTCGGTAGAACCAGTCTCGCGTAAGCATACGCGCAATGTCTGTCTAGGCCGCTTCATCCAACAATACCGCCGAACCAAAGTATGACATGCTGGTAAGCTGTATGACTTATATCGCCCAGAACTCACTTGTGTTCTACTCGTGCATATAACATCGATGCATAAACCTGGCTCGGATGCCACTATTGGGGAACGTAGTAATTTGAAAAAAATTCCTACACACACGCAAGATCATGGTGATGCATAGCAACAAGAGGGGAGAGTTTTGTTCACGTACCCTCGTAGACCGAAAGCGGAAGCATTAGCACAACGTGGTTGATGTAGTCATACGTCTTCACGATCCGACCGATCCAAGTACCGAACGAACGGCACCTCCGAGTTCAGCACACGTTCAGCTCGATGACGTCCCATGAACTCCGATCCAGCAGAGTTTTGCGGGAGAGTTCCGTCAGCACGACGGTGTGATGACGGTGTTGATGATGCTACCGACGTAGGGCTTAGCCTAAACACCGCCATGATATTATCGAGGTGGAATATGGTGGACGGGGGCACGCACACGTCTAAGAGATCAATGACCAATTGTTGTGTCTAGAGGTGCCCCCTTCCCTTGTATATAAAGGAGGGAGGTAGAGGCCGGCCCTAGAGGGGACGCGCCAAGTGTGGGGAGTCCTACTAGGACTCCCAAGTCCTAGTAGGATTCCCCTTTCCTTTCAGGAGTAGGAGAGAAGGAAAGAGGGGGAGAGGGAGAAGGAAAAGGGAGATGCACCCCTTGTCCAACTCGGACCAGAGGGGGGGCGCGCACCTCCTGTTGGGGAACGTTGCAGAAAATAAAAAAATTCTACGCTTCACCAAGATCAATCTATGGAGTCATCTAGCAATGTGAGAGGGGAGTGCATCTACATACCCTTGTAGATCGCGTGCGGAAGCGTTCAAGAGAACGGGGTTGAGGGAGTCGTACTCGTCGTGATCCAAATCACCGGAGATCCTAGCGCCGAACGGACGGCACCTCCGCGTTCAACACACGTACGGTTGCGAAGAAGTCTCCTCCTTCTTGATCCAACAAGGGGGGAGGAGAGGTTGATGAAGATCCAGCAGCATGACGGCGTGGTGGTGGATGCAGCAGTGATCACGGCAAGGCTTCGCCAAGCTTCTGCGAGAGGGAGAGGTGTTGCGGGGGAGAGGGAGGCGCCAGAGACTTGGGTGCGGCTGCCCTCGCTCCCCCCTCTTTATATAGGCCAGCTAGGGGGCGGCCCTAGGAGATGGGATCTCCAAGGGGGGTGGCCAAGGGGGTGGCTTGCCCCCCAAGGCAAGTGGAGGCGCCCCCACCCCTAGGGTTTCCAACCCTAGGCGCAGGGGGGCAAGGGGGGTGCACCAGCCCACCAGGGGCTGGTTCCCCTCCCACTTCAGCCCATGGGGCCCTCCGGGATAGGTGGCCCCACCCGGTGGACCCCCGGGACCCTTCCGGTGGTCCCGGTACAATACCGGTGACCCCCGAAACTTTCCCGATGGCCGAAACTGCACTTCCTATATATAATTCTTCACCTCCGGACCATTCCGTAACTCCTAGTGACGTCCGAGATCTCATCAGGGACTCCGAATAACTTTCAGGTTACTGCATACTCATATCTCTACAACCCTAGCGTCACCGAACCTTAAGTGTGTAGACCCTACGGGTTTGGGAGACATGCAGACATGACCGAGACGACTCTCCGGTCAATAACCAACAGCGGGATATGGATACCCATGTTGGCTCCCACATGCTCCTCGATGATCTCATCGGATGAACCATGATTCCGAGGATTCAATCAATCCCGTATAAAATTCCATTTGTCAATCGGTACGTTACATGCCCGAGACTCGATCGTCGGTATCCCAATACCTCGTTCAATCTCGTTACCGGCAAGTCACTTTACTCGTACCGTAATGCATGATCCCGTGACCAGACACTTGGTCACATTGAGCTCATTATGATGATGCATTATCGAGTGGGCCCAGAGATACCTCTTCGTCATACGGAGTGACAAATCCCAGTCTCGATTCGTGCCAACACAACAGACACTTTCGGAGATACCCGTAGTGCACCTTTATAGTCACACAGTTACGTTGTAACGTCTGGCACACCCAAATCACTCTTACGGTATCTGGGAGTTGCATAATCTCATGGTCTAAGGAAATGATACTTGACATTTGGAAAAGCTCAAGCAAAACGAACTACACGATCTTTGTGTTATGCTTAGGATTGGGTCTTGTCCATCACATCGTTCTCCTAATGATGTGATCCCGTTATCAATGACATCCAATGTCCATAGTCAGGAGACCATGACTATCTGTTGATCAATGAGCTAGTCAACTAGAGGCTCACTAGGGACTTGTTGTGGTCTATGTATTCACACATGTATTACGATTTCCGGATAATACAATTATAGCATGAACAATAGACAATTATCTTGAACAAAGAAATATAATAATAACCATTTTATTATTGCCTCTAGGGCATATTTCCAACAGTCTCCCACTTGCACCAGAGTCAATAATTACGTTACATTGTGATGTATCGAACACCCATTGCATTCTGGTGTTGGTCATGTTTTGCTCTAGGGAGAGGTTTAGTCAACGGATCTGCTACATTCAGGTCCGTATGTACTTTACAAATATCTATGTCTCCATCTTGAACATTTTCACGAATGGAGTTGAAGTGACGCTTGATGTGCCTGGTCTTCTTGTGAAACCTGGGCTCCTTGGCAAGTGCAATAGCTCCAGTGTTCTCACAGAAGAGTGTGATCGGCCCCGACGCATTGGGTATGACTCCTAGGTCGGTGATGAACTCCTTCACCCAGATAGCTTCATGCGCTGCCTTCGAGGCTGCCATGTACTCTGCTTCACATGTAGATCTCGCCATGATGCTCTGCTTGCAACTGCACCAGCTTACTGCCCCACCATTCAAAATATACACGTATTCGGTTTGTGACTTAGATGTTGGGGAACGTTGCAGAAAATAAAAAAATTCCTACGATTTCACCAAGATCCATCTATGAGTTCATCTAAGCAATGAGTGATAGGAGTTCATCTACATACCTTTGTAGATCGTGAGCGTAAGCGTTCAAAGGAACGGGGATGATGGAGTCGTACTCGCCGTGATCCAAATCACCGATGATCGAGTGCCGAACGGACAGCACCTCCGCGTTCAACACACGTACGGAGCGGATGACGTCTCCTCCTTCTTGATCCAGCAAGGGGAAAGGAGAGGTTGATGAAGATCCAGCAGCACGACGGCGTGGTGGTGGATGCAGCAGAGTTCCGGCAGGGCTTTGCCAAGCAACTACGGGAGGAGGAGGTGTAGCAAGGGGAGAGGGAGGCGCCAAAACTTCAGGTGCGGCTGCCCTCCCTCCCCCCTCCTTTATATAGGCCCCCAGGGGGGGCGCCGGCCCTAGAGATGGGATCTCTAGGGGGGCGGCGGCCAAGGGGGGTGGAGTGCCCCCCAAGGCAAGTGGAGGCGCCCCCTCCCCTAGGGTTCCCAACCCAAGGCGCACAGGGGGGCCCAGGGGGGCGCACTAGCCCACCAGGGGCTGGTTCCCCTCCCACTTCAGCCCACGAGGCCCTCCGGGATAGGTGGCCCCACCCGGTGGACCCCCGGGACCCTTCCGGTGGTCCCGGTAACCCCCAAAACTTTCCCGGTGGCCGAAACTACACTTCCTATATATAATTATTTACCTCCGGACCATTCCGGAACTCCTCGTGACGTCCGGGATCTCATCTGGGACTCCAAACAACTTTCGGATTGCTGCATACTTATAATCATACAACCCTAGCGTCACCGAACCTTAAGTGTGTAGACCCTACGGGTTCGGGAGACACGCAGACATGACCGAGACGGCTCTCCGGTCAATAACCAACAGCGGGATCTGGATACCCATGTTGGCTCCAACATGCTCCTCGATGATCTCATCGGATGAACCACGATGTCGAGGATTCAATCAACCCCGTATACAATTCCCTTTGTCAATCGGTACGTTACTTGCCCGAGACTCGATCGTCGGTATCCCACTACCTCGTTTAGTCTCGTTACCGGCAAATCACTTTACTCGTACCATAATGCATGATCCCGTGACCAGACACTTGGTCACTTTGAGCTCATTATGATGATGCATTACCGAGTGGGCCCAGAGATACCTCTCCATCATATGGAGTGACAAATCCCAGTTCGATCCGTGTCAACCCAACAGACACTTTCGGAGATACTTGTAGTGCACCTTTATAGTCACCCAGTTACATTGTGACGTTTGGTACACCCAAAGCACTCCTACGGTATCGGGGAGTTACACGATCTCGTGGTCTAAGGAAAAGATACTTGACATTGGAAAAGCTCTAGCAAAACGAACTACACGATCTTGTGCTATGCTTAGGATTGGGTCTTGTCCATCACATCATTCTCCTAATGATGTGATCCCGTTATCAACGACATCTAATGTCCATAGTCAGGAAACCATGACTATCTGTTGATCAACGTATTGGTCAACTAGAGGCTTACTAGGGACATATTATGGTCTATGTATTCACACGTGTATTACGATTTCCGGATAATACAATTATAGCATGAATAAAGACAATTATCATGAACAAGGAAATATAATAATAATTCTTTTATTATTGCCTCTAGGGCATATTTCCAACAGTCTCCCACTTGCACTAGAGTCAATAATCTAGTTACATTGTGATGAATCAAACACCCAGAGAGTTCTGGTGTTGATCATGTTTTGCTGGCGAAAGAGGTTTAGTCAACGGATCTGCGACATTTAGATCCGTATGTACTTTGCAAATATCTATGTCTCCATCTTGAACATTTTCACGGATGGAGTTGAAGCGACCCTTGATGTGCCTGGTATTCTTGTGAAACCTGGGCTCCTTGGCAAGGGCAATAGCTCTAGTGTTGTCACAGAAGAGTTTGATCGGCCCCGACACATTGGGTATGACTCCTAGGTCGGCGATGAAATCCTTCACCAAAATTGCTTCATGCGCTGCCTCCGAGGCTGCCATGTACTCCGCTTCACATGTAGATCCCACCACGACGCTCTGCTTGCAGCTGCACCAGCTTACTGCTCCACCATTCAACATATACACGTATCCGGTTTGTGACTTAGAGTCATCCAGATCTGTGTCGAAGCTAGCGTCGACGTAACCCTTTACGACGAGCTCTTCGTCACCTCCATAAACGAGAAACATGTCCTTTGTCCTTTTCAGGTACTTCAGGATATTCTTGACCGCTGTCCAGTGTTCCTTGCCGGGATTACTTTTGTACCTTCCTACCAAACTTACAGCAAGGTTTACATCAGGTCTGGTACACAGCATGGCATACATAATAGATCCTATGGCTGAAGCATAGTGGATGACACTCATCTCTTCTTTATCTTTTGCCGTGGTCGGGCATTGAGCCGAGCTCAATCGCACACCTTGCAATACAGGCAAGAACCCTTTCTTGGATTGATCCATTTTGAACTTCTTCAAAATCTTATCAAGGTATGTGCTTTGTGAAAGACCTATGAGGCATCTCGATCTATCCCTATAGATCTTGATGCCTAATATGTAAGCAGCTTCTCCAAGGTCCTTCATTGAAAAACACTTACTCAAGTAGGCCTTAATGCTGTCCCAAAGTTCTATATCATTTCCCATCAAAAGTATGCCATCTACATATAATATGAGAAATGCTACAGAGCTCCCACTCACTTTCTTGTAAACGCAGGCTTCTCCATAAGTCTGCATAAACCCAAACTTTTTGATCATCTCATCAAAGCGAATGTTCCAACTCCGAGATGCTTGCACCAGCCCATAAATGGATCGCTGGAGCTTGCACACCTTGTTAGCATTCTTAGGATCGACAAAACCTTCCGGCTGCATCATATACAGTTCTTCCTTAAGATGACCGTTAAGGAATGCCGTTTTGACGTCCATCTCCCATATCTCATAATCATAGTATGCGGCAATTGCTAACATGGTTCGACGGACTTCAGCTTTGCTACGGGAGAGAAAGTCTCATCGTAGTCAACCCCTTGAACTTGCCGATAACACTTAGCAACAAGTCGAGCTTTATAGATGGTAATATTACCATCCACATCCGTCTTCTTCTTAAAGATCCATTTGTTTTCTATCGCTCGCCGATCATCGGGCAAGTCTGTCAAAGTCCATACTTTGTTTTCATACATGGATTCTATCTCGGATTGCATGGCTTCAAGCCATTTATTGGAATCTGGGCCCGCCATTGCTTCTTCATAGTTCGAAGGTTCACCATTGTCTAACAACAAGATTTCCAAGACAGGGTTGCCATACCACTCTGGTGTGGAACATGTCCTTGTGAACCTACGAGGTTCAGTAGCAACTTGATCCGAAGTACCTTGATCATCATCATTAATTTCCTCTCTAGTTGGTATAGGCACCACAGGAACATTTTCCTGAGCTGCATTACTTTCCGGTTCAAGAGGTAGTACTTCATCGAGTTCTACTTTCCTCCCACTTACTTCTTTCGAGAGAAACTCTTTTTCCAGAAAGGATCCATTCTTGGCAACAAAGATCTTGCCCTCGGATCTTAAGTAGAAGGTATACCCAATGGTTTCCTTAGGGTATCCTGTGAAGACGCATTTTTCCGACTTGGGTTCAAGCTTTTCCGGTTGTAGTTTCTTGACATAAGCATCGCATCCCCAAATTTTTAGAAACGACAGCTTAGGTTTCTTCCCAAACCATAATTCATACGGTGTCGTCTCAACGGATTTGGACCAAGCCCTATTTAAAGTGAATGTAGTTGTCTCTAGAGCGTATCCCCAAAATGATAGCGCTAAATCGGTAAGAGACATCATAGACCGCACCATATCCAATAGAGTGCGATTGCAACGTTCGGACACACCATTATGCTGAGGTGTTCGAGGCGGCGTGAGTTGTGAAACGATTCCACATTTCCTTAAGTGTGTACCAAATTCGTGACTTAAGTATTCTCCTCCACGATCTGATCATAGGAACTTTATCTTTCGGTCATGTTGATTCTCTACCTCATTCTGAAATTCTGAACTTTTCTAAGGTCTCAGAATTGTGTTTCATCAAGTAGACATACCCATATCTACTCAAGTCATCAGTGAGAGTGAGAACATAACGATATCCTCCGCGAGCCTCGACGCTCATTGGACCGCACACATCGGTATGTATGATTTCCAATAAGTTGGTTGCTCGCTCCATTGTTCCGGAGAATGGAGTCTTAGTCATCTTACCCATGAGGCATGGTTCGCATGTGTCAAATGATTCATAATCGAGAGACTCTAAAATTCCATCAGCATGGAGCTTCTTCATGCGCTTGACACCAATGTGACCAAAGCGGCAGTGCCACAAGTATGTGGGACTATCGTTATCAACTTTACATCTTTTGGTATTCACACTATGAATATGTGTAACATTACGTTCGAGATTCATTAAGAATAAACCATTGACCATCGGGGCATGACCATAAAACATATCTCTCATATAAATAGAACAACCATTATTCTCGGATTTAAATGTGTAGCTATCTCGTATCAAACGAGATCCAGATACAATGTTCATGCTCAAATTTGGCACTAAATAACAATTATTAAGGTTTAAAACTAATCCCGTAGGTAAATGTAGAGGTAGCGTGCCGACAGCGATCACATCGACCTTGGAACCATTCCCGACGCGCATCGTCACCTCATCCTTCGCCAGTCTCCACTTATTCCGCAGCTCCTGCTGTGAGTTACAAATATGAGCAACGGCACCGGTATCAAATACCCAGGAGTTACTACGATTATTGGTAAGGTACACATCAATTACATGTATATCACATATACCTTTAGTGTTGCCGGCCTTCTTGTCTGCTAAGTATTTGGGGCAGTTCCGCTTCCAGTGACCCTTTCCTTTGCAATAAAAGCACTCAGTCTCAGGCTTGGGTCCATTTTTTTGACTTCTTCCCGGCAACTGGCTTACCGGGCGCGGCAACATCCTTGCCGTCCTTCTTGAAGTTCTTCTTGCCCTTGCCCTTCTTGAACTTGGTGGTTTTAATGACCATCAACACTTGATGTTCTTTCTTGATTTCTACCTCTGCTGACTTCAGCATTGAAAATACTTCAGGAATAGTTTTCACCATCCCCTGCATATTGTAGTTCATCACAAAGCTCTTGTAGCTCGGTGGGAGCGACTGAAGGATTCTGTCAATGACCGCCTCGTCCGGGAGGTTAATGTCTAGCTGGGACAGGCGGTTGTGCAACCAAGACATTTTGAGTATGTGCTCACTGACAGAACAATTTTCCTCCATCTTACAACTATAGAACTTGTCGGAGACTTCATATCTCTCGACCCGGGCATGAGCTTGGAAAACCATTTTCAGCTCCTCGAACATCTCATATGTTCCGTGTTGCTCAAAATGCTTTTGGAGCCCCGGTTCTAAGCTGTAAAGCATGCCGCACTGAACGAGGGAGTAATCATCAGCACGTGACTGCCAAGCTTTCATAACGTCTTGGTTGTCTGGGATGGGTGCCTCACCTAGCGGACCTTCTAGGACATATGCTTTCTTGGCAGCTATGAGGATGATCCTCAGGTTCCGTACCCAGTCCGTATAGTTGCTGCCATCATCTTTCAGCTTGGTTTTCTCTAGGAACGCGTTGAAGTTCATGTTGACATGAGCGTTGGCCATTTGATCTACAAGACATATTTGCAAAAGTTTTATACTAAGTTCATGATAATTAAGTTCATCTAATCAAATTATTTAATGAACTCCCACTTAGATTAGACATCCCTCTAGTCATCTGAGTGTTACATGATCCGAGTCAACTAGGTCGTGTCCGATCATCACGTGAGAAGGACTAGTCATCATCGGTGAACATCTCCATGTTGATCGTATCTTCCATACGACTCATGTTCGACCTTTCGGTCTCCGTGTTCCAAGGCCATGTCTGTACATGCTAGGCTCGTCAAGTTAACCCTAAGTGTTTTGCATGTGTAAAACTGTCTTACACCTATTGTATGTGAACGTAAGAATCTATCACACCCGATCATCACGTGGCGCTTCGAAACGAAGAACTTTAGCAACGGCGCACAGTTAGGGGAGAACACTTTCTTGAAATTGTTATAAGGGATCATCTTATTTACTACCGTCGTTCTAAGTAAACAAGATGCATAAACATAATAAACATCACATGCAATTATATAATAGTGACATGATATGGCCAATATCATATAGCTCCTTTGATCTCCATCTTCGGGGCTCCATGATCATCTTCATCACCGTCATGACACCATGATCTCCATCATCATGATCTCCATCATCGTGTCTTCATGAAGTTGTCACGCCAACGACTACTTCTACTTCTATGGCTAACGTGTTTAGCAATAAAATAAAGTAATTTACATGGCGTTCTTCAATGACACGCAGGTCATACAAAAAATAAAGACAACTCCTATGGCTCCTGCCGGTTGTCATACTCATCGACATGCAAGTCGTGATTCCTATTACAAGAACATGATCTCATACATCAGAATATATCATTCATCATTCATCACAACTTCTGGCCATATCACATCACAAGACAATTGCTGCAAAAACAAGTTAGACGTCCTCTAATTGTTGTTGCATCTTTTACGTGGCTGCAATTGGGTTCTAGCAAGGACGTTTTCTTACCTATGAATAAGCACAACGTGATTTTGTCAACTTCTATTTACCCTTCATAAGGACCCTTTTCATAGAATCCGCTCCAACTAAAGTGGGAGAGACAGACACCCGCTAGCCACCTTATGCAACTAGTGCATGTCAGTCGGTGGAACCTGTCTCACGTAAGCATACGTGCATGGTCAGTCCGGGCCGCTTCATCCCACAATACCGATGAAGCAAAATAAGACTAGTAGCGGCAAGAAAGTTGACAAGATCTACGCCCACAACAGATTTGTGTTCTACTCGTGCAATAGAGAACTACGCATAGACCTAGCTCATGATGCCACTGTTGGGGAACGTTGCAGAAAATAAAAAATTCCTATGGTTTCACCAAGATCCATCTATGAGTTCATCTAAGCAACGAGTGATAGGAGTGCATCTACATACCTTTGTAGATCATGAGCGGAAGCGTTCAAGGGAACGGGGATGATGGAGTTGTACTCGTCGTGATCCAAATCACCGATGACCGAGTGCCGAACGGACAGCACCTCCGTGTTCAACACACGTACGGAGCAGATGATGTCTCCTCCTTCTTGATCCAGCAAGGGGAAAGGAGAGGTTGATGAAGATCCAGCAGCACGACGGCGTGGTGGTGGATGCAGTAGAGTTCCGGCAGGGCTTCGCCAAGCAACTACGGGGGGAGGAGGTGTAGCAAGGGGAGAGGGAGGCGCCAAAACTTCAGGCGCGGCTGCACTCCCTCCCCCCTCCTTTATATTGGACCCTAGGGGGGGCACCGGCCCTAGAGATGGGATCTCTAGGGGGCGGCGGCCAAGGGGGGTGGAGTGCCCCCCAAGGCAAGTGGAGGCGCTCCCTCCCCTAGGGTTCCCAATCCTAGGCGCAGAGGGGGCCCCAGGGCGGGCGCACCAGCCCACCAGGGGCTGGTTCCCCTCTCACTTCAGCCCACTGGGCCCTCCGGGATAGGTGGCCCCACCCGGTGGACCCCCGGGACCCTTCCGGTGGTCCCGGTACAATACCGGTGACCCCTGAAACTTTCCCGGTGGTCGAAACTGCACTTCCTATATATAATTCTTTACCTCCAGACCATTCCGGAACTCCTCGTGACGTCCGGGATCTCATCCGAGACTCCTAACAACTTTCGGTTTGCTGCATACTTATATTCATACAACCCTAGCGTCACCGAACCTTAAGTGTGTAGACCCTACGGGTTCGGGAGACACGCAAACATGACCGAGATGGCTCTCCGGTCAATAACCAACAACGGGATCTGGATACCCATGTTTGCTCCCACATGCTCCTCGATGATCTCATCGGATGAACCACGATGCCGACGATTCAATCAACCCCGTATACAATTCCCTTTGTCAAACGGTATGTTACTTGCCCAAGACTCGATCGTCGGTATCCCAATACCTCGTTCAGTTTCATTATTGGCAAGTCACTTTACTCGTACCGTAATGCATGATCCCGTGACCAGACACTTGGTCGCTTTGAGCTCATTATGATGATGCATTACCGAGTGGGCCCAGAGATACCTCTCCGTCATACGGAGTGACAAATCCCAGTCTCGATCCGTGTCAACCCAACAGACACTTTCGGAGATACCTGTAGTGCACCTTGATAGTCACCCAGTTACGTTGTGACGTTTGGTACACCCAAAGCACTCCTACGGTATCCGGGAGTTACACGATCTCATGTTCTAAGGAAAAGATACTTGACATTGGAAAAGCTCTAGCAAAACAAACTACACGATCTTGTGCTATGCTTAGGATTGGGTCTTGTCCATCACATCATTCTCCTAATGATGTGATCCCGTTATCAACGACATCTAATGTCCATAGTCAAGAAACCATGACTATCTGTTGATCAAGGTGCTAGTCAACTAGAGGCTTACTAGGGACATATTATGGTCTATGTATTCACACGTGTATTACAATTTCCGGATAATACAATTATAGCATGAATAAAGACAATTATCATGAACAATGAAATATAATAATAATCCTTTTATTATTGCCTCTAGGGCATATTTCCAACATTAGAGTCCTCCAGATCTGTGTCGAAGCTAGCGTCGACGTAACCCTTTATGACGAGCTCTTCGTCACCTCCATATACGAGAAACATATCCTTAGTCCTTTTCAGGTACTTAAGGATGTTCTTGACCGTTGTCTAGTGTTCCATGCCGGGATTACTATGGTACCTTCCTACCAAACTTACGGCTAGGTTTATATCAGGTCTGGTACAGGTGATGGCATACATGATAGACCCTATGACTGAGGCATAGGGGACGACACTAATCTTTTCTCCATCTTCTGCCATCGTCGGGCATTGGGCCAAGCTCGATTTCACACCTTGCAACACAGGCAGGAACCCCTTCTTGGACTGATCCATATTGAACTTCTTCAATATCTTATCAAGGTATGTGCTTTGTGAAAGACCTATGAGGCGTCTCGATCTATCTCTATAGATCTTGATGCCTAATATGTAAGCAGCTTCTCCAAGGTCCTTCATTAAAAAACACTTATTCAAGTAGGCCTTAATGCTGTCCAAAAGTTCTATCCCATCAAAAGTATGTCATCCACATATAATATGAGAAATGCTACAGAGCTCCCACTCACTTTCTTGTAAACGCAGGCTTCTCCATAAGTCTGCATAAACCCAAACGGTTTGATCATCTCATTAAAGCGAATGTTCCAACTCCGAGATGCTTGCACCAGCCCATAGATGGAGCGCTGGAGCTTGCATACCTTGTTAGCATTCTTAGGGTCGAAAAAACCTTCCGGCTGCATCATATAAAGTTCTTCCTTAAGGTGACCGTTAAGGAATGCCGTTTTGATGTCCATTTGCCATATCTCATAGTCATAGTATGCGACAATTGCTAACATGATTCGGATGGACTTCAACTTCTCTACGCGGGAGAATGTCTCATCGTAGTCAATCCCTTGAACTTGTCGATAACCCTTAGCGACAAGTCGAGCTTTATATATGGTAACATTACCATCCGCGTCCGTCTTCTTCTTAAAGATCCATTTGTTTTCTATTGCTCGCCGATCATCGGGCAAGTCTGTCAAAGTCCATACTTTGTTTTCATACATGGATCATATCTCGGATTGCATGGCTTCAAGGCATTTGTTGGAATCTGGGCCCGCCATTGGTTCTTCATAGTTCGAAGGTTCACCGTTGTCTAACAACATGATTTCTAGGACAGGGTTGCCATACCACTCTGGTGTGGAATGTGTCCTCGTGGACCTACGAAGTTCAGTAGTAACTTGATCTGAAGTACCTTGATCATCATCATTAATTTCCTCTCTAGTCGGTGCAGGCACCACAAGAACATCTTCCTAAGCTGCGCTACTTACTGGTTCAAGAGGTAGTACTTCATCAAGTTCCACTTTCCTCGCACTTACTTCTTTCGAGAGAAACTCTTCCTCCAGAAAGGACCCATTCTTAGCAACAAAGATCTTGCCCTCGGATCTTATGTAGAAGGTATGCCCAATGGTTTCCTTAGGGTATCCTATGAAGACGCATTTTTCCGACTTGGGTTCGAGCTTCTCAGGTTGAAGTTTCTTGACATAAGCATCGCATCCCCAAACTTTTAGAAACGATAGCTTAGGATTCTTCCCAAACCATAATTCATACGGTGTCGTCTCAATGGATTTAGACGGTGCCCTATTTAAAGTGAATGTAGCTGTCTCTAGAGCGTATCCCCAACATGATAGCGGTAAATCGGTAAGTGACATCATAGATCGCACCATATCCAATAGAGTGCGATTACGACGTTCGGACACACCGTTACGCTGAGGTGTTCCAGGCGGCGTGAGTTGTGAAACGATTCCACATTTACTTAAGTGCGTGCCAAATTCGTGACTTAAATATTCTCCCCCATGATCTGATCGTAAGAACTTTATCTTTCGGTCATGTTGATTCTCTACCTCATTCCGAAATTCCTTGACCTTTTCAAATGTCTCAGACTTGTGTTTCATTAAGTAGACATACCGATATCTACTCAAGTCGTCGGTGAGAGTGAGAACATAACGATATCCTCCGTGAGCCTCAACGCTCATTGGACCGCACACATCAGTATGTATGATTTCCAATAAGTTGGTTGCTCGCTCCATTGTTCCGGAGAACGGAGTCTTGGTCATTTTGCCCATGAGGCATGGTTCGCATGTGTCAAACGATTCATAATCTAGAGACTCTAAGAGTCCATCAGCATGGAGCTTCTTCATGCGCTTGACACCAATGTGACCAAGGCGGCAGTGCCACAAGTATGTGGGACTATCCTTATCAACTTTACATCTTTTGGTATTCACACTATGAATATGTGTAACATCACATTCGAGATTCATTAAGAATAAACCATTCACCAGCGGGGCATGACCATAAAACATATCTCTCATATAAATAGAACAACCATTATTCTCGGATTTAAATGAGTAGCCATCTCGAATTAAACGAGATCCTGATACAATGTTCATGCTCAAAGCTGGTACTAAATAACAATTATTGAGGTTTAAAACTAATCCCGTAGGTAAATGTAGAGGTAGCATGCTGATGGCGATCACATCGACCTTGGAACCATTCCCGGCACGCATCGTCACCTCGTCCTTCGCCAGTCTCTGCTTATTCCGCAGCTCCTGCTTTGAGTTACAAATATGAGCAACGGCACCGGTATCGAATACCCAGGAGCTACTACGAGCACTGGTAAGGTACACATCAATTACATGTATATCATATATACCTTTGGTTTTGCCGGCCTTCTTGTCCGCTAAGTACTTGGGGCAGTTCCACTTCCAGTGACCACTTCCCTTGCAATAAAAGCACTCAGTCTCAGGCTTGGGTCCATTGTTTGACTTCTTCCCGGCAACTGGCTTATCGGGCGCGGCAACTCCCTTGTCGTCCTTCTTGAAGTTCTTCCTACCCTTGCCTTTCTTGAACTTAGTGGTTTTATTCACCATCAACACTTGATGTTCCTTTTTGATCTCTACCTCTGTTGATTTCAGCATTGAATATACCTCAAGAATTGTCTTTTCCATTCCCTGCATATTGAAGTTCATCACAAAGCTCTTGTAGCTCGGTGGGAGCGACTGAAGGATTCTGTCAATAACCGCGTCATCCGGGAGATTAACTCCCAGCTGAGTCAAGCAGTTGTGCAACTCAGACATCTTGAGTATGTGCTCACTGATAGAACTATTTTCCTCCATCTTACAGCTGAAGAACTTGTCGGAGACTTCATATCTCTCGACCCGGGCATGAGCTTGGAAAACCATTTTCAGCTCTTCGAACATCTCATATGCTCCGTGTTGCTCAAAATGCTTTTGGAGCCCCGGTTCTAAGATGTAAAGCATGCCGCACTGAACGAGGGAGTAATCATCAGCACGAGACTGCCAAGCGTTCATAACGTCTTGGTTCTCTGGGATGGGTGCTTCACCTAGCAGTGCTTCTAGGACATAATTTTTCTTGGCAGCTGTGAGGATGATCCTCAGGTTCCGGACCCAGTCCGTATAGTTGCTACCATCATCTTTCAGCTTGGTTTTCTCTAGGAACGCGTTGAAGTTGAGGTGGACATGAGCGTTGGCCATTTGATCTACAAGACATTTTGCAAAGGTTTTTAGACTAAGTTCATGATAATTAAGTTCATCTAATCAAATTATTCAATGAACTCCCACTTAGACAGACATCCCTCTAGTCATCTAAGTGAAACATGATCCGAGTCAACTAGGCCGTGTCCGATCATCACGTGAGACGGACTAGTTACCATCGGTGAACATCTTCATGTTGATCGTATCTTCTATACGACTCATGCTCGACCTTTCGGTCTTCCGTGTTCTGAGGCCATGTCTGTACATGCTAGGCTCGTCAAGTCAACCTAAGTGTATTGCGTGTGTAAATCTGGCTTACACCCATTGTATTCGAACGTTAGGATATATCACACCCGATCATCACGTGGTGCTTCAAAACAACGAACCTTCGCAACAGTGCACAGTTAGGGGGAACACTTTTCTTGAAATTATTTCGAGGAATCATCTTATTTAAGCTACCGTCCTTCTAAGCAAATAAGATGTAAAACATGATAAACATCACATGCAATCAAATAGTGACATGATATGGCCAATATCATATTGCTCCTTTGATCTCCATCTTCGGGGCGCCATGATCATCTTCATCACCGGCATGACACCATGATCTCCACCATCATGTCTTCATGAAGTTGTCATGCCAACGACTACTTCTACTTCTATGGCTAACGCGTTTAGCAATAAAGTAAAGTAATTTACATGGCGTTCTTCAATGACACGCAGGTCATACAAAAAATAAAGACAACTCATATGGCTCCTGCCGGTTGTCATACTCATCGACATGCAAGTCGTGATTCCTATTACAAGAACATGATCATCTCATACATCACATATATCATTCATCACATCCTTTGGCCATATCACATCACAAAGCACTTGCTGCAAAAACAAGTTAGACGTCCTCTAATTGTTTTTGCAAGTTTTTACGTGGCTTCTATAGGTTTCTAGCAAGAACGTTTCTTACCTACGAAAAACAATAACGTGATATGCCAATTTCTATTTACCCTTCATAAGGACCCTTTTCATCGAATCCGCTCCAACTAAAGTGGGAGAGACAGACACCCGCTAGCCACCTTATGCAACTAGTGCATGTCAGTCGGTGGAACCTGTCCCACGTAAGCATACGTGTAAGGTCGGTCCGGTCCGCTTCATCCCACGATGCCGCCAAAGCAAGATAAGACTAGTAGTAGCAAAAAAATTGACAACATCTACGCCCACAACAAGTTTGTGTTCTACTCGTGCATAGTAACTATGCATAGACCTAGCTCATGATGCCACTATTGGGGAACCTTGCAGAAAATAAAAAAATTCTACGCTTCACCAAGATCAATCTATGGAGTCATCTAGCAACGAGAGAGGGGAGTGCATCTACATACCCTTGTAGATCGCGTGCAGAAGCGTTCAAGAGAACGGGGTTGAGGGAGTCGTACTCGTCGTGATCCAAATCACCGGAGATCCTATGCCGAACGGACGGCACCTCCGCGTTCAACACACGTACGGTTGGGAAGACGTATCCTCCTTCTTGATCCAGCAAGGGGGGAGGAGAGGTTGATTAAGATCCAGCAGCACGGCGGCGTGGTGGTGGATGCAACAGTGATCACGGCAGGGCTTCGCCAAGCTTCTGCGAGAGGGAGAGGTGTTGCAGGGGAGAGGGACATGCCAGAGACTTGGGTGCGGTTGCCCTCCCTCCCCCCTCTTTATATAGGCCCCCTGGGGGGCGCCGGCCCTAGGAGATGGGATCTCCAAGGGGGGGTGGCGGCCAAGGGGGTGGCTTGCCCCCCAAAGGCAAGTGAAGGCGACCCCACCCCTAGGGTTTCCAACCCTAGGCGCAGGGGGGCGAAGGGGGGCGTACCAGTCCACTAGGGGCTGGTTCCCCTCCCACTTCAGCCCATGGGGCCGTCCGGGATAGGTGGCCCCACCCGGTGGACCCCCTGGACCCTTCCGGTGGTCCCGGTACAATACCGGTGACCCCCAAAACTTTCCCGATGGCCGAAACTGCACTTCCTATATATAATTCTTCACCTCCGGACCATTCCGGAACTCCTCGTGACCTCCGGGATCTCATCTGGGACTCCTAACAACTTTCGGGTTACTGCATACTCATATCTCTACAACCCTAGCATCACCGAACCTTAAGTGTGTAGACCCTACGGGTTCGGGAGACATGGAGACATGACTGAGATGCTTGTCCGGTCAATAACCAACAGCGGGATCTGGATACCCATGTTGGCTCGCACATGCTCCTCGATGATCTCATTGGATGAACCACGATGTCGAGGATTCAATCAATCCCGTATACAATTCCCTTTGTCAATCGGTACGTTACTTGCCCGAGACTCGATCGTCGCTATCCCAATACCTCGTTCAATCTCGTTACCGGCAAGTCACTTTACTCGTACCGTAATGCATGATCCCGTGACCAGACACTTGGTCACATTGAGCTCATTATGATGATACATTACCGAGTGGGCCCAGAGATACCTCTCTGTCATACGGAGTGACAAATCCCAGTCTCGATTCGTGCCAACCCAACAGACACTTTTAGAGATACCCGTACTGCACCTTTATAGTCACCCAGTTACGTTGTGACGTTTGGCACACCCAAAGCACTCCTACGGTATCGGGAGTTGCACAATCTCATGGTCTAAGGAAATGATACTTGACATTTGGAAAAGCTCTAGCGAAACGAACTACACGATCTTTGTGCTATGCTTAGGATTGGGTCTTGTCCATCACATCATTCTCCTAATGATGTGATCCCGTTATCAATGACATCCAATGTCCATAGTCAGGAAACCATGACTATCTGTTGATCAACGAGCTAGTCAACTAGAGGCTCACTAGGGACTTGTTGTGGTCTATGTATTCACACATGTATTACGATTTCCGGATAATACAATTATAGCATGAACAATAAACAATTATCATGAACAAAGAAATATAATAATAACTATTTTATTATTGCCTCTTGGGCATATTTCCAACACCTCCTTCCTTTTGGCCCAATAAGGCCCATATACTCCCCGGCGAATTCCCGTAACTCTCTGGCACTTTGAAAAATACCGGAATCACTCGGAACCTTTCCAAAGTCTGAATATAGTCGTCCAATATATCGATCTTTACGTCTCGACCATTTCGAGACTACTCGTCATGTCCCCGATCTCATCCGGGACTCCGAACTACCTTCGGTACATCAAAATACATAAACTCATAATATCGATCGTCACCGAACTTTAAGCGTGCGGACCCTACGGGTTCGAGAACTATGTAGACATGACCGACACACGTCTCCAGTCAATAATCAATAGCGGAACCTGGATGCTCATATTAGCTCCTACATACTCTACGAAGATGTTTATCGGTCAAACCGCATAACAACATACGTTGTTCCCTTTGTCATCGGTATGTTACTTGCCCGAGATTCGATCGTCGGTATCTCAATACCAAGTTCAATCTCGTTACCGGCAAGTCTCTTTACTCGTTATGTAATGCATCATCCCGCAACTAACTCACTAGCTACATTGCTTGCAAGGCTTATAGTGATGTGCATTACCGAGAGGGCCCAGAGATACCTCTCCGACAATCGGAGTGACAAATCCTAATCTCGAAATACGGCAACTCAACATGTACCTTTGGAGACACCTGTAGAGCTCCTTTATAATCACCCAGTTACGTTGTGATGTTTGGTAGCACACAAAGTGTTCCTCCGGTAAGCGGGAGTTGCATAATCTCATAGTCAGAGGAACATGTATAAGTCATGAAGAAAGCAATAGCAACATACAAAACGATCAAGTGCTAAACTAACGGAATGGGTCAAGTCAATCACATCATTCTCCTAATGATGTGATCTTGTTAATCAAATGACAACTCATGTCTATGGCTAGGAAACTTAACCATCTTTGATTCAACGAGCTAGTCAAGTAGAGGCATATACTAGTGACACTTTGTTTGTCTATGTATTCACACATGTACTAAGCTTCCGGTTAGTACAATTATAGCATGAATAATAAACATTTATCATGAAATAAGGAAATAAATAATAACTTTATTATTACCTCTAGGGCATATTTCCTTCATATCCATCATTGATCCATTGCCTACGAGCTCGTTTCATATTGATCTTTGCTAAGTTACTTCTCCGTTGCTACAAAACTGCTACTGTTACTTTTGCCACCGTTACCGATACTTCCATACTACTTTGCTACTAAATACTTTGCTGCAGATATTAAGTCTTTCAGGTGTGGTTGAATTGACTACTCAACTGCTAATACTTGTGAATATTCTTTGGCTCCCCTTGTGTCGAATCAATAAATTTGGGTTGAATACTCTACCCTCGAAAACTGTTGTGATCCCCTATGTTTGTGGTTTATCAAGACCTTTTTCTAGCGCCGTTGCCGGGGAGCATAGCTATATTCTCTGAGTCACTTGGGATTTATATCTGTTGATCACTATGAGGAATCTGAAAGACAACAAAACCAAGATCTATCCCTCAGCTAGGAGGGGAGTTAAGGAACTGCCATCTAGCTCTGCACTTGATTCGCCTTCTGTTTTGAGTAAACTTGCAACACCTACACCTGCTATTGATTCCGACATGTCGCATGTTATAGATGATGCCACTTCTGCTATGCATGATGCTTATGATGATACTACTTTTCTGCTTGATAATGTTGTGCCACTAGGCGAATTTCTTGATGAACAACTTGCTAGGGTTAGAGAGAATGAAATTACTGAAACTAATGATATTACTGAAAGTGATGATGAAGATTCTCCCCGTAGATATGAATTGCCTGTTGTACCTGAGGGTTATATTATGGATGAAGAAACAGCTAGAGACTTTTTTGCTTGCAATGATAGATATGATCTTAAGAAACTGTTAGCTAAGCTAAAAGAAAAGTCTTTGAATGCTAGAATGCAATATGATCCTGCATTTGCTACTTCACCTATTTGTGTTACTGATAAGGATTATGAATTCTCTGTCGATCCTGAGTTAATTACTTTGGTTGAATCTGATCCTTTCTATGGCTATGAATCTGAAACTGTTGTGGCACATCTTACTAAATTGAATGAAATAGCCACCCTATTCACTCATGAGGAAAAAATTCGCTATTACTATATTATTAAATTGTTTCCTTTCTCATTAAAGGGTGATGCTAAAATCAGGTTTAATTCTCTTGCTCCTGGTTGTGTGCGTAGTCCCCAGGATATGATTTATTACTTCTCTGGAAAATATTTTCTCGTTCATAACAAACAAGCTGCCTTACGGGAAATATTTAGTTTTGTGCAAATGAAGAACATAGTCTCCCACAAGCTTGGGGGAGGCTTGTCCAATTACTTAATGCTTTGCCTGATCATCCTCTCAAGGAAAATGAAATACTTGATATCTTTTATAAAGGACTAACCGATGCTTCTAGAGACCACCTAGATAGTTGTGCTGGTTGTGTTTTTAGGGACGGAACTATTGAGCAAGCTGAATTGTTGTTGAATAATATATTGAGTAATGATAATGATTGGACACTTCCTGAACCAACTCCTAAGCCCCGAAGAAAAGGGGTATCCTATTTCTCAGTCCTGGAGATATGCAAGAGGCAAAGAAATCTATGAAAGAAAAAGGTATTAAAGTTGAAGATGTTAAGAATTTACCGCCTATTGAAGAAATACATGGTCTTGGTAACCCGACACGGGTAGTAAAGGTAAATTCTCTCCATAGATTTGATGAAGGTGATATTCCTCATAATAAGTCTGCTAGTCAATGCTTGGATGAATTTGACAACTTTATTGTTAAATAAGAGAACTTCAATGCTTATGTTGGTAGACAATTGAAACATAATGCTTACTTGCTTGACCACTTGAGTGATTATATGTCTAGAGTTAAAAGTGATCTTAAGCTTATTAGTAAACATGCTTCCATGGTTACGACTCAAGTAGGACAAGTACTTAAGGCACAAGACGATTTGCTCAATGAGTTGAATAATAAGAACAATGATAATGTTGTTAGAGTTATGACTATAGGTGGCAAAATGACCCAGGAACCTTGGTATCCTAAGGGCCGTCCTAAGAGAGTTGAGCAAGACTCTCAGAGATTTAATACTGATGCACCTAGTACTTCTAACAAAAAGAAAAAGAATACTGATATGACTTTGCATGCTTCGAGTAAACTTGTTATTGACACACCAGGGAATCCCAATGATATTTCTATTTTTGATGCTGAAACACAATCTGGTGATGAACATAAACCTAGTGATAATGTTAATGATGATGTTCATGATGATGCTCAACCTAGTAATGATAATGATGTAGAGACTGAACCTGCTATTGATCTTGATGGACCACAATCAAAGAATCAATGTTATGATAAGAGAGACTTTGTTGCTAGGAAGCACGGTAAAGAAAGAGAACCATGGGTTCAGAAACCCATGCCTTTCCCCATAAGCCATCCAAGAAAAAGGATGATGAGGATTTTGAGCGCTTTGCTGAAATGATAAGACCTATCTTTTTGCATATGCGTTTGACTGATATGCTTAAAATGCATCCTTATGCTAAGTATATGAAAGATATTGTTACAAATAAAAGAAAGATACCGGAAGCTGAATTTTTCACCATGCTTTCCAATTATACTTTTAATGGTCGAATACCAAGGAAACTAGGAGATCCAGGAGTACCAACTATAGCATGCTCCATTAAAAGAAACTATGTTAAAACTGCTTTATGTGATCTTGGAGCCGGTGTTAGTGTTATGCCTTTCTCCTTATATCATAGACATGATTTGGATAACTTGACACCTACTGAATTATCCTTGCAAATGGCTGATAAATCAACTGCTATACCCATCGGTATTTGTGACGATGTGCCTATTGTGGTTGCAAACTTTACTATTTTAACGGACTTTGTTATTCTTGATATTCCCGAAGACGACAGTATGTCGATCATCCTTGGTAGACCCTTTTTGAAAACTGCAGGGGCTATTATTGATTAAGGAAATGTCACTTTTCATGTTAATGGTAATGAGCATACGGTACACTTTCCGAAGAAACAACCTCAAGTTCATAGTATCAATTCTATTGGAAAAATCTCAACTATTACTATTGGAGGTTTTGAATTCCCTCTTCCTACTATCAAAAAGAAATGTTATATTCTTATTGTTGGGGACATGCATATCCCCGTTGAGGTAACCTAGTGTTATTCGAAAATTCTCCGGCTTCATGTTATTCGAAAGAGGTTTGTTAATAAGACTTGATCAACCTTGTTAATGGATTGCTTTTGATGAGCATGAGATGGATGAATTTAGAAAGAACAACACTCTGTACCCTACTTTCACTTTATATTATTTAGTTTAAATAAAGCAAAAATAGTATTTTTTCTATGTGTTTTCTGAATTATCCTTGCAATGAAAAATACCCCAAAAATAAAAGTTCTCCAAATGCCCTAAAAATTTGGTATGATTTTCTATAGAATATTTGAGAATTGCTGGCACTGAGAACACACCAGGGGATGCACCAGTGAGCCACGAGGGTGGAGGGCGCTCCCTACCCCCTGGGGGTGCCCCTGCCTTGTGGGCCCCATGTGGACCTCCTCCACTTATTCCAGCACCCATCCACTTCGTCTTCCTCTAGAAAAAATCACCCCGTAACTCAAACTCGTGTTCTTGCTCATTTTGCTGCCATTCTCGATCTCCTTGCTCAAAGCTTCATTTAATGGCCGTGGATGAATTTATGGTCCAAGCAGGTTTTAAGGATGAATTTGATGCGTATGTGCGTAATGCTGATCTTGAGGACTTCGTATCAGATAAGTGCCGACAATACCATTACGTCACTGATTCCTTTGTGCAGAGGTTTAAATTTTCATCTAAGCGTAACACTCAGACTGTTATATTTGACCTCTATGATAAATCATATACCATGGACCTTGAAGATTTTAATACTGCTTGCAAAATCCCACATAGGGCATCTTTAGTGAACCTCACAAATCTGAATATAATGATTTCCTTGCTAGCATCACTGTGGGAGAAACTAGAAATATCACACAAGCTACCATAGGGAGCATTCATTTTCCTGCCATACATTACTTTGCTCTCTTTATAGGTAGATGCATTAACGGTAAGCATGATCATAGCCACATTTGTGTCTCATATCTTAGTGTCCTCAAGAGTGCGGTGTTAGGTGATAAGCGATATAAATTAGGAGCCATTGTTGCACGGAGGTTTCATCTTAATGCTAAAGATGGAGATTTATTTGGTGGGATTTATGCAACTCGTTTAGCTGATTATCTTGGTGTATCCATAAGAGAAAATGATATTGGCCACCTGCTTTTCTAGATTATAATGCTATGGTTCGTTACCAGTTTGTTGAGAGGAATGATCAGTCCCTCCAGTACCGACTAATCTTTGACAGACGGCATGCTATCATTATTACCCTTTCTTGCTCCTGCCTTCTTTAACTTTTAGGCAAATGGGTGATATGTTATAACCAGAGAGGAGGCAAACGAGTATGAGAGATCAGCAGAGGCCACTCGTCTCCAAGAAGCAGCTCGTCAGGCGGTAGCTGCCGCAACGCAATACGACCCCAACTATGATGTCGGATATCGTCCGGGCCAGTGCTGGCCTTAGACCAACTTAGGCCAAAAGCCTAAGCTTGGGGGAGTACGTATTTCTCACCGACATTACATTCATGTCCACACACTCATTCTAGTTGTCGATGTTCATACTTTTTCGTTGTATTATCCATGCTAGTTTATTTCCTTTTCTTGCTTTCTTCTTGTGTGTTTGAAAAACTTTGAGAAAAACCAAAAACAATTAGCTATACCTTCTAGCTAGTTTACTTTTTATGCTTATAGTGGTAGTACTTAAATAAGAAAACCCAAAAAGATTTCTCGTTCTTCTTTTGCTTGTTGGGAGCTTTCCCATGTAAATAGTTTTTCTCTTTCTTTGAAATTCTTTTCTTTTCTTTGGGGGTCGAGAGGAGAAGACCATGATGAAAATGATGAGTGGCTTTCATATGCATTATTGTTGATCTATCAAAGAGCCCATATTACCTTGTCTTCTCCTTTGAATTAAATGTTTACAGATTCCAGCTTAGTCCAATGCACGTGCACTATTATTATTATCCACACCGTTCGGTCGTGCAAGTAAAAGGCAATAATGCCGATATATGATGAAATGATTGAGATGAGGAAAAGCTGGTATGAACTAGACCTATGTTGTTTTTGTAAATATGATTAGTTCATCGTTCCTGATTCAGCCTATTATGAATGAAACATGTTTGCAATGACCATTAGAGATTATAGTTACTCATGCCATGCTTAATTAGCTAGTAGTTTATAATGGTTTACCTTTTGTGCCAACATGCTATTAAAATGGTTGTGATGTAGTATGATAGGATGGTTTCCTCCTTTGAATGATTTGAGTGGCTTGACTTGGCACATGTTCACGCATGTAGTTGAAACAAAATCAACATAGCCTCCATGATATTTATGTTCATGGTGATTTATATCCTACTCATGCTTGCACTCATTATTGGTTAATCCTAATGCATGTTTATGACTGTGTCGCTCTCTAGTTGGTTGCTTCCCAGTCTCTTTCTAGCATTCACATATACTAAGCGGGAATGCTGCTTGTGCATCCACTTCCATAAACCCCAAAGTTATTCCATTTGAGTCCACCATACCTACCTATATGCGGTATTTACCTGCCGTTCCAAGTAAATTTGCATGTGCCAAACTCTAAACCTTCAAATGAAATTCTGTTTTGTATGCTCGAATTGGTCATGTAGCAACTAGAGTTGTCTATATCTTCCATGCTAGGTGGGTTATTCTCATGATGAGTGGACTCCACTCATCATTCACGAGAAAATGGCCGGTAACCAGGATGCCCAGTCCCATGCTCAAATCAAATCGAAATAATTGCAAACAAAACTCCCCCAGGATTGTTGTTAGTTGGACGGTACCCATTGTTTCGGACCAGCCGTGGAATGTGCTTGTTGGTGGTGGGGGAGTATAAACTATACCATTATGTTTGGGAACCGCCTATAATGTATGTAGCATGGAAGATCCGAGATCTCTTGGTTGTTATGTTAACAATGAAAGTATAACGCTCAAAATATTATTTATCTCTGTTTCAAAAACTCGAGCTCTGGCACCTCTGCAAATCCCTGCTTCCCTCTGCGAAGGGCCTATCTATTTACTTTTATGCTAAGTCATCATCCTCTTATAAAAAGCACCAGTTAGAGAGCACCACCGTCATTTGAATGCATTGTTATTAATTGATACTGAGTATGACTGGATCTCTTTTGCCATGAATTACAATGTCTAGTCAGTCCTTGATCTACATGGGTGCTCTACATTTATGTTTTGCGGTCTCAGAAAGGGCTAGCAAGATACCATCTTGTTATATCATATCATGATGGTTTTGAGAAAGTGTTTTCATCTGAGATTTACTATTATTACTCGCTAGTTGATTATGACATTTATATGAGTCAACGTGAGACCTAAATGTTATTGTGAATATGGTGAATTTATAATGTTTGCTAAAAATTTGAATGCTGGCTTTACATGTTTGCAACAACAAGATCAAATAGAGTTTGTAAAAAATTTTCTTTATCACTTTCAGTTTGTCAACTGAACTGCTTGAGGACAAGCAATGGGTTAAGCTTGGGGGAGTTGATACGTCTCCAACGTATCTACTTTTCCAAACTCTTTTGCCCTTGTTTTGGACTCTACTTTGCATGATTTGGATGGAACTAACCCAGACTGACATTGCTTTCAGTAGATTGCCATGGTGTTAATTTTGTGCAGAAATAAAACTTCTCGGAATGACCTGAAACTTCACAGAGATACTTTTTGGAATTAATAAAAAATACTAGCAAAAGAATCAGCCGAAGGGGGCCCACACCCTGGCCACGAGGGTGGGGGCGCGCCCCCTGTCTCGTGGGCCCCCTGGACCTCCACCAACCTAAACTCCAACTCCATATATTCACGTTCGGGGAGAAAAAGTCAAAGAGAAGGATTCATCGCATTTTACGATACGGAGCCGCCGCAAAGCCCTGTTCTTCCTCGGGAGGGCTGATCTGGAGTCTGTTTGGGGCTTCGGAGAGGGGAATCCGTCACCATTGTCATCATTAACAATCCTCCATCACCAATTTCATCATGCTCACTGATGTGCGTGAGTAATCCCATCATAGGCTTGCTAGACGGTGATGAGTTGGATGAGATTTACCATGTAATCGAGTTAGTTTTGTTAGGGTTTGACCCCTAGTATCCATTATGTTCTAAGATTGATGTTGCTTTGACTTTTGCCATGCTTAATGCTTGTCACTAGGGCCCGAGTGCCATGATTTCAGATCTAAACCTATTACGTTTTCATGAATATATGAGTGTTCTTGATCCTATCTTGCAAGTTATAGTCACCTACTACATGTAATGATCCGGCAACCCCGGAGTGAAAATAGTCAGGACACTTCCCGGTGATGACCGTTGAGGGAGTCCTGGACTAGGGGGTGTCCGGATAGCCGGACTATCATCATCGGCCGGACTCCAAGACTATGAAGATACAAGATTGAAGACTTCGTCCCGTGTCCGGATGGGACTTTCCTTGGCGTGGAAGGCAAGCTTGGCGATACGGATATGTAGATCTCCTACCATTGTAACCGACTCTGTGTAACCCTAGCCCTCTCTGGTGTCTATATAGACCGGAGGGTTTTAGTTCGTAGGACAACAACCATTACACCAATCATACCATAGGCTAGCTTCTAGGGTTTAGCCTCCTAGATCTCGTGGTAGATCCACTCTTGTACTACCCATATCATCAATATTAATCAAGCAGGACGTAGGGTTTTACCTCCATCAAGAGGGCCCGAACCTGGGTAAAACATCGTGTCCCTTGTCTCCTGTTACCATCTGCCTAGACGCACAGTTCGGGACCCCCTACCCGAGATCCGCCGGTTTTGACACCGACATTGGTGCTTTCATTGAGAGTTCCTCTGTCGTCACCGATAGGCTTGATGGCCTCTTCAATCAACAACGACGCAGTCCTGGGCGATACCTTTCTCCCCGGACAGATTTTCGTATTCGGCGGCTTCGCACTGCGGGCCAATTCGCTTGGCCATCTGGAGCAGATCGAAAGCTACGCCCCTGGCCGTCAGGTCAGGTTTGGAAGCCTAAACTTCACGGCCGATATCCGCGGAGACTTGATCTTCGATGGATCCGAGCCGCAGTCGAGTGTGCCGCACTGTCACGATGGGCACGACCTAACTCTGCCGCCGGACAGTACCTTGGAGGACGCACACAAATCCGCTCTGACCCATAGTCCGGAGCCGATCGCGCAGATCGAGGACGGATGGCTGGACACCGCCTCGGGAGCTGCAACTTCCACGGCGATGGAGCCGAACACTGACCTCGTCCCTTATAAAGCTCATGACTCCGAGGTGCCGGACTCCCTGCCGGACTCCGAACCCCCTGCGCCCCTGCCAATCGAATCTGATTGGGCGCCGATCATGGAGTTCACCGCTGCGGACATCTTTCAGCACTCACCCTTCGGCGACATCGTAAAATCGCTGAAGCAGCTCTCGCTATCCGGAGAGCCCTGGCCAGACTACGGCCAGGATGGTTGGGATGCGGACGACGAAGAAATTCAAAGCCCACCCACCGCCCACTTTATAGCAACTGTCGACGATCTAACCGACACGCTAGACTACGACTCTGAAGACATCGACGGTATGGACGACGATGCCGGAGACGATCAAGAAGCAGCGCTCACTAAGCACTGGAAGGCCACCCCGTCACATGACATATATATGGTGGACACCCCAAAGGGAAGCGATAACGAGGAACAATGGGGCGCGGCAAAGGATAATCCCGCCGATAAACAACCAAAACGGCGACGCAGACACCGCCCTAAGTCCCACCTCGACAAAAACAGCATTCCTAACGACCCAGCAGTAGAGCAGGGCAAGCCAGTGGACGACGAACATGCCACCAAGCAACCGTCCGAACAGGACGAATCGGATAATCAAGCTATGCCCGGCGAAACCAACAGTCCGGACAACCTCACGCCAGACACACCATCGGAGCATAAGAACCTCCACCAAAAACTCCTCGCCACTGCAAGAAGTCTGAAGAAGGAAAAGCGGAAGCTCAAAACAGCGGAAGACATACTCAGAAAGAGGTGGAGCAAAGTACTCAAGACTGCAGACAAATATGGCAATGGGCACCAAACAAAGAGCTATCCGAAGCGCAATCTGCTGCCCGAATTTGACGAGGAAGCCATAGAGCCCTCACAGTCAAAAAACAATGAGGCCGCCTGGCCGGATAGACGGCCAGATGACAGGCCAAAAAGGACAAGCGGCACCGCACATAATCCGATTTACGACCCTGGGAAAACAGACGGCCCAGTCAGGTCCATTTACAGGCCAAAAAAGAGGGCCCCAGGAAGCAACACAACACGGCAAGTGTTTGAAGACAGCGGCACACCCAAATACAGGGGTGCCGCACACCCACTATGTTTCACCGATGAGGTGCTGGATCATGAATTTCCAGCAGGGTTCAAACCCATAAACATAGAGGCATACGATGGAACAACAGACCCCGGAGTCTGGATAGAAGATTACATACTACACATACACATGGCTAGAGGAGATGATCTCCATGCCATAAAATATCTACCCCTCAAGCTCAAAGGGCTAGCTCGGCATTGGCTCAAAAGCCTCCCGGAACACACTGTTGGAAGTTGGGAAGAGCTTGAGGATGCGTTTAGAGCAAATTTTCAAGGGACTTATGTCCGCCCTCCGGATGCAGACGATCTAAGTCATATAACTCAACAGCCCGGAGAGTCAGCGCGCAAATTCTGGAATAGGTTCCTTACCAAAAAGAACCAAATAGTCGACTGTCCGGACGCAGAAGGCTTAGCAGCTTTTAAACACAACGTCCGAGACGAATGGCTCGCTAGACACCTCGGCCAAGAGAAGCCAAGAACAATGGCCACGCTAACAAGCCTCATGACCCGCTTTTGCACAGGGGAAGACAGCTGGCTAGCAAGATGCAGCACCAGCGACCCGAGTACATCCGAGATCAGAGATGGAAACGGAAAATCACGGAGCAGAAAAGATCAGCCCCGGAATAAAGAAAAAAGCCCAAAGAGCACGGCGGTCAACGCCGGATTCAAAAGCTCGCGGCCAAACAATAAAACACTGTCTCTTAAGGACAACAGTGATGAGCTATCCAACTTAAACAAAATTTTGGATCAGATATGTCAAATCCACAGTACCTCCGGAAGGCCTGTAAACCATACCAACCGCGATTGTTGGGTTTTTAAACAGTCCAGCAGACTCAACGCCGAACACAAGGGGCTCGATGCGCCAAGCGAGGACGATGACGAACCCCACCAGCAGAGCACCGGAAGACAAAAGACTTTCCCACAAGAAGTCAAAATAGTAAACTCACTTCATGTGATAGTACGGAAACACAATGCGGCACCCGCTAAGATAGATGTCGCACGGTCCACCCTAGCGGAACATCGAGATTGGATGTCAAAACCAATCACCTTTGACCACCTGGATTATTCCAAAAGTATCCGGAACGCAGGATGGATTGCTCTGATATTGGATCCTATAATAGACGGACTGCAATTTACACAAGTCCTGATGGACGGCGGCAGTGACTTAAACCTGCTATATCCGGACACAATCTGCAAGTTGGGGATAGACCCTACTACAATTCGACATAGCCGCACTTCCTTCAAAGGAGTGGCGCCAGGCCCTTACGCCAGGTGCACAGGTTCATTATTACTAGAAGTTGTGTTCGGGTCACCTGACAACTTCCGACGCGAAAAGCTAACCTTTCATGTCGCCCCATTTAAAAGTAGCTATCCAGTACCTATTGGGACGTGAAGCTTTCGTCCGCTTTAATGCAATACCACACTACGTGTCTCTTACACTTAAAGTGCCCGGTCCACGTGGCATCATTTCATTAAAAGGTCGTCTAAGACCCCGGACACGGCTGGACGAGTCCGAAATAAATAAGCTAGGGGCTACCTAGCCGCACACCCCTTCACAAGGGGTTGTGCATATAAGCTATAATGAGCTAGCATAGGCTCAGCTTTATTAATTTATATTTCAATTTTTTATGCACTTTTTCGCACAATTTCTTTTCAAACTAAGTTCCTCTCTTTTTACAGATGAACAACGTGCACACCCATCCAGGATACGGCACAACGGAGACACAGGCGCAGACGTGCAGTAGGGACCCGTTTCAAGGATTCTTTTCAGACTAAGACCCTGCGTAAACCTTTCTTACTGTCTCTTGTTGCTATAATCCCCTGGTTTCTCATTACGACCAGAGTGGAGACTGGCGTTTTGGCATCGGCCGCATCAGAGGAACTTGCCCGTACCTGGACACAAGGGGCTTAGGGCATTGTTCTGCCCATTATTATAAAGACCGAACACCTTCGGGAGTGTTCGGCGTCTCGAGTTAGGCCTTATATGCATCAGCTCCGAATCATGTCTTTGGTCAAATGTTGGGTTTGCCCGGCTCCTGTGTTTTGCTGCCTTACATTCTGTATCATCGGCTAACGCGGCACCAGGAGAACTACTGCGATTGTGCCCCAGTTCGGCTGGGCGAGCACCTGAGTAGAGAAAGCCGAAAACTGACTGTCATGATACAGCGAGCGACTGGTCAACCACTCGATCGACCAATGGAATGTTTAGAATTCCTCCGCTTTGACGAAGGGCCGTTTCCCGGTCAGGCACATATGCGCCCCAAATTCGGAGAGCGCGGTGCCCCCAGGGGCTATATCGTAGCCCCACCCTCGAACTCCCATGGCTAAGTGAAAGTGATAAAGCATTATAGTCCGGTTGCCTCGTTTGCTACGCTACCACCTCCTTTACAGGACCGAGACGTCGGATTAAGTGTGAAAATGCGCTATTTTTGCGAACACCCCCGCACCTTGTGCGTGGGGGCTGAAGCCGACGACTGCCATCTTTCAGGTTATACACACGTATACATGAACGGCCGCACAGGAGATATTCCACTACTTGAACACACAAGTATAAAAGGCGCTTACATCATAAACATTGTTTTACAACATAAAACGTTCATTCGAACGTAACATTTTTTGAGCACTGTGACTCTATTACACGAGCACCACGCAGAACTTCGCCAAAATAGTGCTCGGCGGGTAACCGGCTATCATCCGAACCCGGGGTCGCAACAGCGGTGGCATCCATCTCTATCCAATGTGTCTTCACATGGGCGAGTGCCATCTGCGCACCCTCTATGCAGGCCGACCGCTTCATCGCCTTGATATGCGGCACCGCCCCAAGAAATTGCTGCAATAAGCCAGAGTAGCTCTTCGGCTTGGGCCTATCCGGCCAGACATGGGTCACGATATCCGTCATGGCAAGCTCGCACAACCTATTCAGCTCAGCCCACTCGGCCAACCGGTCGGTCAGCGGAAGTGAACGCTCCGGACTATGGAATTGAGACCAAAACAGCTCTTCCATCTTGTGATCCTTCTGGCTTCGAAAATGCACAACGGCATCCGCCGCACTCGCTGCTAAGTCCATATAAGGGTCCTCCGGACCCCACAGCTGGCCCAGCTGAGCATACTTTGGATCCGTAAACCTTCGGCGCAGCAGAAAAGGCTTGCCAGCTACAATGTCTCCGGCCTGGCGCAGCTCTTCCTTTATAGCCCGCATTGCAGAACGGGCATCTTTGGCCTCGGCGGTGGCCTTCCCCAAGTCTTCTTGCCCCGCTAGGTGCTCCTTTTCAAGAGCCTCATTGCGGTCGGTAGCATCTTTTAACTTCATGGCCATTTCGGGCATCTCTTCCCTGCTTCGGCAGTGTGCAGCCCTTTCGGCTTCTAACTCCTCGGCCGCCCTCGAGGCCGCCGCATTACTCCTTCTGGCTTGCTCCTTGGCTTGAGCAAGTTCGGCTCGAAGGCTCTCCACAGCAGAGGCACTATCTGCATTTCACACACATGTTGTAAGGAGCGGGCTTCGGCTCCCTTACCAAGTGACCGCAAAGAAACACTTACCTTGCGACTCATCAAGTCGCCTGTTGACTAGCATGATGTCCGCATCCGCAACATCGAGTTGCCGCTTTAGTTCAGCAACTCCATCAGTCCGGCTGGGCCCCGGACGATCCGCCACCTACATAGGCACGGCGAAAATTGAAACCTGCGATTTTGATCCTCGGCACGCTGTCGCTTTCGACAACCTACCGAGTCTCAGGGGCTACTATCTATACAGGGCGCACTCTATATGCAAAACTGTCAAAAGGTGTGTCATTTTTACATACCTCAAACCCCGCCAGCAAACTCCTGACGGCATTATGCAATCCGCCTTCGGCGGACGAAATCCTTCCAATCACCATACTCATCAACGCATGGTGATCTTCTTAGATAGACGCCTTCTCAAGCAGATCCTTCAGCCGTACACCAGTTGGTGCCGAACTATCCGGCTTTGCCAAACCCGGGGGCTCCCTCCGTGACGATACTTCAGGCTCGTCTGCCCTATCCGACGGCGCCCCGGATGGAGGCGTCTCGCTCTCCACCATCTCCGGACGAAGGTCCCCCGAAGACGAGCTCATTTGCGAAGGACGGAGATCTGAACTACAAGGTAAAAACTTGAGTTATCCTCAGAAGCACAAATAGGGGTGTCCCTTATTATAAAACTCCCTTCTTTATACTTACGGCTCGTTGGAGGGCTGATTCTTTAAGGGAGACTGTGCGGCCGGGGCCTCCCCGGATGCAGGACCCTCTGGCGAAGATTTCTTCCCCCGCTTAGGGGCTTTGGCCCCCGGATCCTCGGAGGCAGTCCTCTTCTCCCCTTGGAGGGATGGATTCTCGATCCCCCCTCTTTCAAGAGCCTCCTTAGGCAAGGCGGTAGCTCTTCTACTTTCCCCTTCGCCTTCCTCCGGAGGCGCATCCTCCAGCATCCTGACCAGCACGGAATCCGGCGCGGTCTCTGGGAGGGGGGCCGGACACCATATCAGTTTTGCTTGCGCTATCCACTCCTGTTTAGAAGGAAATTGGTCATAAGGCGAATCATCGAAAGGCAAACAAACGGTATGTCCGGACTCGGAGCTACTTACTTGAGTATCCGGGCGATTGCAGCTTAGGCCAGCATCCTCGGTCAATTTCGGACACGCCTCTTGCGATCCGAAGAATAATTTGTACATCTCCATGGGTGTCATACCCATGAAGTGTTGAAGAATCCGTGGCCCCTCCAAATTAAACTCCCACAGCCGGAGAGGGCGGCGTTTGCAGGGCAGGAGACGCCTAATCAGCATGACGTGCATTACCGCCACCATATCAATCTCCCTCGCCTGGAGATCTCGAATCCGGCCCTGCAGTAAGGGCACGTCCTTTGACGGCCCCTAGTTGAGCCCTTGGTTGACCCACGACATCAACCGTCATGGAGGTCCCGAGCGGAATAAGGGTGGCGGCTTCTGTCTGCTGCCCCTCGGAGCGGTAATATAGAACCACTCCTACTGCCACAGGCCGAGCTCCTCTTGGAAGGAGCCCGCGGGCCACGGGGCATCGGCCCTCCTACTTACGGCCGCCTCGCCGCACTCTGCTTGGCACCCCTCGATCATCTTCGGCTCCACATTGAAGGTCTTCAGCCACAGGCCGAAGTGGGGGTTGACGCGGAGGAAGGCTTCGCAGATGACAATAAATGCGAAAATATGGAGGATGGACTCCGGAGCGAAGTCGTGGAATTCCAACCCATAGTAAAACATGAGCCCTCTCACAAAAGGATCCATCGGGAAGCCTAAACCCCGACGGAGGTGGGATACAAAAACGACGTACTTGCCGGGCTCGGGGGTGGGGATGGCCTGCCCTTCGGCGGGTAACCTATGCGAAATCTCGTAAGTCAGGTACTTGGCCTCCCGCAGATTTAGCACGTTCTCCTCCGTGACGAAGGAGGGCATCCACTGGCCCTGGAGGTCGGAACCAGACATTGTTGAAGGTCCGAAGCACTCGAATCTAGGGCTCTAGGTGTTGGAACTTGGAGCAAGGAGACGATTCGATGGAGGATTGAAGAAAAGAAACGAGCCTTGGTCCCGTTATAAAGAGGGAGAATACCGAGAGCCATATCCACGACCGTTCGGAACTCGCCCTCGATAGAGGGGCCGTGGCGACGGGCGCGGTTGGGTTACTCACGTCCGTATTGATGAGAATCCCAGAATAAGGGGGAACACGATCTCTGCTTCGACAAGACGTGCCAAGGAAACCGCTTCGCTAAACGCGCTGAGGTGGTAAAGTAAAAAAAATGATTCAAGTAAAGGCTTGGTAGTGGTGTGACGTCATGCCGCAAAAAACGTCAGCAGATTGAACTTGTGTATATATTATTCTCTCTACGGTGGAATGTGGAATTTATTTTGCAGAGCCGGACACTATCCTGGTGTTCACAATCTTCTATGAATTATTCGGAGGAGGAACCCGCCTTGCAATGCCGAATAATATGCGCGCCGGACTCATCGTCATTGAAGCCTGGTTCAGGGGCTACTGAGGGAGTCCTGGACTAGGGGGTGTCCGGATAGCCGGACTATCATCATCGGCCGTACTCCAAGACTATGAAGATACAAGATTGAAGACTTTGTCCCGTGTCCGGATGGGACTTTCCTTGGCGTGGAAGGCAAGCTTGGCGATACGGATATGTAGATCTCCTACCATTGTAACTGACTCTATGTAACCCTAGCCCTCTCCGGTGTCTATACAAACCGGATGGCTTTAGTCCGTAGGACACAACAACAACCATTACAACAATCATACCATAGGCTAGCTTCTAGGGTTTAGCCTCCTAGATCTCGTGGTAGATCTACTCTTGTAATATCCACATTATCAATATCAATCAAGCGGGACATAGGGTTTTACCTCCATCAAGAGGGCCCGAACCTGGGTAAAACATCGTGTCCCTTGTCTCCTGTTACCATCCGCCTAGACGCACAGTTCGGGACCCCCTACCCGAGATCGGCCGGTTTTGACACCGACAGCGGCGATTCCCCTTCTGTACTAAAAACTAGTTATGTACGGACTCCCGAACCCTCCATGCAGGATTCCCGCGGAGGGACGGATGTCGATCAAGCACTGAACCTAAAGTCAGGCATCGGACCGGACTCGTTGGACAACGCCCAGCAATCCAAGCTTCCAAATTCGGAAACTTTTCGGCCCTTGAGCCTCGAGATGGGTAGGGTTCCGGACTAAATTCCACCCACCCACCCAAACATATGCGATCTATCTCAAATCTGGCAAGAGCCCACCTAAACAGTACATCATTACTGGGCCAGATTCCTCCTGGTCATGGACAGGATAAAGGACTGCCGCGAGGAAAATGCAATTTCAATTTTCTGCAATAATTGCACGGACGAGGGAATCTTGAACGCTGTCAGTCGTCGTGAACTTACATGCTTCTCCGATCCGGCGTCCATAGTACGAAAGTACTGTGCAATGGAAAGTTTCTGGAAAACCGAAACTAAGTTTTGGGACAATCCAGCCCCGAATACAACCGCTGTCCAAAACAAAAGGGTGCATCACACTCAGGCACCAGGTACAAAAACCAAAAAGCAAAAACCCCATAAAGGGCACGGAACTGTACTGGAGGGCTGGCTCAGCGGACCCTGTAAAATTCACAATACAGAAGGCGCCACTCCAACACATAGCCTTCGAGCATGTTAGATACTGCGGCAGGTGGCCAAAAGTGGCGAAGAGCTTCTAGCCCTGGAGAACCACTCCAACAGTACCAGTACGGTGTCAACAGTCTTCGAGACTTTCGCATCAAATAATATGCGGAAATGAACAATCCGCAGCCTCGCCGAAGTCTACCAGGTAGCAACAACAAATCCATGGAGCGACACGGCCATCACCTTCAACGCCAGCGATGAACCTAAATTCCGAACAGCTCGAGCACCAGCCACATTGGTCCTCAGTCTGATAGTGGACGGCTTTCGTCTTACCAAGGTACTCATGGATGGCGGCAGCGGATTAAACCTCATCTACGAGGAAACGCTTCAAAAAATGGAAATAGACTGGAGCCGCATTGAGCGAAGCAGCACAACCTTCAGAGGGATAATCCCTAGCCGGGAAGCACGCTGCACTGGAAAAATCACACTTGATGTGGTGTTCGGCTCGCCGGACAATTACAGGTCCGAAGAGGTCACGTTCCAAGTGGCCCCGTTCAGCAGCGGATATCACGCTATATTAGGACGAGAGGCATTCACAATTTTTCAAACCATACCCCATTACGGGTACATGAAGCTTTAGATGCCCAGGCCCGGCGGAATAATCACTCTCGTAAGTGATCCAGACGCAGCACTCCGCGCCGAAAACAAGACAGCCGCATTAGCCCAGGAGGCACTATCCGAAGCCCTAGCAGCGGAGGAACTCACCATGCTGCGCTCCACGGTGAATAGGGACGATGTGATACTCGATAAGAGATCCAAGTCTACCTCCTTTAAACCAGCTGATGAAATAGTCAAATTCCAGGTCCATCCAACGGACCCAACAAAGACGGCCTCCATCGGGACACAGTTAAACCCTGATGTAGACGCCACACTGCGAGAATTCCTTCAAGAGAATTGGGACATCTTCGCCTGGCACCCTTCAGATATGCTAGGAATCCCACGCAGATGGGCAGAACACAGCCTAAACATCCTAAAAGGATTCAAGCCAATCAAACAGGCTCTTCGGTGATTTTCCGAACCCAAAAGACAGGCAATGGGAGAAGAGCTAGCCAAACTATTGGAAGCTGGATTCATCAGAGACATCAAACATCTGGACTGGCTAGCAAACCTGGTAATGGTACCAAAGAAGGACGAATCATGGCGCCTATGTGTTGATTTTAAAGACCTCAACAAGGCCTGCCCAAAGGATCCCTTCCCCCTTCCCCGCATCGACCAAATAATCGATGCTACTGCAGGGCACGATTCATTGTGCTTCCTCGACGCATACTCCGGCTACCATCAAATCAAGATGGCGGAGGCGGACCAAGCCGCAACGGCATTCATTACTCCATATGGACCATTCTGCTTCAACACGATGCCCTTCGGACTTAAAAACACCGGCGCAACATATCAGCGCATGATTCAGACATGTCTGGCTACCCAGATCGGCAAAACAGTAGAGGCATACGTAGACGATGTAGTCGTCAAAACCAAACACGTCGAAACTCTAGTAGACGATTTGAGGCTCACATTCGACAACCTCCGAGCATACGACATTAAGCTGAATCCAGAAAAATGCGTTTTCGGCGTACCAGCTGGAAAGCTCCTGGGCTTCATTGTATCCGGTAGAGGAATTGAAGCAAACCCAGCCAAGATCCGAGCTCTGTCACAGCTGGATATTCCAAAAGACCTCAAACAAATACAAAAACTTACTGGATGCGTGGCGGCTCTAAGCCGCTTCATCTCCCGTTTGGGAGAAAAAGCATTGCCCCTCTATCGCCTCCTCCGGCGCAACGAACACTTTGAGTGGACGAATGCTGCCACTGCCGGACTCGAAGAAATAAAAGCCATATTGGCAACAAATCCGGTCCTGGCCGTGCCTAACCTGGGCGAACCAATGTTGCTATACATCACGGCAACACATCAAGTTGTAAGCGCGGTGCTCGTCGTTGAACGAGAAACAGAAGGGCATAAACTCCCTCTTCAAAAACCAGTGTACTACGTATCCACTGTCTTAACTCCCTGCAAGTCCCAGTACCCGCCTTATCAAAAGATAGCGTACGCGGTGTTCATGGCATCCCGGAAGCTTCGACACTACTTTCAGGAGTGTTCAATAACAGTGGCCTCCGAAGTGCCCCTCAACGACATTATAAACAACCACGACGCGATGGGCAGGATTGCAAAATGGGCCATTGAGCTCTTACCATTCGATATAACTTATAAACCTCGGTGAGCTATAAAGTCGCAAGTCTTGGATGACTTCGTCGCTGAATGGACCGAAGTCGAACTCCCTAAAGAGTACGGTGCATACTCCAATTGGATTATGCATTTCGACGGCTCCAAAATGTTGGCCGGCTTGGGGGCTGGCGTCGTACTGACGTCCCCAACCGGAGACATAGTCCAATACGTACTTCAGATAATGTACATGGACGCCAACAATGCAGCCGAATATGAGGCCCTCCTACATGGTCTCCGGATGGCAATCTCCATGGGCATTCAACGCCTAGAGGTGCGCGGGGATTCAAACCTTGCAATATCCCAAGTAAATAGAGACTTTGACGCGAAGGATCTGAAAATGGCAGCCTATCGCAACGCTGTCCTAAAAATGTCAGCTCGGTTCGAAGGACTCGAATTCCACCACGTAGCCCAGGATAATAATCAAGCAGCCGACGTGTTGGCACGCATTGGCGCGGAACGCGACGCTGTCCCTCCAAACATCTTCCTGGAACGGCTCTTTAAGCCATCCGTACTATGGGAAGAGCAGTCCGGAAATAACAACCCGGAAACAACCGCGCCACCCAACACAGAACAATCTGACATAATCGGCGGTTCAGCCGATGAAATAACACCTTCAGCCCACGAAATAATGGCGGTAATTGCCCCGTGGACGGAACCATTCCTAGCCTACTTAATCAGGCAGGAACTTCCCGAAGACCAAAATGAGGCCCGCTGCATAGTTCGGCGATCTAAAGCCTACAAGGTCCATGAGGGAGAACTTTATAAGAAAAGCACAACCAGAGTCCTTCAAAGGTGCATCTCCGAAGAGGAAGGGCGAAATCTCCTGGCTGAAATTCATGCCGGACTAGGCGGACACCACGCCGCAGCCCGGGCACTTGTAGGTAAGGCCTTCCGTACAGGATTTTATTGGCCGACGGCCCGGGCAGATGCTCAGGACTTAGTCCAAAGATGCGTCGGGTGTCAGCTCTTTGCCAATCAGAGCCATATGCCACCTACCGCCCTCAAAACTATACCCATTACCTGGCCGTTCGCGGTCTGGGGGCTTGACATGGTCGGACCCCTCAAAGGGGGAACCCACAAGCAAAATTACCTACTGGTCACGGTGGACAAGTTCACCAAATGGATAGAGGCCAAGCCAGTTAAAACGGCAGAGTCCGGACCAGTGATAGACTTTATATCCGGGGTAGTACACCGTTATGGCGTCCCCCACAGCATCATTACCGATAACGGCACGAACTTCACAGCCGAGAGGTCAAACTCTGGTGCAAAAATATGGGCATTAAGCTCAACTACGCTTCAGTCTACCACCCTCAAACCAACGGTCAAGTTGAACGAGCAAATGGTCTGATAATGAGCGGCATCAAACCCAGACTAGTGTGGTCCCTTACGGAATCTAACACGCACTAGGTAGAGGAGCTTGACTCCGTACTCTGGGGGCTGCGGACTACGCCAAACCGTACTAACGGATTCACACCATTCTTTATGGTATACGGCGCAGAGGCAGTTTTGCCCTGCGACATAATCCATGACTCACCTCGAGTGCGCATGTACGAAGAAAGAGAAGCCGAGCTGGATCGGCAGGACAGCTTGGACGCATTGGAGGAGGAACGCGATGTGGCAAAGGCCCGTTAAATATTTTATCAGCAGCAGGCACGAAGATATCAAAGCAGAGAAGTACGGGCTAAAACTTACAATGTTGGCGAACTAGTTCTACGCCTGTCGGACAAGAAAAAGGACAAGCTCAATCCCAAATGGGAAGGTCCCTTCATCATCGACCAAGTCCTGACCGGCGGAGCATACCGTCTGCGGAACGCATCGGACAACCGACTCGAGCCGAACCCATGGAACGCAGCCCGCCTCCGAAGATTCTACGCCTAGCGCCGAACTAAGAGTTTGTCTCCTTCCTACGTCCACTTTTTTCACTCTTCAGCTGTCTTTTGTTTCTCTCTCTTCTCTCACCTTTTTTTTAATAAATACCCTTGAAGGCCTATTTGCGCATTGTTCGCACAAACTTGATGTGCTACCCGCACTCATTATACCTGGGGGCTTCTTTAACAGAATCTTAAATTATATGGGCTTCATGCCCAGCACATGTGTCAAACTTCCACATGTACCTTTTATTCACCATTATATGCATCGATATGACTTAAGTTTTGGCCAAGCTAGGTTGCCTGGCTCCTGTGCTTACCCCTATGTTCCCGATTGTTCGGCTAGGAGGTAAAGGGAGCACCTCTGCGATTGTTACTGCCGGGTCAGCCGGATGTGTACCTCAGACTGGGTGAAGCCGAAAGCTAGCATTCTTAAGGGAATATTCGGTCGGTGATTTGAAAGATGATTTTTTACCTATTTATTTACCTGCCCCCAGGTGTTTTCCTGCTCTTTTTCGCAGTCCGGACATGCACTTTAGGGCATGCCTCCCAGGGAAAGGAACCCTTAACGGAACTATTCTCCCCGGAAGATGTTTCTTACTAACCATGTAATATAACATAACTAGTTGGGCACTTGTCTGATAAAGCACTAATGACCCCTACGCCTGGTCTCCATGCATGCCCCGGTTTTGTCATAACCGAGAAGGTATTCGGACACACTCCGGAGTCTAGGGTCCCGAGGTCGAAGCGAAAAGGTCGGCAAAGACAAAGGATCTACAATCCGGCTAGAAGGCATTTTATATGTTATTTTAAATACAGCGTCAAATCGATTGACTGTACTCCTCCTCAATCCCTTCTAACAGGCTGTCTAATTTACAGTCCCATTGGGAAAACTTAGCGGCCAATTCTACTTGGTCGTACACTAAGCTCACAGGGATCTCCTTCCCTTCGGGCCCCACAGGTCCGACCTCGGCCATGTGGTTTGGATCCGCCTTCTTGTACCGCGTCTTCACCATGGCCCAGGCCTCCCTGGCACCCTGACGGTAGGCTGATATCTTCCATAAACGGAAGCGCTGCCGCGCTCCCTGAAGCTTCTCCGCAAGCTCTCCAAGGCCCTCAGGTAGGGAGACGGATGGCCACAGGGCCTGGATGACGCCATTCATCGCCTGCCGAACACGTTCGAGCAGTTGCACCAGCTCGGGAAGTTGGTCACCCGTTGAAATGGGCATTTCCTCCACAGGGCGACCTGTGAGCGCACCTACAGACATATTTTTGTCAATTGACTTCCTCGCCGAACTCTTCTTTTCAAAGGAGTTCGCTCAAGCACTTACTATAGATGCCACGACGAAGCCTCTGATTCTCCTTCACGGAGCCAGACAGCTCGGCCCGAACACCCTTTAGCTCTTCTCCTAGTTGGGTGTGGGCATCCTGGAGTTTGTTCCTCTCCTGCTGCACCTTCGTCAGCACCCTCTCGCCGGCCTTCAGTTGGCGCAGTAGTTGTTGCTTGTCCGGATCAAGTCCGGCAACATCTGCAATATCATTGTCAGATTTATACATACGCCGCACACCGCTTATATTTTTCAAAATAATGTGTTACCAGAAGGGGTCTCTGTGCCTCCTTCAGTGGCAGCAAGTGTGGCCTCAAGTTGGGCCTTGCACTCTTGTAGCTCCTGAGACAATTGGGTATTCTTCTCTGTAAGACCCTGCATATCAAATGATCCTTAAATCAGTTACTCTAACTACTTTAAGTCTCGGGGGCTACTGGCATATACCACTATTAAAATCTCTTACCCGTATGTCTTTTACATACTGCTCTGTGGCTCTAGTCAAACCATCTCGAGTGGCACGGAGGTGCGCGTCTCCCGCGTTAAAGGCATTCAACGCCTCAGGGGAGAAGCACGCGTCACTAAAAATTGTCCGGCGGCGCCTATGGTTCATGGCGCTCTCCACCTCAGACCTGGTGGCGGACAGCCTGTCGGCATCCTCCGTTGGAGGAGTATCCGGCTCGCGCCTTGCGCTCGCGTCCCCCTTCGGACCAGGTGTTGGAGCCTGGCTGGCAGAGGCTTGGTTGGCAACCTCTCCGTCCACAGTCCGGCGAGCACTCTTTCTCCTGAAAAAGTCATGAGCATTAATACACCTCCTAGGAACTTTGTCCTAAGTGATGGTCGCAAGCTATACCGTTGCGGTGACGTTTCGATTCGTACCGCACCCCTCTTCCGCCTGCGGGGCCAGACTGACCTTTGTTGGTCAGTCGCCGCGGGTTCGGCTTCCCGCCTTGAAGGCACCTCCTACAAGACACCGTTGTGTACGGTGGTCAGGAATGCACGAGGATGGAGTAATGGTGTTAGGACTTCGGTCATAAGTACCTGGGAAGCCGGTGACAAGCCGGGGTAGTCGGCCGTAATGGCGACTAAAGCGTTGTCCATACTGAGTTGGTGGAACACCCCATCAATTAGCTCCACCTGTATGTCTGGATCCTCTTCGAAGGCCGGATCAAGGGATCTTCCCGGATCCTCGGGTTGTGGGGCCGGACTATGTATGCTCTCCACAGTCCGGCGCAGTTCCTGCGTCCAAACCATAAAATAAGGTACTTAACTTTCAAAGCGCGGGTCGGATAAATAAACGTCCGCTTACCCAACTCCAAGGGTTATTCATGGAGAACCCATTCAATGGGCTCGTCTGGAGGAAGTCCTCCTTCTCCCCCTTGTACAAGCCGGACAGAATCTTCACCAGATCTTCGGCCGATTCCGGCCCTTTGCGGCCATGACGGGTGGCATCATTCTCCCCGTTGAAATCCCACATAGGGTGGCCCCTGTATTGCAGCGGTTGCACCCCCCGCATAATGCACCTGGCCATGACTCCAATCATGGTCAATCCGGAATGGGCCAGCAACCTTATCCGGCCCATCAAATAATGGACGCCCCTATCTTCCTCCAGTTGAGGGCTCCGCGGGCGCCAACTTAGGCGTTTCTTCAGAGGGGCATTGCTAAACTCCGGGAGGCCGATCCGTACTGGGCCAGTCTTCTACATAAAACCATTCCAAAGGCCAGTCTTCGGACGCCTTCTTAGGTGTACCGGATAGATATCCGGTCCCGGCGATGTGCCATATTTCGGCACCGCCCACTTGATATATTGACCCCTCATGAGAGCGGGGTACGAGGCAGAATAGCCTCTTCCACAGCGCAAAATGGGGCTCGATGCCCAGGAATAGCTCGCAAAGAGCTACAAAACCCGTGATATGCAGAATAGAGGCGGGCGTTAGGTGATGGAGCTGGAGTCCGTAGAACTCCAGAAGCCCGCGGAGGAACGGATGTACAAGAATTCCAAGCCCCCTTATTAGATAGGGGACAAAGCATACCCGCTCCCCTTTAGAGGGACTAGGGGTGGCCTCCGCTTGCTTCCCACCTTTGTAGGTGGCCAGCCCGGCTCGAACCGGGACCATAAAGGCCGGAGGAAGATATCCCTCTGCTTGGAGCGTCACCAGCTCGCTGTGCGGAACAGAACATCTCCTCCAATCTCCTGGCGGAGGGCTGGGAGCGCGAGAAGAGGAGCCGCGTCGACGGTCCATGATGGAATGGATTTTCGGTCAGAAGCGCTCCGATGAGTACTCGCGGAAGGAAGACGTGTGATTTGGATCTGGATTCCTGCCTCTCTTATAGGCAGATTATTTGCGCAGCTAGGGGGTAAAGCATAAAAGATACCCTGGCTTTTCGCATTCGTGCGACGCGTGGAAGAAGGCCATTATTGGGAGTGGAAGCCAAGGAGCGCAACATCTGTGAGGGAGCCGGACACTGTTCGGCAGGTACATGGAATTTGAAGGAGAACCCGCCTTGCAACGTCGAAGACAATATATGCGCCGGACTCGTCATCATTGAAGCCTGGTTCAGGGGCTACTGAGGGAGTCCTGGACTAGGGGGTGTCCGGATAGCCGGACTATCATCATCGGCCGGACTCCAAGACTATGAAGATACAAGATTTAAGACTTTGTCCCGTGTCCGGATGGGACTTTCCTTGGCGTGGAAGGCAAGCTTGGCGATACGGATATGTAGATCTCCTACCATTGTAACCGACTCTGTGTAACCCTAGCCCTTTCCGGTGTCTATATAAACTGGAGGGTTTTAGTCCGTAGGACAACAACCATTACAACAATCATACCATAGGCTAGCTTCTAGGGTTTAGCCTCCTTGATCTCGTGGTAGATCCACTCTTGTACTACCCATATCATCAATATTAATCAAGCAGGACGTAGGGTTTTACCTCCATCAAGAGGGCCCGAACCTGGGTAAAACATCGTGTCCCTTGTCTCCTGTTACCATCCACCTAGATGCACAGTTCGGGACCCCCTACCCGAGATCCGCCGGTTTTGACACCGACAACCGTAGTATGAGGAGTTCATGTACTCACTAAGTGCTAATGCTTTGGTCTGGTTCTCTATTAAAAGGAGGCCTCAGTATCCCTTAGTTTCCATTCGGACCCTCACTAGTAGAAAAAACCCCATTCGTCCCGGTTCGTGAGGGCCATTTGTCCCGGTTCACGAACCGGGACTAAAGAGTCGTCACTAAAGCCCTGTCCCTTTAGTCCCGGTTCGCCCAGGAACCGGGACAGATGGGGCTCCACGTGGCCGCTGCCGCTTGCCTGGGCAGGGGGCCTTTTGTCCCGGTTGGTGCCACCAACCGAGACCAAAAGGCTTCGACGTGTCAGCATTTCAGGGGCTGGGTTTTTTGTTTTTCTGAAGGGGGGGGGGGGGTGGGGTTGTAGGGTTAATTTAGGGGTTTCATATATTGTGTTAGCTAGCTAATAGAGGAAGTGTCCTCTCCTATCTCCGTGCTTGGTCAACACTACGTATAGAGAGGACTCGACACGCTAGCTAGCTAGTAAGCAAATGAAGGAAACTATTAAGTACAGAAGATCGTCATGAACATATACAGAGAGAAGTGATTGACCTCTCCTTCTCTCCAAGAGATTGGCTGAATAACAAGTTTTTGTATATCTTACCGACGGTACTTGCTACATATATATATACAATGTGTAAGATCTCTTACTTTACCTTAACATATGAACTCAACTTCCACATGCATGGTGGTATTCTCCAGCTTTATTGATGACATGGTCAAGAAAGAATCCAGCCAATTCCTCTTGAATTGCTCGCATGCGATCTTGTGGTAGGAGTTCATTCCGCATCTCCCACATCTAATTTGAATAAGGGGGTCAATACATATATATGAATGAAACTCAACAGAAATGATGGTAATAAAATAAACTTGTGAATATTTTTGCTTACGCACTTCATATTGTCTTTTAGAGTAGCCCTTCCCATTCTTGGCCATCGCATTGTAGATGAACTCGCAGACGTAGTATCCAAGTAATTATTCCCGGGTTCCTGCCACAAGCACTTTATGAGAAATAGAGGTCAATCAAACTAATAATGAAGCATTATAAATGGCATTGATGAAAGCAGCTAGAATCAACCGGAGATGCGCGGAACTAGCTAGCTAGTAGTACTTACTTTCAGGCATTTCCATCGTAGATCCCGCGGCAGTCCCGAAACTTGTGCGGTGAATTCTTTCCAAGAACTGCGAGACAAAGAAAACAATTACTTGATATCATGAAATGAACAAAGTTGCCGATATGGTGGGATAATGATTGATTCAACTTATTTCTCAAGCATTTTAGACATGTCCGCATATTCCTTGCGATCTTTTCGTCTCGAGTCTAAGACGCTTACTAGTCCCTTCTCAAGCTTAATCTCTAGGAGAATATAGTGGAACCTGCACACAAATGCATATAACTCATCAGTTACATTAATTACTATAACCTCTAGTAATAATTAAGGGAAACCGAATATGCACAAGACAGTAACACTCACTTGAAGTTGTAAGGAAAGAGTATTGTATCTTTGTTTTGATTTATTAACAACGATCGTACCAAGTTCTGCTCGGTTTCTTCGGCCTTAAATTTAACTGTAAATTCATCAATGAGATTTGTGTTAATGAACCCAATATCATACATTTCAGCTCTTCTGCATTTGACTATCTTCAATCTGCATAATATAGTGAGGATAATTATATAGACATGCAATGAAAGAGATAAGCTATATATAGAGACTTAATGACAGAAATAGTACTTACAGACAGTAGCAAGTGACCGTTAATTTATCGAGGGCCTTTAGATTGAAAAACTAGAAGAACTCCTCAAATGGAACAGACAACTCCTCAATTCCAACGAGGTCGTGTACATCCTCTTTAACTTTCAGCGTCAAAGTATCGATTTTATTCACAGGTGACTGCGCCTTTCTGCAGGTTTCCATGTACCAATCATGGAATCTTCGCATCATCGTTGTTAGAGTAGTTCCATCTTTGACGAGAGGCTTCCCGTACTCCTATTTGAATTCATCCGGCTCTATTATATCAAAATGTGCGTCGTAGTAATCTCCAGGATTGGAACCTGGCAAGACCACAGATGATTAGCGACGATATTGCTAGACACCTTGAGCGGGGGCACAATTGGTTCGCTTGTTTGCCGAGCTGGGGAATTGTTTTCCCAGTTCTTCGTTCTTGTAACCTTTTGTCACTGAAAGTACTTCCCGGCTGCTTTGCTTCCTTATATGTCTTTTCAGTAATGCGCTCATAGTTAGTTTGCGTGCGGAGATGGTGGTGGTCGCTGCAGGGCATCCAAAGTGCGCTTTGCTTTCACCCGATCTATCTTCTCCTCCGGAGGTGGATGTCTCTTAGCTCTTTGCGTTGCGAAGTAGTCCCTCACTTGGGCTTGACAGATCTCCTTGTTTTCCTTCACGGTCATCTCGTATGGTAACTTCTCTGGAGTCTTGAGAGATGGACCGAATTTGTATTGCCTCCCGCCTGTACTGCTAGATGCCGGAGCAGGCCAAGCGGTTGTGGCTTTCTTCTTTAGTTGCTTACGAGGCGGAGGAGAAGGACTGCAACGCGCCGGAGCAGCCGGAGCGGCGGTGGGTATCTTCCGCCTTTGCTGACGAGGCGGAGAAGGAGGAGGCTGGCTGGTCGGGCGTGCCAGCGCAGGCGGAGTGCCGCCACCCGCCGGAGAAGGAGGCGGAGTGCCCTGATCACTCGCCGGAGGAGCGGGCGGAGGAGGAGGTGGAGTGCCGCCATGTGCTAGAGACGGAGGCGGAGTGCCCTGATCACTCGCCGGAGGAGTAGGCGGAGGAGGAGGCGCAGTGCCCTGACTCGCCGAAGGACGAGGAAGAGGAGGAGGCGTCCAGTTTGGAAGGTTGATGAACTCCTTCCTCCATAGGCATGGAGTCTTCAAAGTAGAACCCAGCCGAGTCTCCCCTTCACCGGTAGGGTGGTCAAGCACGAGCTCCTCAAATCCCTCTGTTGTTCCTTCCACCGTCACCCTAGCATATCCTTATGGAATTGGACAGCAGTGAAAAGTTGCGCTGGGTTTAGGAGATCGAACAGAGCCGATGACCGCCTTGACTTTGTACTTCTTCCATTGCGTCATAAGGTGGCAAAGTTGAGACTCCGTGATAGCATCCACGGGGTAGCTAGCAGGAGCCGTGAAAACAGGCTCCAGCTGAAGCTGCTCAGTGGAAGCCACACTGCTTCTCCGCTGAGATGGCAGGGTAGCTTCGGGGGTAGCTTTGGCAAGTTGCTTGCTTCGAACTGCATTTCGTTCCTCTAGCTTCTGTACCCTTGATTGCAGCTCCTGTAGTTCGCTGGAAACCCAACCTTCCACGGAACAGAGCCTGGCATGCCTCGTGTCCGTCCAGGGTGCTTAGGATTCCCGAGGGCCATTGTGAGCCCGTCCTTCTCTCTGTCTGGAACGAACGTCCCTTCCCGCACTGCGTTAATATAGTGTTGAAGCTTCGTGAGGGGTATTTGCAGTTGCTCCCTCATCCAAATGCACTTCCCTGTTACAGGGTCCAAGGTTCCGCCAACCCCGAAAAACCAAGTCCAGCAGCGGTCTGGCCAGCTCAATGTCTCTCGTTTGACCCCTTTATCAAGCAGGTCGTTCTCAGCCTTGGCCCACAACGGTCAAGCTTTGAGGTAGCCACCTGACCCCGTGCGATGATGATGCTACTTCTTCGTAGCATTTATCTTGTTTATGGCTGACATCTTCTTACTCCTCTCCGATGTCTTGTTGGCCATAAATACGTCCCATTGATCTCTGAGCTTCTCATACCGGCCGATGAATTCTGATGTCTTTTCTTTGTCGACAAACTTTGCTTTCAGGTCATTCTTCCACTTCCTGAATAGATCTGCCATCTTGAGAGCAACGGACTGGATCAATGGCTCTATAACTGGATTCTCCTGATCGTCCTCTTCCGGTAGGGTGAAATTTACCTTCAGCGCTTTCCAAAGATCAGCTTTCTGTCTATCTTTGACAAAATAAACTTGAAGCTCTTCATCCTTGGGCTGATTCCATAGCTCTATGTTGATCGGGATCATGTCCCTAACAAGAACCCCGCACTAAGCAGTAAATGCCTCCTTGGTCCGGAGGGGTTCAATCGGTTGGCCATCATGCGCGATTGCTGTGATCGTGAACCTTTCATCTGATCGCAACTTTTTCTTCCGGCCTCGTCTCTTTATCGAAGTTGTGCTCAATCCGGAGGGCTGGAAATAAGAAGAAAGACGAGAGTTAATATGTGTAGATACCAAAACAATGAATACATCAATTAGCTATAGTCAGCACAAGCTTAATTAATATATATACCTGGCCGGACTCTATTCGGTCACTGGAGCCGTCATCACGGCCTCCTTCTTGCACCGGCATTCGGTCACCGGTCACGGTCTCCTCTGTTGTTCGAGGACCATAGCCTACTTCTTCACCCTCTCCTTCCAGACCATCTCTTTCGTTGAGATACGACATGACATCAGCTCCGGCTTCGATTATGTCCCCCAACACCCGTTCTGCTTCCTCGTCTCGGCCGTGCTCCATAGTTTCTGCAAATATTACAACATGGCAATTATTATACAAACATGACATATGGATATATTAGTGGCCTCGACGCTTATCTAGGGTTTGGGGTGGCCTCGGCAACGCTTAAAGGGTTCGGGGTGGCCTCAACGACAACACACTTTTAACTTGGTAAAGGAGGGGGTATATCAACAACGACGACATACATACATGGAAAAAAATGTTATCGGGGAGGGGGTATATCGACCCCCCCTCTCATGTCGAAGTTATCGGGGAGGGGGTCTCGACCCCCCGCCTCATGTTGAATTCCCGAGAGAGTTAGGAACCAGAGGGGGACTCCTCCCCCCTCATGTCTGATGAGTTTTTACTCCCTCTCTCCCATGAGACATTCACCGAACAAACTTAATACGAGTTTTAACAGAAAACATTCATCGAACAAAATTACAACAGAGAAAATTACAACAGCGATCCTCAGAGAGTTGGTCGAGCGAGAGGGGGTTGATCGTCGCTCGAAGAAGAAGAAATAGACTAACCTAAAATTTACTCACCTAAAATGCACTAACAATGTCTAACCTAAAATGCACTATAAATCAACTAACCTAAAATGCACTAACCTAAATCAACTAACTCAACATATGAAGAAGGAAATGCTATCGGAGAGGGGGTATATCGACCCCCCCTCATGTATCCACATACATACATCTATACATACATACATACATCTATGGATCATCATTGGAAAAAATGCATACATCCATGGATCATCATTTCTCATATATATCCATCTATAGCCACATACATATATAAATGGAAAAAAATGCTATGAAAAAAATACATATATGAAAAAATACATATATACTTCGTAAATATTTTATGAACATCATTTCTCATATATATCAATGCATGCATCCATGGATCATCATTGCTCATATATCCATAGTCATATATAAAAACTTTCTATATATGAACAAAAAACTTTCCATGAACAAAAAAAACATTTTTGACATATTTAGCATATTCTAAATTTTCCTAACTCTTTTACAACCAGAAAAATTACTCCAACTTCATGACAGTACCCACACTCCATTTCACCAAAAACCTTCTGATCCATAGTTCAATTTTTTTAAATTTTTCATTCAAATGAAATTTGAATCAGATTCAAATTACTTTCTGAAAACCTATTCTAAACCACTCCAAAAATTCTGAAATTTTGCCTCTCCTCTCCTTCTACTCTTCTCTCCTTCTCCTTCTCCTCTCCTTCTGCTCTTCAATGCGTCGGGGCCGGCAGCGACCATGGAGCAGGGCAGAGCAAGGGGCGCTCGGGCGCAAGATCGGCGCTCGGGACCATGGGAAAGGGGGGGCGAGGGTTCACTTTGAGGGGGGCAACGATGGCTGGAGTCCGGCGACGAGGACGGCGGGCTCGGGGTGGCATGTGGTGACGGGGATGGCGGGCTCGGGGCGGCGCGGGGAGGTGACAGTGAAGGCGTGGAGTGGCGCGCGGCGACGGCGTCGGGGCGGCGTGGGGCGCGGGCGGCGACGGGGGCGGCGACGACGGGCGCGGGCAACGGCGACGAGGAGCAGGGCGTCGGGGCAGAAGGCGGCGTCGGTGGCGAGGAGAATGAGGAAATAAATGAAATTTTTGACAAGTGTTGTATATATAGCCAAAGCATTGGTCCCGGTTCGTGGCACCAACCGGGACCAATATCCCCCTTTAGTTCCGATTGGTGCCACCAACCAGGACCAAAGGTCTCTTTTCAGCAGCCCAAAGGGCGGGAAGCAGAGGGCTTTGGTCCTGGTTGGTGGCACCAACCGGTACTAAAGGGCTGCATTGGTCCCGGATTGTGGCACCAACTGGGACCAATGCAACCCTTTAGTCCCGGTTGGTGCCACCAACCAGGACCAAAGGCCATGTGCTGCCGGCGTTGCGGCCAAAGTTTAGTCCCACCTCGCTAGTTGAGAGAGCTCAAGAGTGGTTTATAAGCGCTGCTGCGCTAGCCCTCTCGAGCTCCTCTCAACTGCAGGCTTTCAGGCCTAATCTGTCACTGTGTGCCTATGGGCCTACTGGGCCTACTGCGGGCCTGAATCCTGGCCCATTGTTGGGTTTCTAGTCGTATTCACACCATGGCGGCCCTCTAGGTGGCACTTTTTTATTTTTTTGTTTTATTTTTTGCTTTGTTTATGTTATCTTGTTTCTACTTACAGCAAAATACTTACTAGTTTTTCAGTGATCCTTTTTGCTTTTAGGTAATAAAAAATATAAACTTTCTGTTGGTGCCATTTGTTTTCTAATTTGAATAGTTTAAATTTGAATTTTTGGAAATTTATGTGAATCACTAGTTTTTGAATAGCTTTACTATAAAAATAAATTTTTGAGTGATTCTTTTGCCTACTATTTAATATTGTTGTGTTTTATCGTTATATTCAAAAACATATTTTGTTATTTTAGTTTCTAACAAAAAATTCTTTATGATAATTCTTTTTGCTATTAAAGTTTCTAACAAATTTTTTTCCTGAAAATTCTTTTTTCTTTTAATGTTTTGAACAGAAAATACTTTGATTATTTTAGTTGCATAAATTTGATATAATTTTAGTTTCAATAATACTAGAGGTTTTATAAAAGTTTATTTTGTTTTTATTTATTTGTTAAAGTTTATTTTGTTTCTACTTATTTATTTCCTCTCTTTTTTGCTTTATTTATTTTACTTTGTTTCGACTTACTGTTGCTTCTTTTATAGTTCATTTATTTTATTTTATTAAAGTTTATTTTGTTTCTACTTATTTCTTTTCTTTTCTTTTTTGCTTCTTTTATTTATTTTATGGAAATTCTTTATTTTTTGCTTTATTTATTTTATTTTGTTTCTACTTACTGTTGCTATTTTTATTTATTTTATTATAGTTTATTTATTTTACTTTATTAAAGTTTATTTTGTTTCTACTTATTTATTACAGTTTTTTCTATTTCTAATTATTTATTTTATTTTGTTTCTACACACAAAAGCCCTCTCCCCTGGCTGGTTCATTGGTCCCAGTTTGTGGCTTGACCCGGTCCTAAAGACCACCCTTTGGTCCTGATTCAAGTCACCAACCGGGACCAATGGTGGTGGGCCTGGAGCGAGGCCCATTGGTCCCGGTTCACGCCACCAACTGGGACCAAAGGGGCCAGACAAATCGGGACCAATGGCCCCACGAGGACCGGCAGGCCCCCTGGCATCACGAACCGGGACCAATGGGCCCATGGGTACCGGTTCGTGGTTGAATCGGGACTAATGGGCTTATTTGGCCTGGACGTATGCCCTGTTTTCTACTAGTGTCTGCTGCCACGGGAGGGTAGGATAAAAGATGTCATGCAAGTTCTTTTCCATAAGCACGTATGACTATATTCGGAATACATGCCTACATTATATTGATGAATTGGAGCTAGTTCTGTGTCACCCTATGTTATAACTGTTGCATGATGAATGCCATCCGACATAATTTTCCATCATTGATCCATTGCCTACGAGCTCGTTTCATATTGATCTTTGCTAAGTTACTTCTCTGTTGCTACAAAACTGCTATTGTTACTTTTGCCACCGTTACCGATACTTCAATACTACTCTGCTACTAAATACTTTGCTGTAGATATTAAGTCTTTCAGGTGTGGTTGAATTGACAACTCAGATGCTAATACTTGAGAATATTCTTTGGCTCCCCTTGTGTCGAATCAATAAATTTGGGTTGAATACTCTACCCTCAAAAACTGTTGCGATCCCCTATACTTGTGTGTTATCATGTAGCGACTGGGGGCTGTCAGTATCTTCCATGCCAGGTGGGTAATTCTCAGGAGAAAGTGGCTGGTAATCAGGATGCCCAGTTCCATGCTCAAAATCAAATCAAAATATAATAATGAAACAAAACTCCCCCAGGACTGTTGTTGGTACGGACGGTACCCGTGGATTCGGCTAGCCATGGAGTGTGATTGTTGGTGGAGGGGGAGTAAAAAAATTACCATTCTGTTTGGGAACCACCTATAATGTGTCTAGCATGGAAGATAGTGAGATCTCTTGGTTGTTATGTTGAAAATGAAAGCACACCGCTCAAAATTATAATTATCTCAGTTTTAAAAGCTCCGAGCTTTGGCATCTCTACAAATCCCTGCTTCCCTCTGAGGGCTTATTTATTTACTTTTATTGTTGAATCATCATCCTCTTATAAAAAGCACCAGTTAGAGAGCACCACTATCATTTATATGCTTTGTTATTAATTGATGTTGAGTATGACTGTGACTGGATCTCTTTTGCAATGAATTATAATGTCTAGTCAGTCCTTGATCTTCAGGGGTGCTCTGCATTTATGTTTTTCGATCTCAGAAAGGGCTAGCAAGATACCGTTTTGTCATATTATATCATGATTGTTTTGAAAAAAAGGGTTGTCATCCGATATTTATTATTATTGCTCGCTAGTTGATTATGCCATTGATATGAGTAAATGTAAGACCTAAATGTTATTGTTAATATGGTTAGTTCATAATATTTGCTGAAAACCTAAATATTGGCTATACATATTTGCAACAACAGGATCAAACAGAGTTTGTAAAAAAAATTGTCACTTTCAGTTTGTCAACTGAATTGCTTGCGGAGAAGCAATGGGTTAAGCTTGGGGGAGTTGATATGTCTCCATTGTATCTACTTTTCTGAACTCTTTTGCCCTTGTTTTGGACTCTAATTTGCATGATTTGAATGGAACTAACCCGGACTGACGTTGTTTTCAACGAAATTGTCATGGTGTTATTTTTGTGCAGAAGTCAAAGTTCTCGGATTGACCTGAAAATTTATGGAGAATTTTTGTGGAATATATAAAAAATATTGGCGCAAGAAGTAACCAGAGGGGGCCATCCAGAGGCCACAAGCCCTGGGGGTGCGCCTAGCAGGCTTGTGAGCCCCTGGACCTCCTCCGACCCTAACTCCAACTCTATAAGTACCTATTCGGGGAGAAAAATATCAGAGAGAAGGATTCATCGTGTTTTACGATACAAAGTTGCCGCCGCCTCCAGTTCTTCATCGATCGGGAGGGCTGATCTGGAGTTCGGGGCTCCGGAGAGGGGAATCCATAGCCATCATCATCATCTACCTTCCTCCATCACTAATTTCATGTTGCTCACCACCTGGAGTGAGTAATTCCATCGTAGGCTTGCTGGACGGTGATGGGTTGGACAAGATTTATCATGTAATCAAGTTAGTTTTGTTAGGATTTGATCCCTAGTATCGACTATGTTCTGGGATTGATGTTGCTATGACTTTGCTATGCTTAATGCTTGTCACTAGGACCCGAGTGCCATGATTTCAGATCTGAACCTATTATGTTTTCATGAATATATGTGAGTTTTTGATCCTATCTTGTAATTTGTAGACACCTATTATGAGTAATGATCCGCATACCCCAAGGTGACAATAATTGGGATTCTTTCCGGTGATTACCGTAGTTCGAGGAGTTCATGTATTCACTAGGTGATAATGCTTTGGTCCTGTTCTCTATTAAAATGAGGCCTTAATATCCCTTAGTTTCCATTAGGACCCCGCTGCCACAGGAGGGTAGGACAAAAGATTTCTTGCAAGTTCTTTTTCATTAGCATGTATGATTATATATGGAATACATGCCTACATTATATTGATGAATTGGAGCTAGTTCTGTGTCACCCTAGGTTATGACTGCTACATGATGAATATTATCCAACACAATTATCATTGCCGACCCATTGCCTATGAGCTTTTCACATACTGATCTTTGCTAAGTTACTTCCGTTGCTACTGCTGTTACAATCACTACACAACTGCTACTGTTACTTTTGTTATTCTTACCGTTACTTCCATACTACTCTGCTACTAAATACTTTGCTGCAGATATTAAGTCTTACAGGTGTGGTTGAATTGACAAGTCAACTGCTAATACTCATGAATATTCTTTGGCTCCCCTTCTGTCGAACCAATAAATTTGGGTTGAATACTCTACCCTCGAAAATTGTTTCGATCCCCTATACTTGTGGGTTATCAAGACCTTTTTCTAGCGTTGATACGGAGCATAGCTCTATTTTCCGAGTCACTTAGGATTTATATCTGTTGATCACTATGAAGAATCTGAAGGATACCAAAACCAAGATTTTTCCCTCTAGGACAAGGGGAGGTAAGGAACTGCATCTAGCTCTGCACTTGATTCACCTTCTCTTTTTGAGTAAGCTTGCGATGCCTACGCCTGCTATTTATTTTGATATGTCGCAAGTAATTGATGATGCTACTTCTGCTATGAATGATGCTTATGATGATACTACTACTTTGCTTGATAATAATGTGCTAGTGGGTGGATTTTCTTGACAAACAACTCGCTGGAGCCAAAGATATTGAGAATGTTGAAACTGATGATATTTCTGAAACTGGTGAAATTATTGAAACTGATAACTTTGAAACACCCATTAGACCTAGCACTCCTAGATATGAATTTCGTGTTATACCTAAAGGTTATGTTAAAGATGGAGAGGTAGCTAGGGACTTTCTTGCTTGTAAGGATATAGATGACCTTAAGAATTACTATGCAAGTGGAAAGAAAAATCTTTAAATGCTAGAATGCAACATGATCCTAAGTTTGCTACTTCACCTATCTTTGTTACTGATGAGGATTATGAATTCTCTGTCGATCCTGAGTTAATTATTTGGTTGAATCTGACACTTTCCATGGTTATGAATCTGAAACTGTTGTGGCACATCTTACTAAATTGAATGACATAGCAAGCAAACGAGCAAACAAGCAAAAAGGCAAAACGGAAAATATTTTTTTGTATTTTTATAAAAAAACTTTTTAGAAGTGGGGGAGATGAAAAAGAGAGGCAAATGGCAAATAATGTAAATTCAAGGAGATGAAAGTTTGTGCGTAGGTACTTGATAGGTGTTGATGATGTCTCCCCGGCAACGGCACCAGAAATTCTTCCTGCTACTTGTGAGCTGCGTTGGGATTTCCTCGAAGAGGAGAGGATGATGCTATTGGGGAACGAAGCATGAAAATAAAAAAAATCTACGAACACCCAAGATTTATCTAGGAGAAGCATAGCAATGAGAGGGAGAGTGTGTCTATGTACCATCGTAGACCAAAAGTGGAAGTGTATATTACGCGGTTGATGTGGTCGTACTCTTCACGATCTGATCACGATCCAACCGATCTAGTGCCGAACGGACGGCACCTCCGAGTTTAGCACATGTGCGGCTCAATGACGTATCCTCCTCCTTGATATAGCAAGAGAAGGCGGAGAAGTAGATGGGATCATAACCAACACGACGGCGTGGTGATGATGCTGGTGGTGGAGTAATGGAAATGCTTCGCTAAGCAAAAGTCTGTGGACGAGAACTATGTCGGGAGGTATAGAGACGGGGCAGCAGCCAAGGCCAATGTGTTGGGGTTCCTTGTTGCGCCCCTCCCCTATATTTATATGCGTGGGAAGGCTGGGTGTCCATCCCTACTACTAATAGGAGTTGGCGCCAAAGGGGGAGAGGTCTTGGACTCCAAGGCCAATCCTATTCCTACTAGGACTCCCCTTTTTTCTCTTCCCTATCCACATGGGCTTTTGAAGATTTGGTGTGCATAGCCCAATAAGGACAAGCCCCCCCTCAGCCCATGTTAGCCATTGGGACGTGGTGGGCCCACTTGTGGACTTCCAGACCCCTCCGGAACCTTCTGGAAGCTTCCCGGTACAATACCAAAAAACTGTACCTTTTTCTGAAACCCAAAATATGACTTCCCATATATAAATCTTTACATATCGACCATTCCGAGACTCATCGTGACATCCGGGATCTCATCCGGGACTCCGAACAACATTCGGTTGCCAATTATCAAATATCCCAATACTACTCTAGCGTCACCGAACGTTAAGCGTGCGACCCTACGGGTTCGGGAATAATGTAGTCATGACCAAGACACCTCTCCGGTCAATAATCAATAGCGGGACCTACATGCCCATTTTGGTTCCTACATATCCACAAAGATCTTTTATCGCTTGAACCATGATGTCAAGGATTCGGTTAATCCCGTATGCAAATTCCCTTTTGCCCGATGATATGTTACTTGCCTGAGATTCGATCATTGGTATCTCCATACCTAGTTCAATCTCATTACCAGCAAGTCTCTTTACTCGTTTCATAGTACAAGATCTCATGACTAACTCATTAGGCACATTGCTTGCAAGCTCTTTATGGTGTTGTATTACCGAGGGCCCCCAGAGATATCTCTCCGTCACACGGAGTGACAAATCCCAGTATCGATCCATGCCAACCCAATAGACACCTTTGAAGATACCTGTAGAGCATCTTTATGATCACCCAGTTACGAAGTGACGTTTGATAGCACCCAAGGTATTCCTCCGGTATCTGGGATTTGCAGGATCTCATGGTCATAGGAATAGATACTTGACACGAAGAAAGCTATAGCAATAAACTCAAGTGATATGATCAAATGCTAAGCTTACGGTTGGGTCTTGTCCATCACATCATTCTCCTAATGATGTGATCCCGTTATCAAATGACGACTCATGTCTATGGTTAGGAAACCTTAACCATCTTTGATCAACGAGCTAGTCTAGTAGAGGCTCACTAGGGACATAGGATTTGTTTGTGTATTCACACATGTATTTAAGTTTACAGTCAATACAATTCTAATATGAATAATAAACCTTTATCATGAACAAGGAAATATGATAATAATCAAATTATTATTGCCTCTAGGGCATATTTCCAACAGTCTCCCACTTGCACTAGATTCAATAACAAGTTCACATCGCTATGTGATTAACGCCCAATGAGTTATGGGGTTTGATTATGTTTTGCTTGTGAGAGAGGTTTTAGTCAACGGGTCTGCAACATTCAGATCCATGTGTACTTTGCAAATCGCAATGTCTCCATGCTTGATCCAATCATAGATGGTGTTGAAAATGGCGTTAAACATGCACTTCATATGTAAATTTTGCCTCAACGCTTGGTTTGGAACTACTCCAAATGTTTGCTCCACTTGATGTATCCGGTTTGAGACTCAGGGTCATCCAAATCGGCATAAAAGCTTGCATCAACGTAAACCTTTACGATGAACTCTTTGTTACCTCCATAAGTGAGAAACATTTTCTTAAGTAACTTAAGTATAATTTTTGAACGTTGTCCGGTGATCCACTCCTGGATCACTCTAGTACCCCCTTGCCAGACTCATGGCAAGGCACAAAACAGGTACGGTACAAGTATGTCATACATTATAGTGCCCGTGGCTAGGCATAGGGGACGAATTTTGCCCTTTCTCTTTCTTCTGCCGCGGTTGAGCTTTGAGTCTCACTCAACTTCACACCTCGCAATACAGGCAATAACTTCTTCTTTGACTGGTCCATTTTGAACTCCTTCAAGAACCATTTAAGGTATGTGCTTTGTGAAAGTTTTATCAGGTGTCTTGATCTATTTCCATATATCTTTGATGCCTAATATGTAAGCTGCTCTATCCAAGTCTTCCTTTCAAAAACTCCTTCCAAACAACCCTTTTATGCTTTCGAGAAATTCTACATCATTTCCAATCATCAATATGATCATCCACTTATACTATCAGAAATGTTACAGAGCTCCCACTCACTTTCTTGTAAATACAAACTTCTCCACAAACTTTTATAAACCTGTAACTCTTTGATCACGTCATCAAAGTGCATATTCCAACTCCAAGATGCTTGCACCAGTCCATAGATGGATCGATGGAGCTTGCATATTTTTGTAAGCATCATTAGGATCGACAAAACCTTCTGGTTGCATCATATACAACTCTTCCTTAAGAAACCCGTTAAGGAATGTCGTTTTTACGTCCATTTGCTAGATCTCATAATCATAAAATGCGACAATAGCTAACATAATTCTAACAGACTTAAGTGTCGGTACATGTGAGAAAGTCTCATTGTAGTCAACCCCTTGAACTAGTCGGAAACCCTGTGAGACAAGTCGAGCTTTATAGACGGTGACATTACCATCAACGTCTGTCTTCTTCTTAAAGATTCATTTATTCTCAATGGCTTGCTGATCATCGGGCAAGTCCACCAAAGTCCATACTTTGTTCTCATACATGGATCCTATCTCGGATTTCATGGCCTGAAGCCATTGGTTAGAATTCGGGCTCATCATAGCTTCTTCATAGTTCGTAGGTTCACCGTTGTCTAACAACATGACTTCCATGACAGGATTACCGTACCACTTTGGTGCCGAACGTACCCCAGTCAACCTACAAAGTTCAGTAGTAACTTGATCCAAAGTTTCACGATCATCATCATTAGCTTCCTCTTCGATCACCACCCGAGTGGCAATAAATCTCTGAATCAGACGATTTTTTGGACAGTGTGTACAATAATGATGGAATTTTCATGACAATATATCTTCGGGTCTTGCCAAGCTCTTCCCTTTCATACACATTCTATAGAGCCTCCTCCTCAATGAGATTTTCGGAGAACGATCCATCATCAACCGAATCAATTAAAGGGAGAAGTGTAGCGACCATAACCTCGACCGAAACGAAGACCTTACCTGACAGCACAACCAGGGAAACCGCATCGCCTTGCATGAGCACATGTACAAGAATGCAGGATGACTTTGGGTGGGTGGCCCCTTCACCTGGAATGCCCTTTTAACCCTCACCGCGAGCAGAAGCTGTAGCCCATGAACTAGTAGATCGTCGAAGAACGACCGTAAAGCAATTGGCCGCCTGACGGTGTCCTGGACTAGGGGGTACTCACCATGTCGTCTCCCGATCAGTTAGATTGGGCTGAGGACCCCCATGGCCGTATACTCATGGGCCAGTTCGGACAGTTGTCGCATACAAGGAAGATTCCGCAAGACTTGGTGATCAAGACAAGGACTCCTCCCCCACCGGCGTATTCGGCTAGGACTCTTGTTATCCTAGGCCTCTGGTGCATTATATAAACCAGGCCAGGCTAGTCGATAGATATACACAATCATAACCATAGGCTAGCTTCTAGGGTTTAGCCTCTACGATCTCGTGGTAGATCAACTCTTGTAATACTCATATCATCAAGATCAATCAAGCAGGAAGTAGGGTATTACCTCCATCGAGAGGGCCCGAACTTGGGTAAATATTGTGTCCCCCGCCTCCTGTTACCATCAGCCTTAGACGCACAGTTCGGGACCCCCTACCCGAGATCCGCCGGTTTTGACACCGAGATTGGTGCTTTCATTGAGAGTCCCGCTGTGTGATCGGCAAAAGGATCAATGGCTCGATTGCAGATCAACTGCGATGTCGACTTCTTCGTCACCGGCTTGACTGGTCACCTTGGCTTAACCAAGGCCTGCGCCCTACCTCCGATCTTTATGTTTGGATGAGGGCCTTCATCAACATCAGTTCCGATCTCTATCATGATCATGGAGGAATTATCCTCGGAGCTCGGGGGCTCAACGTCAACATTGCCCCTGGGCGACCGTGCTGTTTTTCTGGACAGTGAACTTGATCCGCCGCCACCGCCTCCTCGAGTGTCGTTTTAACTATTGCTTCGGTGGGATTGTGCGGAATTGAGTCTAAAAAAACCCTAGAAAATTTCGTCGAGTTCCGATGGAGGAATCTCTGGCAATCTCCGATATACCGGAGCCCTGTCAAATCTGGACGGGAATCTTGACGAGTTTAGGGCGTGGTCTCCAGAGCCCAGCTCAGAGGTCCTTTGGAATATCCAACCATTCATCTACTGCGGAATTCCCATATCTACCGCCTCTCAAAATTTCAGCTCGATCTGACTGTCCAAACTCCGGAAACCTTCTGATTAGTGCATCACTTTTCGGATCTATTTTCTACGCGAGAACGAATCCGACCTGAATTCATCTTTTTTATGAACGGGATTTCAGACATCCTTTTTGAAGGAAGTTTTGTATGGGGTATTGTGTTTTGTTCCCAAACACATCCCGCTAATTTTAAAGTCTTTTCCAATATGATCTTCACTATCGCGCTGGTGTCAAACCAGCCCGACAACGTTGCTCTATGGCTGCCGACCTACGCTAGACAAGTCGTCACTTTGTTGAGCCGAGCTCAACTTCTTCAGATTATCATCTCGGCAAGCCGAACAAGAGTTCGGCATCGCGAAAGATAAATCGTCACCAACATCGCCGCCCCACGGATTACACGGAGCGGGCACACCGGCATCGCCGCACGGTCACTTCATCAAGCCAGCATTGACCACGTCACAAGTTACGACCTGCATCGGCAAGGCCGAACCGTTGCTTCATCGAGCCTATGTCCATCACGCCGAACTACTTCAACACCTCAGCTGACATGGCAACTGCAACATCCCCTCATTGACCTGCTCCATCTCCTCGTCTGGACCAGGGGCTTCGTCATCCCTTCATCGACCTACTCCGGAGACTTCGACGTTGTTAACCGACCAACTTCATCACGTTAGCTGGACCGGGGGCTTTGCCTCGGCAAGCCAACCTTTGCCTGCATCGCCATGCCGCCGCTCCATCGCTCACCAGGCAATGGGTGTGCGGATCAAGTCCAATTTCGGGAGTAACCTTTTTTCAGATTGCTACAACAGATAAACCAGTTGTTATTAATCATAGTAATTTTTTTGCTTGGGTTTATTTTTAAAAAAAATTATTCCTCTGGTGTAACGCCTCGGTTTCGATGCACCAGGTGTCCGCCAGTTATTCGCCGTCGTTGCCATGTCATTTGCTTGCGTGTTGCATTTTATCATGTCATCATGTGCATTTCATTTTGCATACGTGTTCGTTTCTTGCATCCGAGCATTTTTCCCGTTGTCTGTTTCACAGTCCGGCACTCCTATGCCCTCCGGTGTCCCCCTTTTGTCTCTCATTGTGAGCGGGTGTTAAACTTTCTCGGAATGGCCCAACGTTTGCCAAGTGGCCTTGGTATAGCACCGGTAGACCGCCTGTCAAGTTTCGTGCCATTTGGAGATCGTTTGATACTCCAACGGTTAACCGGGTAACCGTAAAGCCCTCTTTGAGTTGCAGCCCAACACCCTTTCCAAAGTGGCCCAAAACCCAGCAAACTCCCCTCCATGCTCTCGGTCGTTCGATCACGATCGTGTGGGCGAAAACCTCTCCTCATTTGGAGCTTCCTAGCTCCTTCTACCTATAAAAACACCTCCTCCCCCGAAATTCCGGATCAAATCCACCCCTAACCCTAGCCTCGCTCCTCTCCGTGCCGCCAGACACGTCCGGTCTGGCCGAACAACGACCGCCGCCGCCGCCCCGGCCAATCCGCGGCCGCCACGTGGCGCTCCACCGCCATCCGCGTCGCCGGCCCACGGGGCCCGAGTCGGGCCCGCGCGGCCCGCCCGCTGCGCCCCGCCGGCGCTCGCCTCCACCGGCACCTTCCCTCGCCGCCCGGCGACCTCGCCGGAGCGCTGCCGCTCGCCGCTCGCTGGACCTCGGCCCCGCCCGGCAGTTGAGCGCCGCTCCGCCTCCTTCTCTTCTTTCCCTCTCCTTCCTCTCTTCCTCATCTCCATCTTTGACACCCTTCTTTTGCTCCTCAAGCCTCCCAAATTGCCATGAACCTCTAACCTTTGACACCCTTCCTAGCAAACCGTTGTTTGGCTATGTTACCGCTTTGCTCAGCCCCTCTCTTATAGCGTTGCTAGTTACAGGCGAAGTTGAAGATTGCTCCATGGTGGACAGGATTTTGTTGGGATATCACAATATCTCTTATATTATTAATGCATCTATATATTTGGTAAAGGGTGGAAGGCTCGGCCTTATGCCTGGTGTTTTGTTCCACTCTTGCCGCCCTAGTTTCCGTCATACCGGTGTTATGTTCCCGGATTTTGCGTTCCTTACGCGGTCGGGTGATTTATGGGACCCCTTGATAGTTCGCTTTGAATAAAACTCCTCCAGCAAGGCCCAACCTTGGTTTTACCATTTGCCTCACCACCACCTACATTTCCCTTAGGAGTAATTAACCCGAGGGTCATCTTTATTATAGCCCCCCTAGGCCAGTGCTTGTCTAAGTGTTGGTCCGAACCGAGCAGCCTACGGGGCCACCTCGGGGCAACTTGAGGGTTGGTTTTACTCGTAGCTTGACTTATCCGGTATTGCCCTGAGAACAAGATATGTGCAGCTCCTATCGGGATTGTCGGCGCATCGGGCGGCTTTGCTCGTCTTGTTTTACCATTGTCGAAATGTCTTGTAAACCGGGATTCCGAGTCTGATCGGGTCTTCCTGGGAGAAGGTATATCCTTCGTTGATCGCGAGAGCTTATCATGGGCTAAGTTGGGACACCCCTGCAGGGTATAATCTTTCGAAAGCCGTGTCTGCGGTTATTGGCAGATGGGAATTTGTTAATGTCCGGTTGTAGATAACTTGACACCTAATCCGAATTAAAACGCATCAACCGTGTGTGTAGCCGTGATGGTCTCTTTTCGGCGGAGTCCGGGAAGTGAACACGGTTTCTGGGTTATGTTTGACGTAAGTAGGTGTTCAGGATCACCTCTTGATCATTGCTAGCTTCACGACCGTTCCGCTTGCTCTCTTCTCGCTCTTATGTGCGTATGTTAGCCACCATATCATGCTTAGGCGCTGCTGCAACCTCACCACTTTACCCCTTCCTTTCCCATTAAGCTTTGCTAGTCTTGATACCCATGGTAATGGGATTGCTGAGTCCTCGTGGCTTCCAGATTACTACAACAACAGTTGCAGGTACAGGTTTATGCGATGATCATGACACGAGAGCGATGTTTGCTTGTTTTGGAGTTCTTCTTCTGCTTCTTCTTCGATCAGGGGATAGGTTCCAGGTCAGCAGCCTGGGCTAGCAGGGTGGATGTCGTTTGAACTTCTGTTTGTGTTTCATCCGTAGTCGGATGTTGTTCTTATGTATGATGATGTTGTATTCGTGTGGCTTTGTATGCCTTTTGTATGTATCCCCATCTATTATGTAATGTTGATGTAATGATATCCACCTTGCAAAAGCGTTTCAATATGCGGATCTATCCTTGGTGGGACCTTCGAGTTCCTTTTGGATAGGGTCGCATATTGGGCGTGACAAGTTGGTATCAGAGCCTCGACCGACCCTAGGAGCCCCCTTGATTAATCGTGTAGTTTGGCCATTGTTGAGTCTAGACGTAAACTGTTTTTGGAGTCTAGTTATATCGGAGAGTAGGAATTCTTTTTACTCCTCTACTTCTTCGTCGCTCTGGTAAGGAATCTTGACATAGGTGTTTTGAATTACTTCTCTTACCCTTCAAATTTTCTTTAGGATCACGCAGTTGGTTTTCCGATCGTTGTTCCTCAGCTCTTTTCATCCGGTGCATTTCTCGTCAAGTCGACTCGAGCCTCCTCATCTTTGCCAAGTTCAATCCTCAGTTGTTTTCTTTTCCCACCCGCCCTCCCTTTTTCATCTCCGAGATGGAGTCCATAATCGAGTATCCATCCTATTCATGCGAAGCATTTGCATTCTTTCAACCGGTGTTATCTCTTCAAGATATTCGTTGGTTTCCCCTTCCAAGTTGTCTTTGTTTTCCCGCCCTCCCACCCTTTTTCTTCCCAGAGCCTGAGTCTGTTTCGAGCATCAATTTCATTTGTTTGGAGCCTCTTCAGTCTTTCGTAAATTATCTCAACCGATGAATTCTCATCTCGGTGGACATTCTTCATCTCTTTTTCTTTTTCGGTGGATTCAATTCAAGTTTTCGGGTTGATCATATTCTTTTCCGTAGATCAAGTGTTTTCCCTGCTCGTTCGCCTCTCGCCAGTTTATCATTCTGGAGTTCAGAAGACATCTCAAGAAATTCGTCGGTGTTCCAATTAATTCGAGGTTGCCACCTCATTCAAATAATTCAATTGTTCCGGTGCATCATCTATCTGTTCGACATCCTTTTTCAACAGTGTTATCTCTTCAGTGGGCCCTAACCCACAGGTCTTTTTCCAGGATCTTACCAGACTCTTCTGATTTTCCGGAGCTATTCTCAAATCCTTTTGAAGTTTGACGTAAGTACGATTTCATCACTCAGATGCCTTCTCCAAGATTGCTTTCAAATTCTTTTCATTGTTGGCTCAACCTCTATGCTTTTCATTCTCCCGGAGTATCTCAGTAATTTTGGTGGTGTTTCTCGTCGTCATTTGAAGATCGAAGAAGAGTTTTCCTCTAAATCTTGCCCGTTCTCTCAAAGTTTCGTGGTTCTAGCTTCATGTTATCCTCTCGAATTATTCAAATTGTCAGATATTCTTTTCTTACCCATCCGGAGTATGTCAGAAGTCGTTTTTTTGTTTCTTTCACCGAAGGCCATCATTCCAGTTATTGTTCTCTATTTACCCCGGTGCTTCGTTCAAGTGTTCTTTAATCAGCTTGTTATCTCCTCGTTCTTTTGCATCTAAATCCCCTTAAGCATATTTGTTCTTCTAATTCTTCCCGGTGATTAAGTCTCTTTCATCAGTCATTTTCGAATTCTTACGGTGGTTCGTTCAAGATTCTTTTTCCTTGTTTATCATTTTAATCCATTCGTTCACTTCAATCCTACCGGTGGTTCATGAAGACATTTTCAAGTTTGCGATATGTCATTTCTCAATCCTTTTTTCAAGAAGAATAAGTAGTATGCAAAAATCCACTGCTTGTCATCAATTTAATTTGATGAAGGATAAGCATACAACAAATCTTATTCTTATTTCATCCAAGTGATTAATCCCTTCCTTCGGAGTTTGTTCTTGATGAATATATTCTAGTTCCAAGTGTTTTCATCTTTTCTTTACCGAAGTTCTTCATGGTGGTTCTTCATGATTTAATTCATTCTTCAAGAGTTCATCAAGATTCTTGTCGGTGGAGTTCAAGTATCTTTTCTTCTCGCATCTCGAAGTGCAATTAAATCTCTGTATTCTTTTGAAGTGGAGTTTTGCATTTCTTCGTTCTTATCAGTTATCCAATCATTTCCGTTTGTGGCCGGTTATCACCTTATGATCTTGAGATGTTACCTATAAGACCACAACAAGCTTATTCTTTCATTGTTGATTTTCTCAACAACTCCATTCAATCCTTCCTTCTAAGTTCTTTTCATTCTATTTCAATTCTTTCCGGAGGTTTTGTGTCATGTCTTCATCAAGTATCATTCCGTCCCCTCAAGCTCATGTTCTTTTCCTTCCATTTTCAGCCGGAGTGCTACCTAAATTCATCAGTCTTATTCGTTTCTTATCTCGTTCTATCCGGAGTGGTTTGATAGTCTATCTGATCCCGTGAGCTTTCGATTCTCTTCATTCTCGTCGTTCCTCTCCTCTTCTCGAGTGCTCTCGATTTTTTGCTTCTTCTCTTGAGTTCTTGCTTCACCTCTTCCCTTTTCTCTTCCGTCTCGGTCCTAAGATCTCGGGGCGAGATCTCTTATTAGTGGAGGAGTGTTGTAACGCCCCGGTTTCGATGCGCCAGGTGTCCGCCAGTTATTCACCGTCGTTGCCATGTCATTTGCTTGCGTGTTTCATTTTATCATGTCATAATGTGCATTTCATTTTGCATACGTGTTCGTTTCTTGCATCCGAGCATTTTCCCCGTTGTCCGTTTCGCAATCCAGCACTCCTATGCCCTCCGGTGTCCCCCTTTTGTCTCTCATTGTGAGCGGGTGTTAAACTTTCTCGGAATGGCCCGAGGTTTGCCAAGCGGCCTTGGTATAGCACCGGTAGACCGCCTGTCAAGTTTCGTGCCATTTGGAGGTCGTTTGATACTCCAACGGTTAACCGAGTAACCGTAAAGCCCTCTTTGAGTTGCAGCCCAACACCCTTTCCAAAGTGGCCCAAAACCCAGCAAACTCCCCTCCATGCTCTCGGTCGTTCGATAACGATCGTGTGGGCGAAAACCCCTCCTCATTTGGAGCTTCCTAGCTCCTTCTACCTATAAAAACACCTCCTCCCCCGAAATTCCGGATCAAATCCACCCCTAACCCTAGCCCCGCTCCTTTCCGTGCCGCCGGACACGTCCGGTCCGGCCGAACAACGTCCGCCGCCGCGCCCCAGCCAATCCGCGGCCGCCACGTGGCGCTCCACCGCCGTCCGCGCCGCTGGCCCGCGGGGCCCGAATCGGGCCCGTGCGGCCCGCCCGCTGCGCCCGGCCGGTGCTCGCCTCCGCCGGCACCTTCCCTCGCCGCCCGGCGACCTCGCCGGAGCGCTACCGCTCGCCGCTCGCCGGACCTCGGCCCCGCCGCCGCAGTTGAGCGCCGCTCCACCTCCTTCTCTTCTTTCCCTCTCCTTCCTCTCTTCCTCATCTCCATGCTCTCTCTCTCTGATACAGCCGCGCCGCGGCCATTGCAGGAGCTCGCCGCCGGAGTGACGCGTTCGCCGGCCCCCATGGAGCCCCGCCGACCACCGCCGTCATCAAATATGGGATCCCCGTGCCTCGATCTACCCATTCCGGCTGGTCCCTGCCTTGGCCGCCTCGCCGGAGCCCCTCCCCGCGCCGGAGTTCCCCTTCCGCCACCGCCATTGCCTCCTGTCCATGAGGAGGACGACCCCGTCGACCCCCCCTGCGTGGGCCACGGCCCAGCTCCAGCCGGCCTCCCCAAGGCCCAGCCCAAGCCGGTCTGCCTCCTACTCCTTCCTGGGCCGAGCCCATGTGGTGAGAAACCCACACATCCCCGCCCCTGCGCTATTTACTAAATCACGCTCTCTCTGTTTTTTTCCTGAAATCTGCTAAGTCCGTGTATTTTGACATTATCATGCCATGTTCATCGCATCATAACTCTGCATCCGTAGCCCCGTTTCGTGCGTGTAATATGTCAAATTGTTCGACTCGACGAGTACTTCATTTCATTCCATTGCATCATGTTCATTTGAGGTCATCTTGATGCCTGAATCATCGTTGGAAGAGTGCTTCATGATGTTGTCTACTGTCTGTTAACAGAACATGCACTTTTGTCATTTTTGCCATGTTTGATGTGTGCATCCTATGAGGTTGATGTCTACATGTGTTTTGATCTATGCTATGCCATCTTTACAGGGGTGCATGCCATGTATTTTTTTGATCAATGTGGTGACTATCACAAGCATGTAAACTGGGCCTCATGATGTTGCTGATTTCAGTCCCTGTTCTGCTGTTATTTTTATGCCATGTAAACTTGATGCTAGAGAGAGATCCATGCTTATTTTGAGATACTTCAGTAAGGATGTTTTGAACATATGGTTATGAGCTATCCATCCATGCCCCTGGTTGCATTTATAGCTTGTTGTGGATTGTTCATATCTTGCTCCAAAGTTGCTAAATGATGTTGCTGTCAGCCTGTTAACATGAAGTTCAATGTTTCCATGATTGTTGTTAGTTATCCATGCACCCTATGAACTTGCTCTTGCCATGCTTTGCTTTATAAACATGTATTCTTACTGATGGTGGCCTTGCCATGCCATGTATTGCTCTGTGGTGAGTGGTTCAAGCTCACCAACATGCCTACTTATTGTTGTTCCAGCCATGTATGAATCTGTCATATAACTTGCTATGTTTACATGGGTGCCATCATATTTTCTGTGCCCTCTTGGCTCATGGTCAGTAAGGGACTTTTGTTCTATGCAATTAGTAGGTTCATGCCATGCCTTTGTTTGCCATGTTAAGTTTCTGTAACATGTTGTTTCATAGCTCTAAACATTGCAACCTGATGTTATTTCCTGATAAGTCTGAAACTGTTATTATTTGCAATCTTGCCATGTGTGTGTGAGCATGTTCTAGTGATTTCTGGAGATAGCTCAGTGTTCATGTTTTGTTGTACTTTACCTGTACTTCATGCCCATGCCTTTTGTTCTTATGTTGAGGTCCTGTAGCATGTTGTTTTGGTGCGTGCAATGTGCCTAGTTGTTGTTTTGGACAGATTGTTACTATAACTTGTATAGAGTGTATGTGTAGAACCGTTGCTCCGTTTTGAGTGTGATTTATATGAAACTTGCTTGATTTTGCATGTAGCTTCATATTGTCAGGTTGCATCCTTGTTTTGAGGTGTTTGCTTGATGTTTGGGTGCATTTTGCATCAATGCCATGTTTAACTTGTTTTGCTCATATCTTCTAGGCCATAGCTCCGAACTAAATGAACTTTATATGTAACTTGACTAGAATTTCGTGTAGATCCTCTTGGTGCTCTTTAACTTGCTGTTTAACAACTTGAACATAAGGTTTATTCAGATCTGGACCAATTTCGAAATTTGCATATGAGGACTTACCGGAATTGTTATATGTTGTTCCCGGCCTCATTTAAACTTGCCTTGATGTGATGTTCTTGTTTGCATTACCTCTTGTCATGTGTAGCTTCATGTAGCCTTTGTCATGCATCATGCTTGTTGTGCATCATGCCTTGTTCATGTGTGGTGTGTTTACTTTGTTGTGTGCTTTTTTTCGATAGTTCCCGTTTCGCTGCGATCGTGAGGATTCGTTCGTCTACGTGTGGTTCGTCTTCGTGGCTTCGTCTTCTTCATGGACTCGTTCCTCTTCCTTACGGGATTTCAGGCAAGATGACCGCTACCCTGGATCTCACTACTATCATTGTTATGCTAGTTGCTTCGTTCTATCGCTATGCTGCGCTACCTATCTTTTGCTCCTCAAGCCTCCCAAATTGCCATGAACCTCTAACCTTTGACACCCTTCCTAGCAAACCGTTGTTTGGCTATGTTACCGCTTTGATTAGCCCCTCTCTTATAGCGTTGCTAGTTGCAGGTGAAGTTGAAGATTGCTCCATGGTGGACAGGATTTTGTTGGGATATCACAATATCTCTTATATTATTAATGCATCTATATATTTGGTAAAGGGTGGAAGGCTCGGCCTTATGCCTGGTGTTTTGTTCCACTCTTGCCGCCCTAGTTTCCGTCATACCAGTGTTATGTTCCCGGATTTTGCGTTCCTTACGCGGTCGGGTGATTTATGGGACCCCCTTGATAGTTCACTTTGAATAAAACTCCTCCAGCAAGGCCCAACCTTGGTTTTACCATTTGCCTCACCACCACCTACATTTCCCTTGGGAGTAATTAACCCGAGGGTCATCTTTATTATAGCCCCCCCGGGCCAGTGCTTGTCTAAGTGTTGGTCCGAACCGAGCAGCATGCGAGGCCACCTCGGGGCAACTTGAGGGTTGGTTTTACTCGTAGCTTGACTTATTCGGTGTTGCCCTGAGAACGAGATATGTGCAGCTCCTATCGGGATTGTCGGCGCATCGGGCGGCTTTGCTCGTCTTGTTTTACCATTGTCGAAATGTCTTGTAAACCGGGATTCCGAGTCTGATCGGGTCTTCCTGGGAGAAGGTATATCCTTCGTTGATCGCGAGAGCTTATCATGGGCTAAGTTGGGACACCCCTGCAGGGTATAATCTTTCGAAAGCCGTGCCTGCGGTTATTGGCAGATGGGAATTTGTTAATGTCCGGTTGTAGATAACTTGACACCTGATCCGAATTAAAACGCATCAACCTTGTGTGTAGCCGTGATGGTCTCTTTTCGGTGGAGTCCGGGAAGTGAACACGGTTTATGGGTTATGTTTGACGTAAGTAGGTGTTCAGGATCACCTCTTGATCATTGCTAGCTTCACGACCGTTCCGCTTGCTCTCTTCTCGCTCTTATGTGCGTATGTTAGCCACCATATCATGCTTAGGCGCTGCTGCAACCTCACCACTTTACCCCTTCCTTTCCCATTAAGCTTTGCTAGTCTTGATACCCATGGTAATGGGATTGCTGAGTCCTCGTGGATTACAGATTACTACAACAACAGTTGCAGGTACAGGTTTATGCGATGATCATGACGCGAGAGCGATGTTTGCTTGTTTTGGAGTTCTTCTTCTGCTTCTTCGATCAGGGGATAGGTTCGAGGTCGACAGCCTGGGCTAGCAGGGTGGATGTCGTTTGAACTTCTGTTTGTGTTTCATCCGTAGTCGGATGTTGTTCTTATGTATGATGATGTTGTATTCGTGTGGCTTTGTATGCCTTTTGTATGTATCCCCATCTATTATGTAATGTTGATGTAATGATATCCACTTTGCAAAAGCGTTTCAATATGCGAATCTATCCTTGGTGGTACCTTCGAGTTCCTTTTGGATAGGGTCGCATATTGGGCGTGACATCTGGTTTGTTGCATCATCTATACATAGGTCTATCAAATGATGGCCGCATTAACGATGGTTGCGCGATGGTTCGGTCCGTTTCCCGTCTGTAGTTCGGCGAACGCCGCATCGAGAGCCGGACCGCCCTGCAAATTCAGGCTTCATCACGCCTTCACTATGTCATGCCGATGCCCTGCATCGACATTGGCTTCGGCACCAGGCCACATCTCTTTAAATAAATTATTTTTGCGTAAATCAATTATGCAAGGATTATATATACATATATATATATATATATATATATATATATTATTTCCTGGACCACACTATTTTATGTGTGCAGGTAGTCGATCTTGACTGTGCGGTCACTACTCCGGAGTGCCGAACTCCTTGCTCAAACACCTCAGGCTTGAGGGCTGGGACCTCAGTCATGCCGAGGACTGTGAACCTTGTCGGATCTATCACATATCAATGGGCGTCTTTGTCCCACCACAACCCCGAATCGCGTCATCAACACCGAGCATATTAACCAGCTAAGTCGCTTTCATGCTCCAAGACTTTCTGTTTTGAATTTTGTTCGGTTCGACCAAGCATTATACCTTTTTGGCAAAAAGTTGTTTGTGACAAAATTCCTTGTCAAAACTTTGGTTGTGAGACACAAATTCAAATACCCCGTTTACTTGGGGGAATCCTTTATGAAGCCTTTCCTCTTGCATATGATTATACTTGTACGGCTTCGTTCCTTGTTCGTGTATTACGCCATAATATACACCATATTGACCTAAGTGTTCCGCAAGCTGGGTTGCCTCGCTCCTGTGCTTACTCCTACGTTCCTGATTGTTCGGCTAGGGAGTAAAGGAAGCACCTTTGCGATTGTCACGACCGGGTCATCCGAGCTCGGTCCTCAGACTGGGTGAAGCCGAAAGCTAGCGCTCTTATTGTTTTCAGTCATGGTCGGCACACAACGGAACTCATGAGTACAAAAAATCTATTGCACAAGTCTCATCATAACAATGAGCAACCGAAGAAAGGTATCGGTGGAGGTACTATTTTCTTCGAAGATGCTTCTTACACTACATCAGTAATATAGCATAAGTTCCCTGATTGCGCTTTGTCTGTTACAACCTTATGGCCTGATTACCTGGTTATCAGAAACACCATCGATATTCTCGACAGGTGGAGTACATAACACTTTTTGGTCCTTGACCGAAGAGGGAGAAGCTGACGATCGGTTAAGACGCGTTTAAAGTTTGGGTGAACATAGATATGATATAAGTACTTCGATACACACAATCATTATAACATAAAATTCTTTTCCCCAAGTCACTTGGGGGCTCTTAAAATTTACATGAGCTATTTTATAGTAAATGTGCAATGCCGGACACCTTTAGAGATTCGGCAAAAAAAAAACATTCTCGAATATTGTTAAATATGCATTGGTTTCAAATTGTGTCTTCGGTCAATAGTTGGGTTGTCCGGCTCCTGCGCTTGCCTCCTACATTCCACTTTGTTCGGCTAGGTGTGCAAAGGGAGGCCCACTATGATTGTGCTTCCAGCTCGCATGGTTAAGAACCTTAGTGGAGAAAGGCGAAAACTGACTATCACAATAAGCGTAAACCGTTCAGTGATCCGATGATTATGTTAAATGACGGGCCATTCATAACATTGGCCGAAGTGTTTACGGCTTGACCTCGGCTGTCGCCGAACACTAACCGGGGGCTCGTAGCTAGCTTCCCCAGTTTAAAGCTCCTATGACTAAGTGAAAGTTATAAAGTCCGAATATCTGATTGCCTTGTTTCCGCTAACATAACCACCTTCGGGCACCGAGACGTCGGCTAAGGGCTGTCTTGTTATTGCGGAAACACCCTGCGTAGTATCTACAAAGGGGTAGAAGCCGATGATGGGCCACTTTCAACTGATAAACGGTCGCAACAGAGTCAAAATAAACATACCGTCGGCATTTGTATTTAATATAGAAGGGCCGCCTTCCGTAATCATCGTTATAAAGCCATAAATATGCATCAATTTGATTTAAGATTTTGGCCAAGCTGGGTTGCCTGACTCCTGTGCTTACCCCTACGTTCCCGATTGTTCGGCTAGGCGGTAAAGGGAGCACCTCTGTGATTGTTACTACCGGGTCATCTGAGTTAGTACCTCAGACTGGATGAAGCCGAAAGCTAGCAATCTTAAAGAATCACATTGGTCGGCAACGATGGAAATGAAAATTTTGGTTCATTAATACCATAGAGTTCGGGAACTTTCCCCGAACTAAATCCTCAATATTTTGCTCCCATATTGATCGGAGCTGGGGTTTCATGATCATGCTTAGCATGACAACCCAAAGAAAGGAACCAATAGCGGGACTATTTTCTTTGGAAGATGTTTCTTACGTTGAAAAGTAATATAACATATCTCTCCGCGTAGTTTTGTTTATAAAACTGTTTGGCCGAATTGCCTTGTTTGCCGTAAATCTTTGCCCTCATAAAGGCTTTGTAAAGTAGGACAAACAATCCTCGGCTGCTGGCCGAAGAGGTTGAAGCCGGTGGTCGGTCAACAAAGTTTTGTACAATGCGGATCTGAGCATTAATGATGTCGAGTACTTGGATACATAGAATCATTACACATAATTTGTGATTTTACTTCGGAGATCGATCCTTAATTCGGCCACCCGTGCCCACATTAAGGCTCGGGGGCTACTGGGCTTCGTGCTTATCATTTATAATATAAAAGGGGCACATCGATCCCCTGATCTGGTGTTGCCACCCGACTAGTGTCTCGGGGGCTACTGCATCGTTTATTCAATGCAGAGAATTCAAAGTGCTCAGTGTTCGGCATGACCGAACTATGGGCAAGTGCGTCTTCGGACAACAATAGGCACCATCTGCGACCTATCCGGCATCAAGCTAAATATATTGCGGCAACTTCTCAAGACCCTCTCTCAAGGGCCCGTTCGCCGATCACTATTATCCCTAATATATTACACTGTCTTTCTATTCCTACGTATGCTGCCGAGCTAGGAGTTGATCCTCAGACCGATTTCGCGCATCGACCTGAGTCTCAGGGGCTACTAGGAACATCGGTTTCATGTTTTCCTTCAGGTGCATCTCGGGTTTTAGACTGACACACACCTTGAGGGCTATTGGATATACATATACTTGCTATATATCTCGGCAGTGAATAAATTGCACCAGTTAAAAATATTCACAAAAAATCAGCCCGCGGTCGAGGTGGTGCACCACCTTGGAAGCAGTCCGGCATAAAGCTCGGGCTCCAGTGGCTGGCTCCATAGAGGGCATTTCCAGCATTAAGCACGGCTAAACTCCTTCAACTTTTTAGAAACCAAGGTGATCTATGATACCTCAGATACAGTCCGGTGTTGGAGCTTGGATACAGCCCAACGTTGGCGCTCGGCTGCAAAAGATACCTCGAATACAGTCCGGCGTTGGAGCTCGGACGCAAGAGGACACTACCGCCCGGGAACAACTTCAAACCCGAGGTGTGGCATAAAAATAACAAGGCATTTATAAAGGCCGGAAACTTAAAGGGGCTCCTCGGATACCCGACGCGTAAACTCTTCGGATGCACTTCGGTGATCCTCAAGATCGAAGATGAGAAAATTTGTTGAACCAGTTTTCAAGACCAACGATCGAAGATGAAGAACAGTTCGGAAGAATCGAGGAGCGTCCCCAACTTGAATACCGGTTCAGGGGGCTACTAACAGTGTCCTGGACTAGGGGGTACTCACCACGTCGTCTCCCGATCAGTTAGATTGGGCCAAGGACCCCCATGGCCGTATACTCATGGGCCAGTTCGGACAGCTGCCGCATACAAGGAAGATTCCACAAGACTTGGTGATCAAGACAAGGACTCCTCCCCCACCGGCGTATTCGGCTAGGACTCTTGTTATCCTAGGCCTCTGGTGCATTATATAAACCAGGGCCAGGCTAATCCATAGATATACACAATCATAACCATAGGCTATCTTTTAGGGTTTAGCCTCTACGATCTCGTGGTAGATCAAATCTTGTAATACTCATATCATCAAGATCAATCAAGCAGTAAGTAGGGTATTACCTCCATCGAGAGGGCCCGAACCTGGGTAAACATTGTGTCCCCCGCCTCTTGTTACCATCAGTCTTAGACGCACAGTTCGGGACCCCCTACCCGAGATCCGCTAGTTTTGACACCGACACCGCCATCATATTGGTACGTTCCACACAACCGTTGACATGTGCTCTGCTAATAATGTAATATGTTGTCAAATAAGGAATTCTCTCTCATATTCTTCTTAGAGGATTCTCTCTAAATTTTTTGCAAGCTGGTTTATCTCTATAATGTTTGCCCCTGCAACCCGACCACGGCAATGTCCCGCCCGCGCGCCAGACAGTACCTGGCCTCCTGAGGGAGCCGGTTAATGGGCAGCGTCTCCTCTCACTGAATGCACATCGACGAAAGGCCTGAAATAAATTCAAAAAATGTGGCCACCAATGCTATGTCCTGGTGGGTTGGCCACCACAAGGGAATGTTTCTGTTGTGTGATAAATATACAAGGTGTATGAAAAAAATAGACATTAAAACATATATTAAAAACTGGTGTTAGTGTATTTAAAAATGTGAAATGTGTATCAAAAATGCCTCTGATGGGTAGAAAAATTTACATTGGTCGTGAAAAATGTAGACACATATGCTGAAAAATGAAAAATGAAAAAAAAAACAGATAAGTTGGAAAAAATAAATGAAAAAACCCAATGAAAAACCTAAAAAAACCGACAAAATGACAAAAAGTAAAATTGAAAAGAAAGAAACAGAAAACCTGACGAAAACCCTAGAAAAATCGTGCTACAACAGTGGAAAAACCGAAAAGTCTTTGCGCCGCAACTCTCGGCCTAATGGGCTAGACCTACCCACAAGCCCAACTCATCCATTACCCACCCGCTGGATCCACCGTGCCCACCCTAGCTTTGCCTCTGCCTAACGCCGCCGCCTCCCAGCGTGCACCTTCCTCAGCGCCGCCGGCCGTGTCCTCCATTAGCGCCACCGCCCCTCGAAGCTCGCCTGCTCCACCGCCTTCACCTTCCAACTCGACCTTGCCGGTCACCCAACAGCACCTAAATCCACCGCTTCAAGTGGAGCAACCGCCGCCGCCTTGCCCTTACGGCGACCACCTATTCGCCGGAGTAATTAGTGGTGAGAATGGGACACTCGCGTCAGCTCGTGACGAACGGTCAGCTCGTGACGAGCCCTAGCTTCATGGCTCCCCTTGCCGGCCGGGATTCCTCCACCTTGCTACTCCGATGAGTGGTGTTCGACCTCAGGTCCATTCCGGGCCGCCCTATCAGTAGGTAGGACCGAATTTCCATACCCTTCAATGTGCCAGTTCACCTGTGTGATATAATACTTTGTGCCTTGTGCTGATATAGTTCCTAGATGTAGACATGCTCACAGAATACTAGATGTTGTTTAAGCTTCAATTGACCTTAAGCGGATCTCTGGTAGATAGTCTAATTTGATCCTCCATATCTTCATATAGACCACATAATCTATAAAGGGTCCTCTATATCTCTTTCATCCAACATATATTCTGAATTTCATCCTCTACATTCTCTCTTTAATATTTGAATAATCTCCTATAAAAACCATTTAAGTTGAAATGGCTGCAATCATTCAGTTTCATCTGTACAAAACCAAGTTGTAGATCACGAGTCATAACAATGACAAAAGAAAAAACATCGAAAGCATATGTAAGCACAACAACAGAATTCAGCAAGTAGCTAGCTAGCTAGTTCCTCTTGAAAAGAAACTCCTACGGCTGCCATGAAGTTCATGTTCTTGCACCACCGCAGGAACGGCAAAGCCCCCTGATGCGGACGCGGTCAGCGCACAACTACAACCAGGCCGCCTGGCTGCTCTTCCGATGGCATGTCAAAACTTTGGGATGCGACATTGCACTCCCCACTCCCTTCGACTGTCCTTTTCACCTCGCTCCTTGCTCTCACCCCTCCCCAATTCCATGCCACCTGCCCGGCCTCTACTTCCGAGGGCATGGAGAAGCACGGCTGGCCCCCTGCTCTTCCCCTTCCTTTCTGTTCGGTGCCGTGGTGAAGCCACGTGATCCGCCACCACATACACCCCTCTGCTTGAAAAATTGGAGAGCTCATTTTTTTTCTTCCCGTGCACACTTGAGGGAGGTGGCCGGAGGTGAGGTCAGGCGGCGAAGCGGATCTGTTCGGGAGAGAGGAAAACGCGGGACGGTGGAGGCGTCGGTGGTTTGCGGATTGGGAGAGCAGTCTAGATGTGGCGGATGTGAAGGCAATTTGTACAATGTGAACCTTAAGAGGACGAGATAGACATCTGCTGGGGGCGTTTTATTGGATTTGATATGCCAGATCACATATAGACGACTGGATACACCATCTACTAGAAATGCTCTAGCTCATGCTTAGTTCTTAAATATGGCAGCAGAGTCCATGAAGGGCCTTTTTTTTTGAACATTAAAGTCTTATTAAGCTAAAACTGTTACAACCGAGGCTGATTCGACATTCTTAAGATATAGTTATCATATATTTCACCTACAGAGTGTTCTTTATGCTTACTGATTTCATCCTTAAAACGGTCTTTGGTCTCATGACTTTTATCTTTGTATAATTAGTTATACTAGTGACTTTGATGCAAATTAATAACCTTACAAGTTACACCATCCTTTACCTATGCTACCTAGATTTATTGTAGAACTCTAATTTATTTTTTAAAATTCTGTTGCTTGTGTAATAGTTAAAAGCGACCAATATTATTTATTTGAAATAGTAGATCATGTTTGTTATACATAATATCAGTGATATTATGTTACCCCTTTCCATACTTAGCACCTGCCATAATTAGTAAAACCAGGTCATTATGGTTAGGATTGTAATTTGGATTATATCCCTGTGTATATTATGCAATGAGTTATCAGGAATGTGTTCTCTTGTGTATATATATGAGATATCAGGAAAGTCACGATTGGGGTCTCTATTCTAAAACTTCCATAGTATCAGCTATTCGATCGAAACACTTCCCTCGAACTATCTCTTTGGCTCCCTTCCCGCCGACACCTTCTCCTCCTTACCATACGAAGCAGCCACCACACCCTCTTCCCCACCATAGTCGGCATCAAGGCTGATACTCGCAACCAATGCCCTCTTGTCTCAAGCCACGACGATTCAAAGCGTGAAGGCCATCATTCCCATCACTCATGACCTCTCTGCTCCGAACTTTACCAAGTGGCGCACTTTCTTTCGTGTCACCATTGTGCTCGCTGACCATCTCGACAAGGAGAGGACCTCGCCCGTTGGCAACTAGGAATGGCTTCGCCTATATGCCACCGTCATGCGTTAGCTATTTAAATCCATCACCTTCAACATCCTCGACATGGTGGAGGGGGAAACCATTGCATGCAAGGTTTGAACGTCCATCGCCACCCTCTTCCGCAATTACTACAGGGTCTGCGCCATGTACCTCGGTTAGGAGTTCCGCAAACTCGAGTAAGGCAACCGCTCCATCGCCGACTAATGCCACAAGCAGTAAACGGAAGCTGACATGCTCACCAATGTTCGCGTGCCCGTCACCGACAAACAACTTGTGTACAACATGCTCAAGGGGCTTGATGAGGACTTCGAGAACATCGCCAGCCTCGTTCCCATGCCAACACCCTTCCCATCCTCCAAATGCGCAACATGCTCCTTCAAACGGAGCTCAAGCCGAAGAACAACCGCTCATCCTCAGATGCTGCCTTGGAAGCCTCCCATGGCAGCAGTCCCGACCCGCACCATGGCCACAACGGTCCTCCCGCAGCTCACCTTGGCTGCAAACAGTCGTGGCCCTCCACATTCAGTCCTTGGATATGACCATTCAGATGCATCCCGATGGTGCCTTGACATGCCTCGCCTGCCAGCATCCTTGGCGCACGCCTCGACACCCCACGTGTTGTGGCGCACGACTACATGGCGCTTGCTTTGCTGGCCTGCCACCTAGTCGCTCGCGCCAAACTGCATGACATGGATCCCTCCACCCTCATCAATCAGCTCAACACCATGAGCCTTCACCAGCCCGCGGCGAACTGGTGTATGGATGGCGCCACGGTGTAAATGTCTGATGCCGGTACTGTCCATTCCCTTTCTCCCCGTCCTATCTATCGGCAAGTCATCGTGTGGCAATGGGTCTTCCATCCCCGTCACCACGTCCAGCCAACTCCCCATCCCTTCTCATTTCCCAAATCGCCCCATCTTTGCCATGTTCTTACTCGTAGTATCATTAAAAACTTAATTTCTTATTCTCTTGAAATCGACTCTATTGGATTTTCTGTGAACGACCTTTGAACCAATGATGTGATTAGCAGCTGTAATAGTATGAGTGCTCTCTACCTGTAACTTCCTTCCACAGTCACCGCACGCCCTCATGCCACAATTGACGATTCGGATCTCTGGCATTGTTGACTTGATCACCTCGGTCATGACGCTTTTCGTCATCTTTCATCATTCTCATCCTTTCCAAGCAATAAAACATAAAAGAGCATTGTTTATGTAACGCATGTCAACTTGGGCGACATGTTTGGTTGCCTTGCATTACTGAATCTCTTGTCCTTTTGTTCCCATTTGCTCTTTGTTCTGCCATCTGGTGACTAAATGCGTAGAGAGGGAGCACTGCGAGTCGGGAGTAGTCAGGCAAAAAGGTTAGAAGGGAATGGGTCGCCTAGTGACATCCACCCTGCTAGGTGGGGATGCCGTGGCTAATAGTTATTAACAGGCAGGATATGGTTGTTGAAGTGTATATGTGTATTGCCTAGCCCTTTCCATGAGTTCGGACTTTTGGCTGCATTGGCTAGTGCATGAAGCTTAACATGGTATCAGAGCTAAGGTCTTGAGTTCAAGTCCTGGCTTTCGCAATTTATCTGAAAATTGTTGTTCCCCCCTTTGTGTCTGCCTATAGGCCTCTTGAGCCATACCTCTGAGTCTATCCAAGTGTTGACTTTCCGCGTCACACGTGAGAGGGGGTGTTGAAGTGTATATGTGGATTGCCTAGCCCTTTCCATGAGTTCGGACTTTTGGTTGCGTTGGCTAGTGCATGAAGCTTAACAGTGGCGATGTCCAGTTTGCTCTTAGTTGGGGAATCTGGCTAGTGGCCTGCTATGGGGGCATATCATGAATCATTCAGAGTACCCAGTGGCGGTTGATAGGTCGACAAAGTCTACCTCCCATGGGAAACACCCTCACCTCTTGCTTAGGTACTATTTCCCTAACCATGATGCCCCTCCTGGAAGGGGTTCAACTTTCAACCCACGAGGCACGCCATGATCACCCTTCACTCGGGTGTGCTAGCACAGTTTAGGACCCTGGGGTCAGTTGTTGGTACCTTGAAAGAGCTGAAAAGCTCGGGGCTGAAAAGCTAGGTTTCCCCATGTTGTTTCCTTTGTCTGTTCCCTTCTCCGTTCTGGCAACACTGGTCGAAAGGCCTCCAGATTAGCCTCCCTAATCGGTCCAACTCAGGGAGGGGGTACAACTTCACGTGCTTTACCTCACCACTCCTCACCAAAAGTCGAAGACACAACTTCTCAAGTCGAACCCCGTCAGCCCCCTGTTCAACGATTGGGATGCCCGGAACGTTGGTCTCGGAGGATCCCCGCATCCACCTTCCCCTTTTGACCTTGGCGACCATCCGGTCACGGTCGGGCTCTGGGCCAGCGTTGGAACGGTAGGCAAGTCTGGGCGTATGGAGTTGACCGCCAATTATGGGTTGGACACAATCTGTCCTACCTGATGGCGTTCCTTATCCAAGGGATCGGGGGTTGTGTCCTTGTGCGACGATAACTCCCCTGGGGCCCGTCATCTAGAGCTGAAGACATGCGTAGCAAGGGGTGGCCTTGAAGAGCATGAAGCTGGGATGTCCAAGAACAGCGGGGTACAACGTGTACTTCAAAACGCAACCTGTTGGTCCATGGGTTGCACGGTGAGCTGAAGGTGACTCGGAGGTTAACCCTCGCCAGGGCTTGGGAGCAATGCGCGCAGACAACCTCGTGGATAGGAGAGCGGACCAACTCAACGCTGGAGCAGGGGACTTGTAAGCTATCCAGCACTCTGACGTGGATGATGTTTACCACGCTTCCTTCAACCCATTAACACCTTCGGGGTTGTAGCCCCGAAGATGAGGGGCTTAGGTACCAATGGGAAGACGACGAGAGGTGGCATGACACCTTGGCCACCCACCTTGAGAATTGGGCCAGAGTGCGCCTGGGCACCGGAAGCTTGGGGCTTGGGAGGCCGCCGCCATGCTTGCCCCTCGTTGTGCTTCAGTCCTTGCTAATGGCCTTGTTGCCTCCCGTGAATCCGTCCATGGGAGGTAGGGAGTCCTGTTCGTCGTTTTTTAGGGCGAAAGCTCTGGCTTGGTCCTCGCGTGCTGGTGAAGGAGATGACACTCATCGGTCTTGTGCCATGGAGCTTGCATGTTCCGCCCACTGCTCGACGAGCTGCTCTACCAAGGTTCTGCTTCCGAGGCTCTCGGGGCACGCCTTCGCTTTTGTAACTTGCTTGAGCATGGCCAGAGCTGTCGGGAGCAGCCCAACGGTGTTTCCACGCTGCTTTTGTAGGCGCAAGTCTTCTGGTGCTCCCTTGCCGACGTATGATGTGGCACTCCACCGCTTTGTGCCGTGAACATTGTCCATGAAGGGGGCACATCTCCGCCATCGGCTGGTTAGGTATCTTGGGGCTTAAGTTCTTCCAATCCCTGGACAGGATGGCTAGCCCATTTCTTCTTGTCCCACTTGGCACCAACCCGTCCGGCCTCTAGGGAGGTTGGTTGCTTGAAGCTTCAGGCGTAACCGTAGGGCTCTTCTAAGGGGTGGAGGCATCCGCGAGCCGTCGGCCTTGAACCCGAGGGCACCAAAGCGTAAGATCTTCCCTTCGGAGAAGAGGATCGTGCGGATCAGATCCTCGGCCATGTCCAGGAGGAGGCGGAGGGGGCCGAGGAAGAGACCCGGCTTGGTGCGAAGCCAGCTCGCACGGATAGGGCCATTTCAATCTGCTGGGATCGATCTCCATGCATTGCCCCTACCTGGCGCGCCAACTGTTGGAGTTTTCATTCCGGCAGTGCTGTCTGAAGGACAACTAGATTGTTCAGAGGGGCGCATGCGGGGAAGATCAGAATGGTAGAAGACACAGAGAGAAGATTTACCCAGGTTCGGGCCCTCCCTGGAAGGTAATACTCTACTCCTCTTGGTGGTTGATCTATTGACCTTGGGCTCATTCATTGGTGAGCTGCCTTATCTCTCAATTACATGATGTTCTTCTCCTGGGATGGGTCCGAAGTCGGCTACTCGGGTGGCTTTACATCTGGACCCCTCCGTCCTGGCTCCACTTTCCCAGGTAGGTGGAAGCTGGGTTGTCTCTAGTAGTTCCTTCCCGGGTGGGGGGGTGGGGGTGGCCTTCGGTCCGGGGAAGGATCATGACCTCTTGGCACGAGCGGGTAGTACTTCACTGCCCTAGTCATGTCCTTCTGATGCAGGCAAGATAGCTTATTTAAAAAAAATCAAAACTAGGAAAGTTCTCTGATGCACATTTTTTTTCTAAACGGAGGCAAAAGCTTTGCCAAATCTCATTAGTAAAGAAGAGAATTGCCAGGTTAATTAACGAAAAACCGGCACAAACACACTCGTCGTCCGTCATGGAACACGACAGCCTCGAGGGAACACCCAACCAACCTAGCTACCAACACAAGCTGCAGGCACCACCAAAGAGAGAGCCGCTGTCAAAGTTGTCCACCGGGGTCATGTCGTCACTCCTCGAGCTAGCGACTCAAACTTTATTGAAGAACAACCACCGAAGAAAGCCTCGTCGCAGCGGCTTTGCAAAGCCCGCACCGGCCCATGCCAAACAATCGACTCGTCGCGTAGGAGGATTGGCAGCTCCGACTCTGATGATGAGATTTGAACATATATGCAAAACTCGCGCCAATGAAGATCTTCATGAGAGGACTGCCCAATGCAGGTCAAAGTTGCCACACAATACACGACAGCTCTGACTTCCAGCAGCAAAAGACCAACACGAAGACCCGTCGGACATGCCAGAACAAGCGCTGACTACCAAGTTCTTGCCGTGACTAAACCATCACTCTTCATCGCTATCGTTGTCGCGCAAGGCATCGCACGGGATCCATGCATCACCAGTTGGTAGGTGGCCACCTGCCAACTGTGACGCCACGTGCGTCAAGCCCACCAAGAAATGTGGATGGGAGCAAGATTTTCAAGGCGACGCCCTAAAGGAGGAAGACGACGTGAGAACAACACCCGTCGCCTGACCGGACTGGTCTAGGATTTCCCCTGAAAAGCTTGCTCTGAGGATGGGAAAGGTCGAAGAAGACTCCATGGCGACGCCTCAAGGAGGAAAGCGACGCCCACATGCGCCGACGCTGCTACCGGCAAGAACCTGGAAACTTTCGCTCGGAGCCTTCTGGACCACCATCCCCATGGCACTTATGCGAGCCGGCCCGCACACCCCCAACACGGCGATTGCACCATCACCACGCCGAGGCCACCGCCTACCTCACCGTCAGCCAACACCGATGAGCTAGATCTGGCGACCACATCCAGCCAAGATGCAGATCTTCAAGACGCCGCCGTTCACCACCAAAACTTGGAGGGGAGGCCGCCACCCACCCCAATATGCCGGAGGAAATACCGCCGGCCAAAGCCTGCACTGTTTCCGGTGCCGCCGTCCCAACGCACACAGGAGCAAAAGCTACCTGCCGCCCGGGGACGCTTGTCGCGCCGCTCCTTGTGCAGGATCCAAAGTCGACGGAGCCAAGCTGTGCCTCGCCATTAGCTGGCCCGAGCCCCCCTCCCCCTAGAGTCACCACGCGAGAGAAAAAGGGAGCCCCGCCGCCACCGTCCGTCGGCCCGGCTTTGCCCAGCGGCCTCCTCCGGCGGCGGCGAGGAGGGCTTGGAGGAGGCGGGGACTGGGGCGGCGGATCTGGGGCAACCGACCGAGCCGCCTTGGGAAGGCGATGCAGGGGTCGGGGAAGAGTATGGTGAACTATTGGTGCACATCTTTTTGGTATGTTAAAATTGTAAGTAAGAACTAGCGTTTATGAAGCCATAGCATATAACATTTGGCAAACATGTGTAGTGGGTACTGTACCATGCATACTTGTGTGGGCTGCTCTTAAAGTTATTCATATTAATGCATTCAATTTACCTGCACTATATCTTCATCAGACGTTGTTTTGAAATGGATTGAACAGAGCGAGAAATTAGTTGCTAATCTTTCCCAAATGGCTCACGAAATGCTCCTTCAGTTATCTTCGTTGATGAAATTGATTCTTTATGTGGTACACATGGAGAAAGCAATAAAAGTGAAGCTTCTAGGAGAATCAAGACCGAACATCTTGTACAGATGCAGGTGTATGTTTGCAGCCTATAATGTTGTGAACTGTTTCTGAATGTGCCTTCTGCTGCAGAACATGGCGACTGGACGTGCTTAGTTGGAATTTTGTACTTAGGATGGTAATGATTCCAATAGTTCAGAAATGGAGGAGTAATAGCCAGACACATTCCGTGTACAGATTGAGTCTAGCTTTTTCTACTTCACCACTACTGTTGCATGTTAAGAGAAAAAATGAGCATATTTCCATTTGATTTTGGTCAAGCCGTTGTCCCCAGAGATTCCTTAGCAAACAGTGTTGGCTAATACTGGACCGGTTACTGGCTATTAGTTATAACACTGGATATCTGGTACCAAACACAATAGTATAGATTCCTCACCCAAACAGGTTAGGAATTTTGCTTGTTTTTCTGTAACTGTCCAGGGTGTTGGCCATAGTAATTATAAAGTTCTTGTTCTTGCTGCTACGAGTACGCCATATGCTCTGGACCTGGTTTCTGAAGACTTGTCAAATACACTTGTGCCATTTAGGTTTATAAAGATTCTCTTGATATCTCTTGAGCAGTTTGGCAATTGACATTTATTTATTATTTCAGGCTGTGCAGCGACAGTTTGACAAGCGTATCTACATTCCTTTACCTGTCTGGCAAGCAATGCAGCATAGGTTTAAGGTACTGAAGAAACATCTGTGCACACTATATAAAAGTTTTGTTTAGAAAGGTTGTCATGATCCTTCGCAATCCATTCAGGTCCATCTAGTGGATACAGCACACAGCTCATCGGAAAGTGATTTTGAGGTCTTGGGTTGTCGGACAGATGGATTTTCTGGTTCCCTCATAAAGAAGTTCTGTTCAGAAAGGTTGTCATGATCCTTTGCAATCCATTCAGGTACATCTTTGAGGATGCACCGCAAGGCTTATCAGAAAGTGATTTTGAGGTCTTGGGTAATCAGACAGATGGATTTTCTGGTTCCGAAATTGTTGTCGATGTAAGAACACATGTAGTTTTCGCACAATCCTGTGGTGTGTCTGTACAATGTGACGTGTGATTCTTTTGCTATTTGTTAACAGGTGAAAGATGTGTTGTTTGAGCCCGTGCACAAGACATGGGATGCAATGTTCTTTTAGACTGATGGTGGCACTGTCCAGACCACGATCCATGAGCTTGCATCCAAAGGCGCCTGATCGCCTCACAGGTAAGGTAAGATACTATAGGTGATATTTCCTCCAAAAGGTCTGTGTGGAATTGAATAGCTATGGTGTATTGCTGGGTTGCAGATTGTTTCACCCCTGATCCCAGTGACTGATGTCAAGAAAGTCCTCGCTGGCAGAGGCCGGCCGTTGGCAAGACAGACCTGGAGGTACACGAGAAGTTCAGGTAACAGTTCAGCAAGCAAGGAGGGTTGATTCGCCGCAAGTACTCTCTGAACTCAATAAGTGTATTAAAGAGAACGATTCTTAAGGTGGGGAGTCCTTGTGGTGTAGCTTGATAGTACTCCCTCCGTTCGGAATTACTTGTCGCGGAAATGGATGTATCTAGACATATTTTAGTTCTAGATACATCCATTTCCGAGACAAGTAATTCCGAACGGAGGGAGTAGTTGTTTTCAGTTTCTCTGATTTTCCTTTGTGTAACTTTTGTTGTGCCCTTAGGTCATAATTAATTTAGCATCTAAAATTACCTTTTACTCTTTTCGACGGCGTGTGTTAACGTCAGTTTTGTGCCGGGCTACCTGCAGCAAGACCTGAACTATGTAAGCTCCACTTGACATCTGAATTATACGTTGTCCTGTGGATTCAGTGGTACCTCCTGTAAACTTTTATGAATTGGTACCTTGTGGGGCTCAGCCTCAGGCGCGGACGCTAGTTACTAATTCGATCTATATTTAGTTGGTACGAGACTTGCAACAGTTGCAGCATCATTACTACATGTCGTACGCTCCCTGACGGGCTGCTGGAGCTTTCATTGGACTGCTCAAGAAAGCACACAACTTGATTTTCCAGAAGGTCTTAATTGCCGTAAATTTCAACAGCTAATACGATCAATACTGGCAAGTACATATATATGCTAGCCCCACAGAGGCATATGCTTCTACCATTTCTTTCGATTGCAAAGAAGATGAATGCATCCACGCAACCAAGAGTCCTCTAACGCGTGCTTGACGACATGTTTTCATTGACTCTTCTTCCTTTAGATGCGCATTTCGGAAGAACCAAACCACTAGCAAATGTACCCAACGCGTCCAATTGCGTTTATATAAACAATATAACTACAAAGCACAGCACACAAAAGAGGTTCATGCATGCATGTAAACGGGGTATGTCCTTCTCACCAATAATCTAAATCCACTTGGCAATTCCAACTTGGAGCACCTTTCCATAGCTTTGGCGGGTTTCAAAACCTGCCAAGTGGACAGTCTCCCATGGTGGGAAAAGAAAACCACGGCTAGCTAGTAGCTAACACTTCCTTGTTTTTCTCTCAGTTGCCGCCACTTTGATGACGTGCCAAGATATTCCAGCCGCAAGTGACACCAAACAAATTGTGGTACGTATCCGAGTTAATTAATCAATAAGATGCTGAGAAAACTGATCAGTGCAGACAAAATGTACTTGGTGATGATACTAATTTCCTTCATTGGGAATTACCATCAATATCACAGTTATCTTGTGCATTTTACTTCATACATACAGTTTTACAAATTAAGTACACCTATCTCATGCGAATAACTGTTGTTATCCCATTTTATGAAATTTCCCACACAGGAAAAAAAATGCAGGTTCAACACATCATCCTACAAAAGTATACCTACAATTTTCTTTTGTCATTGTTCTCTAAAGCTGGAGATGTGATTTCTAGTGCAGGAGTGTTTCGTTAAAACCATGAATTTGAAGCGTGGCCCAGCCTTTAGAAGCTAATATTGCGATGCACTTGCAGATAGCTCTTGTTTTACGTGTTAACCTTTTATACATTGAAACACTCTCTAATATGTACAGTTTTTTTTTTTGAACAACTCTAATATGTTCAGTTGATTGCTACCTTTTGTTATTAAAAGTTTTGATTGCACGTTTTCCAGGAAGCCATCTGTTTGCGAAAGCGGAGTGAGTATTAGTGTTGCTAAAATAATAAGACGCCCATGAAATGCATGAACTGTGCATGTGCGCAATGCGAAGCAGCTAGGACGTTGCCACAAGTTAACTCCAAACTCCCCAGACCTGGAAAATTTTCCTGTCAAAGTCTACTCTCCACATACGCTCCGAGTGGATTCCATGAACTTGACCAAACCAATACTGCGTCTGCAGCTAGCATGCGTTCTTGCATGCATGGACCAAAACCAATGGACGATCTCCAGCTGCAGAATATATGCAAGTTGCAGCAGGGGATATCATCAAGGTGATATTAAAATGAAAAAGGGTGTGAACATTACAATTCTTATCTGTCCATGCATGCATCTGTGACGCCATCCACAGAATTTGCCTGCTGCCTAGTTCTATATGGAGTAGAGGTTCTTTGAATCTGCATATGCTCAACATATGATCACCAGAAACCTACTATAGTATTCTAGGTGCAAGTGGCAATAAGCTCCATTCTTTGAACCATACACATCGATCGATCATAAAGGTGATCGAATAGCTATGGCCAGCTAAGGGACAAGTTGGTTGTCCTTTGATCTGAACAGGTTGCAAGTTGCAAGAGGTGGAATTGAGGGTGGCTGGTTGGAGATGGAAACTTGAGCCAGCAACTTGTTAGGTCTGATACTGTGTGCTGCTGGTCCGAAACCATGGAAAAGGTTTTCCCTTGGAAACCAACAAGTTGCTCTCCATTCTAACAAAAAATGGACCCTACAAATCATTCTGTGGTGATCATGCTTTCCCCCTTGGCTTGAATGGGTCTAGAGACACAAATCCATGCATGAAGCCACACCTAGTCCGATTCAAATTTCTTCCACTGTCACATTCTAGCCTAGGATATGCTCCGAATAGTGGTCAGACCGTGTTCGGCGATTAACAAGAGAAACCGGTCGTAGATGGAGTGCCGGATTTTTAGTCAATACGTATATATGTCTTTGTCGCAAAAATGAGGTGTCATTCATTAAGTACGGACTTTTAGTAGACACATTGTAAAATTCACTCAGTATCAACTATGTGCACTTGCATATTTCGCATTTAAAACAGGAATCATGTTTGTTGTGTATTAGAATGCGAGTACTTGCTCTCACAAAAAGAATGATTACTTGCAATGCGCAAAAGGTAGACATATTTGTAATGTACGCAAAATTATATATTGTTGGACAAAATATACCAACTATTTGTAGATGTGTGTACATGTTCGTTTTTTTTGGTAAAATCATGAATCTGTTTACATCTTGTTGGCAAAATTTTGGTAGTGGTCATAATTTTGTACAATGTGCACTGGAGTTATGCGGATGCCCACTTTCTTTTAGGAAGGTGCAGGTATAAGCACCCATGTTCTTTATAGTATTCCCATCATTTGTGCTTTATGTATGGATAATATGAATTTATCATCAGGCCAGCTAGCTACACTTGCCTTAGAAGGGGAACTACTAAGTTTCAAGCTACATCGTGTATAACTAATGATCTGATAAGAAAATAAAATAGAACATATATAAGAATCAAATGTTGAAGCATATATGGGTGTGTAGTTCCCATCGGAAACAAAAAAGTAGGTCCATGTTTATCTCAAAATTGATCTTCAATGTAATTGTATACCTTGCAATATATATGTATTCTCTAAAAAAAGCCTTAACTATGTAACAATAATAATAATAATAATAATAATGATGATGATGATGATGATGATGATGATGATGATAATAGTAATAGTAATAATAATAATAATAATAATAATAATAATAATAATAATAATAATAATAATAGTACCAATGATATAAGAATACATCAAGGACCGAGAGTGAAACCTAAGGGGAAAGAAAGCCAGTCGATCAGCTCCTTCCTTCCAAAATATAGCGCGTGTATTTATTTTTTCCAAAGATTAAACTTCACAAAGTTTGACCAAGATTTTAGATAAAAATATCAACATAAAAAAAATTCACAACGTATCTAATGATATTTATTTTATTATATATGTACATAATTTCTATAAAAAACTTGGTCAAACATTTTATGAAACTTGACTTTTGGAAAAGGAAATCTATACACACTATATTTTGCTAGTGCAGACAGACATGTTCTTTCCTTCTTGATTTTTTCGACCACATTTGATGCAAAGGAGGGTTAGTTACTGAAGACTGTTGGCAAATGCTATAAAAAATTGCGGGTAAACTCTTGTATTACTTAACACACTGTCCGTACAATCAGATTTGGCTAGCCCTAAAGAATTTTATCTCACTTGTTATTGAAAAAATTAATGAAGTGCAAAACAATACAAGTAGATACCAACTTTGCCGGAAAACATGGAAAATAGACATGAAAAAGGAGAAGAGGCGAAGCTAATTTGTGCCTCGAGTGTGTTGTATGGTAACCGGTGCATGGGCATGGCGGTAGGAAGATTTTGCTGTTTTTTTTAACACAATACAGACGCAAGCGCTCATACATACACGCATGCATTCATCCCTATAAACGCACACACGAACATGCTAACCGTATGAGCACCTTCGAGAGACTGAGCCGGCATATCATCTTGAGATTTACGAAGTCACTGTAGGCACCTCGTCGTTGACAGGAACGTCTCCTCCCACTGAAAGTGCATCGGCGAAAATCCTGAAATAAATCCAGCAATAATGCGAGCACCAGGACTTGAATCCTGGTTGGCTGAGGATACCACTGTCCCTCTAGCCATCCAACCACAAGTTGGTAGAAAGAGTTTGCTGCTGGCATCGTTCTGTTGGGTTTTTTCCTAACCATGATGGGGGGGGGGGGGGGGGGGGGGTCCCACTACATGGTTCAATCGCAGTTGCTTATGTTATGTACTTGTAGATAATTTCGGCTTCATCAATCAACTTAAATGAAATATGGTCGTGTGCGTTACGATTACACGAAAGCTGGGTGTTCCAGACTCCTTTTCAGAAAAGGGTTAGGAATCTTCTTTGTGCATGGTTTGGCGGGAATGGATGACCACTTTGTTGCTTTCCTGCTCATTTTCGGATGCAGAGGACCGAGACAGTGTTCTAATCTAATTTTTGTTCCCAGCAGGAGCAGGGTCCTCTCACATAGTAGCATTACTGAAAGTTGGTTAGATAGTCTCATGTAAAATATGCACAGACATATTGCATTGCTAAAGAGACGCATGACATGATTGGCAAGACTTGACTATGCACATACGCACGCGGCCGGTGGAGCCATTGACCGGTGACCTGTGACCATTGATCGCCAAGAAAGTTTTTGACGCCTGACTGCACGTGAAGCATTCATGGCCTTGTCGTGCGACCGTGCACGGGTTTTCATTGGCCAGAACACAAGTGACGACAAGGTAGGCAACAGGAGAGAGCATGCACACAGGAGTAGTAGTAGTAGTAATACTTACTGCCTGTACGTTTTGAGCATGGATTGCCTGCCCGCATTGGTGAACATGCACAGGTAGTGCATAAATGTTCTGACCAAGCATTGGTGAGGTGGCCAGAGAGTGTGAATCGGTGCAAGTACGTTGTTGTATTGGCCTAGCACTGCTCCAAAAGATGCGAGTAAATATGCCTCCGTGGTATAGTACTAAAAGAATCATGGCTCATTATCACTGACCTAAACGATTTCCTCTCTCAGCACACACGCTTGACATGCACACAGGAGTAGTGGTAATACTTACTGCATGTACGTTTTGAGCATGGATTGCCTGGCCGCATTGGCGAACATGCACAGGTAGTACATAAATGTTCTGACCAAGCATCGGTGAGGTGGCCAGAGCCCAGACATGACGATGCATGCATGAGAGTGAAGTAAATCGCACAAAACCACCATTTTGAAGGCTAGGTTTGCGAAAAACACTACAATACATTTTTTTCTTCAGAAAATACCACGTCTATGGTATTATTATTATTTTTTTTGCAAAAACCACTGATCGGCGGATTTGACTCGATTGAGAATGTTTATGACAGATTGGGCCCGCTAGTCAGGCTGATGTGGCACCGCCTAAGTAATTGCGACGTTGGCAAACATTATCATCATGTGTGGCCCCGCGGGGTCAATCTGTCATTGAAAGAAAAAAGAAAGAAAATATCTGGTGCTCCGTGCTCGTCAACCTCCCGCTGCTGGACAGAGGAGTGTTGTGGCCGCCGGCGCTGGCGTCGACTGTGGCCCGAGGGAGCTCGCCGGCGACGGCTCTGGAACAGGCAATCCGTGCGCGCGTTCGGGTGGTGGCTGCGGGGTCGCATGGGACGGCCTGCAGCGTTGCCGCCATGGGCCAGGCCGCGACGGCCGAAGAGCTGCAATGGCGGCGCCCACAGGGCTTCCCCGAAGGAACTCGGGGGCGGCGGCAGTTTGAGGGCATCCAGAGGAGTCGGTTACGCCGAAGGAAAGGGAGGAGAGGGCTGCTGGGAAGGAATTTGGCTGACGGGACGAGCGGCGGCACCTCGGCCATTGGAGGGGGGAGGAGCTCTGAGACTTGGGGAAGGAGTCGGGGACTGCAAGGGGGCAACGGGATCCTTGAGCCCTTGCGAGCCACCCGAGGTCTCCGTCGAAGCAGAGCCCGCCATCGTCATTGCCGCACCGAGGCGGAGGCCGCCCTTCGTCCGCCCACGACCAAGGCAGAGGCCTCCCCGCCGCCAGTGCTCCCCTGCGGATTCCATCCTTGAGCAGGGCCGCCGCATCCCGGCGCCGCGGTCCTTGTCGTCCTTGACCTTCCTCGCCTGGCTGAGACTCGCGACGCCGGCCTTTGTCCGCCGGCCTGTGCACTGCACTCAAACTGTTCGATGGAATGCCAAAGAGAGGCTTGATAGGCTGACAAGCGGGCCCCACATCCAACAAACGTTTTCATGTAACGGTGTGAGAAACTGGTGCCACCTCAGCCTGACCGGCGGGCCCCATTTGTCATAAACTCACTTAACCGAGCCCGATCTGCCGATCAGTGTTTTTTGCAAAAAATTACCATAGACGTGGTGTTTTCTGCAAAAAAATGTATTGTATTGTTTTTCGCAAACCTAACCTTCAAAGTGATGGTTTTGTGCAATTTACTCCATGAGAGTGTGAATCGGTGCAAGTACGTTGTTGTACTATTGGCCTAGCACTGCTCCAAAAGTTTAAACGGCCTAGCATTTGCCTAAAATAGGATGTACTAAAAGAGGTGAGTAAATATGCCTCCATGGTTAAAGTACCAAGCGCATCCACTAGTAGAAAACAAGGCTTTCGTTTGGCCAGAAAAGAGCATTAATCCCTGTTGCATTATGAACCGGGACTAATGTGAGCATTAGTCCCGGTTCGAGCGGCTAAGGCATCGTACATGCATTAATCCCGGTTCAAATGGGACCTTTAGTCCCGGTTGGTGCCACGAACCGGGACTAAAGGGTGCGATGCCCATTAGTACAGGTTCGTGACACCAACCGGTACTAAAGGTTAGACCTTTAGTACCGGTTCGTGCCACCAACCGGTACTAACACTACTAGGGAAAAGGCTAGCAGCAGCGCGGGTTTTAGATGTATCAGTAGTGCGGGGACATGCGCTACTAATAAGGCGCTACAGCTAACGCATAGCAGCAGCGCGTGCACACCGGCGCTACTGCTACACAAGTGTAGCAGCAGCGCGGTTAGAGGAAGCTCGTTACTGCTAGTAGCGCTAGCGCGCTTTGCCTGGACGCGCTACTGCTATTGAGGCGCTGCTGCTAACTTATATACACTCGTTACTGCTAATTTAAGTAGTTTTTTTTGACATATTTGTTTTGTATTTGAACAGGCTTTGTAGAAGAATCTTTAGCACATAGAAATGTCATCATGATACACATACAAATGCCTGCGAGACCACAAATGTAATCATAGCATGTACATACAAATAGTCCCATCATAATCATCATCCAACACAAAGTGATATCTTGTCATCTTCTCAAAAATAGCGATACATGCAAGTCTCGAATACTTGCAACTACAACAACGTCATCCATCTAAACAAAGGTATACGCAAGAAGTGCTATCACTATGAGTGAGAGCGGAACTATGCAGTACATGAGGTGGCGGTTACGAGTCCTCTCTCGCGCTAGCGTGAACCTCAAGTAACTACCTTCTCCTTCTTGTCTGCTTTTGAAGCCTTTATGGCTGGCGCCCGTGAACCCATTCACTTGCGTCTGACACTCATGCCACTCGTTGTACACCCCCGGAACCTTCCCTTTGTACACGACATAGCATTTCCATCTTGCCATCAAGAAACTAGGTACCTGTTAGAGATGCATGTTAATGAAGAGGATGTACAATCATATATATGCAACAAAATATACTAGAGCAACACCGAAAAAGAAAGGGTTAGCAACTAGATGCAACATATACAGTACGCAAATTAATTAACTAGTAGCGCAAGTGTCCTTGAACTTTTTGAAATCCTCTTCCGTAAGTGTCGGATTTTCCTCCAGAATCTTGGACAGGGGTTCATCAGCCTCAATAGCTCGTTTCACCCTCCCTTTCCAGGAGGCCAAATCATTACTGAACATGCCCATGGCGTGATTGTTAATCTTTTTCATCTTCGGATCATCCAACGGTTGTTCTATGTTATCATCCCGGTCGGGGAACTTGAATCTCTTGTGCAACTTCGTTAGGAGCAACTGCGTCAAATGTTCTTTACTCCTTAAGTCATCGTCGTTGATGCTCGCGCATTCCCGTAGGATGCATCCTACTTGGTTCCCATAGCACTTGCGAGGTTCTTCCGGCTCTAACGGCTCAAACTTGCCAGGTGCCATCTTTGTGATCACAAGTCGTCCAATCCCTAGTTTGTTAGGTTTTCGTATCCTCTGCTTCTTATGCTTCCTCTTTTCGGTAGTGGCATCGGGGCCGTTACCTTCCCCGCCGGTACCTTCGTCGCCGGTACCTTCCCCACCGGTCTCGGTGCCGCCATCGGTGCCGGTGCCGTCGGTGTCGATGTCGGCGTCAGTACCATCATCGAGGCCGACCTGCAAACCTTGCTTAGCAGTCAAATAGTCGAGGTACTCTTGTTCACCCTCATAATCCATCTCGTCTGCATCTTGGTCAGAAGGCCCAGTTTCTTCGTTGTTCGACATGTTTCCTATGATTAAGTGTCCTCATTTATTTCTAAAAGTATGAATAAATGAGAAATGACATAAAAAGAAATCTATGTGCCAGCACTCGATATGCCAACTATGTAGCACAAATCATGCCTTTATTCATGGGAAATTTCGGCATGACCTTTGCTAAAAAATGGACATATCGAGCGCCTGAAATTCACCGGAACGGAAATGAATCAACATTCCGGTGTAACATAGGCCACTCGGATCATTTTCCAAACATGACATGTCCAAAACATGACATATGCACATATCACATGTCCAGTTCAAATTTGCATATAAATTCAGCTAATTTTGAAACCTAGCTAAATTCATAACTAAATAGATAACCTAATTAACATAACCGAAGAACCCTAGCAGAGAGAGAGGGGGGGAGGGTTTACAGAGGGTGCAGGGGCGAGGAGGCAGGCCCGACGACGGCCGGCAGGGGAGAGGAGGGAGGCGAGGGCCGACGGATCGGGGGCGAGCGCGCCAGGGTCGGGGGCGAGCGCCGGTGCCGGAGTCTGGGGCGAGGGCCGGCCGGGTCGGGGGCGAACGCCGGGGTCGGGGGCTAGCGCTGGCGCTGGGGTCGGGGTCGAGGGCCGGGTCGGGGGCGAGCGCCGGGGTCGGGGGCTAGCGCCGGCGCCGGCGGAGTCGGGGGCGAGCGACGGGGCCGGGTCGGTCGCGGCGGTGCGACGGGGGAGAGAGAGTGGGGATTTGGGGGGAAAAGGCGGGATGAAGCAGGGCGAGTGAGAATTTTGGGTTAAGTGGATGTAGCAGTAGCGCATTATGTCAAAACGCGCTGCAACTAACATCAGTAGCTGTAGCGGTTTAGGCAAAATGCGCTACTACTAAATTCAGTACCTGCAGCGGTTTATGCAAAACACGCTGCTACTACCATCGCTACTGCCAGTTTTCCTTTTTTTTTCTTTTTTTTATCCCACTTTTATTTCCCGAGGGCAGTGAACGAAGGGAGGGCGATATATATTGCATCATTTGACGGTTAAATATGTATGCAAAATAGGAACATATATATTACACATCATTGGACCCATGCATAATAATGGCTAAGTGTGTATACAAAATAGGAACATGTATATATATTACACATCATTGGACCGATAACATATACGTTTCCTTAGTGCTGACGTTTTCGTTTTTGAGTCAGCTTCTTTCCCTTCTTGTTCGTCGAAAAATAATTGAGCCCCTCATTGTGACTTTGCCTTCTCCATGGAGTATGATTTTTCTTAGGTAATGTAGTATTGATTATTCTTTTGACGTATACTTCATCATCATCGTCATCTTCCCTCATTGGGTTGCCGTACTGATCATAGTCTTCCTCGTTGGCAACTCCATCCATTCCAATGATGTTCCTTTTGCCTCTCCTCACGACAACACGGCCGGGATTGCGCGGGTCAGTTATGAAGAAGCATTGTGTCACGTGCTTAGCGTGTACCCATGGCTCGTTTTTTGCGATAGCGTTCACGGTAGCGCTCTTGGCGTCGGGTATAGTCATGGTAGTGAACATCCGGCTTTCTCTCTCAACATTCTTAGCCCATCTGACACGGAACATCGTCGTGTTGTGCAGTCCAGAGTAGTCAAGCTCCCAGATCTCCTCGACCCTTCCATAAAATCGTTCAGTTGCGCCGTTGTTGCTGCCGGTCATGCATTCCATTGTCACCCCTGAGTTTTGATCATCACTGTCCATATCTTTGGCCTCCGTGTAGAACGTGTATCCGTTGATATCATATGCCTGATAGGTTACGAGGTTGGGCGAGGGGCCATGTGCTAAGGCGTATATGAGCAATCCGTCCTTAGAGCCCTCCTCCGGGGGATTAGCAATAATATGCTCTTTGAACCAATGCAGGAAAGTGGAGTTGTGCTCTCTAGTAACTTCGGCGTCCGTCCTGCATACCCCCCGGTCACGATACTTCTTTGCGATAATTTCTTTGTGCAATGCCACGAAAGGATCTACCTCGTCTAGGTGTTGTAGCACTACCAAGTTTGCTCTGTCAAAGTCGCTGAGTCGATCTGAGTATGCCACGTGCAGTTCCCTGCGACCGTTGCAGTGACCATCTCCTTCGAGCCTCCCATCGTGCTTGTTAACGGGCAAACCAACACTAACACCAGGCGGCTGGTCTGCGCCATATAGAAAATTCTCACAGAAAGAGATGCACTCTTGTGCCAAATAGCCCTGGACGATGCTTCCATCCGGATGGGACATGTTATGAACGAATCCTTTGATGATCCCATTCATCCTCTCAAACGGCATCATGTTGTGCAGGAATGACGGCCCCAGGTCTATTATGTCATCCACAATATGGACACACAGATGCACCATCACGTCGAAGAACGCGGGCGGGAAGTACATCTCAAGCTCATTCAGTATCACAACGATCTCTTCCTGTAGCCTTTGGAGCTGCTTCACACTGATCGACTTTCGAGAGATGACGTTGAAAAAGTTGCAGAGACCAATAAGCGTGTCACGGACGTGCTTGTCCATTATCCGTCTAAGGGCAACAGGTAGTATCTGCATCATCATCACATGACTGTTATGAGACTTCATCCCGCTGAACCTTTTCTTGTCCGTGTCTAGATATCTGCTTATCTTGCCACAGTAACCGGAACTAACGTTGACTCCGGTAAGGCACTTAAAGAAGGCATTGATCTCAGCCTGACTTAAGGTGAAGCAAGAAGGGGGGCAATAATCCTCTTTCTTTATTTTCTTGCCCTTCTTCTCCCGTGCCTCTGTCTCCGTCACTGTCTCGTCTGACATTTTACGAGGCGGCATGTGCAGATCTTCCCTGATTTTCAAATCTTGCAAGTCTTTTCTTGCCTTCGGCCCATCCTTGGTCTTATCCGGCATGTTCATCAGTGTTGCGAGCAAGCTCTCAAGGACATTCTTACAGATATGCATTTGATCAAGGCAATGAGGTGTATCAAGTTTGTGCTAGTACTCCAAGTCCCAGAACACAGACCTCGTCTTCCATACCTTCAGCAGCGGCTCCGGCGCCTTTCTCATCGTCTTTCCCGGCGCGGGGCACTCCTTCCAGTTTTTTAACAGCTCATCGATTTCGGCACCGCTCCGCTTACATGGAGGTCCTCGATGCTCAGCGTGACCATTGAATAGATCTCCACGGTTTCTCCATGGGTCATCCTGTTCAAGCCATCTTCGATGCCCCATGTACACGATTTTCCCTGACCCGCTATCTTTCCTTGGCGTTAGCTGCTGAGACATCGTATCATCCATGCACTGCGTGCATCCACAATATCCATGGCACACCTGGCCTGCCACATATCCGTAACCGAGATAGTCCTGCACTGTCGTGATCAGCGCGGCTCTCATGTTGAAATACTCACCTTTGCTGGCGTCCCATGTCTTGGCCGGTGTTTTGCATAACGTGTCTAACTCCTCTTGAAGTAGCCCCAGATACAAATTAATATTACTTCCTGGTTGTTTCGGCCCTTGAATAAGCATGCTCATGTGAATGTACTTCAATTTCATGCACAACCAGGGGGGAGGTTGTACATCCATACAAACACGGGCCATGTGCTATGGTTGGTGTTCTGGTTGCCAAACGGATTCATGCCATCGATACACGCGCCGAGCACGATGTTCCTTGCATCACATTCAAAATACCGATAGAAGCTGTTCAACGCTCTCCACTGGCTTCCATCCTTCACGTGTCTCAACTTCGGATCATCTCCATCGTCGGGCTTCTTCCTCTCCGGGTGCCAGCGCATTAGCTTAGCTTCCTTGGGATCTACAAAATACCTCTGGAGACGAGGAGTGATCGGTAAGTACCATACAACTTTCTGGGGACATTTCTTCCCGGCCTTCTTGTATCGAGAAGCATTGCACACCGAATAGCTTGTTTTTTCAGCTTGCTCCTTCCGATAAATTATGCAATCGTTGATGCATGCATGGTATCTAACGTGTGGCAGATCAAGATGGCACACGATCTTCTTGGCCTCATCAACACTAGTAGGACATAGATTACCCGCGGGAAGAACATCCTTTAGGTACTTGAGATGCTCATCGAGGCTAGTGTCGGTCCATTTGTTTTTGGCCTTCGTCTTCAGGAGTTGGAGCGTGAAACTCAAGCGGGTCACCTCAGGATTGCAACCATCATACAATGGAGTGTTCGAGTCTACCACCAGTTGCTCCAGCTTAGCCTCCTCTCTGGAAGCAGCTCTCTCAGTACTCGTCTCCTTGCGAAGCAATGCTTGAACATGAGGGTCCCGCACAATTGAACTTAGTACCGACGAACTCTGCTGCGTGGAGTCCATGTCGTTCTCTCCGCCGCCATGTCCGGCTCCTTCTCCTCCGCCATGTCCGGCCCCTTCTCCGCCGCCATGTCCGACCCCTTCTCCGCCGCCATGTCCGGCCTCTTCCCCGCCGCCATTATCAATCATCTCTTCATCTTGCCACGTGTCATCATTGCCTGCCCTGTCGACATCCTCAACATCGTCATCCTCATCTTCAATTATACACCGAGTATAGCCATCCATGAAACCAGTCATGAGCAGGTGCCCTTCGACACGACCATCATCATGGGGGTCGAGCCAAACTATTCCTTTGCATTTTCTACACGGACATAAAACCTCTGTCCGGTTATTTTCTTTCATGTCCTGCACCGCCGATCGCAACCATCTATCCACCATCGTTCCACTGACCATCGTCAACTCTGCACGGTAATAATAAACAAATTGATTATAAAAATGCATGCATGCATCAAAGTCATAAAAAAATTGGCATGACCTTCCCTAAAAATAGGACATATATGGATCTAGAGTTTGCCCGGAATTCGCCGAAACGGAAATAAATCGACATTTCGGCAAAACATAGGCAACTCAAAAGCACAATTTGGCGGCGTCAACTCATGCCACACACACAATTTCCACAAACATATCACACACACATAAACATATTTCCATTTTGCAAAAGCATGAAATTTTCATCACCTCTATCTCGATCGAGATCGAGCACACGGTGGAGATGATGTTGTAGGGAGATCAAAAGTGCACAAAGCTCTTCTTGACAAAGATAGATCTAGTTAGCTAGGGGGCAAATAGGTGACTTAACTAAATCCTACATCTACCTAGCTACCTAATTTGGGAGGAGACAACTTCAACTAGTGGAGTGGGAAGGAAAAAGAGAAAGGAGATGCATTAATGGAGGTGGTGTAGTTAGGTAGGAGTAATGAAGAGAGAGAAAGGTGGATAGAAGAGAGAGAGTAATGGGGGGAGAAGTATTGAGGAAGAAGAAGAGTGAGAGTGGGAGCATGTGGTGGAGGTAGGGGGAAGGGAAGAGAGGAGGGGGAGGGGGAGGTAGGGGGAAGGGAAAGAGAGGAGGGGGAGGGGAAGGACGGGTGGAGAAAGTTGGTGGATTGGTGCGGGTTAGCAGTAGCGCGGGATCTAAAACGCGCTGCTGCTAAGTAATTAGCAGCAGCGCGCTTCGGGATACGGCGCTACTGCTAACTGGGACAAAAAAGTGTGGCAATTTGAAATTTAGCAACAGCGATCTCAAAAAAAAGCGCTACTACTACAACCTTACCAGTAGCGCGGTTCCCGAGACCGCGCTACTGCTAATTAGAGTTAGGTGAACACCACCGGGCGATATTTGTAGGAGCGCGTTTTACGCCGAGCGCGCTACTGCTAAATCCGCATCCGGACATGTTTTGCAAAAAGTGTAGGGAAAATGTAAAATGGCTATAACTTTTGCATACGATGTCAGAAAAAAGTATAATATGTCAAAATGTTCAGCATGAAAATCCGCATCCGATTTTGACAGCCTATGGCATGTTTGCTCAAATTCTAAAAGGAAAAAAAGTTATGCTCAAATTTCATTTTTTTTTGAATTTTTGTTAAATCTGGTCAAACTATGGTCAAAATATCTATTCAAGAAGTATTATTGTTACTAAATAATTATTCAAGAATATTAGCGTTACTAAATAATTATTTCAGTTTTTTTTTGAATTTTGGTCAAATCTGGTCAAACTGTGGTCAAACTATGGTCAAACCGTGGTCAAACTATGGTCAAACTACTTATTCAAGAAATATTAGTGTTACTAAATAATTATTTCAGTTTTTTGAATTTTGGTCAAATCTGGTCAAACTGTGGTCAAACTATGGTCAAACTGTGGTCAAACTACTTATTCAAGAAATATTAGTGTTACTAAATAATTATTGTTTTTAGGACAATAGTTTCAAAATCAAATAGTGAAATGTGTGACTTCATGCTCAAGCTAAATTCCTGAGGGTTAATAGGATTGACATCTTACTATTGTCAGGAAAACAACAAGTGCAGACTTGGAAACGAGGGAGAATAGAACCCGGAAGTGAAGCGTGCTCAGGCTGTAGTAGTGAGAGGATGGGTGACCGTCCGAGAAGTTTGATGATTTGGAATGATGAAGGGTAATTAAAGATTAGAGGTTAAATTGAGCAGTGATGAGGGGTGATTAGAGATTAGAGGTTAAAATAATTCTGAAATTTGAAAATAAAAAAAATAAAAAAAATCATAAAATTTCCTTTAGTATCGGTTGGTGTTACCAACCGGGACTAAAGGTGGACCTCCAGGCAGCGGCCAGGTGGAGGGCCTTTAGTCCCGGTTCGTGTAAGAACCGGGACTAAAGGGGGAGGCTTTAGTAACGACCCTTTAGTCCCGGTTCCAGAACCGGGACTGAAGGACCTTATGAACCGGGACAAAAGGCCCTTTTTCTACTAGTGATCGTGGCTCATTTTCACAGACCTAAACGTTTTCCTCTTTTCTCCGAAAGTAAGACATAAGGGGTTATTTAATTTGAGACTAAGTTTGTCAAAGATCGTCACATCTAAGGTTAAACAAGTTTGACCAACTTAAATGGGTGTTTGGTTCAAGCACCACTTTAGGCAATTCACACTAGGATCCCACATCACATATACTCAAAAGGCGTGGCAAAATTCCCGTAGTTTTGCCAACTTGTTGCTCTCATTTTAAAGAACTTTACTTTAGACAAGTTTGACAATATTATGTGGCTAAGTGTGGCATTGCTAGCCTCAGAAAAAGAAGCTCATTTTTTGCGAGGGTAAAATAGTTTTATTCCATAGGTGCAGAGTTACCAGCTGGCAAAAGCTCACCGATACAAGTGAAGGAAATATGCCCTAGAGGCAATAATAAAGTTATTATTTATTTCCTTATTTCATGATAAATGTTTATTATTCATGCTAGAATTGTATTAACCGAAAACTCAGTACATGTGTGAATACATAGACAAACATAATGTCACTAGTATGCCTCTACTTGACTATCTCGTTGAATCAAAGATGGTTAAGTTTCCAAACCATAGACATGAGTTGTCATTTGATTAATGGGATCACATCATTAGGAGAATGATGTGATTGACTTGACCCATTCCATTAGCTTAGCACTTGATCGTTTAGTGTTCTCCTATTGCTTTCTTCATGACTCATACATGTTCCAATGACTATGAGATTATGCAACTCCTGTTTACTGGAGGAACACTTTGTGTGCTACCAAACGTCACAACATAACTGGGTGATTATAAAGGTGCTCTACAGGTGTCTCCGAAGGTACTTGTTGGGTTGGCGTATTTTGAGATTAGGATTTGTCACTTCAATTGTCGGAGGGGTATCTGTGGGCCCACTCGGTAATGCAAATCACTATAAGCCTTGCAAGCATTGTAGCTAATGAGTTAGTTACAGGATGATGTATTACGGAACGAGTAAAGAGACTTGCCGATAACGAGATTGAACTAGGTATTGAGATACCGACGATCGAATCTCGGGCAAGTAACATACCGATGACAAAGGGAACAACGTGTGTTGTTATGCGGTTTGATCAATAAAGATCTTTGTAGAATATGTGGGAGCCAATATGAACATCCAGGTTCCACTATTGGTTATTGACCGGAGACGTGTATCAGTCATGTCTACATCGCTCTCGAACCCGTAGGATCCGCACGCTTAAAGTTCGGTGATGATCGGTATTATGAGTTTTTGTGTTTTGATATACCGAAGGTAGTTCGGAGTCCCGGATACGACGAGGAGTCGCCAAATGGTCGAGACGTAAAGATTGATATATTGGACGACTATGTTTGGACAACGGAAGGGTTTCGGGAGGTTTCGGGCATATACCGGAGTACCGGGGTTATCGGAACCCCCTGGGGAGTTAATTGGGCCTCATAGGCCTTAGTGGGAGAAGAGGAGGGGCGGCCAAGGGCAGCCGTGCGCCCCCTCCCCCTATAGTCCGAATTGAACAAGGAGGGGGGGGGGCGCCCCCCTTTCCTTCTCTTCCTCTCTCCCTTCCTTTCTCCCTCCTACTCCAACTAGGAAAAGAGGGAGTCCTACTCCTCCCTGGCGCGCCCTCCTCCTGGCCGGCCGCCTCCCCCCTGCTCCTTTATATACTGAGGCAAGGGGCACCCCATAGACACACAAGTTGATCTGTTGATCTCTCCCAGCCGTGTGCGGTGCCCCCTCCACCATATTCCACCTCGGTCATATCATAGCGGTGCTTAGGCGAAGCCCTGCGTTGGTAGCAACATCATCACCGTCATCACACCGTCGTGTTGACGGAACTCTCCCGTGAAGCTGTGCTGGATCGGAGTTTGCGGGACGTCATCGAGCTGAAGGTGTGCTGAACTCGGAGGTGCCGTACGTTTGGTACTTGGATCGGTCAGATCGTGAAGACATACGACTACATCAACCACGTTGTGCTAACGCTTCCGCTTTCGGTCTACGAGGGCACATGGACTACACTCTCCCCTCTCGTTGCTATGCATCACCATGATCTTGCGTGTGCATAGGATTTTTTCCGAAATTACTACATTCCCCAACAGTGGCATCCGAGCCAGGTTTTATGCGTAGATGTTATATGCACGAGTAGAACACAAGTGAGTTGTGGGTGATACAAGTCATACTGCTTACCAGCATGTCATACTTTGGTTCGGCGATATTGTTGGATGAAGCGGCCCGGACCGACATTACACGTATGCTTACGCGAAACTGGTTCTACCGACGTGCTTTGCACATAGGTGGCTGGCAGGTGTCAGTTTCTCCAACTTTTGTTGAACCGAGTGTGGCTACGCCCGGTGCTTGAGAAGGTTAAAACATCACTAACTTGACGAACTATCATTGTGGTTTTGATGCGTAGGTAAGAACGGTTCTTTCTCAGCCCGTAGCAGCCACGTAAAACATGCAACAACAAAGTAGAGGACGTCTAACTTGTTTTTGTAGGGCATGTTGTGATGTGATATGGTCAAGACATGATGCTATATTTTATTGTATGAGATGATCATGTTTTGTAACGAAGTTATCGACAACTGGCAGGAGCCATATGGTTGTCGCTTTATTGTAAGCAGTGCAATCGCCCTGTAATTGCTTTACTTTATCACTAAGCGGTAGCGATAGTCGTAGAAGCAATAGTTGGCAAGACGACAACGATGGTATTATGGAGATCAAGGTGTCGCGCCGGTGACGATGGTGATCATGACGGTGCTTCGGAGATGGAGATCACAAGCACAAGATGATGATAGCCATATCATATCACTTATATTGATTGCATGTGATGTTTATCTTTTATGCATCTTATTTTGCTTAGATCGACAGTAGCATTATAAGATGATCTCCAACTAAATTTCAAGGTATAAGTGTTCTCCCTGAGTATGCACCATTGCGAAAGTTCTTCGTGCTGAGACACCACGTGATGATCGGGTGTGATAAGCTCTACGTTCAAATACAACGGGTGCAAGACAGTTTTGCACACGCGGAATACTCAGGTTAAACTTGACGAGCCTAGCATATGCAGATATGGCCTCGGAACACTGAGACCGAAAGGTCGAGCGTGAATCATATAGTACATATCATCAACATAGTGATGTTCACCATTGAAAACTACTTCATCTCACGTGATGATTGGACATGGTTTAGTTGATTTGGATCACGTGATCACTTAGATGATTAGAGAGATGTCTATCTAAGTGGGAGTTCTTAAGTAATATGATTAATTGAACTTAAATTTATCATGAACTTAGTACCTGATAGTATTTTGCTTGTCTATGTTGTTGTAGATAGATGGCCCGTGCTGTTGTTCCGTTGAATTTTAATGCGTTCCTTGAGAAAGCAAAGTTGAAAGATGATGGTAGCAATTACACGGACTGTGTACGTAACTTGAGGATTATCCTCATTGCTGCACAGAAGAATTACGTCCTGGAAGCACCGCTAGGTGCCAGACCTGCTACAGTAGCAACACCAGATGTTATGAACATCTGGCAGAGCAAAGCTGATAACTACTCGATAGTTAAATGTGCCATGCTTTACGGCTTAGAACCGGGACTTCAACGATGTTTTGAACGTCATGGAGCATATGAGATGTTCCAGGAGTTGAAGTTAATAGTTCAAGCAAATGCCCGGATTGAGAGATATGAAGTCCCCAATAAGTTTTATAGCTGCAAGATGAAGGAGAAAAGTTCTGTCAGTGAGCATATACTCAGAATGTCTGGGTATAACAATCACTTGATTCAACTGGGAGTTAATCTTCCGGATGATAGTGTTATTGACAGAATTCTTTAGTCATTACCACCAAGCTACAAGAGCTTCATGATGAACTATAACATGCAAGGGATGGATAAGATGATTCCCGAGCTCTTCGCAATGCTAAAGGCTGCGGAGGTAGAAATCAAGAAGGAGCATCAAGTGTTGATGGTTAACAAGACCACCAGTTTCAAGAAAAAGGGAAAAGGGAAGAAGAAGGGGAACTTCAAGAAGAACGGCAAACAAGCTGCTGCTCAAGAGAAAAAACCCAAGTCTAGACCAAAGCCTGAGAATGAGTGCTTCTACTGCAAGCAGACTGGTCACTGGAAGCGGAACGGCCCCAAGTATTTGGCGGATAAGAAGGATGGCAAGGTGAACAAAGTTATATATGATATACATGTTATTGATGTGTACCTTACTAATGCTCGCAGTAGCACATGGGTATTTGATACTGGTTCTGTTGCTAATATTTGCAACTCAAAACAGGGACTACGGATTAAGCGAAGATTGGCTAAGGATGAGGTGACAATGCGCGTAGGAAATGGTTCCAAAGTTGATGTGATCGCGGTCGGCACGCTACCTCTACATATATCTTCGGGATTAGTTTTAGACCTGAATAATTGTTATTTGGTGCCAGCGTTGAGCATGAACATTATATCTGGATCTTGTTTGATGCGAGACGGTTATTCATTTAAATCAGAGAATAATGGTTGTTCTATTTATATGAGTAATATCTTTTATGGTCATGCACCCTTGAGGAGTGGTCTATTTATATTAAATCTCGATAGTAGTGATACACATATTCATAATATTGAGGCCAAAAGATGCAGAGTTGATAATGATAGTGCAACTTATTTGTGGCACTGCCGTTTAGGTCATATTGGTGTAAAGCACATGAAGAAACTCCATTCCGATGGACTTTTGGAATCACTTGATTATGAATCACTTGGTACTTGCGAACCATGCCTCATGGGCAAGATGACTAAAACGCCGTTCTCCGGAACTATGGAGCAAGCAACAGATTTGTTGAAAATAATACATACTGATGTATGTGGTCCGATGAATGTTGAGGCTCGCGGCGGGTATCATTATTTTCTCACCTTCACAGATGATTTGAGTAGATATGGGTATATCTACTTAATGAAATATAAGTCTGAAACTTTTGAAAAGTTCAAAGAATTTCAGAGTGAAGTTGAAAATCATCGTAACAAGGAAATAAAGTTTCTACGATCTGATCGTGGAGGAGAATATTTGAGTTACGAGTTTGGTCTTTATTTGAAACAATGCGGAATAGTTTCGCAACTCACGCCATCCGGAACACCACAGCGTAATGGTGTGTTTGAACGTCGTAATCGTACTTTACTAGATATGGTGCGATCTATGATGTCTCTTACTGATTTACCGCTATCATTTCGGGGTTATGCTTTAGAGACGGCTGCATTCACGTTAAATAGGGAACCATCTATGTGACGCCCGGGTAATCAAGCTACAGTAACCCTCTGGTAATGATGCCACGTCACCTCGATTATTGTTGATAATCTTGCCTTAGTTCAGAGCCGATCCAAATTCAAAGTCAAAACAATTAAAGTTTTCAAAAGTCAAAACTAAATAGTCCCTAATATGTCAAATAATCCATAATAAATGTTGGTGAATAAATCATCTTTTAATTACATACTTAAATGCACTAAATAAACTAAAACAGTGATAAAACAATTATCTAAAATGCTTTTAAGATAATAGCAAATGCAAAATACTTTATTTAAAAGTGCCAAAATATTTGGGGCTGTGACCTATTTAATAACACCAAATTAGCTGTCACTTTTAAATTTTATAAAACTAAAATAAGAGAAAACAAAAAAAGTAATAGAATAAAAGAAGGAAAAGAAAACAGAACAAAAAAAGGGAGAAAAGGCCCCCCGGCCAACTGGGCCAGAAGGCCCAGCTGGCTGACCCATTTGGCCCAGCCGGCCCCTCCACTCTCTCCATATCCCCACCTGGGGGGAAACCTTAACCCACCGACACCTCACTTCCCCCCCCCCCCGCCCCCACGAAGATATCTCCCCCTCTCCCTGATTGGATCAGGATCGAGGAGGGAGGCCGCTCGACGCCGCCCCGCGCCCGGAGCTTGTCCTCGCCGGACCTCCCTCGTCGGCCTGCCTCCTCTCCGCCCCCGACGCCCTTTGCCGTCCACCGCCGCCCGAAGCGCTGCCTCGACCTCGCCACACGGCGCTGACGCTGGAGCTGACCCTCGCCGGACCGCTCCGCCATCGCCAACGCCGCCTCGACCTCGTCTCCTCCCGCTCCGCTGCGTCGTCCCCGTCGACCACCCCGAGCCTCCCCGAGCACGCTACCATTACCCTACCGGCCCCGCGAGCACCCCCGCGCCCCTCCTCTCTCTCCGTCGCCCGGCCGCGTCCCCGCCTGGCCTCACGGCGCCGCACCACACCGGCCGCCCCGTGCCATCGCCAGCCCCGCTCCGCGCCCTCCCCTACATGTCCTCGCGTGCGCGTTCACGCTCACCGCGCGGCAACCGCGCCCGTCCGCGCGCCCGCTCCCCGCCTTTGCTCGCGGCCACCACGGCCACGGTCGTTCCCGCTCGCGACCTTGTCCTTCCTCTCGTCGGCCCGTGCCTGCTGCTGCCCTTCCGCCGGCATTCCATTCCGGCGACCGCCCGTGCTGCACCGTCTACCACGCGCCTGGCGCCGGCGCCCCCTCTGCGCCCGCTCGGCCCTCTCCTGGGTCGGGCGCCCAGCAGCGCCTAGCGCCCGCACCTGTGGCGCCCGCAACACCCGAACCCACTATGGCCCCTAGGGCCTATGACAGCCGGGGCCCATGCCCCTGAGAACGTTTAAAAAAATAATAATAACAATAATAAAATTAATTAGTTAAATTAACAATTAATTAATTAGTGAATTAATTAAGTTGATTAATCCTGTTTAATTAATCTGATTAAGTTGTTACTTTAATTAAACAGTAATTAGTTTAACTAAACACTAATTAACCTAAACAGAGTATGACAGGTGGGTCCCACTGGACCCACACGTCAGTTGACCAGTCAACACCTCCGTTGACTGCTGACGTCATGTTGGCATCATGATGATGTCAGCAAACACTATTTTGGATAATGTTGTTTCAAAATAATTAAATTAATCCTAAAAATGATTTAAATCTTTAGAAAATAATATAAAATAATCTGTAACTCGGATGGAAAAACTTTGTACATGAAAGTTGCTCAGAACGATGAGACGAATCCGGATACGCACTCCGTTAGCCCGCCACAAATCCCTAGCATAGCAAACCTACAACATTTCACCACCGATTCATCTGTACGAAAACGCGAAACACTAGGAATACTTTCCCGGATGTTTCCCCCTTCGCTGGTACCACCTCCTACCACGTTAGGTCACCTATAGCACCGCGTATTGCCATGCTACACTTTGTGATACTTTGATTGCTCTGTTATTTATTGTGTTCCCATTCCGTTACTTCTTTCCGGTAGACCCCAAGGCTGCCGACAACCCCCAGTTCGACTATGGTGTTGAAGACCCCTCCTTGCCAGAGCAACCAGGCAAGCCGCCCCCTTGATCACCAGATATCACCTATTCTTCTTTATACTGCTTGCATTAGAGTAGTGTAGCATGTTACTGTTCGATTACTCCTATTCTGTTGCATAGCCTGTCATTGTTGCTACAATCATTGATACCTTACCCGCAATCCTAAATGCTTAGTATAGGATGCTAGTTTATCATCATTGGCCCTACATTCTTGTCAGTCTGCCTTGCTATACTATTGGGCCGTGATCACTCGGGAGGTGATCACGGGTATATACTATACATATATACATACTTTACAGATGGTGACTAAAGTCGGGTCAGCTTGTTGAGTACCCGCGAGTGATTCACGGATTGGGGGCTGAAAGGACCTTTGTCCCGACGGCCCTCTGTGTGGATCTTTGTGGCGGAGCGACAGGGCAGGTTGAGACCACCTAGGCGAGAGGTGGGCCTGGCCCTGGTCGGCGTTCGCGGTTGCTTCATAATAACACGCTTAACGAGATCTTGGTATTCGATTTGAGTCTAGCCACTAGCCTATACGCACTAACCAACTACGCGGGAAAGATATGGGCACTCGACATCATGGTATCAGCCGAAGCCTTCGTGACGTCAGCGACTGAGCGGCGCGCGCCGGGTTGGACTGCGTTAACGCAACTTCCTTTGTAATGGAGGTTGCTAGGTCTGCTCACTGGCCGCGTACGCAACATGCAGGTGTGCAACGGGCGATGGGCCCAGACCCTTGTGCACATAGGATTTAGACCGGCGTGCTGACCTCTTTGTTGTGCATGACGTGTTGATCTAACGAGGCCGGGCATGACCCAGGAAAGTGTGTCCGGCCAAATGGGATCGAGCGTGTTGGGTTATGTGGTGCACCCCTGCAGGGAAGTTAATCTATTCGAATAGCTGTGTCCCTCCGTAAAAGGACGACCCAGAGTTGTACCTTGACCTTATGACAACTAGAACCGGATACTTAATAAAACACACCCAGACAAGTTCCACAGACAACCCAGTGATCGCTTTTCCACAGGGCGACGAGGGGAGGATCGCCGGGTAGGATTATGCTATGCGATGCTACTTGGAGGACTTCAATCTACTCTCTTCTACATGCTGCAAGACGGAGGCTGCCAGAAGCGTAGTCTTCGATAGGACTAGCTACCCCCTCTTATTCTGGCATTCTGCAGTTCAGTCCACTGATATGGCCTCCTTACACATATACCCATGCATATGTAGTGTAGCTCCTTGCTTGCAAGTACTTTGGGTGAGTACTCACGGTTGCTTTGCTCCCTCTTTTCCCCCGTTTTCCTCTTCTTCTCGGATGCTGAAACCAGACGTTGCAGCCCAGGAGCCAGACGCCACCGTCGACGACGACTACTACACTTGAGGTGCCTACTACTACATGCAGGCTGCTGACGACGACCAGGAGTAGTTTAGGAGGATCCCAGGCAGGAGGCCTGCGCCTTTTTCGATCTGTATCCCAGTTTATGCTAGCCTTTTAAAGGCAAACTTGTTTAACTTATGTCTGTACTCAGATATTGTTGCTTCCGCTGACTCGTCTATGATCGAGCACTTGTATTCGAGCCCTCGAGGCCCCTGGCTTGTAATATGTTGCTTGTATGACTTATTTTTGTTTTTAGAATTGTGTTGTGATATCTTCCCGTGAGTCCCTGATCTTGATCGTACACGTTTGCGTGCATGATTAGTGTACGATTGAATCGGGGGCATCACAAGTTGGTATCAGAGCCGACTGCCTATAGGAATCCCCCTTCCAACTCCCTGGCCGAAGTTGAGTCTAGTCATTGCTAAAACTTTTACTAACATGGCTGTGTGGCTTACGGGCCCATGTCGCCATCGGGTGTTATTAGGATGTTTTATTCCTCGTCCCTGCTCTAGGAATCTAATCTCTATTCTATTCGGGTTAAGTGATTTTGAAAAAAATAACACTATCTTTAGGTTCTCGAAAATACTTCTCCCGGAGAGCCCCTTCCGTCTAAATGATCGCCTGCTGCACCAGAAAATTTTAAAGATACTCTTCGATGTTTCCCCGAGACCCTTGTGCCATTCGTCGTTGCAATTCCGTACCACCGATAAATCCTTATGGAAAGCTTCATACACTTGTCGTCCGTAACTTCATTTCCAATTTGATCTTGCTATTACAAGATACCCTGAAATACTTCAGATATTCTGAGGATCCTTTGTGTCTGCTGCCTTGCAGCTCCTTTTCCTCATAAATACCCCTACGAATAATTCCTCGCACTTACCGATTATACGCTCATCCCCAGTTGTTCAGGTGTTTCACAAAATTCTTCTAAATGCCATTGGCTCTTCCAAAATCCCCAGGAACCTATTGCTCTTGATCTTCTTTACCTGCTTGCATAATGGTTACTTCCATATGTCTAGCAATATTCATTAAAATACTTTGTGCTCGACATTCTGATCTTGTTGATTCAACATGTGTGTGAATGCACACAATCATCAATTATTCCCTGAAAATTATCCTTCCGGCTCAGACGTCATTTTGAACATGAGCTGGTTCTCAGCCAATTAAATTGTCGTCGATTGTACCCCTAAGTCTATTCCAATTATCCATCCTTTATCAGAGTGTTGGCTTCTGATCCCTTGGTTTGGAAATCTTAATTCCTTTTGCATTTGAGCTTGACTTAGTCAGTTGTTTCTATAATCAGATCTCCTTGCATTCTTTCTTCTTCCGTTTGAGTACCGATGCTCACATCAATTCCCTTTGGGACTGATAGGTCCTTTGTTGGATTTTGTCCGACACTGTCCTTCATATTGAAGAACCTTGTGAGCCTTTCCATGGGTATATAATGCCTTTGGTAAATTGTATCATCTACTTTTGAACAATGCTCTATTTTCGAGCTTGTGTATTTACTTTTGAAACTTGTGGTATATGTTACTAAGATGCCCGATGGGTTGAACCTATGCCTTCCCCTAATCCGTGAGAATCCAAAAGTTTTCACAAGTCATACTCTTCTGGTGTTCTACTAGATAAAATTCCAACACTACAGTTATATCAAAGCGAGAGGTGAATGAAATGATATGCATTAAAGAAGCGGGAGTCGACCTTGAACTTTGTGTTCATGCCCATGAAAATGATGTAGATCCTATCATGGAAGCTTCTTGCAATAATAACTATTTCCTTGAAAATATCATCTGGATCTGTGAATTGATCCTTTGCAATCGTGGTTTCGACCATAATTTCTTCCTGTGATTCCATTTCTCAGACAAGTAAAAGCGCTTGTCTTCTATAGATCAATACACCCCACTTCAACCCTTAATTTGATACGCCTTCGAGTATTATGTCCTTGGTATCTCGAGGATATCATGCCCTTGCACTACATCTTATGAATTTGTGCCGGAGTAATACCTTTCCATATCATAGTCCCTCCATGAGTTTTGGGTTGTAGTCAACCGAGAACACCGAATAGTGAATCGAGTCCGCACTGTGATTCGACAACTCTTAGTAATCTTCATTGCTTACGAGTTTAATACTCCATCATGTCATTCCTAGCCTTATTAGCTACATCATTATCGTGCTAAATTTAACTGTGTTATCTAGTTCTTCCCGAAGCACAAGTTTCAACGGTGAGCTAATCTTACGTCGATCTTCCTCGTCATATCATTTCTCCTTGAACAACAAAATTGATTTCGAGTTTGTGTCGTACCCATGGTTCCAATAACCTTTCACTTCATCATTCCTTCAACTTGATGTCATCGCCGATCGATTACATCTTCATGAGATCTCTCGACAAATGTGTCGTGATCATCATCAGCATTCTGAGGTCTTCCAAGATATCTATCGAATTATTAATGAGAAATACCCTCCTTGCCCTTGATGATTTTTATTATCATCGACAACACCCTTGACTTCCTTCCATCGCGAACTTGTCCACATTATGAACGCAAATTGCTCTCCAACTAGTGTTGTGTTCTGCCTTGAACTATTACTGTATTTTATGTCAAGAATGTTGTGGGGATTACTCCACCTCTTAGAAATTCTCGGTATGATGATACTTCTCACCATCACCATTCTTTCCTTGGTCCTCGTGTTGTTTATAACCAGGATACCAATATGCTAACGATGTTGTTTGAGTTATGTACTTCTAGCAACCCTATTGCTTTGAAGTCAATGATCGACAGTTCGTTCTTAGACTGTTGGTTATTGAATCGTCACTTTAACATTGATCTTGCTACCTAAGGTCATATTTTGGGCACACCTTTCAACTAATGATTGATGGTGTATGTTTTCCTTGAGCATACAGCATTATATCATTTGAAATGACAATTGTCATCTTCTTGTTCACCTTATTGTAGAAATCCATCCATTTGGAATTCTCAATGAATTGTCGCTGAGCCCATTAGCCACCTTCTCATCCCCTCCTTTGTTTAATGATGAACTATTGCTTCAGGAACCCGCTCCCATAGTTCATTTCCCAAGAATCTTGCAATGTCATTTTGTCGATTTGTGTTGCACCTTTTCCTCCCGGACACCCTGAGTCTAAGGTATCATGACACCAATCGGATCTGAATCTCGGTCAGATATGATGGTTGGGACAACTTTCCTGGAGTTATGATGATGGTTCTTAGATGACCCGGTAAGATGACGTCATGCCTAGCACCCCCCCCCTTGGCTGGAGGACCTATCATTATAATTTCTTTTTCAAGGATAACCGTTCTTCCTGGAGGAAATTGTAAGACTTATTTTATAACTTGCTCCTGATGGATCATTTGTGTATCCAAAGTCTGGCCCTTGATTGAAACACCATATCATTGCTACCTCGAATCATGACTATGATACCCCCGCTCTTCAACAAGAACATTTGAGGCGTGATCCTAAATGGTTCTTGCTCAATTATCCACACACCGTTGTATGGGTAATGTCATGAAATTTCTCTCCCCTTACCTGCTGGGTTTTCTACATTATATCCTGTCAGGATATCATGCTCTGCTTGTCCTTGGGAAGGATATACCCTTGTAAGATGTGTGTAAACACATTTCCCCTTCCATTGTTTTGTTTAACCTCTCTTGTACGCTGACTTAACTAAGCAGAGATAATTCCCTGCTTAGGTAGGCACCTTGTTGTACCACTCTCTCTGTAAGATCTTGTTACTATTGTTGGTGACATTCCTGTAACCACCGACGGGTGATAACTTTGCCAATTGGTTCGCCTCGTTTAACAAGCAGGAAAATTGCTCTCTTCGTTCCCCGTCCTTGGTACCGACATTGTTGCCGGCATACCTGACAAGCTAATCACTGACTTGCCTCCCTGTCGCGGCTGTGCAAGCTGTCACCACCATTCCTACTTTCAACCCACATGGTGGGCCCATAACCCACAGGTCCACTGTATCGAAACCTGTCTCTCCTTTACAACCCGGATTCTATTGTATCCTTTGCACATGGCTTCGTATGTGATTCACGAGCTAAATGTTATACCATTATTCATCCAGGAATCAAACACCATGTTATTCTCGTTGTTCAAGCCCCCATTCCAGCTTCTGTCTAGTCATCGAATGATTGCCTACCCGTTTAAACTTTGGTACCATCGTATATTGCACTCAACGAATTCACTAAAATACAACTCGTGGGGTACCTTGTGTATTTCCCATTGAGTTCACCGTCAGATGCCCAGCTTTGTGGAGATGCATTCTTCCGGAGTTTTTCCCCTTGGTCGCATTCGTAGGACGATGGAGATCCCGAAGAAAGGATGACGAATTGATCGTGATGACCTGGAGCAGAGAAATAAAGAATTCAACGTAATGGATCGACCCCTTCGAGAAGAACAACCAAGATCGAGAAGACCTGTTAGAATTTCGTAACCAGAATTTTCTCCTTAGTCCCCCTCTTAAATCTCGGGACGAGATTTCTTGTAGTGGAGGAGAATTGTGACGCCCGGGTAATCAAGCTACAGTAACCCTCTGGTAATGATGCCACGTCACCTCGATTGTTGTTGATAATCTTGCGTTAGTTCAGAACCGATCCAAATTCAAAGTCAAAACAATTAAAGTTTTCAAAAGTCAAACTAACTTGTTCCTAATATGTCAAATAATCCATAATAAATGTTTGTGAAGAAATCATCTTTTAATAACATACTTAAATGCACTAAATAAACTAAAACAGCGATAAAACAATTATCTAAAATGCTTTTAAGATAATTAGCAAATGCAAAATACTTTATTTAAAAGTGCCAAAATATTTGGGGCTGTGACCTATTTAATAACACCAAATTAGTTGTCGCTTTTAAATTTTATAAAACTAAAATAAAAGAAAACAAAAAAAGTAATAGACTAAAACAAGGAAAAGAAAACAGAACAAAAAAAGGGAGAAAAGGCCCCCCTGGCCAACTGGGCCAGAAGACCCAGCTGGCTGACCCATTTGGCCCAGCCAGCCCCTCCTCTCTCTCCATATCCCCACCAGGGGGAAACCTTAACCCACCGACACCTCACTTCCCCCCCACGAAAATATCTCCCCCTCTCCCCGATTGGATCGGGATCGAGGAGGGAGGCCGCTCGACACCGCCCCGCGCCCGGAGCTCGTCCTCGCCGGACCACCCTTGCCGTCCTGCCTGCTCTCCGTCCCCGACGCCCTTTGCCGTCCACCGCCGCCCGGAGCGCTGCCTCGACCTCGCCGCATGGTGCTGACGCCGGAGCCACCCCTCGCCGGACCGCTCCGCCATCGCCAACGCCGCCTCGACCTCGTCTCCTCCCGCTCCGCCGCGTCGTCCCCGTTGACCACCCCGAGCCTCCCCGAGCATGCTGCCATTACCCTACCGGCCACGTGAGCACCCCCGCGCCCCTCCTCTCTCTCCCTCGCTCGGCCGCGTCCCCGCCTGGCCTCAGGGTGCCGCACCACACCAGCCGCCCCGTGCCCTCGCCAGCCCCGCTCCGCGCCCTCCCCTACACGTCCCCGCGTGCGCGTTCGCGCTCACCGCGCGGCAACCGCGCCCGCGCCCCATCTTTGCTCGCGTCCACCACCGCCACGGTCGTTCCCGCTCACGACCTTGTCCTTCCTCTCGTCGGCCTGTGCCCGCTGCTACCCTTCCGCCGGCGTCCCATTCCGGCGACCGCCCCCTCTGCGCCCGCTCGGCCCTCTCCTAGGTCGGGCGCCCCGCAGCGCTTATTAGCGCCCGCACCTGCGGCGCCCGCAGCACCTGAACCCACTATGGCCCCTAGGGCCTATGACAGCTGGGGCCCGTGCCCCTGAGAACGTTTTTAAAAAAATAAAAAATAATAATAACAATAATAAAATGAACTAATTAGTGAATTAATTAAGTTAATTAATCCAATTTAATTAATCTGATTAACTTGGTAGTTTAATTAAACAGTAATTAGTTTAACTAAACACTAATTAACCTAAACAGAATATGACACCTCTGTTGACTGCTGACGTCATGCTGGCGTCACGATGACGTCAGTAAACACTGTTTTGGATAATGTTGTTTTAAAATAATTAAATAAATCCTAAAAATGATTTAAATCTTTAGAAAATAATATAAAATAATCTGTAACTCGGATGGAAAAACTTTGTACATGAAAGTTGCTCAGAACGACGAGACGAATCCGAATACGCAGTCCGTTCGCCCGCCACACATCCCTAGCATAGCAAACCTTCAACATTTCACCTCTGATTCATCTGTCCGAAAACGCGAAACACCGGGAATACTTTCCCGGATGTTTCCCCCTTCGCTGGTACCACCTCCTACCACGTTAGGTCACCTCTAGCACCGCGTATTGCCATGGTACGCTTTGTGATACTTTGATTGCTCTATTATTTATTGTGTTCCCCTTCCGTTACTTCTTTCTGGTAGACCCCGAGGCTGCCGACGACCCCCTAGTTCGACTACGGTGTTGAATACCCCTCCTTGCCAGAGCAACCAGGCAAGCCGCCCCCTTGATCACCAGATATCGCCTATTCTTCTCTATACTGCTTGCATTAGCGTAGTGTAGCATGTTACTGTTCGGTTACTCCTATTCTGTTGCATAGCCTATCATTGTTGCTACAGTCATTGATACCTTACCCGCAATCCTAAATGCTTAGTATAGGACTCTAGTTTATCATCATTGGACCTACATTCTTGTCAGTCTGTCTTGCTATACCATTGGGTCGTGATCACTCGGGAGGTGATCACGGGTATATACTATACATATATACATACTTTACAAATGGTGACTAAAGTCGGGTCGGCTCGTTGAGTACCCGCGAGTGGTTCACGGATTGGGGGCTGAAAGGACATTTGTCCCGATGGCCCTCTGTGTGGATCTTTATGGCGGAGCGACAGGGCAGGTTGAGACCACCTAGGAGAGAGGTGGGCCTGGCCCTGGTCGGCATTCGCGGTTGCTTCATAATAACACACTTAACGAGATCTTGGTATTTGATCTGAGTCTCGCCATTGGCCTATACGCACTAACCAACTACGCGGGAAAGATATGGGCACTCGACGTCATGGTATTAGCCGAAGCCTTCTTGACGTCAGCGACTGAGCGGCGCGCGCCAGGTTGGACTGCGTTAACGCAACTTCCTTTGTAATGTAGGTTGCTAGGTCTGCTCACCGGCCGCGTACGCAACGTGTAGGTGTGCAATAGGCAATGGGCCCAGACCCCTGCGCGCATAGGATTTAGACCGGCGTGCTGACCTCTCTGTTGTGCCTAGGTGGGGCTGCGACGTGTTGATCTTCCGAGGCCGGGCATGACCCAGGAAAGTGTGTCCGGCCAAATGGGATCGAGCGTGTTGGGTTATGTGGTGCACCCCTGCAGGGAAGTTAATCTATTCGAATAGTCGTGTCCCTCGGTAAAAGGACGACCCGGAGTTGTACCTTGACCTTATGACAAATAGAACCGGATACATAATAAAACACACCAGACAAGTTCCACAGACAACCCGGTGATCGCTTTTCCACAGGGCGATGAGGGGAGGATCGCCGGGTAGGATTATGCTATGCGATGCTACTTGGAGGACTTCAATCTACTCTCTTCTACAAGCTGGAAGACGGAGGCTGCCAGAAGCATAGTCTTTGATAGGACTAGCTACCCCCCTCTTATTCTGGCATTCTGCAGTTCAGTCCACTGATATGGCCTCCTTACACATATACCCATGCATATGTAGTGTAGCTCCTTGCTTGCGAGTACTTTGGATGAGTACTCACGGTTGCTTTGCTCCCTCTTTTCCCCTGTTTTCCTCTTCTTCTTGGATGCCGCAACCAGACGTTGGAGCCCAGGAGCCATACGCCACCGTCGATGACGACTACTACACTGGAGGTGCCTACTACTACGTGCAGGCTGCTGACGACGACCAGGAGTAGTTTAGGAGGATCCCAGGCAGGAGGCCTGCGCCTCTTTCGATCTGTATCCCAGTTTGTGCTAGCCTTCTTAAGGCAAACTTGTTTAACTTATGTCTGTACTTAGATATTGTTGCTTCCGCTGACTCGTCTATGATCGAGCACTTGTATTCGAGCCCTCGAGGCCCCTGGCTTGTAATATGTTGCTTGTATGACTTATTTATGTTTTTAGAGTTGTGTTGTGATATCTTCCCGTGAGTCCCTGGTCCTGATTGTACACGTTTGCGTGCATGATTAGTGTAAGATTGAATCGGGGGCGTCACAATCTAAATCCGTTGAGATGATCCTACGAACTATGAGGAAGCGATGATGAGCCCATATTCCGAAAAATGGCTTGAAGCCGTGAAATCTGAGATGGGATCCATGTATGCGAACAAAGTGTGGACTTTGGTTGACTTGCCCGATGATCGGCAAGCCATCGAGAATAAATTGATCTTTAAGAAGAAGACAGACGCTGACGGTAATGTTACTATCTACAAAGCTCGACTTGTTGCGAAAGATTTTTGACAAGTTCAAGGAGTTGACTACGATGAGACCTTCTCACCCGTAGCGATGCTTAAGTCCGTCCGAATCATGTTAGCTATTGCCGCATTTTCTGATTATGAAATTTGGCAAATGGATGTAAAGACTGCATTCCTGAATGGATTTTTGAAATAAGAGTTGTATATGATGCAACCTGAAGGTTTTATCGATCCAAAGGGTACTAACAAAGTGTGCAAGCTCCAGCGATCCATTTATGGACTGGTGCAAGCATCTCAGAGTTGGAATAAACGTTTTGATAGTGTGATCAAAGCATATGGGTTTATACAGACTTTGGAGAAGCCTGTATTTACAAGAAAGTGAGTGGGAGCTCTGTAGAATTTCTCATATTATATGTGGATGACATATTGTTGATTGGAAATAATATAGAATTTCTAGATAGCATAAAGGGATATTTGAACAAGAGTTTTTCAATGAAGGACCTCGGTGAAGCTGCTTATATATTAGGCATCAAGCTCTATAGAGATAGATCAAGACGCTTAATTGGACTTTCACAAAGTACATACCTTGACAAAGTTTTGAAGAAGTTCAAAATGGACCATGCAAAGAAAGGGTTCTTGCTTGTGTTACAAGGTGTGAAGTTGAGTAAGACTCAATGCCTGACCACTGCAGAAGATAGAGAGAAGATGAAAGATGTTCCTTATGCTTTAGCCATAGGCTCTATCATGTATGCAATGCTGTGTACCAGACCTGATGTGTTCCTTACTATTACTTTAGCAGGGAGGTACCAAAGTAATCCAGGAGTGGATCACTGGACAACGGTCAAGAACATCCTAAAATACCTGAAAAGGACTAAGGATATGTTTCTCGTTTATGGAGGTGACAAAGAGCTCATCGTAAATGGTTACGTCGATGCACGCTTTGACACTGATCCGGACGATTCTAAATCGCAAACCGGATACGTGTTTATATTGAATGATGGAGCTGTCAGTTGGAGCAGTTCTAAACAAAGCGTCATGGCGGGATCTACGTGTGAAGCGGAATACATAGCTGCTTCGGAAGCAGCAAATGAAGGAGTCTGGATGAAGGAGTTCATATCCGATCTAGGTGTCATACCTAGTGCATCGGGTCCTATGAAAATCTTTTGTGACAATACTGGTGCAATTGCCTTGGCAAAGGAATCCAGATTTCACAAGAGAACCAAGCACATCAGGAGACGCTTCAACTCCATCCGAGATCAAGTCCAGGTGGGAGACATAGAGATTTGCAAGATACATATAGATCTGAATGTTACAGACCCGTTGACTAAGCCTCTTCCACGAGCAAAACATGATCAACACCAAGGCTCCATGGGTGTTATAATCATTACCGTGTAATATAGATTATTGACTCTAGTGCAAGTGGGAGACTGAAGGAAATATGCCCTAGAGGCAATAATAAAGTTATTATTTGTTTCCTTATTTCATGATAAATGTTTATTATTCATGCTAGAATTGTATTAACCGGAAACTTAGTACATGCGTGAATACATAGACAAACATAATGTCACTAGTATGCCTCTACTTGACTAGCTCATTGAATCAAAGATGGTTAAGTTTCCAAACCATAGACATGAGTTGTCATTTGATTAACGGGATCACATCATTAGGAGAATGATGTGATTTACTTGACCCATTCCATTAGCTTAGCACTTGATCATTTAGTATTCTCCAATTGCTTTCTTCATGACTCATACATGTTCCTATGACTATGAGATTATGCAACTCCCATTTACCGGAGGAACACTTTGTGTGCTACCAAACATCACAACATAACTGGGTGATTATAAAGGTGCTCTACAGGCGTCTCCGAAGGTACTTGTTGGGTTGGCGTATTTTGGGATTAGGATTTGTCACTTCAATTGTCAGAGAGGTATCTCTGGGCCCACTCGGTAATGCACATCACTATAAGCTTTGCAAGCATTGTAGCTAATGAGTTAGTTACGGGATGATGTATTACGGAACGAGTAAAGAGACTTGATGGTAACGAGATTGAACTAGGTATTGAGATACCGACGATCGAATCTTAATCAAGTAACATACCGATGACAAAGGGAACAACGCATGTTGTTATGCGGGTTGACCGATAAAGATCTTCGTAGAATATGTGGGAGCCAATATGAACATCCAGGTTCTTCTATTGGTTATTGACCGGAGACGTGTCTCGGTCATGTCTACATAGTTCTTGAACCCATAGGGTCCGCACGCTTAAAGTTCGGTGACGATTGGTATTATGATTTTTTGTGTTTTGATGTACCAAAGATAGTTCGGAGTCCCAGATATGATCACGGACATGACGAGGAGTCTCGAAATTGTTGAGACGTAAAGATCGATATATTGGACGACTATGTTTGGACACCGGAAGTGTTCCGGGAGGTTTCGGGCATATACCGGTGTACCGGGGTGTTACCGGAACCCCCTGGGGAGTTAATTGGGCCTCATGGGCCTTAGTGGGAGAAGAGGAGGGGCGTGCAAGGGCAGCCGCGCCCCCTCCCCCTCTAGTACGAATTGGACAAGGAGGGGGGCGGCGCCCCCCTTTCCTTCTCTTCCTCTCTTCCTTCCTTTCCCCCTCCTACTCCAACTAGGAAAAGAGGGAGTCCAACTCCCGGTGGGAGTAGGTCTCCTCCCTGGCGCGCCCTCCTCCTGGCCGGCCGCCTCCTCCCCCTGCTCCTTTATATACTGAGGCAAGGGGCACCCCATAGACACACAAGTTGATCTATTGATCTCTCCCAGCCGTGTGCGGTGCCCCCTCCACCATATTCCACCTCGGTATATCATAGCGGTGCTTAGGCGAAGCCCTGCGTCGGTAGCAACATCATCACCGTCATCATACTGTCGTGTTGACGAAACTCTCCTATGAAGCTCTGCTCGATTGGAGTTTGCGGGACGTCATCAAGCTGAACGTGTGCTGAACTCGGAGGTGCCGTACGTTCGGTACTTGGATCGGTCAGATCGTGAAGACATACGACTACATCAACCGCGTTGTGCTAACGCCTCCGCTTTCGGTCTACGAGGGTACGTGGACTACACTCTCCCCTCTCGTTGCTATGCATCACCATGATCTTGCGTGTGCGTAGAATTTTTTTGAAATTACTATGTTACGCAACAACAAGGTGGGCAATTATGTAGCCAGCATGATGTGCTACACTCTACTCTCCCAAAATTTGCCAAACGATCTACTACTCTCTTACGGTGTCTTGTAATTTTCATAGGAATAAATTCTCTACCAATTAAGAGAAACTTAATCTCCAAAACTGAACTACTATATGCCGATCGATAAAGAATATCGGAGGACAGCGAAAGCGCCATCGAGGAGTCGGCCTGGATAACCACTAGAAGATCTGGTTGCTCTAAGGTAAGCTTGAGCCCCTCCCTTATTGCATGTAACTCCGCTTCGAGAGCCACATTGCCAAAAAAGAGGCATCTATAAGCAGCGAATAAGACTCCATCGGACTATCTGAGCACCATCCCGGATCCCGCCGACCCATCCGAAGAAAACGAGTTGTCAACCAAAAGGACTCATATCCAGTTGGGCCAACTGTGGCATCTCCAAGGGCGGTTAAGAAACAAACACCCCCAAACGTGTCCCCCCCAGACATCCAGTCGGCGTAGGCCACCCAACCCTATCTCTCGAAGGGCCACTCTTTCAGAATATTAAAAATAATCAAAGATATTACAATGTAACAATAGTTCAAATAATAGTATTACAACATAGACAGACATTTATGAAAGAAAAATAGTTCAAATTCAATTTATTAAGACACATGTTCTAATTGCCTATATGAAACATCCACAAATGTCCAATCAGATCATTCTAAAGTTGTATATGAGTTCCTTTATTGCAAGTTTGATGATGCATTTGATGAAATGGCTCAAACGCTGCCGGATTTTTCTTTGGTAGCTTGCAGGGTTACCAATATGTTGAAAATCCATGAACTCAGTGTACAAGTACTCATACATACCCATGGTGTTTGCCTCCAAGTAAATAATAATAATGTTAAACAAAATTGCTATGAATTTGGCCGAACACTTGCTAGGTGTGGTGTCTGTCATGCATGTCGTCGATAAGGGTTAGGTATTTAGGCGGCTACCAGATCTAGGGGAGTGCAGAGTGTGCGTAGCCCTAGGAAGGTAGGCACATGGCTGGAGCGGCGGAGGTCTGATAGAGCTTGCATTGCGTCCAGGGGTGGGTGGTGGTGTTGGTATCCTGGAGCATGAATAGAGAGTAGAAGGAGGGACAAACTATGAAAAATGCAGGTTCCGAGAGGGATTTTGGGTGGGGCCTGAGTATCAGAGGCCGACAGGGCAAACGTCCATACTCCCCCGGTGCTGTGAACGATTTGGGGCCGCTCAGGGGCATGTTGGATGTCTGGACCAGTCCGACTAGATTTGGCGAGTCACTTTGGAGGGCTAAAAGTGTCCAGACTATTTGGTCCAGACATGTGAGGCAGATTTCATCAGCCGTGTTGGAGATGCCCTTACAAAAAGGAAATCGATGTACATACAATACATGTCGGTGTCAAAACCGGCAGACCTCGGGGTAGGGGGTCCCGAGTTGTGGATCTCAGATTGATGATAATAGGAACGAAGGAGACGATGTTTACCCAGGTTCGGGCACTCTTAATGGAGGTAAAATTGTATGTCCTGCTCTTGTTTATGCTGAAGTGCATGTATCAAGTACAAAGTTGATCTACCTCGATATCGTAATGTGTGGTATAACTCTAGGGCTAGGTGAATGATTTTGTGTTGATGTCGCCTCTACGGGCTAAACCCTATGGCTTATATACATGCCTGAGAGGGTACCTAGGGTTACAAGGTCGGTAGCTATGAGCTAGGCGGTGGAAGAGATCTTGGAGTACCTCAAGTCTTCGGGGGAGGCAGTCTTGAGAACGCCCCCTACATACGACTTCGAGAGTCCATCTTGATAATGAATGGTGGCTTTCCAGCCTAACCCGAGGAGACCGCCAGCAGCCCCGAACTGGTCTTCTATGCCGAGGATGATCCTTCTAATAAGAACCTTGGACCCAAAGTCCTTGGCTCGACAGACAAGTTCCTCCTTGTGATTCTCGAACCACTCCTTTACCCGAAGAACCTTGGACCCAAAGTCCGAAGCTCAATCAAACCCGTCTCATTTACCCGAAGAGATGGATAGGCTTAGCCTTGAATGCAAGAACACCTCGGTGTGAATAGTTCCATGCAGTCTGACAACTTTATCAAAATGCCTTACCACACTATGGGTCGAGAAGTTACTACTCCGCTGAAATTGCGGCCCGAGGAAAATGTTTTACTAGCACATCCCCTCGAGGCAGAGATCATGCCCATTTTATCAGGGATATCATCAAGATTTTGTTTCCCCTCATATGTTTAATGGCATCTTTGATGGGAGTGGTGAGTTTATTGGTGCACCAAGGGGGACTCTTGCCCTTTTGTAGGCCTATAAGAGCAAACGGGTGGATAGGTAACTGACCATGCTCCCATTCTGCCCAGATTACTGCTTCGTCTAGCTCCAGCACCCAGATACAATCCCACATCCTCTTTCTCCAGCGAGTCCATCCTCCTCCACCAGCCATGGACGAGACCCTCCCGGGGTACTGGGTGGTTCCATTGTGACCGATGAGACCATCCAAGCGCTACACAAGGCGGGGTACCTGTCCACCGACATGGCCGCCCATGCTCATGTTGCTGGTCAGCAAGTGCCTCTCCCAATGCTGAGGAGCGGGTGGTTTTCGTCCCCCACCTCGTGTGAGGGCTGGGATTCCTGCTGCACCCCTTCGTGTGTGAGGTGATGTTCTACTACGGGCTGGATTTTCATTATCTGGCCCCAAACTCCATCCTCCACCTTGCCGCCTTCATCACGCTCTGCGAGGCCTGCCTCCGCTATGAGCCACACTTCGGCCTTTGGCTGAAGATCTTCGGAATCAAGCTCAAGTCCAGTGGCTCCGACCTCGCGAAGTCTGGAGGGGCAATGATTAGCAAGAACCAGTAGCGGAGTGGTTTAAAGGCACCTCCATTGAAACGCTGAAGGAGTGGCAGCGGGAGTGGTTCTACATCACAGAGTCACTCGCCCCTGGCCAGCCCGAGGTTCCAGCCTTCTCGGTTGGGCCTCCAAAGAAGCTCAAGTCCTGGAGGGAGAAGGGTGTTCCCTGGGGGAACACGAAGGAGGTGGAGAACCTGGTCAAAAGGATCAAATGGTGGTTCACTACGGGGAAGATCGAGCTTGTGGACGTCATGAACATCATGCTCAATCGCCATATGCTCCCCCTCCAACTTCAGGCTGCCCTGATATGGGTGTAGAAGCCCAGGGACATGGGCCCCCTTACCGCCTTCTTTCGCTCCACCTTGGCCACCATGTTGATTAAGCTCAGGAAGCTGGCCAAGGACAAGGTCCCCAAGGAACTCGAGGACCGCAACCTCGAGGATGGCTATGAAGCCCCCTCCCCCCCCCCCCCCGATAAGCAATTTTCCTACAGGTTATCATTTTTTTCCTCTAAGGAGCATATTTTACTGAATCGCTATGCTTGACGCTATGCATAAGTGGCTGACCTAGGTGCAGGGGTTGCGGTGCTCGACAACGCTATCGGAGGAGCCTGACACCCCCTACTTGCAGTGCTCCTAACCGAGGAATCACACATAGTGGCCCCCAAAGGGACATAGTCCAAGAAGGGCAAGCCCGGTGGCCGGGCCCGAGAGACCTCTGTCACCCGGTCCGACAAGAACCACGCCTCCACAGCCCATGACGGCGGTGCGGAGGAGGGTGTTGTTGAGGAAGTCCCTCCCCTAAAGGGGGGAGATCGGTGTCGGAGGACTCTGAGGCTGGCATGCAGCCGAAGGGCTCGAAGAGGCCGAGGAGGACCTCACCCTGCCCGCTAGTGTCAACACGATGAGGGTTGAAGAGGTGGCCGTCATGGCCGAGGCTGACACCTCGACCCAACAAGACCCAGGGGAGAGACTCCCCGAGGTTATCGAGGAGGGGTTGGGCCAGTCACTAGCCCAACCAATATCTGCTTCAGCTCCACCACCATAGGTGGAGCCTGCTCGGCCTCGCACGTCGGTGCCTAGGGCCGAGGTCATCCCACCACCCCCTCCAACTTCCTAAGAACGGGCTGGTGCGGGGTGGACCGAGGATATGGAGGATACCTTGAAGGGATCCTCCATTAAAGAAGAGCACCATGCCTTAATAGGCGCGATGCTGCAGGATTTCCGCTCCACAGGGGTTGGCCTGCACGAGGCTTTGAAAAGTCTTGTGATGAGCTTCAAGGTATGCTTCTGCCCTTTTATTTGGTAATTTGAAAAGTTTATGCGCTTGTTCGAAGGTGTGTTATTACAACCTTCTAACTGTCCTAGTGAGTGAGTATCCCCCGAGCCCAAAGATGGTTTTGAGAAAACCATCATTGGGGTCGTAAAATTAAATAGGAGCCTGTCATGTAGCCCCTAGGTTTTTGCTTTAAAGTAGTCGTCCTGGATCGATAATAATTTTGACTGTGGGCCTGGTAATAAGGATTTCTGTTGGCAGGCATCGACCTCGGTTCCGAGCCCCGTCTCCAAGGAGATAGCGTAGATGAACCGGAAGCTCGAGAGGTCCTAGAGGGACCTCGGCCTGGTGAACCAACGGTTCGAGCAGTCTCAAGGTAAGCAAGTTGGATTTTGCATTTCTTAAGATAAGTTGTGCCTGGTTGAAATCTAAGACCGAACTATTGTAATGACAACAACGTTAGCTGAGCATGAGAAGCTCAAGGCTGAGCTGAAAGCAGCTCGGCAAGAAGTGAAGCGGCACGAGGCTGCGACTGCAGATGGAGGGAAAGACAAGGACCTAGCGCGGGTGGTTGAGGTTGAAGAGACCCTGAAGGGCGTGTTTGAAGCACGCGACGAGCTTCAGGTGGAAGGGCACCAAACGAAGGAAGATCTCAAGAGGCTGAAGCTTGCCCACGCCGACCTCAAGACCATGGCCCGGGCGAACGCGAGGTGCTCCAGCAGTTGGAGCAAGTCACCTCGGGTAAGCACTACTTAATGCAGTGTGTGTTTGGCAGTAAGTGGTGCGTCAATCCCAGCTGTGGCATTCTGCAAAGGTCTTCGCAGATATCCCACAGAGCATGGTGGACGCCGTCGCGGATGAGGCTCCTCTGACGTACTGCAGCGCGCAGTTGGGCCACTGACATGTGGGCCTGAAAGCAAGTTGGCCCACCTGTCAGTGACCCAACTGCGCCCTGCAGTACGTCAGGGGAGCCGAGTCCCGCCGTCGCACACATCGACTAACTGGCGGGTCACGAGGTGGAGAAGGCCTTCTGCGGTCAATTCCCCAGGCACCTAGCATTGCGGCTGCTGAACAATCAGATGAAGCAGCTGGTGGAGCTTCTCTGCTTGGCGAGGCCAGTGCTACAAGACCTCTGTGTCGCTCTATGGCCTACTGAAGCCCTTCCCACCAGCCTCTTTGGCCTGGTCATGTGCATGCGGGGGGCTGTCACATGTGTGGACAAATAGAGGAGGTCCACGTGCTTTGAATGAGCACGGAGGACATACGCCTGTGTGAAGACGCACTAGCGTAAGGTCGACACCGTGATTATAGCCACGGGTCCTCCTACGAACAAACATTGCACCGCGGAGCAGTTCTACCACTAGGGGGAGGAAGGAGCTCGGCTTACCGAGATCGCGTGTCTGAAGGACACTTTGTATTATTAGGTAGTACTTTGGGATGCTGAAGTGATGGGATGTATAAAACGTTGTCTTTTGCTTGAATGGTTATGGCTTTAAATTCCATATATGTGTTTTTTAATTATTTTTACCTCCTGAGTGACTTTTTAAACTGAAAGTGGCCAGTCGTCGGCTTCAGCCCCCATGTAGTTCAATACAAAGGGTGTTTCGAGATGCAGTTTTGACCCTTAGCCGACGTCTCGGTGCCTAGAGGCGGTCTTCTGCATATAGGAACGGGGCAATCAGACTATAGTGGCTTGAGGTCTTTCAAGTAGTCCTAGGAGTTTGACTGTGGGGTGATGACCAACCCTCGGTGTGGGAAGTGGATGGCTTGGTAGGCCGAGGTCTAGGCCGTGAAACACTTTGGCTCAAAAGCAGAGCATTTCGTTTAACACAGGTGCTCTCTATCGTCACATCGCTTGACGCGGTCTATGGATGGCCGACCAGTTTGCGCATACATAGATAGTCACTTTTCGGCTGTATCCATTGAGGTGCTCTGCCAGTTAACTTGGCGGCGCTACCGCAGTGGTTTTCCCATTACACCCTTAGCCGAATTCAGTGGGAAAATAAGAGGTACACATAGGAGCCGGACAACCCAACTGTTGACCAAAATCTAGGTTCAAAACTGGTGCATATAAAGCCGAAATCTGAGAAGCCGAATACTTCAGGCTTGTAATACAATTGTATCGTTTTAAATAACTTCGCAACGAAGGGTCGTGCTTATAAAGAGATATGATAAGGACCTTAAAGGGCACAGTTTCTTTATTTCATGATTTCAAGCCTTCACATGTCCAACTATAATAGGAGGAACTAAAAGAGTACAATGTAAGAGGAAAAGTGGGGGAAGAAAAAATACAGGGCAGGTATTGACATCGGGGATTAAGGAACCCGGGCCGCATCCTGTCGGATATCCGCGCTTCTGGGCTATTGACTAGCTTGGGGCCACCTGCGATGGTGTTTTAAGTAAGACTGGTGCCATCTCGGACGTCTATGCGCTTTAGGCATTTATTGGCCGAGCCCCTTAACGGGGGTCTTGCAAGAGTCTACTTTCATGGTTGAAGCCACACTAATGAATTTGTGATTGCCGGCTCTTTAACAGAAGCCTACTGATAAGGGCTCGAAGCCACGTCGGTCCTCGGTCAAGCCGTTCTGACATGTTAGTGAGTTTTTGGCTCCTCGATAGCATAGGGAATGTTGAGTGCGAAATTGTTCACCATGGGGACATAGTGCCCCATCCAGAGAGGGCACGCAAGGAGCCCATATCCCTATTTAGGGTCCGAGGGTATGTGGCCGAGGTCGATTTGTGTGGCCCGGGTGCGCTTTGAAGAGCTAGCAGTGCATTTGTCGCTACAGGCTGCCTCCTCGGATGCCTGTACCTCGATTGCGAAAGTCGCGGTCTGCTCCTTAGTCTGGAGCAAGCGCTCGATGTTTTCATTGACTGTTATAACACTGTTGAGTCCTGGCATCTTGATCTCGAAATAAGCATAGTGCAGGACTGCGTTGAAGCGTGTGAAGGCCACGCGCCCTAAAAGCGCATGATATCTGCTTCGAAAGGGGATGATGTCGAAGATTAACTCTTCGCTTCTAAAGTTTTTGGGTGAGCCGAAGACTACTTCCAGGGTGACCGTGCCCGTGTAATGGGCCTCAACGCCTGGGATGACACCTTTAAAGGTGGTAGTGCTCGATTTGATCCGAGATGAGTCAATGCCCATCTTCCTAACCGTGTCCTCGTAGATGAGGTTGAGGCCGTTGCCTTCGTCCATGAGGACACGTGTCAAATGGTAACCATTGACAATCGGGTCCAGGACTAGTGCCGTCGATCCACCATGCCTTATGCTCGTCGGATGGTCGTGCTTATCAAAAGTGATCGGGCAAGCCGACCAGGGGTTGAATTTCGGGACGCCTGGCTTCATCGCGTAGACTTCTGAGAGCACTCGCTTCCTCTCCTTTTTATGGACATGGGTAACGTAGATCATGTTGACCTCGGTTACCTTGTCAGGAAACTTCTTTTGGCCTTCATTATTGGGACACCGAGCTTCATCCTCTCTTCACTGCAGTTTTGGGTTTTTCCTAGACCCTCTGTTGCGACCTTGTCAGCTTGTTTAAAGACCAACAATTCCTGTTGGTGTGTGTTGCCAGTTTGTCCTGGGTGCCATGGATTTGGCATGGCCGATCCAGGATCTTGTCGAGCTGGCTAGGTCTATCTTTGTTCCCCTTAAAGGGCTTCTTTTTGTGTCCAGGTTTATGTCTGGTGAAACTCGTGTTGACCGCAGCATCGTCTGTATCGCTTCCGCCATTTTTATACCTGTGCTTTTTTATTGCACTTAGGATTTCCATTGGCGTCACGTGTTTCTGAGGTTCCTGCATTGCCGTTGTGAGAACCGTGTGTGAGCCAAGTATCCTCTCCCGCACAGTAGGATTCGTCAGCGAGGCAAGAGTAGCCATATAGTCCCTGGCTTATCCTGGCTGAGTTGATAGGCCAACGATTCGTCTCGGATGTTATTCTTGAATGCAGGATGGCCCCAGCTTCAAAGTAGTCTATGATCTGGTTCTTCTTGGTGAGGAACATATTCTAGAATTTCATGGCTGATTTGCCTGGCTGCTGGGTGGCACGGCTGAGGTCATCAGCGTCCGGAGGCCGGACGTATATGCCCAGGAAGTTTGCTCTAAAAGCGTCTTCTAGGGCCTCCCAGCTGCCGATAGAGTGAGGAGGCAGGCTATTAGGCTAATGCCTTGTGGGCCCCATTACTTTGAGTGGCATATATTTAATGGCATGGAGATCATCTCCATTGGCCATGTGTACGTGGAGAAGGAAATCCTCGATCCATACTGCTGGATCGGTGGTGCCATCGTATGATTCTATATTGACGGGCTTGAATCCTTTGGGGAATTGATGTTCCATCACCCTGTCCGTGAAACAAATCGGGTGAGCTGGACTTCGAAACTGAGGAGCATCTCGTTGGAGGTCAGGAAAAAGATGTGAATAGGCCTGATCTCGGGCACGACCGTTCCTGTCCACCCAGGCATCATAGTCATCGAGCCCCGCGGGTGCGTGTCCCCTTGATCCATAGAGAGACCTAGGGGGTGCCCTATTTTCCTTGATGTGACGTTGAACATTGTGAGGATCTAAGTAATCCATGAGGTCCTTGCCATAACGGCATGGAGGTGGCTGGTGGTCGAGGTTTTCCCGAACTGGCCTGTCCCACCATCTAGGGGGTCGGACATGGTTGTCGACAAGCTCCTGTCGAACTCCAGCAAGAGACGCCTGCGTGGGTATGATTTTGGCGTGCTATGGCGCCGATCTTCCATGTCTTGCTCGGCGGAGAGCACCTCGACCCACTTTTCATTTAGTGCGTCGGTGTTGGCCTCAACATTCATTGCTTGCGTTTCATGCTCCTGGCCGTGGCAATGAGGCGCCGCCGGAAGCGTTCTTGTTCGAAGGGGTCTTCGGGGACAACAAAGTCCTCGGTATCAAGGCTTTCGTCCTCCTCGGACTCCGGCATATAATTCTCATCTGCCCCTTCAAAGAGGTCGCCGGGATCTTAGTATTCAAGATATCTATTTGGTGTACGGTTATGTCCCGGGGAACCTTGATGGTCTCCCTCAGGGTTATCAGCACCGTCGGCTTCTGCGTTGCCATTATCGGTGGTTGCATAATTGCCGCTAGGTTTTGCATTGTTGCCTTTTCTTTGTCTTTGGCGAAGTCTCGGAGGGGTATTGGGTGTCCACCATGTACACATCATAAGTAGATGTAGCCGTCTACCTGCCGGTGTTTACCAAGGGTGAGGTGTCTTCTGCTGGGCCATCGGCATCTTCATCCATGTCTGTGGCCTCACCGTAGTCTAGTACATCGGTTAAATCATCGACTGTGGTGACTAGGTGGACGATGGTGGGTAGGACGTGAATTTCCTGATCATCGGCTTTAAGTCGGACCTGGTAATAGAACGAAGTCTTGCTGGCCCAAATGGCATGGCCTGGATATGGTGAAGAATCTCATTAAGGTGAGACAACTCTTCCGGATTCATTACTGTGTTTTAGGTGGGGTTAACTCGAAGTATGCCTGATCGGTAACTTGACATGTCTTCGGATCAAAGGGGATCCGAGTGCGATTCCGGGTTCTGTGTCGAGGTTAGGTCCAACCCCGATCTGATTCCCGAAGCGGGAGCTGGAACTACATCCGGGCCGGAGATCAGAAGGCATCAGCCAAAGTAGTCACGTCGAGGATATCTAACAATGCTGCGACGATGATCGATTCCGGGGCCGAGCCCCCGGCATTAGACATGTTCACGATTCGGCCGGAGGCCCATCCTGACAGGACGAGCTCACCACGGGAGTCCGCTGTCTACTCAAGGCTGCCAAAGGTCACGATCCGACCTGAACTGTAGTTCTCGGTTGAGGCCAGATGGCATGTCGAGTCGGCACAAAAAACCATGTTGCCGAACACAAAAAGCTGGCCAAGGGAGAAAACGCTCTTGGGTAGTTGGTCTGCAGATGAGCCATTGATCCTTTCGGTGATTGTACAATGGAACTCTCAAGGAAAGCACTAGTGTCGGTGTCAAAACCAGCAGACCTCGGGGTAGGCGTTCCCGAGCTATGGATCTCGGATCGATCGTATAACAGAAACGAGGAGACGGTGTTTACCCAGGTCCGGACCCTCTTAATGGAGTTAAAACCCTACGTCCTCCTCTTGTTTATATTGAAATGGATGTATCAAGTATAGAGCTGATCTACCTCGAGATCGTAATGTGTGGTCTAATTGTAGGGCTAGGTGAATGATTTTGTGTTGATGTCCCCTCTACGGGTTAAACACTATGGCTTATATACACGCCAGGGAGGGGATCTAGGGTTACAAGATCGGTAGCTATGAGCTAGGCGGTGGTACAGATCTTGAAGTATACGTCAAGTTTTCGTGGGAGGCAGTATTGATCACGCCCCCTACATACGGCTTCCGGAGTCCATCTTGATCACTGATAACCCACAAGTGTAGGGGATCAAAACAGCTTTCGAGAGTATAGTATTCAACCCAAATGTATTGATTCGACACAAGGGAAGCCAAAGAATATTCTTAAGTATTAGCAGTTGAGTTGTCAATTCAACCACACCTAGATAACTTAGTATCTGCAGCAAAGTATTTAGTAGCAAAGTAGTATGATAGTAATGGTAATAGTGGCAAAAGTAAAGATAATAGTTTTGTAGTGATTGTAACAGTAGCAATGGAAAAGTAAATAAGCGAAGCACAAGATGCGAAAAGCTCGTAGGCATTGGATCAGTGATGGATAATTATGTCGGATGCGATTCCTCATGTAATAGCTATAACATAGGGTGACACGGAACTAGCTCCAATTCATCAATGTAATGTAGGCATGTATTCCGAATATAGTCATACGTGCTTATGGAAAAGAACTTGCATGACATCTTTTGTCCTACCCTCCCGTGGCAGCGGGGTCCTAGTGGAAACTAAGGGATATTAAGGCCTCCTTTTAATAGAGAACCGGAACAAAGAATTAGCACATGGTGAATACATGAACTCCTCAAACTATGGTCATCACTGAGGGAGTCCTGGATTAGGGGGTATCTGGACAGCCGGACTATATATTTTGGCCGGACTGTTGGACCGTGAAGATGCAAGACTCAAGACTTCGTCCTGTGTCCGGATGGGACTCTCCTTTGCCTGGAAGACAAGCTTGGCGATCTGGATATTAGATTTCCTTCTTTGTAACCGACTCTGTGTAAACCCTAGCCCCCTCCGGTGTCTATATAAACCGGAGGGTTTGGTCCGTATAGGAACGATCACAACAATCATAATCATCATAGGCTAGCTTCTAGGGTTTAGCCTCTACGATCTCGTGGTAGATCAAGTCTTGTAATACTCATATAATCAAGATCAATCAAGCAGGAAGTAGGGTTTTACCTCCATCGAGAGGGCCCGAACCTGGGTAAAACATTGTGTCCCTTGCCTCCTGTTACCATTAGCCTTAGACGCACAGATTGGGACCCCCTACGCGAGATCCGCCGGTTATGACACCGACATTGGTGCTTTCATTGAGAGTTCCTCTGTGTCGTCGCTGCAAAGGCTCGATGGCTCCTTCAATCATCAACAATGACGTGGTCCAGGGTGAAGTTTTTCTCCCCGGACAGATCTTCGTGTTCCGCGACTTCGCACTGCGGGCCAATTCGCTCGGCCATCTGGAGCAGATCGACAGCTATGCCCCTGGCCATTAGGCCCGGTTCGGAAGGTCAAACTACACGCCAGGAGCGCCGGACAGTCACGATGAGCACGGCTTAGACCTGCTATCAGACAATACTCGGGATACCGCGCCTGCAGGATACCCGGACCTAAATCCAGGGCAGATTGCGTCGTCCGATGACGGGTGGATAGACCCCGCCCTGGAGGCCACATGATCATCGGCGGTAGAGCCGAACACAGTCTTCATCCCCAAGGAAGCCTGTGTCTCCGGACCCATGGAATTGTGTCCGGTTGTAGGTCTCAGGCCGCGCGCCCCCGAGCCCGCGGATTCTGGCTGTGCCCTAGTAATGGAATTCGCCGCCATGGATATCTTTCAGCACTCGCCCTTTGGCGACATGCTGAGCTCATTAAAGTCTCTCTCTTTGTCAAGAGACTCTTGGCCGAACTATGTCCGGCTCAAGTGGGAGGCAGGCAACGAGGGAATTCGTTGCCCACCCACCACCCACTTCATAGCCACGGTCGATGATTTGAACGACGTCCTTGATTTCGACTCTAAAGACATTGATGGTGTGGACGCCGATGTAGGAGATGAACAGGAACCACCGACCACGGGGCGATGGATAGCCACCTCCTCATATAATATATATATACGGTGGACACTCCAAAAGAAACCAATGGAGATGAGGCAATGGAGGATAACCCTTCAAGGAAGAAGGAAAAGTATGAACGTCATCAGTGCCGCCCCAAGCCCTGCCACAACAATACTGGCACAAGAGTCAAAAACAATCCGGATGGTGCCGAAGATGAATACAATCCCGATCAGCCTGCCTTTGAGCAGGCCATACAGGCAATGGAAGGATACTGGGAGGAGGACAACTACGTGCCCCCTCCGAAGATGAGGTGAGCCTCGGCGATGACGAATTCGGCATGCCTGAGGATCCCGCAGAGCAAGTTCGCTTTAAGCGACGGCTTATGGTCACGACGAAAAGCCTGATAAAGAAGCAACAGCAGCTCAAAACTGACCAAGATTTGCTCACGAACAGATGGACCAAGGTCCTAGAAACCGAGGAGTATGGACTCGACTGCCACACCAAGGGGTACATAAAGCACAATTCGCTACCTCAACCTGAGAAGGAGGTCCAAAGCCCACACCCCGACACCAATATACCACGGTCCGGGGCAATACGCAGGAAATGCGAGGCAACATCCATAAACCTCGACGAAACAGACATAAGCGTCACAAAAATAATGACGACGGTCAAGACAAGGGAGTTGGTGCCGAATTCCGCGACCCCCAGTTCGGTCAGCGGAAACAGAACAGCTCAGGTCCATTCAGCCTGAGTAGCATACTCGACCAACCATGTCAAATTCATGGCAGTCCTAGAGTGGCGGCCAAGCATACCAATAGAGAATGCCCGATCCTCAAAACAAAACGGCCGGTCGGGCGCCGGATACAATGAAAGAAAATCTCAAACAACGAGAAGCCTAGGCCACCACACACGGCGAGGTCAAAGGAAGGTCCCCTGCAGTACAAAAATACGGCCGACAATCTTCGATCACATTGACTGTCGGTGTCAAAACCGGCGGATCTCGGGTAGGGGGTCCCGAACTGTGTGTCTAGGCGGATGGTAACAGGAGACAAGGGACATGATGTTTTACCCAGGTTCGGGCCCTCTTGATGGAGGTAAAACCCTACGTCCTGCTTGATTGATATTGATGATGTCGGTATTACAAGAGTAGATCTACCACGAGATCAAGGAGGCTAAACCCTAGAAGCTAGCCTATGGTATGATTGTTGTGTCCTATGGACTAAAACCATCCGGTTTATATAGACACCGGAGAGGGCTAGGGTTACCCAGAGTCGGTTACAATGGTAGGAGATCTATATATCTATATCGCCAAGCTTGCCTTCCATGCCAAGGAAAGTCCCATCCGGACACGGGATGAAGTCTTCAATCTTGTATCTTCATAGTCTTGGAGTCCGGCCGATGATGATAGTTCGGCTATCCGGACACCCCCTAGTCCAGGACTCCCTCAGTGGCCCCTAAACCAGGATTCAATGACGACGAGTCCGACGTGCATATTGTCTTCGGCATTGCAAGGCGGGTTCCTCCTCCGAATAATTTGTAGAAGATTGTGAACACCAGGATAGTGTCTGGCTCTGCAAAATAAATTCCACATTCCACCGTAGAGAGAATAATATTTACACAAGTTCAATCTGCTGATGTATTTCGTGGCGTGACATCACACCACAACCAAGCCTTTACTTGAATCCTTTTTATTATACCTCCTCAGCGCGTTTAGCGAAGCGGTTTCCTTGGCACGTCTTGTCGAAGCAGAGATCGTGTTCCCCTTATTCCGGGATTCTCATCAATACGGGCATGGGTAACCCAACCGCGCCCGTTGCCACGCCCCCTCCATCGAGGGCGAGTTAAACGGTCATGGAGACGGCTCTTGGTATTCTCCCCTTTATAATGAGACCAAGGCCCGTTCCTTTTCTTCAATCCTCAATCGAATCCGCCCCTCGCACCGAGTTTCAACACCCAGGGCTCCAGACTCGGGCACTTCGGACCTTCGACAATGTCCGGCTCCGACCTTCAGGGCCGGTGGATGCCCTCCTCCGTCACGGAAGAGGACGTGCTAAAGCTTAGGGACGCCAGGTACTTAACCTACGAGATTTTGCATAGGTTGCCTGCCTAAGGGCAAGTCATTCTTACCCCGGAGCCTGGCGAGAGCATCGTGTTCGTGCCTCACCTCCGTCGGGGTTTAGGCTTCCCGATGGATCCCTTCGTTCGGGGGCTCCTGTTTTACTATGGGCTGGAATTTCACGACCTGGCTCCAGAGTCTATCCTCCATATCTCGTCATTTATTGTCGTCTGCAAAGCCTTCCTCCGCACTACCCCTCACTTTGGTTTGTGGCTCAAAACCTTCAATGTGGAGCCGAAGATGATTCAGGGGTGTCAGGCAGAGTGCGGAGGGGCGGTTATAAGCAAGAGGGCCGATGCTCCATGGCCCGAGGGCTCTTTTCAGGAGGAGCTCGGTTTGTGGCAACAGGAGTGGTTCTATATCACCGTTCCCAGGGGCAGCAGGCAAAGGCCGCCGCCCGCCTTTCGCCCGGGCCCTCCACCACGGCTGACATCATGGGTCAACAAAGGGTTCGACTGGGGGCCGTCCAAGGACGTACCCCTATTGCAGGGCCGGATTCGAGATCTCCAGGAGAGGGAGATCAATCTGGTTGTAGTGGCGCAGGTTATGCTGATTCGGCGTCTTCTGCCTTGCAAACGTCGCCCCCCCGCCTGTGGGAATTCAATCCGGAGGGACCACGAGCTCTCCAACACTTTATGGGTACAAAACCCACGGAGATGTACAAACTGTTCTTTGGATCACAAGAAGTGTGTCCGGACTTGACCGAGGATGCTGGCCTAAGCTGCAATCGCCCAGGTACTCAAGTAAGTAGCCCTGTGACCGGATATATCATCCATTTATTTATCATGGATTTGCCCTTTAACCGGCTATCCCTTGAACAGGAGTGGATAGCGCAAGCAAAACTGATACGGTGTCCGGTCCCCCTCCCTGAGACCACGCCGGATCCCATGTTAATCAAAATGTTGGAGGTTGCACCTTCGGAGGAAGGCGAAGGGGGGAACAGGGAAACTACCACCTCTGTCAAGGAGGCTCTCAGTAAGGGGGGAATCAAGAATCCCTCCCTCCAGGGGGAGAAGAGGACCGCTTCCGAAAACCCGGAGGCCAAAGCCTCGAAGCGGGGAAAGAAATCTGCACCGGCAGGTCCTGTGCCGGGAGGAGTCTCGGCCGTACAGTCTCCCCACGGGAAGTTTTATAATAAAGGACATCCCTATTTTATTTCTAAGGATAACCGAAGTTTTTACCTTGTAGTTCGGATCTCAGCCCTTCCCAGCAGAGCTCATCCTCGGGGGACCTTCGTCCGGAGATGATGGAGAGCGAAACGCCTCCATTTGACGTCCCATCAGGCGGGGCGGATGACCCTGAGGTGTCGTTACGGAGGGTCTCCCCGAGTCCGGCGGGGCCTGGGAGTTCGGCACCCACTGGAGTGCGGCCGGTGGAGCTGTAGGGTTTGCTCGAGAGGGCGTCTCTCAGAAGATCACCGCGCATTAATGAGTGCGATGATTGCAAGGATCTCGTCCGCCGAGAGCGGGTTGCATGAAGCTGTCGAAAGTTTACTGACGGGGTTTGAGGTACGCAAAAAATGACATACCTTTGGACAGTTTTGCACATAGAGTGCGCCCTGTATAGATAGTAGCCCCTGAGACTCGGTATGTTGTCGAAAGTGACAGCGTGCCGAGGATCATAATCTCAGTTACGAAATGTCGCCTTTCCTATGTAGGTGGCGGAGTGTTCGGTGGCCAGCCGGACTAATGGAGTTGCCGAACTGAAGCGGCAACTCGACTTTGCGGATGCGGACATCGCGCTGGTCAATAAACGACTTGACGAGTCACAAGGTAGGTGGTTTCTCCGCGGTCACCTGGTAAGGGAGCTGATGCCCACTCCTTACAACATGTATGCTTGATGCAGATGGTGCCGCTGTTGTGGAAGACCTCCGGGCAGAACTTCCCCAAGCGAAGGAGCAGACCAGAAGAAGTGATGCGGCTCCCTCGAAGGCAGCGGAGGAGCTAAAAGCCGAGAAGGCTGCTCACTGCCGAAGCAGGGAGGAAATGGCCGTAATGGCCGTGAAATTAAAAGATGCTACCGACCGCTACGAGGTTCTTGAAAGAGAACGCCAAGTGGAGCAAGAGGGCCTGAAGAAGGCCACAGCCGAAGCCAAGGATGCTCGTTCTGGAATGCGGGCTATAAAGGAGGAGCTGCGTCAGGCCGGAGACATTGCGGCTGGAAAGCCCTTTCTGTTGCGTAGGAAGTTCACGGATCCGAAGTATGCTCAGTTGGGCCAGTTGTGGAGTGCGGAGGATCCTTATCTGGATTTGGCGGCGAGTGCGGCGGATGCAGTTCAGCACTTCCGAAGTCAGAAGGATCATGAAATGGAAGAGCTATTTTGGTCTCAATTCCATAGTCCGGAGCGTCCACTGCCGTTGACGGATCAGTTGGCTGAGTGGGCTGAGCTGAATAGATTGTCCGGACTAGCCATGATGGATGTGGTGGCTCATCTGTGGCCGGAAAGGCCAAAGCCGAAGAGTTATTTTGGTTTATTGCAGCAATTCCTTGGGGCGGTGCCACATATCAAGGCGATGAAGCGGTCGGCCTGCATAGAGGGTGCACGGATGGCTCTTGCCCGTGTTAAGACATACTAGGCGCAGATGAATGCCACCGATGTTGCGTCCCGGGGTTCGGACGAGAGCCGATGACCCACCGAGCACTATTTTGAGGAAGTCCTGTAGGGCGCTCGTTTAATTGAGTCGCAGTGCTCGAAAAATGTCATGTTCAAATGACATGTATGATTTGTGAGATCATATTTATAATATAACGACTTTTTAGACTTGTGCATTCAAGTATTGAAATATCTCATGTGCGGCCCTTAAAGTATATGTATTTATAACCTGAAAGATGGCAGTCTTTGGCTTCAGCCCCCACACACATAGTGCGGGGGTGTTTGAAAAAACGCATTTTCACACTTAATCCAACGTCTTGGTCCTTTGAAGGAGGTGATAGCATAGGAAAACTAGGCAACCAGACTATAATGCTCTATCACTTTCACTTAGCCATAGGAGCTCGATGGTGGGGCTACGATATAGCCCCTAAAGGCACCACGCTCTCCGAACTCAGGGCATGTGTGTGCCTGACCGGGAAGCGGTCCTTCATCAAAGCGGAGGAATTCTAAACATTCCAATGGTCGATCGAGTGGTTGACCAGTCTCTCGCTATATCATGACAGTCAGTTTTCGGCTTTCTCTATTGAGGTGCTCGCCCGGCCGAACCGGGGCACAATCGCAGTAGTTCTCCTGGTGCCGCGTTAGCCGATGGAGCGGAACGTAAGGCGGCAAAACACAGGACCCGGGCAAACCCAACATTTGACCAAAGACATGATTCGGAGCTGATGCATATAAGGCCTAACTCGAGACACCGAACACTCCCTAAGGTATTCGGACTTTATGATAATGGGCAGAACAATGCCCTAAGCCCCTAGTGTCCAGGCACAGGCGAGAACTTCTGATGCGGCCGATGCCAAAATGCCAGCCTCCTCCTCGGTTATGGTAGGAAACCGGGGGATGAGTATCAACAAGAGACAGTAAGAAAGGTTTACGCAGGGTCTTAATCTGAAAAGAATCCTTGTAACGGGTCCCTGATGCACGTCTGTGCCTGTGTCTCCGTTGTGCTGTATCCTGGACGGGTGTAGCACGTGGTTCATCTGTAAAAGAGAAGAACTTAGTTTGGAAAAAATATCGTGCAAAAGATGTATTTAAAACAGAGTATGATTTGGAAGATGAATAAAGTTGAGCTTTATTGGCTCTCATTGTTTATACATACAGCCCCTCGTAAAGAGATATGCGGCTGGGAAACCCCTTGTTTATTTGTGCCGGACTCGCCTAACCGTGTCCGAGGTCTAAATGACCTATTTTTAGGGGCTTTGATCAGCAAGGTTGGATTAATGTGCAGCTGTCAAGGCAGTCTCATGTTTTCCGTGGTCGAGGAACACTCAGAGTTTTCCCTTTAATGAGATTATGCTGCATGGACCGGGCATTTTGAGTGTAAGAGACGCATAATGCGGTATTGCGTTAAAGCGGGCGAAAGCTTCGCGTCCCAGCAGTGCTTGATGGCCACTTTTGAATGGGGCGATATGGAATACTAGCTTATCGCGACGGAAGTTGTCGGGTGGACCGAACACAACTTTTAGTAGTATAGAGCCTGTACACTTGGCATAAAGGCCGGGCGTCACTCCTTTGAAGGAAGTGTTGTTATGGCAAATTTTTGTAGGGTCTATCCCCATTCTGCGGATGGTGTCCTGGTATAGCAGGTTTTATCGCTTCCGCACAATTTATCACATGAAGTGAGTTCACTGTTTTGACCTCTAGTGGGAAAGTCTTCTTTGCTCCGGTCTGCTGCTTGTGGGATTCGTCATCGTCTTCGCTTGGTGTGTCGAGCCCCTTGTGTTCGGCGTTAAGTCGGCCGGACTGCTTGAAGACCCAACAATCTCTGTGGGTATGGTTTGCAGGCTTCCCGGGGGTACTATGGATTTGACATATCCTATCCAAGATTTTGTTTAGGTTGGATAGCTCATCACTGTTGTCCTTAAGGGGCATTGTTTTGTTATTCAGCTGAGAGCTTTTGAATCCGACGTTGACCGCCGTGCTATCTGGGCCGCTTTCCTTATTCCTGCGCTGATCTTTTCTGCGTCGTGATTTCCCATTTCCATCCCTGACCTCGGATGTTCTTGGGTCGCTGGTGCTGCATCTTGCTAGCCAGCTATCTTCCCCCGCGCAAAAGCGGGTCATGAGGCTTGTTAGTGCGGCCATTGTTCTTGGTTTTTCCTGGCCGAGGTGTCTGGCGAGCCATTCGTCTCGGACGTTATGTTTAAGGGCTGCTAAGGCTTCGGCGTCCGGACAGTCGACTATTTGGTTCTTTTTGGTGAGGAACCTGTTCCAGAATTTGTGTGCTGACTCCCCTCGCTGTTGAGTTATGTGACTTAAATCGTCTGCGTCCGGAGGGCGGACATAAGTTCCCTGAAAATTTGCTCGAAACGCATCCTCAAGCTCTTCCCAACTTCCAATGGTATTTTCTGGGAGGCTTTTGAGCCAATGCCGAGCTGGCCCTTTGAGCTTGAGGGGTAGGTATTTTATGGCGTGGAGATCATCTCCTCTAGCCATATGTATGTGTAGGATATAGTCCTCAATCCAGACTCCGGGGTCTGTTGTTCCGTCATATGCCTCTATGTTTACGGGCTTGAATCCCGCTGGAAATTCATGATCCAGCACCTCGTCGGTGAAACATAGTGGGTGTGCGGCGCCCCTATATTTAGGTGTGCCATTATCTTCAGACACTCGGCGGGTTGTGTTGCTTTCAGGAGCCTTCTTTTTTGGCCCATAGATGGACCTGACCGGGCCATCCTTTTTGCGCGGATCCTTATTTGGATCGTGTGCCGGATTATGTGTGGCACCGTTTGCCGCTCTTAGACTGTTATCTGGTCGTCTATCTGGCCAGGCGGCCTCTTTCTTTTTTGACTGTGGGGGCTCTACGCCTCGTCGTCAAATTCAGGCAACAGCTTGCGCTTTGGGTAGCTTTTTGCTTGTTGACTATCGCCGTATTTATCTGCGGTCTTGAGTACTTTGCTCCATCTCATTCTGAGTACGTCTTCCGCCGTTTTGAGCTTTCTCTTTTGCTTCTTCAAACTCCTTGAAGTGGCGACGAGCCTTCTGTGCAGGTTCTTATGCTCCGGTGATGTGTCCGGCGTGAGATCGTCTGGACTATTGTTTTCGCCGAGAATGGGTTGCTCGTCCACTGGTTCACCCTGCTCTATGGCTGGGTCAGTATGGGTGCCGTCGTTATCGAGGTGGGACTTCGGGCGGCGCTTGCGTCGCTGTTTTTGTTGTTTTTCGGGGGAATTATCCTTCGCCGTGTCCCGTTGTTCCTCGTTATCGCTTCCTTTTGGTGTATCCACCATATATACATCGTGAGTTGAGGTGGCTTTCCAGTGCCCAGTAGGCGCTGGTTCTCGGTCGTCTCCAGCATCGTCGTCCATACCGTCGATGTCTTCGGAGTCGAAGTCTAGCATGTCGGTTAAATCATCGACAGTGGCTACTAAGTGGGTGGTGGGTGGGCCTTGAATTTTTTCGTCGTCCTCATCCCAACCGTCCTGACCGTAGTCCAGCCAGGGCTCTCCTGATAACGAGAGACATTTTAGCAAACTCAGGATGTCGCCAAAAGGTGAGTGTTGAAAGATGTCCGCAGCGGTGAACTCCATGATCGACGCCCAATCGGATTTGATTGGAGGGGGCGTGGGGGGTTCGGAGTCCGGCAAAGAGTGCGGCACCTTGGAGTCACGAGCTTCAGAAGGGACAAAGTCAGTATTCGGCTCTATCGCCGTAGAGGTTGCAGCCCCCGAGGCGGTGTCTAACCAACCGTCCTCGATCTGCACAGCCGGCTCCGAATCGAGGGTCGGAGCGGACTCGTGTGCGGCCTCCAGGGCACTGTCCGGCAGTAGAGCTAAATCATGCCCATCGTGACAGTGCAGCGCGCTCGGTTGTGGCTCGAATCCATTAAAGATCAAGTCTCCACGGATGTCAGCCCTAGAGTTCAAACCTCCAAATCTGACCTGACGGCCAGGGGCGTAGCTTTCGATCTGCTCCAGATGGCCAAACGAATTGGCCTGCAGTGCAAAGCCGCTGAAATCGAAGATCTGTCCGGGGAGAAAAGTCTCACCCTGGACTGCGTCGTTGTTGATGATCGAAGGAGCCATCGAGCCTATCGGTGATGACACAGAGGAACTCTCAATGAAAGCACCAATGTCGGTGTCAAAACTGGCGGATCTCGGGTAGGGGGTCCCGAACTGTGCGTCTAGGCGGATGGTAACCGGAGACAAGGGACACGATTTTTTACCCAGGTTCGGGCCTTCTTGATGGAGATAAAACCCTATGTCCTGCTTGATTGATATTGATGATGTGGGTATTACAAGAGAAGATCTACCACGAGATCAAGGAGGCTAAACCCTAGAAGCTAGCCTATGGTATGATTGTTGTTATTGTTGTTGTGTCCTACGGACTAAAACCATCCGGTTTATATAGACACCGGAGAGGGCTAGGGTTACCCAGAGTCGGTTACAATGGTAGGAGATCTATATATCCGTATCGCCAAGCTTGCCTTCCACGCCAAGGAAAGTCCCATCCGGACACGGGACGAAGTCTTCAATCTTGTATCTTCGTAGTCTTGGAGTCTGGCCGATGATGATAGTTCGGCTATCCGGACACCCCCTAGTCCAGGACTCCCTCATTGACCGTCTGGACAATACCAACCATAGCAATTTAATTGCACTTACTATCACCAGATAGGTATTGACCTCTCGAGGATCAAACCCATCAATAACATCTTCTAAAAGATGTCGTCCTAGGTGAAAAGGCTAAGTTTTACAAGCCCATCACCCTGGAGATTGTCTTCGGATCACCAAACAAATACCACGCCGAAGAGTAAGTCTTCGGCATCATCCCCTTATATAGTAACTAATATATCGGGACGAACCGCGTTGGCTAATGCGGTACAACATCAGGCGAAATCCACGTGGCATGGTCACAATTATGGGCAAGGCCGCACTCCACCCTTAGAGTGGAAATTATACCGCCTTTGGGACAGCAAGTCGTGCCCGTTTATCGAATATCGATTCGGCAGCCAACTACCCGGACACCAACTACGAAGTCTGAGCTACTTTACGGCATGATACCCTGGCTCGACCAGGCTCCGATCGGGCACCCATGTTACATATAACTACCTCCGAACATTTGTCTTTATAGACTGACTTTTACGCAGAAAAGGACTGGCGACATGGAATCAGCTTGGACGAGCAAGGCGGGAACACATAAGTAGCCCCCCCCCCAGGAGACAATCCGAACACACTTCGGATCCGCACACAGCCTCCTCCAGTCTGGCCACGACAGGTTCCGCCAGCACACCTCTTTTTTTAAGCATAAACCGTACTCATATGCATAGACATGTCACTCTACTACAATACGTAGATTTAAATAACACTCACCGGCCGTCGTTCCTCATTGACGCCTTTTTTGTCATAAACGGCACCCGTACATCGTGTTATGACCCACTATGCCAAGGGCTTCATAGTACCCATAATATGGCAGCAAAGTCCGACCACCTTTTCGGTCGCTCGGTACCCCGAACTTATAGCACTATATGCATCAGCTCCGAATCATGTCTTGGGTCATTAGTTGGGTTTGCCTAGCTCCCATGTTTTGGTACCTTATGTTCCGCTCCATCGGCTAAGGTAGCGCTGGGAGAACTACTGCGATTGTGTCCCGGTTCTTTCGGACGCGCACCACAGTAGAGAAAGCCGAAAACTAACTGTCATGATACAGCGAGAGCTGGTCAGCTGTTCGAGAGGTTGTAAAATATTTAAAGATTTATTCCGCACAATGCCATAATAAATGCAGTGCGACGGATCGGTCTTCTGATCAGGCGCCGTTAGAGCCGCTCGTACGGTCTTCCGAATACTAGGGGCTGCGCCTACCATACTCGAACTCCTATGGCTAAGTGGGAGTGATAAAGCCCTATAGTCTGATTGCCTAGTTTGTGGTGATGAACACCTCCTTAAAGGACCCAACAATGGGATAAAGAGTGTTACGGTATGTCCCGAGCACCCCCGTACTTTTTACGTGGGGGCAGAAGCCGACGACTGGCCAACTCTCAGGATTTATATACACTAAACGGCCACATAGGAAAGAACAAACATTCGTATAAAAGGCAATAAATAATAAGAGTGCCATTATCCCGCATTACAAAGGATGGCATGACTGCCTTCAGGGAAATATAGTGTCTTTGGTACACTGATCCGCCACAAGGCGGGCTCCTTTCAGGACACCTTCATAGTATAATTTGGGCTTGCGATGCTCCTTACCCTCTGGTGGTCCCTCAGTCATCAGCTTCTCAGCATCAAGCTTCCCCCAGTGCACCTTCCCATGGGCAAACGCCATGCGGGCACCCTCTGTACAAACCGATCGCTTAATGACTTTGAGCCGAGGGCAAGCACCAACAATATGCTTGATGAGTCCGAAGTAACTGCTTGGAATTGGCTCCGCATGCCACAGCCGGACAACTAAGTCCTTCATGGCTAGTTCGGCCGCCTGGTGCAGTTTGACCAGCTGTTTCAGCTGGTCGATAAAGGGCACCGGATAGTTCGGCGCCAAATACTACGACCAGAAATGCTTCTCCGCAGACTTCTTCTCCTCAGATCGGTAGAACTGGGCAGCATCAGATATGCTGCGCGACAAGTCTACAAATGCCCCTGGAGAAACAAGAATTCAGTTCGTCGCTTAAGAGTTCCTCCCATTACTACATAAAAATTGCTCCGAGTACAAAAAGCCTTACCAGCCGCAACCCTTCGTGCCTCTTGAATGTCCTTCAGAGCACCTTGGGCTTGTTCCCGAGCATCATCTGCGGCCTGGAGAGCCTGGGCGAGTTCGGATTCTTTCCCTGTTAGACTCTACTCCAAGGTCTCGCCTTTCTTCATGGTCTCCTGGAGCTCTCGCTCAGCTTCAATGACCCTGGCCTCGTGCTTCTCACGAAGAGCCTGCTCCGCGGAGGCCTTCTTGTTGGCTTCGGCCACAGCCTTCTTCAATGCCTCAATTTAGGCATTAGCTCCTAAAAACATACAATACAAATATTTCCATTAGGCACACCTACTCATTCGTGCCGAATTGAGGACAAGGTTTCGACATACCTTGCTTGTCCTCCAACTGCTTCTTCACGCGGCCAAGTTCTTCTTTGGCTCGTTCTAGACTCTACTTAAGTCCGGACACCTCTGCATTATGAGAGGCGGTCGTCGCTACGGACACCTGTTTTCAAACAAAGGAATATATGTCATTCACTGAGTCTACTGTGAAGTGGAAGTTTGATCCCGTGTCCGGCTCTCTCTCTTTCATCGGACAGTGCATTAGGGGCTACTACTCATACTATGACAATCTTCAAAGGTTTGTAAAAACATACCTCAAAGCCTTTTATAAGGCTAAGGCAAGATTCATTCAGTCCGCTTTCAGCGGACTGAATCTTTTCAATCACCGCGCCCATAAGGGCGCGATGTTCATCGATGATGGACGCACTCTTTAGCGCTGTCGATAGGCCGCCCGGCAACTCATCTTGGACAGAGGTTGCTGGCGGAGCAGGCCCCCCCCCCATCAAAGGTGGGTGCTCGCCAGATCCTAGAGCTTTAAAGGTCTCCAGGACTGTGCCCAGCTGCGGGCCAAATCTAAGATCGCCCTCGCCATCGACAAGCATGGGAATCGCTGCTCCCGTATATCCGGCCCTATAGATATGCCCTCCCTGGTCCAGGTCCCGCTGAGATGACACCCCGGTGTCGCGTCTAGGCTTCAGGGAAGGTGCCTTTGGAGGCGTCTCGCTCTGCAGGGCATCTGAACTCAGTGAATCCTTCGATGAGGACTGTTCGCTGTGGGTCCTCGCCGGGCTGCACAAAGTATGGCGACAGTTAGGCTACTACGTCCTAATGACCTCGGGCACGAAGGCGTGTTCGGATTTCGTATACTCATGACTTTACCAGGGGCTGGGCCCTGGGATCCCACTCCTGGCTGCTATGGGCAGCCGTGGTGGACGCCTCCGGGAGGGAACCTTTCCCCCTCTTTGGCGATTCTGCCTCCAGGGATGAGGAAGCCATCCTTTTCTCCCCTCTCCCTGTGGAGGGCTCGTCTTCTTCCTCCTCCTCTTCGTCTTCAGAGGAGGGATGGTCGCTGGAGTCTTCGGATTTTGCGTTCGAAGTGTCGCGGCGATGGAGGACGCTCCGGGTCTTCTTGACCTTCTTGCAGTCCTCTTTCTTCGGCGCCTCGTAAGGCGCCGGGACCAGCATCATTGTTAGAAGGTCCTGCCGATTCCTCCAGCAGCGGGGCCGGTATCCTCCCCGCCTTTTTCGTCCATTCCTGGGATTATTGAAGAAAGCATGATAAAAGCGTCTCCCTTGGGACATACCAGCTAAAAATGGGTGGATAGAGCACTGTAATGACTTACCGGACTAGCGAAGCGGGATAGCTGATACCCGCGGTCCTCGGCGGAGCCCGGCCACGGTTTGCCGGACTTGAAGAGCACCTTCCAGATGTCCTTGTGGGAGGAGCCATACAGCTCCCGTAGGGTCTGGTGCTCGGTTGGGTCGTATTCCCACAAACTGCAGGCTCGACGTTGGCAAGGGAGAATCAGGCGAACTAACATCACCTGGACTATGTTGACAAGTTTGACATCCTTATTGACCATGCTCTGGACGCGCGTTTGGAGCACCGACAGCTCGTCGGACGAGGACTAGTTCAGGCCCTTCTCGGGCCAGGACGTGAGCCGCAGTGGGGCTCCGGATCTGAATTCAGGAGCAACGGCCCACTTTTTACCACGCGGTTCGGTGATATAGAACCACTGCTGCTGCCACTCCTTGACGAAATCATTGAAGGCGCCGATTGGCCATGTGACCTTAGGCATCTTGCTCACCATGGCGCCACCGCACTTGGCGTGCTCGCCATTCACCACCTTGGGCTTCACATTGAAAATCTTCAACCATATACCAAAGTGGGGCGAAATACGGAGAAAGGCCTCACACACGACGATGAACGTCGAGATGTTAAGGAAAGAATTGGGGGACAGATCATGAAAATCAATCCCGTAACAATACATGATACCGCTAACAAAGGGATGAACGGGAAACCCAAGCCCACGGACAAAATGAGGAAGGAACACGACCCTCTCGTGGGGCTCCGGAGTGGGGATGATCTGTCCCGCCGGTGGAAGATGCTGGCCGATTTTCTTAGCCAGGTACCCGGCCTCTCGGAGCTTTTTGATATCCCTCTCCTGGACGGTGGAAGCCATCCATTTGGCTCCTGCTCTAGATCCGGACATCTTCGGAGAACCTCTCTTCCGTGGAGAAGAAGAGTGCTTGGGCGCTAGGGCTCGAGCAAAGGGGAATGGACTAGCGGAAGGGAAAGGCGTGGGTGAAGAGGAAGAGACCTTATCTCTTTATAGAGGCGGTAGAAGCTTTTTGTGCCTCACCATTGGCCTGGTGGAACCCGCTCGTTCCCCATTCTCCACGATTAGCGGTGCGGTTGGGCTACCTGTGCCCGTGTTAATGAAAATCCCGTGATAAGGGGACATGATCTCTGCTTCGACAAAACGTACCAAGGAAATCGCCTCGCAATATGCGCTGTGGCTGGTTGTGGGAAAATGGTTCGAATAATGACTCGACCATAGTGTCATGTCACGTCATCTGTAGATTACATTTGTGTAATATCATTCACTTTACGGTGGTATGTGAAGATCATCTTGCAAATCCGGACACGATTTAAGTGTTCGATAGTTAATTTGGAGTATTCGGAGATGGAACCCGCCTTGCAATGCCGAAGACAAACTGCGTCGGACTCATTGTCATTGAAGCCTGGTTCAGGGGCTACTGAGGGAGTCCTGGATTAGGGGGTATCCGGACAGCCGGACTATACTTTGGCCTGACTGTTGGACCGTGAAGATGCAAGACTCAAGACTTCGTCCCGTGTCCGGATGGGACTCTCCTTTGCGTGGAAGACAAGCTTGGCGATCCAGATATTAGATTTCCTTCTTTGTAACCGACTCTGTGTAAACCCTAGCCCTCCCCGGTGTCTATATAAACCGGAGGGTTTGGTCTGTATAGGGACGACCACAACAATCATAATCATCATACGCTAGCTTCTAGGGTTTAGCCTCTACGATCTCGTGGTAGATCAACTCTTGTAATACTCATATCATCAAGATCAATCAAGCAGGAAGTAGGGTTTTACCTCCATCGAGAGGGCCCGAACCTGGGTAAAACATTGTGTCCCTTGCCTCCTGTTACCACTAGCCTTAGACGCACAGATCAGGACGCCCTACCCAAGATCCGCTGGTTTTAACACCGACAATCACTGAGAAGTATCCCGATTATTGTCACTTCGGGTTTGTCGGATCATAACACATAATAGGTGACTATAGACTTGCAAGATAGGATCAAGAACTCACATATATTCATGAAAACATAATAGGTTCAGATCTGAAATCATGGCACTCGGGCCCTAATGACAAGCATTAAGCATAGCAAAGTCAAAGCAACATCAATCTCAGAACATAATGGATACTAGAGATCAAACCCTAACAAAACTAACTTGATTACATGGTAAATCTCATCCAACCCATCACCGTCCAGCAAGCCTACGATGGAATTACTCATGCACGACGGTGAGCATCATGAAATTGGTGATGGAGGATGGTTGATGATGACGACGGCGACGGATCCCCCTCTCCGGAGCCCCGAACGGACTCCAGCTCAGCCCTCCCGAGAGAGATTAGGGCTTGGCGGCGGCTCCGTATCGTAAAACGCGATGAAACTTCCTCTCTGATTTTTTTCTCTGCAAAATGGAATATATAGAGTAGGAGTTGAGGTCGGCGGAGCTCCAGGGGGCCACGAGATAGGGTGTGGGACCCCTGGTCTTCATCTTTTGGCAGTATTTTTTTATATTTTCCAAAAGTTATCTCCGTCGATTTCCAGGTCATTCCGAGAACTTTTGTTTTCTGCACAATAAACAACATCATGGCAGTTCTGCTGAAAACAGCGTCAGTCCGGGTTAGTTTCATTCAAATCATGCAAATTAGAGTCCAAAACAACGGCAAAAGTGTTTGGAAAAGTAGATTCGTTGGAGACGTATCAACTCCCCCAAGCTTAAACCTTTGCTTGTCCTCAAGCAATTCAGCTGATAAACTGAAAGTGATATAGAAAAACTTTTACAAACTCTATTTGCTCTTGTTGTTGTAAGTATGTAAAGCCAACATTCAAGTTTCAGCAACTATTATGAACTAACCATACTCACAGTAACACTTTGGTCTCACATTTACTCATATCAATGGCATAATCAGCTAGCAAGCGATAATAATAAAACTCGGATGACAACACTTTCTCAAAACAATCATAATATGATATAAGAAGATGGTATCTCGCTAGCCCTTTCTGAGACCGCAAAACATAAATGCAGAGCACCTTTAAAGATCAAGGACTGACTAAACATTGTAATTCATGGTAAAAGAGATCCAGTCAATTCATACCCGATATAAACCAATAGTAATACATGCAAATAACAACGTGCTCTCTAGTGGGTGCTTTTTAATAAGAAGGTGATGACTCAACATAAAAGTAAATAGATAGGCCTTTCGCAGAGGGAAGCAGGGATTTGTGGAGGTGCCAGAGCTCGATTTTAAAATAGAGATAAATAAAATTTTGAGCGGCAAACTTTTACTGTCAACGCAACAACTATGAGATGGCTATATCTTCCATACTATATGCATTATAGGCAGTTCCCAAACATAATGGTAAAAGTTTATACTCCCCCACCACCAACAAGCATCAATCCATGGCTTGCTTGAAATAATGAGTGCCTCCAACTAACAACAACCCTGGGGGAGTTTTTTTAATTATATTGATTTGCTTTGATCTTTTTGGATCATGGGACTGGGCATCCCGATTACCGGCCCTTTCTTGTGAGTGAGGAGCAAAGTCCACTCTTCTTGAGAATAACCCACCTAGCATGCATGATACAGGCAGCCTTAGTTGAAACATGAGCGGCTCGAGCATACAAAACAGAATTTCATTTGAAGGTTAGGAGTTTGGTACATACAAATTTACTTGGAACGGTAGGTAGATACCGCATATAGGAAGGTATGGTGGACTCATATGAAACAACTTTGAGGTTTAAGGAGTTTGGATGCACAAGCAGTATTCCCGCTTAGTACAGGTGAAGGCTAGCAAAAGACTGGGAAGCGACCAACTGAGAGAGTGACAACAGTCATGAACATGCATTAAAATTAATTCACACCGAGTACAAGCATGAGTAGGATATAATCCACCATGAACATAAATATCGTGAAGGCTATGTTGATTTGTTTCAACTACCTATGTGAACATGTGCCAAGTCGAGTCACTGAATTTATTCAAAGGAGGATACCATCCCATCATACCACATCACAATCATTTTAATAGCATGTTGGCACGCAAGGTAAACCATTATAACTCATAGCTAATTAAGCATGGCACAAGCAGCTATAATCTCTAAATGTCATTGCAAATATGTTTACTTCATAATAAGCTAAATCAGGAACGATGAACTCATCATATTTACAAAAACAAGAGAGGTCGAGTTCATACCAGCTTTTCTCATCTCAATCAGTCCATCATATATCATCATTATTGCCTTTCACTTGCACGACCGAACGATGTGTATAATAATAATAGTGCACGTGCATTGGACTAAGCTGGAATCTGCAAGCATTCAACTCAAGAGAGAAGACAAACTAATATGGGCTCTAAGTTAAATCAACAATCATGCATATGGGAGCCACTAAGAATTTTCAATATGGTCTTCTACTCTCGACCCCCAAAGGAAAGAAAAGAAATAAAACTATTTACACAGGAAAGCTCCCAACAAGTAAAAGAAGAATGAGAAATCTTTTTGGGTTTTCATTTTAATTTCTACTACAAGCATGGAAAGTAAACTAACTAATTTTTTTGGTTTTTCTTAAGGTTTATCGGACACACAAGAAGAAAGCTAGAAAAAGAAATTAAACTAGCATGGATAATACAATGAAAGAGTATGAGCACCGACGACTAGAATAGTGTGTGAACATGAATGTAAAGTCGGTGGGAAATACGTACTCCCCCAAGCTTAGGTTTTTTGGCCTAAGTTGGTCTAATGCCAAGGATCGCGGCTACTCTCTCCGGTGTACTGAGGGGTGAAATCAGGATACCACTGGCTGGCCATCTCCTCTGAATCCCACTGGTAAGATGATGCACGATAAGGGTCCAGTGAAGGTTCCGGCTCGGGCTCAGGCTTTGGAGTGGATGCTTGGCCTCGATGAGCGTACACCGCTTCCGGCGTGACAAGATAATTATCTGCAGTCAAATCAAACAATAGAGGTGCAGGCAGAATAATAGTCTCATTGTGTTTCTTATTAAATCTCAAGTTATACAGGAGCATCTTATCATCATTATGAACAATAAACTCATGTGCTACCATGCTCCTGTAATCTAAAATGTAAGGAAGCAATATTGTCTCCTCTTTCTCATGATGCCTAATAGGTATCTCAAAATGTTTATCAAGACGTGCAGCATAGATACCTCCAAAGATGGGGCCTTTTATACGATTCAGGTTTAAACGTTTAGCAATAACGGCACCCATACTAAAACTATTATCACCAACAAGGCATGGAATAGAATAATAATATCGGGAACACTGAAGTTTCCACTATTTCCACGACCAATTAAGCATCGACTAGAAAATAAGGCAAAGTAGCATAAAACAGGAAAATGTATGCTAGTGATTCTCGCATCGGAACCCTTCTTTGGATCCCCTACAGTAATGGTGTTAACAAAGCCATCCACATCTTTACGACGTGGTTCATCTAATCTGCCCTCAAAGGGTATTCTACATATCGCACAAAAATTATGTAAAGACATTTCCTTGAAATCATCATATAAATGAAATGATACGGATGGAGGTGAATTCTTAGGATAATAATAAAAGTTTTGCACGAAAGTATTGGTGAGTAAGAGATACTGATTTATCCGGTCATGGAGGAAGTCGGTGAGGCCAGCATTTTCAACCAAGGAATAAAAGTCATCATAAATACCGGCTTCTCTCAAGAAATCATTGCATGGCAATTCACACGCCCGTTCTTCTGCTACGTGAGGAAGATTATACTTGGCCTTTTCCTTCTCTTTGGCTTGTTTATCCTGGGAGCCTTGGCTAGAAGAGCCCCTCAAAAATCTCCTTATCATTTTCTATTTTTTTTTAAATTTTTACTAACTTCAAAATAAAAGTGAATAAAACTAAACAAGATTGGTAGCAACTACTCCTACAAGTGCCTAGAGCCTATATCATGCATTATAATTACTTAGGACCTCATAAATTTGACATGCAAGCTCAAGAACAGGGTCACCTATGCAGCAAAAATTTGTAATGAATAAAGCACTAGAACAAAAACTAATTTGAACAATGGAGGGGTCACATACCAAGCAACAATCTCCCAAACCAGTTTTGTGAATGGAGCTTTGAGCAAGGAGATCGAAAATCGCAGCAAAACGAGCTAGAACTCGTGGTTGAGCTGGATGAGGATTTTTTGGGAAGAAGACGAAGTGTATGGGTGCAGGAATAAGTGGAGGGGGGCAACCGTGGGCCCAAGAGACAGGGGGTCGTGCCCTCCACCCTCGTGGCTAGGTGCTTGCCCCTCCTGCAGTGTTTTCAGTGCCTAAAATCCTCAAATAATCCATAAAAAATAATACTAAATTTGCAGGGCATATGGAGAACTTTTATTTTCGAGATATTTTTTATTGCACGGATAATTAAGAAAATAGACAGATAATACTATTTTTGCTTTAATTATTCTAATTAACAGAAAGTAAAAAGAGGGTATAGAGGGTTGTGCCTTCTAGTTTCATCCATCTTATGATCATCAAAATGAATCCACTAACAAGGTTGATCAAGTCTTGTTAATAAACTCATTCCGAATAACACGGAACCGGAGAAATTTTGAATAACACTAGGTTACCTCAACAGGGATATGAACATTGATAACCCACAAGTGTAGGGGATCGCAACAGCTTTTGAGGGTAAAGTATTCAACCCAAATTTATTGATTCGACACAAGGGGAGCCAAGGAATATTCTTGAGTATTAGCAGTTGAGTTGTCAATTCAACCACACCTGGATAACTTAGTATCTGCAGCAAAGTATTTAGTAGCAAAGTAGTATGATAATAAAGGTAACAGTGGCAAAAGTAAAGATAATAGTTTTTGGGTTTTTGTAGTAATTGTAACAGCAGCAACGGAAAAGTAAATAAGCGAAGAACAATATGTGAAAAGCTCGTAGGCAATGGATCAGTGATGGATAATTATGCCGGATGCAATTCCTCATGTAATAGTTATAACATAGGGTGACACAGAACTAGCTCCAGTTCATCAATGTAATGTAGGCATGTATTCCGTAAATAGTCATACGTGCTTATGGAAAAGAACTTGCATGACATCTTTTGTCCTACCCTCCCGTGGCAGCGGGGTCCTAGAGGAAACTAAGGGATATTAAGGCCTCCTTTTCATAGAGAACCAAAACAAAGCATTAGCACATAGTGAATACATGAAGTCCTCAAACTATGGTCATCACCGAGAAGTACCCCGATTATTGTCACTTCGGGGTTGTCGGATCATAACACATAATAGGTGAATATAGACTTGCAAGATAGGATCAAGAACACACATATATTCATGAAAACATAATAGGTTCATATCTGAAATCATGGCACCCGGGCCCTAGTGACAAGCATTAAGCATAGCAAAGTCATAGCAACATCAATCTCAGAACATAGTGGATACTAGGGATCAAACCCTAACAAAACTAACTTGATTACATGGTAAATCTCATCCAACCCATCACTGTCCAGCAAGCCTACGATGTAATTACTCACGCATGGCCGCCGCATCATGAAATTGGTGATGGAGGATGGTTGATGATGACGACGGTGATGAATCCCCCTTTCCGGAGCCCCGAACGGACTCCAGATCAGCCCTCCCGAGAGAGATTAGGGCTTGGCGGCGGCTCCGTGTCATAAAACGCGATGAAACTTTCTCTCTGATTTTTTTTCTCCGCGAGATGGAGTATATTGAGTAGGAGTTGAGGTCGGTGGAGGTCCCGGGGGCCCACGAGATAGGGGGCGTGCCCTATAGGGGGGGCACGCCCCCCTGTCTCGTGGACAGGGTGTGGGCCCCCTGGTGTATTTCTTTCGCTCAGAAACTCTTATTAATTCCAAAAGGTGCATCTGTGGATTTTCAGGACATTCCTAGAACTTTTCTTTTCTACACATAAAACAACATCATGGCAGTTCTGCTGAGAACAGCGTCAGTCCGGGTTAGTTTCATTCAACTCATGCAAGTTAGAGTCCAAAACAAGGGAAAATTGTTTAGAAAAGTAGATACGTTGGAGACGTATCAACTCCCCCAAGCTTAAACCTTTGCTTGTCCTCAAGCAATTCAGTTGATAAACTGAAAGTGATAAAGAAAAACTTTTACAAACTCTGTTTGCTCTTGTTGTTGTAAACATGAAAAGCCAACATTCAAGTTTCAGCAAATATTATGAACTAACCATACTCATAATAACACTTGGGTCTCACAATTACTCATATCAATAGCATAATCAGCTAGCGAGCCATAATAATAAAACTCGGATGACAACACTTTCTCAAAACAATCATAACATGATATAACAAAATGGTATCTCGCTAGCCCTTTCTGAGACCGCAAAACATAAATGCAGAGCACCTTTAAAGATCAAGGACTGACTAAACATTGTAATTCATGGTAAAAGAGATCCAGTCAAGTCATACCCAATATAAACCAATAGTAATGAATGCAAATGACAATGTGCTCTCCAGCGGGTGCTTTTTAATAAGAAGGGTGATGACTCAACATAAAAGTAAATAGATAAGCCCTTCGCAGAGGGAAGCGGGGATTTGGAGAGGTGCTAGAGCTTGATTTTAAAATAGAGGTTGAATAACATTTTGAGCGGCATACCTTCGCTGTCAACGCAACAACTATGAGATGGATGTATCTTCCATACTACATGCATTATAGGCAGTTCCCAAACAGAATGGTAAAGGTTTATACTCCCCCAACCACCAACAAGCATCAATACATGGCTAGCTCGAAACAACGAGTGCCTCCAACTAACAACATCCCTGGGGGAGTTTTGTTTAATTATTTTGATTTGCTTTCATCTCTTTGGATCATGGGACTGGGCATCCCGGTTACGAACTCTTTCTCGTGAATGAGGAGCGAAGTCCACTCCTCTTGAGAATAACGCACCTAGCATGTAAGATATAGGCAGCCCTAGTTGTAACATGAGTTGCTCGAGCATACAAAACAGAATTTCATTCGAAGGTTTGGAGTTTGGCACATACAAATTTACTTGGAACGGCAGGTAAATACCGCATATAGGAAGGTATAGTGGACTCATATGGAACAACTTTGGGGTTTAAGGATTTTGGATGCAGAAGCAGTATTCCTGCTTAGTACAGGTGAAGGTTAGCAAAAGACTGGGAAGCGACAAACTGAGAGAGCGACAACAGTCATAAACATGCATTAAAATTAATTCACATCGAATACAAGCATGAGTAGGATATAATCCACCATGAACATAAATATCATGAAGGCTATGTTGATTTGATTCAACTACATGCGTGAACATGTGCCAAGTCGAGTCACTCAATTCATTCAAAGGAGGATATCATCCCATCATATCACATCATTATCATTCTAGTAGCATGTTGGCATGCAAGGTAAACCATTATAACTCAAAGCTAATCAAGCATGGCACAAGCAACTATAATCTCTAAATGTTATTGCAAATATGCTTACTTCATAATAAGCTGACTCAGAAACGATGAACTCATCATATTTACAAAAACAAGAGAGGTCGAGTTCATACCAGCTTTTCTCATCCCAATAAGTCCATCATATATCGTCATTATTGCCTTTCACTTGCACGACCGAACGATGTGTATAATAATAAGAGTGCACGTGCATTGGACTAAGCTGGAATCTGCAAGCATTCAACTCATGGGCTCTATGTTAAATAAACAATCATGCATATGAGCCACTAAACATTTTCAATATGGTCTTCTCGACCCCCAAAGGAAAGAAAAGAAAATAAAACTATTTACACGGGAAAGCTCCCAACAAGTAAGAAGAAGAACTAGAAATCTTTTTGGGTTTTCATTTTAATTTCTACTGCAAGCATGGAAATTAAACCAACTAAATTTGTTTGGTTTTTCTCAAGGTTTATCAAACACACAAGAAGAAAACTAGAAAAAGAAATTTAAACTATCATGGATAATACAATGAAAGAGTATGAGCACCGACAACTAGTGTGTGAACATGAATGTAAGGTCGGTGAGAAATACGTACTCCCCCAAGCTTAGGCTTTTGGCCTAAGTTGGTTTAGTACCAAGGACCGCCGCTACTCTCCCCGGTGTAATGGGAGGTGTAATTAGGATACCACTGGCTCGTCATCTCCGGATCCCACTGTACAGATGATGCACAATAAGGGTCCAGTTCAGGTTCTGGCTCAGGTTCAGATTTTGGAGTAAAATCTTGGGCTCAATGATTGTTCACCGCTTCCGGTGTGACAAGAAAATTTTCTGGAAGCAAATCAGACAACAGAGGCGCAGGAAAAATAATAATCTCAATGTGTTTCTTATTAAATCTAAGTTTATACAAGAGTATCCTCTCTTCGTTGTCAACAACAAACTTGTGTGCTACCATGCTCTTGTAATCTAAAATGTGAGGAGGCAATGTTGTCTCCTCTTTCTCAAGATGCCTAATGGGCATATGAAAATGCCTAGCAAGACGTGCAGCATAGATACCTCCAAATATGGGGCCTTTTGTACTATTCAGGGCTAGCCGTTTAGCAACGACGGCACCCATACTAAAAGTATTGTCTCCAAGCAAGGCATGTTAAAGAATAATAATATCAGGAAACTTAAGTTTCCACTATTTCCACGACCAATCAAGTATCTACTAGCAAATATGGCAAAGTAGTGTAAAACAGGAAAGTGTATGCTAGAGACTTTTGCCTCAGAACCCTTCTTTGGCTCCTCTACAATGATAGTATTAATAAAGCCATCCACATCTTTACGATGGGGTTCCTCTAATTCTCCCTCATAAGGTATCCTACACACCGCGCAAAAATTACGTAAAGACATTTCTATGAATTCATCATATAAATGAAATGATACTGTAGGCGGTGACTTCTTAGGATAATAATAAAAGTTTTGCACGAAAGTATTAGTGAGTAAGAGATACTGATCGATCCGGTCGTTGATGAAACCGGTGAGGCCTGCAGTCTCGATCAAAGAATAAAAATCTTCATGAATTCCGGCTTCTTTCAAGAAATCATTGCATGGCCATTCACACGACCGCACTTCCACTAAGCGAGGAAGATTATACTTGGATTTTTCCTTCTCTTTGGCTTGTTTTTCCTGAGAGCCTTGGCTAGAAGATCCCCTCAAAAATTTCCTTAACATTTTTCTGAAAATTTCTGAAATTTTATTAACTTCAAAATAAAAGTGAATAACACTAAACAAGATTGGTAGCAACTACTCCTACAAGTGCCTAGAGCCTATATCATGCATTAGAATTGCTTGGGACCTCATAAATTTAACATGCAAGCTTAGAACATGGTCACCTATGCAGCAAAAATTTGCAATGAATAAAGACCTAGAACAAAAACTAATTGGACCATTGGAGGAGTCACATACCAAGCAACAATCTCCCAAAGCAGTTTTGTGAATGAAGCTTTTAGCAAGGAGATCAAAAATAGCAGCAAAATGAGCTAGAACTCGTGCTTGAGCTGGATGGGGATTTTTTTGGGTAAAAGATGAAGTGTGTGGGTGCTTGAATAAGTGGAGGGGGCCACCAGGGGCCCATGATACAGGGGGGCGCGCCCAGGGAGAGGGGGCGCGCCCTCCACTCTCGTGGCCTGGTGCTTGCCCCTCCTGCAGTGTTTTCAGTGCCTAAAATCCTCAAATATTCCATAAAAAATCATACTAAATTTGCCGGGCATTTGGAGCACTTTTATTTTCGGGATATTTTTTTAATGCGCGAATAATTCAGAAAACAGACGGATAATACTATTTTTGCTTTATTTATTCTACATAACAGAAAGTAAAAAGAGGGTACAGAAGGTTGTGCCTTCTAGTTTCATCCATCTCATGATCATCAAAATGAACCCACTAACAAGGTTGATCAAGTCTTGTTAACAAACTCATTCCGAATAACACGGAACCGGAGAAATATCGAATAACACTAAGTTACCTCAACGGGGATACGAAAATCCCCAACAATAAGAATATCATACTTTTTCTTGACAGTATGGAGAGGAAATTCAAACCTCCAATAATAATAGTTGGAACTTTTCCAATAGAGTGGATGCTATGAACTTGAGATTGTTTCCTCGGAAAGTGTACCATATGCTCACTACCATTAACATGAAAAGTGACATTGCCTTTGTTGCAATCAATAACAGCCCCTACAGTATTCATAAAAGGTCTACCAAGGATAATAGACATACTATCGTCCTCGGGAATATCAAGAATAACAAAGTCTGTTACGATAGTGACATTTGCAACCACAACAGGCACATCCTCACAAATACCGACAGGTATAGTAGTTGATTTATCAGCCATTTGCAAAGATATTTCAGTAGGTGTCAACTTATTGAATTCAAGTCTACGATATAAAGAGAGAGGCATAACACTAACACCGGCTCCAAGATCACATAAAGCAGTTCTAACATAATTTCTATTAATGGAGCATGGTATAGTTGGTACCCCTGGATCTCCAAGTTTCTTTGGTATTCCACCCTTATAAGTATAATTAGCAAGCATGGTGGAAATTTCAGCTTTCGGTATCTTTCTTTTGTTTGTAGTGATATCCTTCATATACTAAGCATAAGGATTTACTTTGAGCATATCAGTGAAGCGCATACGTAAGAAAATAGGTCTAATCATTTCAGCAAAGCGCTCAAAATCCTCATCATCCTTTGACTTGGATGGTTTAGGAGGAAAGGGCATTGGTTTCTGAACCCATGGTTCTCTTTCTCTATCGTGCTTCCTAGCAACAAAATCTCTCTTATCATAACATTGATTCTTTGATTGTGGGTTATCAAGATCAACAGCAGGTTCAACCTCTACTTCATTGTTATTGCTAGGTTGAGCATCAACATGAACATTATCATTAACCTTATCACCAGATTCATGTTCATCACCTGATTGTGTATCAGCATCAGAGATAGAAATATCATCGGGATTCTCAGGTGTGTCTACAGTAGGTTCACTAGAAGCATGCAAAGTCCTATCGTCTTTCTTTTTCTTCTTTTTGGAAGAACTAGGTGCCTCTAAATTATTTCTCTGAGAATCTTGCTCGATTCTCTTAGGGTGGCCTTCAGGATACAAAGGCTGCTGAGTCATTCTACCAGTTCTAGTAGCCACTCTAACAGCAAAGTCATTTTTATTATTTAATTCCTCAAGCAAATCATTTTGAGCTTTCAGTACTTGCTCAGCTTGAGTAGCAACCATAGAAGCATATTTGCTAATGAGTTGGAGTTCACCTTTAACTCTAGCCATATTATCGCTCACGCGTCCTATCTCGAAAGCATTATTCTTTAACTCTCTACCAACATAAGCATTAAAACTTTCTTGTCTAGACATAAAGTCATCAAATTCATCTAAGCAAGGGCTATGAAATTTAGTAGAGGGGATTTCAACATTATCATATCTATAGAGAGAATTTACCTTTACTACCTGTGTTGGGTTATCAAGACAATGTGGTTCTTCAACAGGCGGTATATTAAGACCATGCATTTCTTCAACCGGTGGTAAATTCTTAACATCTTCAGCTTTAATACCTTTTTCTTTCATTGATTTCTTTGCCTCTTGCATATCTTCAGGACTGAGAAATAAAACACCTCTCTTCTTCGGAGTGGGTTTAGGAATAGGCTCAGGAGTTGGCTCAATTGGTTCAGGAATTTCCTCATGAATTGGTTCAGGAAGAGTCCAATTATTTTCATTAGTCAACATATTATTCAATAGCAATTCAGCTTCATCAACTGTTCTTTCCCTGAAAACACAACCAACACAACTATCCAAGTAGTCCTTGGAAGCATCGGTTATTCCATTATAAAAGATATCAAGTATTTCATTTTTCTTGAGAGGATGATCAGGCAAAGCATTAAGTAACCGGAGAAGCCTGCCCCAAGCTTGTGGGAGACTCTCTTCTTTGATTTGCACAAAATTATATATTTCCCGCAAGGCAGCTTGTTTCTTATGAGCAGGGAAATATTTAGCAGAGAAGTAATAAATCATATCCTAGGGACTACACACACAACAAGGAGCAAGAGAATTATACCAAGTCTTAGCATCACCCTTTAACGAGAACGGAAATATCTTAAGGATAGAAAAATTGCGAGATCTTTCATCATGAGTAAACAGGGTAGCTCTATCATTCAACATGGTAAGATGTGCCACAATAGTTTCAGATTCAAGGCCATAAAAAGGATCAGATTCAACTAGAGTAATAATCTATGGATCAACAGAGAATTCATAATCCTTATCAGTAACACAGATATGTGAAGTAGCAAAAGTAGGGTCAGGTTTCATTCTAGCATTAAGAGACTGCTGCTTCCATTTAGCTAATAATTTCTTAAGATCATATCTATCATTGCAAGCAAAAATAGCTCTAGCAGCTTCTTCATTCATAACATAACCCTCAGGAACAACAGGCAATACATAATCATTGGGAGAATTTTCATCATCACTATCATCAATAATAGCATCTTCAATATTTTCATTCCCCCTAACTCTAGCAAGTTGTTCATCAAGAAATTCACCTAATGGCAAAGTAGTATCACGCACAGAAGTAGTTTCATCATGCATAGCAGAAGTGGCATCATCAATAACATGCAACATATCAGAATTCATAGCAGTGGCAGGTTTAGGTATCGCAAGCTAACTAATAACGGAAGGAGAATCTAGTGCAGAGCTAGATGGCAGTTCCTTACCTCCCCTCGTAGTTGAGGGCAAAATCTTGGTTTTAGCATCTTTCAAGTTCTTCATAGTGATCCACAGATATAAATCCCAAGTGACTCAGAGAATAGATCTATGCTCCCCGGCAATGGTGCCAGAAATTAGTCTTGATAACCCACAAGTGTAGGGGATTGCAACAGCTTTCGAGGGTAAAGTATTCAACCCAAATTTATTGATTCGACACAAGGGGAGCCAAAGAATATTCTTGAGTATTAGCAGTTGAGTTGTCAATTCAACCACACCTGGATAACTTAGTATCTATAGCAAAGTATTTAGTAGCAAATCAGTATGATATAAAGGTAACAGTGGCAGAAGTAAAGATAATAGTTTTGGGGTTTTTGTAGTAATTGTAACAGTAGCAATGGAAAAGTAAATAAGCGAAGAACAATATGTGAAAAGCTCGTAGGCAATGGATCAGCGATGGATAATTATTCCGGATGTGATTCCTCGTGTAATAGTTATAACATAGGGTGACACAGAACTAGCTCCAGTTCATTAATGTAATGTAGGCATGTATTCCGTAAATAGTCATACGTGCTTATGGAAAAGAACTTGCATGACATCTTTTGTCCTACCTTCCCGTGGCAGCGGGGTCCTAGCGGAAACTAAGGGATATTAAGGCCTCCTTTTAATAGAGAACGGAACAAAGCATGAGCACATAGTGAATACATGAACTCCTCAAACTACGGTCATCACCGAGAAGTATCCCGATTATTGTCACTTTGGGGTTGTCGGATCATAACACATAATAGGTGACTATAGACTTGCAAGATAGGATCAGGAACACACATATATTCATGAAAACATAATAGGTTCAGATCTGAAAGCATGGCACTCGGGCCCTAGTGACAAGCATTAAGCATAGCAAAGTCATAGCAACATCAATCTCAGAACATAGTGGATACTAGGGATCAAACCCTAACAAAACTAACTTGATTACATGGTAAATCTCATCCAACCCATCACCGTCCAGCAAGCCTACGATGGAATTACCACGCATGCCGGTGAGCATCATGAAATTGGTGATGGAGGATGGTTGATGATGACGACGGCGACGAATCCCCCTCTCCGGAGCCCCGAACGGACTCCAGATCAGCCCTCCCGAGAGAGATTAGGGCTTGGCAGTGGCTCTGTGTCGTAAAACGCGATGAAACTTTCTCTCTGATTTTTTTCTCTGCGAGACGGAATATATGGACTTGGAGTTGAGGTCGATGGAGGTCCAGGGGGCCCACGAGATTGGGGGGGGGCGCCCTATAGGAGGGGCACGCCCCCCTGTCTCGTGGACAGGGTGTGGGCCCCCTGGTGTATTTCTTTCGCCCAGAAATTCTTATTAATTCCAAAAAGTGCCTCCGTGGATTTTCAGGACATTCCGAGAACTTTTCTTTTCTACACATAAAACAACATCATGGCAGTTCTGCTGAAAACAGCGTCAGTCCGGGTTAGTTTCATTCAAATCATGCAAGTTAGAGTCGAAATCAATGGCAAAAGTGTTTGGAAAAGTAGATACGTTGGAGACGTATCAAACATCCCCAATAATAAGAATATCATACTTTTGCTTGGCAGTAGGAAGAGGAAATTCAAAACCTCCAATAGTAATAGTTGGAACTTTTCCAATAGAATTGATGTTATGAACTTGAGATTGTTTCCTAGAAAAGTGTACCGTATGCTCATTACCATTAACATGAAAAGTGACATTGCCTTTGTTGCAATCAATAACAGACCCTGCAGTATTCAAAAAGGGTCTACCAAGGATAATCGACATACTATCGTCCTCGGGAATATTAAGAATAACAAAGTCCGTTAAGATAGTGACATTTGCAACCACAACAGGCACATCGTCAGAAATACCGACAGGTATAGCAGTTGATTTATCGGCCATTTGCAAATATATTTTGGTAGGTGTCAACTTATTCAATTCAAGTTTATGATATAAACAGAGAGGCATAACACTAACACCGGCTCCAAGATCACATAAAGCAGTTTTAACATAGTTTCTTTTAATGGAGCCTGGTATAGTTGGTACTCCTGGGTCTCCAAGTTTCTTTGGTATTCCACCCTTAAAAGTGTAATTACCAAGCATGGTGGAAATTTCAACTTCCGGTATCTTTCTTTTATTTGTAATGATATCCTTCATGTATTTAGCATAAGGATTTAATTTAAGCATATCAGTTAAGCGCATACATAAGAAGATAGGTCAAATCATTTCAGCAAAGCGCTCAAAATCCTCATCATCCTTTGTCTTGGATGGTTATGGAAGAAAGGGCATGGGTTTCTGAATCCATGGTTCTCTTTCTCTACCATGCTTCCTAGCAATAGAGTCTCTCTTATCATATCGTTGATTCTTTGATTGTGGGTTATCAAGATCAACAACAGGTTCAATCTCTACTTCATTATTATTGCTAGGTTGAGCATTAACATGAACATTATCATTAACATTATCACTAGCTTCATGTTCATCACCTGATTGTGTTTCAGCATCAGAAATAGAAATATCATTGGATTCTCAGGTGTGTCTACAACAGGTTCATTAGAAGCATGCAAAGTCCTATCGTTTTTCCTTTTCTTCTTTTTGGAAGAACTAGGTGCCTCTAAATTATTTCTCTGAGAATCCTGCTCGATTCTCTTAGGGTGTCGTTCAGGATACAAAGGTTCCTGAGTCATTCTACCAGTTATAGTAGCCACTCTAACAGCAAAATCATGTTTATTATTCAGTTCCTCGAGCAAATCACTTTGAGCTTTAAGTACTTGCTCAACTTGAGTGGTGACCATAGAAGCATATTTGCTGATGAGTTTAAGTTCACCTTTAACTCTAGCCATATAATCACTCAAGCGTCCTAAATTGAAAGGATTATTCTTTAATTCTCTACCAACATAAGCATTAAAACTTTCTTGTCTAGCCATAAAGTCATCAAATTCATCTAAGCATGGGCTATAAAATTTAGTAGAGGGAATTTCAACTTTATCATATCTATAGAGAGAATTTACCTTTACTACCTGTGTCGGGTTATCAAGAAAATGTGTTTCTTCAACAGGCGGTTGATTAAGACCATGTATTTCTCCAATAGGAGGTAAATTCTTAACATCTTCAGCTTTAATACCTTTTTCTTTCATTGATTTCTTTGCCTCTTGCATATCTTCAGGACTCAAATATAGAACACCTCTCTTCTTCGGAGTAGGTTTAGGAATAGGCTCAGGAGTTGGCTTAATTGGTTCAGGAATTACCTTAGGAATTGGCTCAGGAAGAGTCCAGGTATTTTCATTAGTCAACATATTATTCAATAACAATTCAGCTTGGTCGACTGTTCTTTCCCTGAAAACACAACCAGCACAACAATCCAAGTAGTCCTTGGAAGCATCGGTTAGTCCATTATAAACGATATCAAGTATTTCATTTTTCTTAAGAGGATGATCAGGCAAAGCATTAAGTAATCGGAGAAGCCTCCCCCAAGATTGTGGGAGACTCTCTTCTTTGATTTGCACAAAATTATATATTTCCCGCAAGGCAACTTGTTTCTTATGAGCAGGAAAATATTTAGCAGAGAAGTAATAAATTATATCCTGGGGACTATGCACACAACCAGGATCAAGAGAATTAAACCAAGTTTTAGCATCACCCTTTAATGAGAACGGAAATATCTTAAGGATATAATAATAGCGAGACTTCTCATCATTAGTAAACAGGGTGGCTATATCATTTAACTTGGTAAGATGTGCCACAACAGTTTCAGATTCAGTGCCATAGAAAGGATCGGATTCAACTAAAGTAATAATCTCAGGATCAACAGAGAATTCATAATCCTTATCAGTAACAAAGATAGGTGAAGTGGCAAAAGCAGGGTCATGTTTCATTCTAGCATTTAGAGTCTTTTGTTTCAGGTTAGCTAATAATTTCTTAAAATCTGATCTATCATTGCAAGCAAGAAAATCTCTAGCAGTTTCTTCATCCATAACATAACTCTTAGGAACAGCAGGTAATTCATAATCAGGGGGAGAAATTTCATCATCACTATCATCAGTAATAGCATCTTCATTAATTTATTTCTCTCTAACCCTAGCAAGTTGTTCATCAAAAAATTCACCTAATGGCATAGTAGTATCACACACAGAAGTAGTTTCATCATGAGTATCATGCATAGCAGAAGTGGCATCATCAATAACATGCGACGTATCAGAATTCATAGCAGTAGCAGGTTTAGGTGTCGCAAATTTACTCATAACAGAAGGAGAATCTAGTGCAGAGCTAGATGGCAGTTCCTTACCTCCCCTCGTAGTTGAGGGAAAATCTTGGTTCTTTCATCTTTCAAGTTCTTCATAGTGATCAACAGATATAAATCCCAAGTGACTCAAAGAATAGAGCTATGCTCCACGGCAACGGCGCCAGAAATTAGTCTTGATAACCCACAAGTGTAGGGGATCGCAACAGCTTTCGAGGGTATAGTATTCAAGCCAAATTTATTGATTCGACACAAGGGGAGCCAAATAATATTCTTAAGTATTAGCAGTTGAGTTGTCAATTCAACCACACCTGGATAACTTAGTATCTGCAGCAAAGTATATAGTAGCAAAGTAGTATGATAGTAATGGTAACAGTGGCAAAAGTAAAGATAATAGTTTTGTAGTGATTGTAACAGTAGCAACGGAAAAGTAAATAAGCGAAGCACAAGATGTGAAAAGCTCGTAGGCATTGGATCAGTGATGGATAATTATGTCGGATGCGATTCCTCATGTAATAGCTATAACATAGGATGACATAGAACTAGCTCCAATTCATCGATGTAATGTAGGCATGTATTCCGGATATAGTCATACATGCTTATGGAAAAGAACTTGCATGACATCTTTTGTCCTACCCTCCCATGGCAGCGGGGTCCTAGTGGAAACTAAGGGATATTAAGGCCTCCTTTTAATAGAGAACCGGAACAAAGCATTAGCACTTAGTGAATACATGAACTCCTCAAACCATGGTCATCACCGAGAAGTATCCCGATTATTGTCACTTCGGGGTTGTCGGATCATAACACATAATAGGTGACTGTAGAGTTGCAAGATAGGATCAAGAACTCACATATATTCATGAAAACATAATAGGTTCAGATCTGAAATCATGGCACTCGGGCCCTACTGACAAGCATTCAGCATAGCAAAGTCATAGAAACATCAATCTCAGAACATAGTGGATACTAGAGATCAAACCCTAACAAAACTAACTTGATTACATGGTAAATCTCATCCAACCCATCACCGTCTAGCAAGCCTACGACGGAATTACTCACGCACGGCGGTGAGCATGATGAAATTGGTGATGGAGGATGGTTGATGATGACGATGGCGACGAATCCCCCTCTCCGGAGCTCCGAACGGACTCCAGATCAGCCCTCTCGAGAGAGACTAGGGCTTGGCGACGGCTCCGTATCGTAAAACGCGATGAAACAGCCTCTCTGATTTTTTTCTCTGTGAAATGAAATATATAGAGTTGGAGTTGAGGTCGGCGGAGCTCCAGGGGGCCCACGAGATAGGGGGCGCGCCCAGGGGGGGCCACTGTCATGGACAGGGTGTGGGCTCCCTGGTCTTCATCTTTTGCCAGTATTTTTTATATTTTCCAAAAGTTATCTCCGTGGATTTTCAGGTCATTCGGAGAACTTTTGTTTTCTGCACAATAAACAACATCATTGAAGTTCTGCTGAAAACAGCTCCAGTCCGGGTTAGTTTCATTCAAATCATGCAAATTAGAGTCCAAAACAAGGGAAAAAGTGTTTGGAAAAGTAGATATGTTGGAGACGTATCAATCACGAATGGTGGCTTGCCGGCACAACCCAAGGAGAATGGGTCGGCTGGGTTAGGACCCCCTCATCGGGCTGCGGCTGGCGCGTGTGCAAAGTGCTCCTGAGCATCTAACTATCTTTTGTTTTTACTATTGTGTACCTCAAATGCAGTCTAATGAATTGTTGTCGCTATTGGGTGTGAGATGTTTGGATGGACTCCATATATATAATAGCACTCCATATTTTGGTAGCTGGACATGCAGAGCAAGCGCTGGCATTCTTGGGACCCGTTCACGACACACTTTTGATCTTTGGATAATTCCACCACATGATCTCTTACCTCTAGATCCCAGTGTATTGGAAGAGCCAAAAGCCAAATTAGAAAAATCTGAGCCCTCACAAAGCTCAATAAGTTATATCTCCAAATACTACAAATCTTTGTTTGGGGCACCTGATGAAGGGAACTTCACCCCTGATGAGACCCGAACAGATGATATTCCACGAGTCACAGCAGAAGAGAACGATATCCTCATGACACCTTTCTATGAGGAGGAGGTGAGAGCAGCGGTGTTTCAAATGGAACATAACAAAGCTCCAGGCCCTGATGGCTTACACGCAGAATTTCTGGGATATCATCAAGACTGACCAATTGGAGTTGTTCAATTGTCTTCATGCTGGCCAACTTGATCTATTCAGGCTTAACTTTGGCGGGATCGTTTTGTTGCCAAAAATCAAGGAGGCTGAGCGAATCCAACAATATAGACCCATATGTCTCCTTAATGTGAGCTTCAAGATTTTCACCAAAGTGGCTACTAATAGGCTCAACACGATTGCTAACCATGTCGTCCGGCCATCTCAAACGGCTTTCATGCAAGGTAGAAATATACTCGATGGAGTAGTAATCCTAGCTACATGAGACCGTCCACGAGATGCACCGTAAAAGCATGAGTGGAGTAGTTTTCAAGATTGACTTCGAAAAGGCCTATGATAAGGTCAAATGGTCGTTCCTTCAACAGACCCTAAGAATGAAAGGATTCTCCGATAAATGGCGCGAGTGGATCCAAAGTTTTGTTACTGGAGGCAGTGTGGCTGTCATAGTCAATGATGATATAGGCCATTACTTTAAGACAAAAAAGGACTACGCGAGGGTGACTCCATATCTCCAATGTTATTTGACATCGTGGTTTACATGTTCTCTATTCTGATTGATTGTGCCAAGCAGGATGGTCAAATTGCAGGAGTAGTGCCCCACCTTGTGGATGGTGGCCTCTCTATTCTGCAATATGCCGATGATACAATTCTTTTTATGGAACATGACCTGGATAAGACTCAAAACCTGAAATTATTGCTTTCAGTGTTTGAGCAGATGTCAGGCCTTAAAATTAACTTCCATAAAAGTGAATTGTTCTGCTTTGGAGAAGCCAGGGAGGCAACGACTGAGTATGTCGACCTGTTTGGTTGTGCACAAGGCCAATTTCTGATTAAATATTTGGGAATTCCGATTCATTATCGGCGTCTCACTAATGCGGAGTGGAAACATGTAGAGGAGCGCTTAGAGAAATGGTTGAGTAGATGGAAAGGCAAGTTGCTCTCTGTTGGAGGACGACTGGTCTTAGTCAACCCAGACCGCACAAATATGGTTCTCTATATACTCTCTTTTTTCCAACTCTCAAGAGAGGTCTTGCAGAGGCTGGATTATTTCAGATCCAGATTTTTTTGGCAAGGGGACAGTGAAAAGAAAAAATATAGGCTAACCAAATGGAGCGTGGTTTGTAGGCCGAAAGACCAAGGTGGACTTGGCATTCATGACCTTCAGGTCAAGAATGATGCCTTACTTAGTAAATGGTTGTTCAAACTACTTATTGAGGATGGCGTTTGGCAAACCCTGCTGCACAATAATTATCTAGGCCAAAAAGTTGTGTCACAGGCCTGTTAGAAACCTGGTGACTCACACTTTGGGGCTGGTCTAATGGCAGTGAAGAAACACCTTTTCCGTTTTGGATCCTTCGCGATAAAAGATGGGTCAGAGATTCGTTTTTGGAAGGACAACTGGCTAGGCAATGCTAGCCTCCAAGAACAATATCCAGCTTTGTACCGCATTGTTCGCGATAAGAATGATACTCTAGCGTAGGTGCTCAGTTCATTTCTACCGAATATTCCTTTTAGGCGGGATTTGATTGGCCCCCGTCTTATGTCATGGCAAAATTTATTATCTCGATTGGAGTCGATAAACCTGACACAAGGACGGGATGTGTTTCGCTGGAACCTCACTACATCTGGGTCCTTCACAGTCGACTCTATGTATACTGCGCTAACGCATTCAGAGGTCCCGATGGATAATAACAAGAAAATTTGGATGTCGAAGATTCCACTGAAGGTTAAAAATCTTTATGTGGTATCTTCGAAAGGGAGTTGCGCTAACCAAAGACAATCTTGCCATTCGCAATTGGCACGGAACTAAGAAGTGTAGTTTTTGTACTCATGACGAGACAATCAAACACCTTTTTTTTCAATGCAAGTTTGCACGCTCTACATGGCCAGTCATCGAAATAGCGTCCAATTTGTATCCGCCCACAAGTGTTGCCAATATTTTTGGTCATTGGTTGCATGGCATTTTAAATAGGTTCAAAATGCTAATTCGGGTGGGAGCATATGCCTTATTATGGGCACTCTGGCTGTGTAGAAATGATTTGGTTTTCGAGGGCAAAAACACCTCTCCTTTCCAGGTTATTTTTCGCTGTACACACTCGCTTCGTACGTGGTCTACACTACACCGAACGGAGTATCAACCGCTATTCAAGGCAGTGTGTACGTGGTTGGAGCAGGCGGCTAGGGAGGTCTTCGCCCAGCATGGGTGGCAGCATAATCTACGGATAGCCGCGTCACTCCTTCGACATAGGCGGACTGTCGGTCCTGTATGATCCTATTGTTGCTGACATGTCACCTTTTTTATCTTCTTAAAATTTGTTTTTGTTTGGTTGTGTGCATCTTAGTTATACAGATGCCGGGTGATGCTCGTTATGTTTTGTATCCACTTGATGCTACATTTTGAGTCAATAAAAATGCCCTTTATCGAAAAAACGAAGCTCAATAAGTTGCAAAAAGAAAAGAACTCATCAATAGGCAGCATAATACTACAAGGGCATCTACAACGGCGACATGCAAATTTTCTCCCGTATCCGCCCCCGAACAGGTGGGCAGTTCCATGGACACAGATGTGGGAGGCCGTCACCCAGCACTGCCCGCATACATTTCAAACACTTTATGAATCAACCGGATGAAACTCATGCAAACACGACCGGCATTCATATAAATATAACGGATTTCATACAAATCGGACAAAACCGGTTACATTTTAGACATATTTTTTTAACTAAAAATGATACCGGCCTAAAATAAAACTAGTATAATGAAAAATCCAACAGTATGTTGAACCTTTGTTTCACCCATGAATGATTTGATTTGCTATATCGTGCAAGGATTGGATGAGAGCTGTCGCACATATAGCACGACTCTTACAAGCATAGCTGAGTGGAGGGATACTAACATGATTGATGGGCCTGGAAAAGTGTTTTTTTATGACACAGTATAAACACAGACGCTCATACACACACATACACTTAATCATATGAACGCACACATGCACGCACACCTAATCCCTATGAGCACAGTTAAGATACCGAGTCGGCACATCATCTTAAGATTTACGAGTCACTGCCGACATCTTTATAGTCGACGGGAACGTCACATCACCGGAAAACCTGAAATAAATCAAAAAAACGCAGCCACCAATACTAAATCTTGGGTTTGAACCCTGGTGAGTTGGTTCCACCATAAAAAACCTTATCATCTTATCTATCCACTCTTAGTTTGCTGGCTTGGAAAAGTGTTGGTATGCGTGCAGCAACGCACAAGACCTATTTTGGAAGTTGCATGTAGTAGTAGAGTTAATATCATGAGAGTCGACAAAGTTGGCATCCACAAACTCACAGAAAGGAGAATCACCATGAACGAAACTTGGCAGGGTGAGGAGAAGAAAACTCACCAACCAATCACGACGCTCCGTTTCAACCGTGATGTGGGATCTGCTGGCCGAGCTAGCTCGTCACAAATCATCTCATGCACTTTTGCTAATACTACATCACTGTAGTCTTTTTTGCAAATAACATAGTCGTGGTCCGCGTGTCTCGTCCTGCCGTCCCGGCCCTCGCCTCATTCCTCAGTCCTCACGCCCCAAAATCCCAAAATCCCTTCGTCGCAGTCGTCCCTTGCCTCACTAGCCTCAGCCGTGGCTCGCCGTCGCCAGCTCTTCATGGCACGGGGTCACCCCTGTTACAGAAATAGTCTTTCGTGCCGTTTTATATACTCCCTCCATCCAAGAAACCTCCGAGCAAGTTTTTTCGGACGAAGGGAATATAAAAGAAACGCGTCATTCCGCTCCCCAACGGTTCTCCTCGTGCACTGCCCCCGACTGTGGGCGCAAGGCAAGGTGAAGTCTCTCTCTCTCTCTGCTCTTATGCACGCAGGAGTGTAGTACTGTTCGTTGTACGTTATTAGCAAGCCCTGCCTAGCCGCATTGGTGAACACGGAGCATGGATGAAAGTGAGAAGGGCAAGTACGTTGTCGTATTGGCCTAGTAGGCTAGTACTGCTCCAAAAGTGGAGATGGCCTATATTGGCCAAGCCTAGATAGATGAGAGTAAATATATGTGTCAGTGCACTACCAAAAGCAGCATGGCATGGCCTGTGACCGTACGCACAGAAGACGCCACCACCTACATAAAATAGATAGGTACAGTACTGCTAGTAGATTGATGCAGTGACTGTGACCGCGGTACATCCTCTTGAATTTTCTGTCCGCCGCTATAGCTACAGTGAGTGTGAGCCCTTGTCGTATACGCCCGTCTGGTACTTATCAGAAAAGGACAAGCCTGACCCACACCAATTGCTACGTGTACACCGTCCCATTACTCCAGCGGTCAGTCCTGCGAGACACTTGCGTAACGTACCGGTAGCTGCTGAGATTCATGTCATCCCGTGGGAGGAGAGAGTAGTGTGCTTCTTTTTTCTCTTATATATGCTCAATTGAGTAGCAGTAAACGACAGCGAAAAAAAGAAAAGAGAAATGGTAAATGCTACTCCCTCTGATCCCATATTAGTTAGTAGTACAACATCTATACAATGTGAGCAAGACACTGTATAGAGGCTACGTCAATTAATTTGGATAGAAGAAGTAGTAAAAACACATTGACGCAGTTGGTTCAACTACATATGTGTTTATGCACAGTTTGTTTGAATGTGTTTTATCTGAAGTAATTATTTTTTCTTTGAACCATAGATGGGTCCGAGAGCTTGTATCAATCATAAAGTGGTAACAGTGTGAAGCTTTCAACAAGACTCGAAAGAAAGGAAAATACAAACATGTCCCTATTTCTTTTAGAAAGTGACCCTAAATCGAGTTCAAAATCCGGTCCAAATTGCATCCTCTGCTCATATACCCTTGACATCACCGACACCACTTGGGATGGCAAGATCGCCGCCACGCCATAGCCAGGTGGAGCCAAAACAGGGTTTGGTGGGCTCCAAGCCTAAACAGCCCTGCCTTCTATAAAGGCTCCATATTTGGAGAAAGAAGATGAGCGGGCACCGATGATCTGCGGGCATCGATGCTCCAATAGGTCACCCTTTGGCCAGAGGGTACACTAGATATGCATTGAAGACCGACTTTCCATCGCCACTTGCCAAAGACCACAACAAGTGTTGTAGTTCCTCTGGAATCGCCGATGACGGTGAGTTACTCCCCAGTCGCCAGGATCTCGAGCTCCACCTCCCAGCTTCTCCAACTCCATCACGACGGCCACCAAATCTATGAAAGAAGGGAAGGCCCTGACCTAGTGAGCTTATATAGGGAAACACCGATTTTGCTTCCTCGGTTTGCACACTGTAGGAAGGCCACTGATAGTCACCGCGCACAGCTCAAATACGACGATGGCATGCTCCCACTCCAACATGACAATATATGCCCTAAATGCAAGACTCTAGCTGGACCTGATATGTACACATCTTACACGTGCTCCTTTCCCTTCTCTTCTCCGACAAGCAGAGCAGATAGGGAATTGGGTTGACCACTGTACATAAGTGACTCGCAACGGGGAACCCTAGAGGAGAAGATATAAGGAGCAAAAAGAACACTTAGCCCATGATCGAAGCAGGGCCTAAACTATGGCACCTACAAAGTGAAACATTCTTTTCCAACAAATTGAAATGATCCGAATTACGAAAATCGCGTGTACAACATCTATGCAATAATTTAAATCCCGGTATATATAAATCCCTATAAATATTTCGGTGCAATGAAAATAATGTAGACCACATGAGTTGCAGAATTCTCCCGTCTTTGTGAAACGGAACATGTACCGCTTTGTTAGAACACCACTAACTAACATGATAATTACAGATATAAGTGACCATAACAAAAACAATAATTGTTTCACTACAAAGATCCTTAATTAAGAAATATATGGATGTTGAAGCCGAAAAGATGAGGACTTTTCATCGGTTTTCTCATAACCTTGGCCTATGTAATAGATGTTGAAGCAGAAAACATGAGGTATTTTCAAGAGTTTTCTCATAATCTAAGCCTATATAATATATGTAAATGTGTCTTTTCATGAAGTTCAATATTTATATGGATGTTGAAGCAGAAAAAATGAGGTCTTTTCACGGGTTTTCTCATGTCTTAATCTATATGGGTGTTGGGAGTGAAAGGATGCCAAGATATTTCACCAGCTGAAGCTGGGATGTTTCATTGCACGTATATGCCATTTTATTTTGTGTCATTTGTAGCCTTTGTGTGTCATAGATCGAGGGTCCAAGTGGTGTCTAGCTTTTCTAAAACAGTGGCCCTATTATTGATGCTGCATTGCGGGTCCTGCATACAACATCCCAGCAATATCTGTGTAGACTTAAGCTTAACTGAATGCAATGTTGAGTGAGTGCAATGAACCTACCTAGTAGTTCCTGCTCATGCAAGTTGGCTGCTGTTATTGCATATCGATCTGCAAGTTGCCTAGCTAAATAGCAAATTAATGTGGGCGTACAATATTACTATGAATTGGTCCCCGTCCTTTCCTTCAAAAATATATATACCACTTGTGGATTGGTTTTTAATTTTTTTTTTGATAGTCAGCAATCATGACATGTCCATTTAGCAATGGGTACGATCTCTACCATATTGTCTCCAATATAACTCAGACTGTCAGGTGAGATATTTATGACTCCTGGATGTTAACATATCTTCAGATCACATAATTGACACGCAGAGATGTGACATCTATTTGAAACAACATAATGGATCTAAGTATACATAGAAAGAAAAATACTTGTGTGATCGATTTCGGACACATTTGTGTAGCAAAAGATCCTCAAAAGCCATATTTGTGTGCAAAACATGATTGACCATGTGCAACCGTAGAAGACAGCACAGAAATACGACCAACTGTGCATGCACAATAGAGAAAATTAACCGGCTGCAACTACAACAAACCTTGTTGCTTTTGTCCAATGTACTTGATTATGGTTTGTTCATTTTTTGCATGTGAACATATTATAACATGAGTACATCCATGACTTCAGTACATTATTTTCAATTTATAGTGTGTGTAAATTAAATTTTGTGCATGCATCTATTAAAATAAGAAAATGACATTTAATCAGCACGGTGTGTTACTTAGGCAAAGAATGCTAAATTTTAAGCAGAGATAGAAGCTTTCATATATTGATGCGAAATACCTTGATCAGAAATTTAAGTGAGGTTCTTATGAAATAAGTACATACGAATAACTGACATAGCTAGGTTACTACTTACTACCCTTTGTTCTAATCTCTGTTAGATAATGTTATTTGCATGAAAATCATTTATAGGAAAAAAGTACTTCACATATCATGTTTTAAAGCATATACATACCTTCCCCACAAAAAATCATATACATAACTCTTGGATACCAGGTATATATTACTTCTTACAAAACATGAGAAAGCAGTGGAGAAATTTAGCTATGTGAGCGAACTAATTAATCAAGTCAACTACAACACATTCCAAGACCAACAAGCAATTAAAATCAAATATATTACTTCTTACTTGTATGCATGCAAACATAGATGGTATTCAATCTTTTCCGCTCCGAATAAATCTCTTATGGCTCAGTTTTAGGTAGTCATCAATATACCTCCGCAGTCGTATATATGCTGTTTACACTAAAAAAAATCTGGTCAATAACAATATGGTCAGATTGTTACATAACTCAAAGCTCAGAAACAAAGTAGGGATTCATATAAACCTAAGTGTCCCTTAGTAGTATATTCATAGTTTGGTAAAGCTTCTGATCATTTTAAAGAAGTGCAGTAGATTGATGTAATATTTTAATTTCAACAAACAAATTGGGACTATAAATTAAGCTAGCAAGATCTTAAACAATAGGGTCGTGAACATTATACAGGAAAAAGTTGAAAACTAACATGAAGATAAACTTTACTTGATTGATAGGTACATATAAATTAATGCACTCCTTTTCGGTATATGAAATACTGATGTAAGAATGATCAAGTTGAAGCATCTAGTGTGAGCGAGATGTTCAATCATATCCAACGGAGATCCACTGAAGCAAGATATAGCAACATATGCCAAAAATGAATGCAAATGAAGATAAAACCGACAAATTTAGCCATGTGAGTGTAACACAATCCATGACCTGCAGCAAGCAATTCAATTATTTGTCATGTATAAGCTCTCAATGTCCATAATTTTCCACGGATGTATGGAAAATACTGATTTAGCAATGGTTTCTTATTGCTTGCTTATGTACTTGCTGAAGGATATCAATTGGAGCAGTGAACAAATCTTCATTGAAACATATAGGAAACACATCTCTTAATTAGATGGCAGAATGGAATTTATTGATGTGTCAAGATGATAGTACATATATAGATATATATATGCAACAACATCGTAGGATTATTATGATCTGTCTAGCTAGAATTTCTAGTGGTGTACACACACATAATTACATACAACTCATTCTGCAATCGGACTTAAGGACGAGTTCTACGCAAAATTCAGGAATAAAATTATTCTAATCCACAAACAGATCAACATATATCATGCATGTAACAACCAGAAGAAAGAGGGAGGAGAACCGGAGAGGAATATAGAGCTGTATGTGCAGATGCTATAAGACGATGGCACCTAGGGCAGGAGAGTGCTGGCTGTGTGCCACGCATTGCCTCTTGAACAACTCCTGCTCCGCCGGCGCAGCTCGCCCCCTCTTCTCTCCGGCGATGTCGACGCCAAACAGCCTCACGACACGGACTTGTTCTCCATTAGCTGCCTCCGCCACAGGCGGCGACGCCGTTGCAGCGCCGCCGTCAGCGGGGCAGCTCGCCATCGTCTTGTTCTTCTTGCAGTCGATGAAGAACTGCTTCTCTTGACCGTACGCCGAGCACGAGAACACGATGGAATCGCCGGCACCGAGGCCCTTCTCCCGGACGAAGCGGCTCCAACCCTTGGTGAGGACGTAGCTCTGGCTGCTGTTCCAGTACGAGTACCGGAACCTCCACACTTTCCCCTCGCCGTCCTCGAAGTTGAGCAGCACCCCCTTGCCGGTGGTGGTCGTCGTCTCCGGCGTGCGCTTCAGGGGGAAGTGCTTCTCGGCGTGCTGCTTCGGCACCACGAGGCGGTTGAGCTTGCCGACGTCGCTCGGGGTCACGGCCTTCTCGAAGAGGGGCTCCCGCGCCCACGACGGCGTCGGCTGCGCGCGGGCCCCCATGCCACGGCCGCGCCGCAAGCCCTGGCGGAGCTCGTCGGCGTAGGTGTGCTTCCGGAGCATGTCGACGATCTCGGCCTTGGAGTGCGCCGCCAGGAAAGCGAGCTCCGCCTCTGCGGCCGCGCAGGGGAAGTTGGTGGCGGCCTCGCGGCCCCGGTACCGGAGCGCTGCCACGTCGTAGGCGCGCGCCGCAGAATCCTCGTCCGGGAACGTGCCGAGCCAGACGCGAGCGTGGCGCTCGTAGATCTGGGCGCCCCACCGCCCGTTGGGCTGCGGCACAACCCCCTTGAACCGCGACGACGCCGACTGCGCCGATGCCGACCGCGAGGTCACGGACTCGTCGGCGATGGCGACAGGCAGGCTCGGCGCAGTCGGCGGCCGTCCGCCGACGCCTGACTCCGTCGTGGCTGTGGACACGGCCCCGGAAGAGTACTGGGAGGAGGGTTCCCCCGTGGAGCTCAGGATCTCCACCCCCATGGCTGGTTGCTTTTCTGTGGTTTCTTGGCCTGGCGTCCTCTGGAGTGTGTGTCTGTGTGCTTGTGTGGGCTTTGCTGCTAGCTAATCCAAGCCAGGTACATATGGAAATAATGATGATGTGCTGTTTTTCTTGTGTTGTGGGTGTTTACAGGTTAAGATCGATGAGATGCTGTTCTAGCTAGGGTTGGAGACAGTATGATGAGGTGGTTGATGTGGGGTGTGTACACATGTGTTGGCGGTGTATATATAGATAATGCGGTGTTTCTATTTTGGATGGATGCATTTACGTGTGCACACGTATTTTGTGGAAGTGGAGTGATATGCTGGCGGCATATTTAGTTTGTGTGGTGGTTAATTTGAAGCAGTGATGCTGGAGATCTTCATGTTTGCACCCTCTAAAAGGTCCATATTACATTTGGTTTTCTGGCGTGTAGTAAGTGGGAGCTAGATATTATTTTGTTTTAGCAACTTGGATGTTGATGTATTGGTTTACGATTCAATGTACTTGATGCATGTAGTACGACATGATGTCTGTCCATAACCCACAGGAATGAGTAAATTGGCTTGGAGATATGCATGAATAATATACTTTTGGTATATATATATATATATATATATATATATATATATATATATATATATATATATATATATAGTGAGTTGGTTTGCTTAAATTCTCATACATAATGCACAGTTAATACACTAGCTCTGTTGCAATAATAACGTGTCGTCGAACTTCTGTATATGTTGACCATGAATCCCTGAAAAATAATTTGGATTTTAGACATAAATCATACCATAGGTTTCCTATAATAATAGTTCTTAGCAAGCCAAAAGAAAATATTTGCCAATCTAAAATAATAGTTTTACAATCATTTTGTAGCTATTTGTGTGCAAATTCATAATATTATTGGTCATAGTCACTCATTCTTAAATGTAAGTAAACACTGAGTAGTTTTCTCCATTTTTCCTTCCTTCTTTTTAGTCATGCACTTTGTTCTCTTTTGCTAGGACCTTCCTTTGATCTTCCTGGTCTAGAATCAACATGCTTTCACACCTTCATACCATCGATGAATAAAAAACTATCGACTTTCCTTGAATCAAACCGTTTTCAATACATGTTCTCGGCGAGCTAATTTAGTTCTTGCAATATTGTTACTATTATAATATTCTCTGTTTTTGAAATTACTAAATAGATAGATATATTATTACTTTCTTGAGTTTACCATACAATTTTATTTTAGGTCATGTGTCAGATTATCTCCTCTATTAAAGTTTGAAAAAAAGGGTATTAGGACTTGCACGCCAAAAAAGACGGCCATAACAAGAAACTAAAATTACATTCCCTTACAATTCAACACTTCAATTTTTTAAATATAAAATATTTCCAAATAAGAAAAGGGAATCATAATTAAATATAATATATATAATATTTCATCAATGTGAGTTAGCTTCGTTGCATGTAAATTTATTTTTGCATGGTTAAGATACGAACTACTCCCTCCGTTCCTAAATATAAGTCTTTGGAGAGATTCCACTATTGACCACATACAGAGCAAAATGAGTGAATCTATACTCTAAAATGCATCTAGATACATCCGTATGTGGTCCATAGTGAAATCTCTACAAAAAATTATATTTAGGAATGGATGGAGTATAATTCAGTTTGCTGGTTGATTGATTCAGCCCTTGTTGATTTGCATTTGCCCATGTTAGACACAATCCCTTCGGATGGTGATTATACACCAGTACACTAGGAATTGAGCCTAGTTCAGTTCTGAAAATATTTATGGTTGCTTAGAGTCTGAATCTTGGATGGAGTTCTAATCATGAACTAAATCAGTCGCTGTAAATGCCAAAACTCTTGTTAAACGGATGGATAGTTTTACTTTAATCGGTGCCATTCAGAGTCATGGTTTATTTGGTGCTTAAATGGGTATCACACACGCCTAAACAAGACTAGCAACCTTACTAATTATTTTATTTGATAGTTGTTTGTTTTCCTCACGTAGGTTTTGTCTGCATAATATAATCAGATGGTAACCGTCATTACAAAGATAAAACACAGGGTATATATGCTAGTATCCCATCTGATGTGCACGTGTATGAAGAAAGTCAAGGCCGTGTGTCGTCATTGAAGAATATGTATGCATGTACCGTCACACTTTTTCTTGAGTTTGATTGTCAGCTTTTTATAGGCAACTCATTATTGGCAATTTCACAGAAAAGTGAAGGACTAAGATGAAAAAATGTCTGCTCGCCGTACAGCAAGTATAATAAACAGGTGGACCCAAAAACTTGTGAAATGTTAGCCAAATGTTACTATTATTAACAGTATGTAAGAGGGACGCTTATTTAATTTCTCAAAAAAGAATAAGAGGGAAGCCTTATTTCCACGTGGTCAATATTGGTTTGGCGAGTTTATAAAGTGGAGATAGGTCAACTAACTAAATTAACTAATTATTAGGTGACTCAGAGAGAAGGTTCTTAGAAAGATAGATGGTTGGTTCGCCCGAAAGTCTACTAAATTCTCTGGCTGTATATGCATGACCAGGTGACCTTACGTCTCTGTGCACTGCCTTTACTAATCAAGTTTGGATATAGATATGCCCGCGGAAAAAAGTTTGATACAAATAGTTATCTTCACAAAGATTCGAATCAATTCAGACTAACACTGTTATTGTTTTTAAGAAACACCGAGTAAAGTGTAGAAGCACACACTAGCTAACCTAACGTGCACAAACCTGCAATGAAACATCAATTCCCATTGAAATTATATTCCGCCTTGTGCAAACCTAGATCCTCAAGTCAGATTGGCAAGTCTGGATGGCGGCCGGACTGCTGCGTGAGGCGGGATCACTCCCGATTAGAGTAGATGAGTGGGTTAGTAGTGAGTAATTCGCATGACGAACATTGGCTAAGCTAGCTGTGGCTAAGTTGTAGAACTATCTGTTTTTCTAGGCATTTTCTACTATGATCTCGATACATCAACCCTTGACGTATTCTTGGAAAAAATATTGGCAATATTATGCACTCTCTGGAGCTATTTAATAGTATGAGCATTTGTTGGTCGAGTGCCGGTGCTGCACAAGTCTTACGACGCTGTCTACTAAATTCTCTGGTTGTATGTGCACGACCAGGTGACCATACGCAGTGGCGGAGCTTGGGCTAAAATCATGGGGGGGCATTGGCTAGGAGGGGCAAACAAAATCACAATATGCTGATTTTTAGTGAAAAGATGGGTCAAATACACAGGTATATATGCAATTTTTTCTTTGAGCTGGGGGGGCCACCGCCAAGGTTGGCCCCCATGAAGCTCCGCCACTGACCATACGTCTCACTGATCAATATAAAGATTGGAACCAAGTGAGATTGGCACTGTTTTCTTTTTAAGAAACACCGAGTTAAGCATAAACGTACACCACCACCGAATTTCCAGCGTGGTCTGGTCTTTGGTGGATCTTGCATGATCCTGGTTGCTACAGTGTGGATCTTCATTGATGTAAAGATTTGGAGGATGATGAGCTTGCTGCTTTTGAGTTTGGCTGTCGTAGTTGTAGTAGAAGTCTGAGTAGATTGTCTAAGACCATACTCTATATATATGAAATCAGAGGCCTTTATTTTGCTCCAAAAAAAAAACACCACCACCGGAAGCACATTGCACTTGTTTTTTTTTTTTTTGAGGAACCGGCAGGAGCACTGCCTTTTCATATAAGAAGAAGAATAAGGTTTATGTACAAGAGTGTTCCGGTTTTTAGAAGAGAAACCGGACAAAAACCCCTAGAAAAAACCACACGATGGCACTAATCAGCCAATACCGGCTGCCACCTGTGCCCGGCCAAAGGCCAGGGACCTTTGCTTAATGTCTTCGAAGGCAATAGCTGCAACCTCTAGGTGCGTGAGGCGAGTTCCATTGAAGATGCGTCGGTTTTGCTCCTTCCAGATGTTTCAGATGGTGTAAAGGAAGCGGCTGTTCCGCCTTCTTCGGTCGTTCTTGGGCAGATTGGTGGTGAGCGAATCCCACCAGTCTGAAATCCCCATCGAAGGGGGCAACATGGGCGTGGCCCCAGAGTCCTCTCCCGTCCACACCTGGACGTGAGACCAAACTGCGGCGGCAAACGGGCAGTCCTTGCAGAGATGAGTGGCCGTCTCCGGAGCCCGAAGGCAAAGGGGACAACAAGGGTCGTGCGGCCAGCCACGAACGGCTAGCATGTCGGCCGTGAGGATCTTCCCGTGGAGCACAAGCCAGGCGAAGAACTTACATTTTGGCTCAGCATGTGCCTCCCAAATCTTGGCCGGGGAGAACCTGGGATAGGATCCAGAGAACTGGGCCCCGTAGGCCGAGGCAGCCGAGTATATGCCATTGGGGGTCCACCGCCAAGTGATGGAGTCCTCCTGGTCCGGGTTTAACGCCACCTGAGTGATGACTGAAGCGAGGGCAATGAACTCCTGCGGGTGGGTAGGCGATGAAAGACGGGAAACTGATCTGATCCAGTTCTCCTCGTGGCGCTCCTTCATCACAGATCTTCGCTTCCTGGTGGCAATTTTGTACAGCTCCGGGAAGGCTGGGACAGAGGGCCCCATCCTGTCCAGTCGTCATGCCAGAATAAGGATTTTCTCCCATTGCCCAAGGAGATGGTGGTAGAAGCCCTGAAGAGCGCCATATCCGTCTCATCACAGGGTACCGCAGAGCCCACCCATCGGCGGTCAGGATCAGTCCACATAAGCCAAGGCCAGCGAAGTCGGAGCGCACGACCAAATCTCTCGAGGTCTGTGATTCCCGGGCCCCCCATGGGCTTAGGCCGGCAGACGGTCTTCCAGTTGACCAGAGAGTGTCCACCAGACGCGTTTTCTGAGTCCTCCGCACACCAGATGAAGTTATGAGTGATCTTACTGAGCTTCTGGATTGCCCAAGTGGGGAGCGGGAGCGCAGTGAGGTGATGATTTGCGATGGCGCACAACACGGACTTTGCAAGGGAGACCCTGCCCGGACGCGGCAGATTCTTCCCCTTCCAGCCCAGCAACCTGCCCATTGCCTTGTCCAGAAGAGGTTGGAGGTCAACCCTTCTGAGTCGCCTGGTATGTAGTGGGAGACCTAGGTATCGGCCGGGAAACGAGGCCAGCTTGGCCGGGAAGGCCGAGAGGATGGCCGGGAGATCAATGTCTTGGCAGCGAATGGGAAACACCTCGGTCTTGCTGACATTTGTGATGAGGCCGGATGCATCCCCAAAACAGGCAAGGATCCGAGCGATGGCGTCGATCTCTTCTTTGACCGGGTTAGCGAAGATGCCAGCATCGTCCGCATAGAGAGAAACCCTGCAGGAGGCCGGCCGCACCATGATGGGCTTGAGGATCCCAGCCTGGGAAGCCGCGCGAAGCATAAGTTGCAGAGGATCGATGGCCAGAATGAAGAGCATAGGCGACACCGCGTCGCCCTGGCGAAGGCCTTTTCCATGCGCAAATGGGGTTCCCGGATCCCCATTTAACAACACCCTGGAGGAAGATGAAGCGAGGGTCATGCAGATCCAGTCCCGCCAGCGCTGTCCAAAACCCAATTGTTGTAGCACCTCCAGGAGGTAAGCCCAACCCACAGAGTCAAAAGCCTTGGAGATGTCGAGCTTGAGGAAAAGACCTGGCGTTGAAGAGCGGTGCAAATCTTTGATCAAGTTTTGCACGTGTAGGAAATTATCATGGATGCACCGTTTCTGCACAAAGGCACTCTGGCTCTTGGAAACTAGCGATGGAAGCAAAGGGGCTAGCCGGTTAGCCAACAACTTGGAGAAAATTTTGGAGATGTTGTGTATCAAGCTGATAGGGCGATAGTCGCCAATCGATGATGTGCCGACTTTTTTCGGGAGCAGAATAATGTTGGCTGAATTTACCAGGCCAACGCAGGCGCCTTGCAGGTTCGCGAGCTGCATCACCGCAGCCATGACATCCGCTTTGATGATCTCCCAACATGATTTGAAGAAGGCATCGATGAAACCATCAGGGCCCGGGGCCCTGACCGAAGGTAAGGAGAATACCGCCTCCTTGATCTCCGCCTCGTCGAACGGATCGTCCAGAGCCGATAGGTCGTGGCGATGCATCCCGATGTTCTCCCAGACAATGGACTTGGTGCGCCGGGCAGGCGTGCCGATATTAGCCTGGAAGTGGTCCAGGAGGGCCCACTCCTTGTCCTGTCTGGTAATTGCCAGCCCCGAGGTGGTCGTGATCGTCTGAATGAAGTTCTTACGCCTTCGTCCATTCGCACGAGCATGGAAAAGCTTAGTGGTGGCATCCCCTAGGCGGATCCAGTTGAGCCTAGAGCGCTGTCTCAGCTTGATTTTCTGAATGGCTAGTAGCCCCAGGTACGACGCCTTCAGTTGTTTACGCAAACCCCTCTCAGAGTCCGAGAGCGGTCTTCCCTCCTCAGCAACATCTAGGCGCCAGATGATCTCCTTGGCAACTGCGATCTGGGAGCCAAGCATCCCAACTTTTTCCTTTTGCCACTTGCGCAAGGCCTTCGCGGTCCGACAGAGCTTGATATGAATCTTGCGGATGGCATCACGGGCCTGGACATGCTTGTTCCATGCCAAGGCGACGGTGTCCTTGAAGCCCGGGAGACGAAGCCAGAATTCCTCGAATTTAAAGGAAGACTTTCTCAAGATGTCAACGCACCCCTGAAGGTATAACGGAGGATATGATCCGAGCAAGCTGTAGTGATAGCCTGAAGATGCGCATTGGGAAAGAGCATGTACCAAAGCACATTGCACTTGTTAACTGAACATCAACATAAGATTAGAATCACAGAGCTTTTAGATCCACGAAGTCATCACAGGTAAGATGGCTTATCATCGATGAAAACGTAGGTTTGCACGGAAAGAATATTGCGACTTGGAGCTATAGAGTTCTCAAGTCAGATTGGCAGTATTATGCACTCTTTGGAGCTATTGAATAGTCTGAGTATTTGTTAGTTGAATGCCGGTGCTGCGCAAGTCCTACAACGATGTCTACACGCTGGAGCTATTGAGCAGTACGAGTATTTGTCAGTTGAATGCCGGTGCTGCACGAGTCGTATGACGATGTCTACATGGAGAGTCTGATTTGTTGAAATATCAACGCATGTACTATTTCACACGTGCCACTTCCGTACCAGAGTGAGCTTACAGGTAATATGAAATACTCGTATGATATTAAATCAAGTACGGAGTATATGGGATTTTCAGAAGTTATACACGGATGGACAAGAATGCCCCCGCATTTTCCAGGGGTTGGAGACTTGAGTTTCCGGCGGCGTCTATGAGTTTTGTCACTCTCCGGACGGGTGAGCAAGCAAGTGTGCGTGTGCGCCTAACATTTGATGGCCGAGCCGGAGCAGCAAGCAAGGTGGTGGGCAAGTGGGCTGAGGTGACAGGCCGGAGAGCTCACCTAGATCCCAGCCAAGTCCATTGCACTCCCCTCCCCTGCAGTAAAGCATCCGGGCCCATACCATACATCTCTCCTTTTGTCGTCTCCCGTCGACTTTTCCTGTTGCTGCTATTTTTTGATGCTTATCGCCTCCCTGCGTCCCGTCGCCTTCATGCATGTGTCTGTGTCGTGTACCAAGATATCAAGTGCCCACACACAACCACCAGCCTGCTCATCGATGCCGACCACGAGTTAATTACCTCCAGCGCTAAGCTAAGCTTCCAATTCGTGGTTGGAACCTTCCATCCAACCTATGCTCTGAATTAATTAGCTTCAGGGAGCAGGCTACAAACTTTGGGGCAAAGGAAGCAGGCTACAAACTTTTGGGATAAAACAGTACTGTACGGATGCACCAAGTTAGTCATGGTTAGTCATGGGCGCAGTGGTTTCAAAGTAGTGGTGTGCCAAGAAGAAGATGTTGTTGACGAGGCGTCGCACCGAGTTTGCCAAACCTGGGGACACACCGTGGACGAAGGCACGCATTGGTGTTACCAGCACCGGCATGCGTAGACGGACGAAGTCGATGTTGAACATCAGGGAACATCGGGGACATCGGGACGAAGGCACGAGTCGGTATTGCCGGCACCGGACATGCGTGAAAGGGGACCTGCACAAGCTGTACGCCATGTCAGAGGAGTCAAAAGGTCATCAGAGGATGACTCGATGATGGTTGCGGCGCCAATCGGCGTGGGACAGATGTCGCCAACGGTGGTCGGAGTAGACGAAGTGGTCGGGGAAGATGACAGCGATGCTGGCGATGAGCTGGTGCTGGATGAAGACGAATGGGGTTGATCGGCGGCGCGGATCAGGTGAATGGGCGGCAATGGCGCCAAGGAAGGAGAGCGGTGGCAGTGGCCTAAGGTGGCGGCGACGACAAGGTTAGGAGCGAAGCGGCGGTGCTCGAAGTAGGCGAGAAGAACCCAACAGCGTGACGAAGACCAGCGAGGACGGCGGCATTCCCGCGCCGAGGGAGGTGGCGTGGCGCATACCACGAGGAAATTGATGCACGAGAATGATGGAGTGGACCTCATGCCGCGGCACTACGACCCGATGGAGCAACGCAGCGGTAGTGTGCGGGTCGGGGCGACGACGAGAAGACCTCGGGTAGGGGCGTGGACCGTGTGCCACGATGCTACAACCCAAAGGGGAAGTGCAGCCATGAGGACATCCTAGAGCGGAGGCGGACCACGTGTCGCGGCCCTACCACTTGAAGGGGCGACGCAACGGCGACACGCGAGTCGGTGGGGAGAACCACAGGGTGGCGCTGCGGCCCGCGAGGCGATGAAGCGGCAGCCCGATGCTCGATTGGTGGAGGGGCGCGCTGTACTCGGGACGGTCTTCACGGGACCTGCGGAGGCGCGTGCAACCGACGGGTCAGATCAGTCGCACAACATGGAAGAGGCGCGAGGTTGGGGACACCGCTCGGTGGAGGCAGGGTGGCGGCGGAGTCCGGGATGAAGCTGGCGACGATGGTCGGCGTGGGATGATGTGCGGACGAGTGCGTAAAAACCGACATCCGGGCTGCCAACGGAGTGCCGGTGCCCAGGTAGCGAGGCCCAAGCGACCAACGCAGCAGCGGTGCCCAAACTCAAGGTAGCCGGCGAGCCCGATGCAGCTGGCAGCCGGCCTGACGCAGTCGGCAACGGGGCTGGCGAGGCAGACTGATGTAGGGTGGAAACCATAGGGCCGATCTTTCACGATTAGAGAGGATCCTATGAAAAACACAAGGGGAAAACATGAGAGAAATCACTCAAACCATTCAATTACACATGTGCTAGACCCTCGAAACACAAAGAGATACACGATCCACGATCAACAAAGGACGATACAAGTAGCAAGTTCTTCTCCGTGAGGAGGTCTTGAGGGGTCTTCCCGCGAGGGGTCTTGAATCCACTTGGGGGATCTTCTCCATAGAGGTCGTGAACTCCAATGGAGAAGGGTATCAAGTGGACGAGCAAAGCTCTATCTCTCAAATGAGCTAATCCTTTGCTAACCCTAGAAGGAGGAAGGGAGGAGAAGTATATATAGTCGAGATGGGCGAAGGGGTACATGGGCCTCGGCCCTTTACTGTGCACAGACAGTCGTGGCCGGATGTTCGGGCGTCGGGCCGGATGTCCGGGCCTTCATGAGAGGCCGGATGTCCGGGCGTGAGGCCGGATGTATGGGTTGTCAGGCTAGGTCTTCTATTGAGATTGGCTTGTCCAGATGTCCGGCAGCTCGGGAAGAGCCAGATGTCCGGGCCCTTGGCCGGATGTCCCGGTTGTCGGGCCTATTCTTCTGCTATCTGGATGGGCTTGTCCAGATGTCCGGGTTGAACACGGGATTTCCGGGACGGGGGCCGGATGTCCGGGCCATGTAGACTTGGCTGGTGTGCTGTTGTGGCTGGCGACACCTCCAGGGGCCGGATGTCCGGGGTCCTGGCCAGATGTGCGGGTCCTGAGCTGTTCTCGACTCCTTCCAATGGTTCTCCTCGTCAATGAACTTGGAGACTTGTCTGTCTTCACGAGCATCTTCGAGAGGGTCTTCTAGGTACCTGAGCACACATAGCATTTCCGTTTGAGGCAGTATCCATGTCTCACATGATTCATATGGAAGTTCATTAAGGAGAGATGTCACCTCGGTCTCGAAAGCTCTAGCTCGTGCTCGTGTCATAGGTCCTCTTGGCACTTGGTGAGGTCTATGGGGATGACCATAGGAGGCTCCGCATCATCTCCCCCCCCCCCCCTGGGAAAGATCCGAACTCGGATCGAAATCTTCATCACCATGGTTGGGCAAGAGATCCTTGACGTTGAAGATATCGCTCACATAGTACTTGTCACATGGGGTGTCGATCTTGTAGGTGTAGTTATTGTAGCATTCAAGCACCTTGAAGGGTCCATTGGCTCGTGGTAGAAGTTTGTACTTGCATTCGTTGGGGAAAAGGTCCTTGCGAAGGTGTAGCCATACAAGATATCTAATTTTGAATACCATGGATTGCTTGTTGATGTTGAGCTTGGTCATGAGTCATTGTACTTGGCGCTCGATGGTGTGCCTTGTAACTTCATGCATCTTCTTGAGGTAGTTAACTCGGGCAGTCGCTTACTTGTTGATGCGCTCTTGTACTGGTAGAGGAAGAATGTCAATGGGGACAACAGGTTGAAGCTGTATACGACCTCGAAGGGGGACTTGCCGGTAGTCGAATGCCTTGCGTTGTTGTAGGTGTACTCGGTGATGGGTAGGCACTCCTCCCACTCCTTGATGTTCTTCTTTATCAACATGCATAGTAGAGTGGAGAGTGTCCGGTTCGTGACCTCCGTTTGGCCGTCGGTTTGAGGATGGTATGCCGAAGAGAACAAAAGCTTGATTCTGAGCTTGGCGCATAAGGTCTTCCAAAAGTAGCTCAAAAACTTGACGTCGCTGTCCGAGACAATAGTCTTGGGCACTCCATGGAGTCGCAAGATTTCCCTACAAAAAAGATTTGCAACATGTGAAGCATCGTCTATCTTGTTGCATGGGATGAAATGAGCCATTTTATAGAATCGGTCCACAACAACAAACACAAAATCTTTGCCATTTCGAGATCGAGGCAAACGAAGCACAAAGTCCATACTAATATCTTCCCATGGGCGATATGGAATAGGAATTGGCATATATAGACCATGGGATTGAGCTTTTGACTTAGCTTTGCGACATGTCAAGCATCGATTGGTGAAGCGTGAGACGTCGTGGAACATCTTGGGACAAAAATAGTTCTTGGAGAGTGATAACCCGCAAGTATACGGGATAGTTGTAGCCTCTTTCTATAAGTAAGAGTGTCGAACCCAACAAGTAGCTAAAGGTAGAACAAATACTCTCTCAAGTCCTATCGGCCACTGATACGACTCTACGCACGCTTGACGTTCGCTTTACCGAGAACAAGTATGAAACTAGAAGTACTTTGTAGGTGTGAAAGGATAGGTTTGCAAGATAGTAAAGAACACGTAAATAAAAGCTAGGGGCTGTTTAGATAAAGAAGCAATAAAGTAAATATAGCGAGTGTGGAAAAGTGGTGGTAGAAGTTGTGAAATTGTCCCTAAGCAATTGACTATGTTACTAGACCGGTAATCACTATTGCAATTCTATTTGAGGGAGAGGCAGAAGCTAACATACTTTCTCTTCTTGGATCATATGCACTTATGATTGGAACTCTAGCAAGCATCCGCAACTACTAAAGATTCATTAAGGTAAAACCCAATCATAGCGTTAAGCAACAAGTCCCCTTTTATCCCATACGCAAACAACCTACTTACTCGGGTTTGTGTTTCAGTCACTCACGCAACCCACCATAAGCAAATCATAAACATATTGCAAACCCTACAGTGGGAATCCCTCACGCTTGCGCGACATGGAGGGCACAATAGGACATCACCAATAATAAAACATGCAACTCAAACCAATCATAGCAATTCATCAATCACCGATAGGACAACGAAAATCTACTCAGACATCATAGGATGGCAACACATCATTGGAAAATAATATGAAGCATAAAGCACCATGTTCAAGTAGAGGGTACAGCGGGATGCGGGAGAGTGGACCACTGAAGATAGAAGGGGGAAGGTGATGGAGATGTTGGTGAAGATGACGGTGATGATGATGGCCCCCGGTAGTGCTCCGGCGCCACCGGAAGCAAGGGGGAGAGAGGCCCCCTTCTTCTTATTCTTCCCTGACCTCCTTCCTAGATGGGAGAAGGGTTTCCCCTCTGGTCCTTGGCTCCCATGGCGTGGGAGGGGCGAGAGCCCCTCCGAGATTGGATCTATCTCTTTGTTTCTGCGTTCTCAGATTCTACCCCTTCACCGTTTCTTAAATATCCAAAGATCTGTAACTCCGATTGGGGTGAATCTTTCACCCAGATCTTTCTCATAAAATTAGCTTTCTTGCGCCAAAAGAAGAGCATCAACTGCCTTACAGGTGGCCCACGAGAGCCCATGCCGCGCCCAGGGGGGAGGGCGCGCCCCCTGTCTCGTGGCCACCCCGGACACCGTTTCGCGTTGATTTTACTTCCCAAAAATCATAAATATTCCAAAAACAATCTCTGTTCGTTTTATCCCGTTTGGACTCTGTTTGATATTGGGTTCTGTGAAACAAAAAACATGCAACAGACAGGAACTGGCACTGGGCACTGGATCAATATTTAGTCTCAAAAATAGTATAAAAAGTTGCCAAAAGTATATGAAAGTTGAATAATATTGGCATGGAACAATCAAAAATTATAGATACGACGGAGACGTATCAGAGAGCGTGGTGAATGTCTTGTCTCGTCCAAAGTGTCCCGTTAGTTCGCCTCCATGAGCCTCTTGCAAAAGTAGCAAACGAAGAGAAGACCCGGGGATACATAGTTTGTTAGCTCTCATAAGATAATCATCTTTGAGGTAGTATCGTTCCCAAGATGTATGCGTCAAACACTTGGCATAAGGAATAGCAGAAGTATGATCATGGGCATACAAGTCTTTATGTGCTCAAAACCAATGACATTCAATTCAAGTTGGGTAATAAGCATGCGTCTACGGGAAAGCACATCCGCCACAACATTTTCCTTACCTTTTATATACTTGATGACATAAGGAAATGACTCGATGAATTCACTACACTTAGCATGACTCTTCTTTAACTTAGTTTGACCCTTAAGATACTTAAGTGTTTCATCATCGGTGTGGAGAATGATCTCATGAGGACAGAGATAATGCTCCCAAACATGCAATACTCGAACTAAAGCATATAGCTCTTTGTCATATATAGGGTAATTGAGTTGCTCTCCAGATAGTTTTTCACTAAAGTAAGCTATGGGGCACTTCTCTTGCATTAACACACCTCCTATGCCATAACCTCTAGCATTGCAATGTATCTCAAATGGTTTATCAAAGTTGGGTAATGTAAGCAAAGGAGCATCTGTAAGGAAATTCTTAAGCTCATTAAATGCGGTGTCTTGGGATGGTCCCCACACAAAAGGAGCGTTTTTCTTACTCAAAGCTGCAAAGGTAAAGCAATGGTGCTAAAATCCTTCACAAATCTATGATAAAATCCGGCTAGGCCAAGAAAAGTATGCACTTTGTTGCAAGTTTGTGGGTTGGGGCCAAGTTTCAATAGCTTCGATCTTGGTTTCGTCTACATGCACGCCCTTGGAAGACACAACAAGTCCTAGGAATACAGGCTCGTCGACACCAAATTTGCACTTATCCATGTTATCATAGAGTTTCTCTTTGCGAAGAGTTTGCAAAATGGTTATAAGATGTGTCACATGATATTTGAGAGATTTTCTAAAAACAAGGATGTCGTCAAAGTATACCACAACAAAAACACCAATGTAGGGTCTAAGGACAAAATGCATGACGCGCATGAATGTACCGGGTGCTTCGGATAAACTCATTGGCATAACAAGCCATTCATATAAGCCAAATTTGGTATTAAATGCGGTTTTCCATTCGTCACCTTCTTGTATGCAGATTTGGTAATAGCCACTTTTAAGATCAATCTTAGAGAAGATTGTGGCTCCGCTAAGCTCATCTAGCATATCATCTAAGCGTGGAATGGGGTGACGATATGTAAAGGTGATTGCATTGATGGGACAACAATCAGAACACATGTGATAGATGCCATCTTTCTTAGGAACAAGGATTACCGGTACAACACATGGGCTCAAGCTTTCTCTTACATGGCCATTGTCGATGAGTTGTTGTACTTGCTGTTGGATCTCCTTGGTTTCCTCGGGGTTGACTCGGCAGGGTGCCTTGTTAGGAAGAGGTGCTCTGGGGATGAGGTAAATGCGGTGTTCGATGCCTCGAAGAGGAGGTATCCCGGAGTTAGCTCATTGGGGAATACGTCGTGGAATTCCTGCAATAAAGAAGATAACACTAAAGGTAGATTGTGTCAGGTATTAGTTTTAGGTGCCTCGTCCTTGCACAAGAGGACATAGTGCATAACACTTGATGGGTTCTCATACACTTCTCTCATCTCACTTTTGGTGGCAAATAGCACTAAGTTTTTCTTGTCGCTTATCGTGGAGGCACTCAATTTTGGCTTGTGGCGGTCACTCTCTTTGTGGTGGCTCGCTCTCTCACTTTTCTCTCCATGATGGGTGGTGGCTTGCTTGTCGGCGATTACTTGACTTGGAGACATAGGTCGTAGAACGTACTCCTTTCTCTTCATCTTGAAGCTATAGTGATTGGTTCGCCCGTTGTGGATGATGCCTCGGTCAAATTGCCATGGTCGTCCAAGAAGGCGGTGGCAAACAGACATTGGAACGACATCACACTCCAAGGTGTCTTCGTATGCTCCGATCTTGAAGGAAACTTGCAGCATATGCTCGACTTGGATAGTGCTGGAGTCGCTTAGCCATTGGACCTTGTATGGGTGTGGGTGCTTCATGTTGACCAATTGGAGCTTGGAACATAGCTCCTCACTCGCCAAGTTATGGCAACTCCCTCCATCAATGATGACCTTCACGGACCTTCCATTGATGTCGGCCTTGGTGTGAAAGATATGGCATCTTTGGTCTTCGTCTTGTTGATGTTGAAGAGTCAAAACCTTGGAGACAACAAGAGCGGGGCTTAATCTTCGTCACAAAAGACTTGATCATCTTCATCTCGTTCACGCGTCAGTGCATGGCGACTTGCTCAATGGCTTCCATTTCCTCTTCACCCATGGATGTGCCATTGTCATTGAGGATCATGGTGCGCTTGTTGGTGCACTCGAAAGACTTGTGGCCTCGGCCGCTGCATGTGAAGCATTTGATGGAACTTGACTTGATTGTCTCATCCGGTGGAGTTGTAGATGATGAAGCCCTCGGCTTGAAGTTCCTTGTAGTAGAAGGGAGACTTGAAGTTGTCGAATTCTTCTTGTAATTTGACATGCTGTCGTTGCTTTGTGAAGCTTTTGTCGAGGTAGGAGTCATTGCAGTCGTTGAAGCTTGGTTGTAGGAGGAGCCGTAGGACTTGGAAGCGAACTTGGCATACTTGAAGTCATCTTGCACTTGACGTTCCACTTTGATAGCTTGATGCACTAGCTCGATGAGGTTGGAGTAGGGTTGGAAGTCAGCGATCTTCTTGAGGATGGTTGAGTCCATTCAAGAAACGGGCCATAGTTTGCTCATCATCTTCCGTGACATTGACTCGTATCATGGCAATCTCCATTTCCTTGTAGTACTCTTCAACGGTATTTGTTCCTTGCTTGAGGTGTTGGAGCTTCTTGAAGAGGTCGTGGTTGTAGTATGTTGGGACAAAACGCACTCTCATGACATCCTTCATTTGATTGCATGTTGTGACGGGTGGTTCACCTCTTGCCTCTCGGCGCTCAAGGACTTGCTCCCACCAAATGAGTACGTAGTCTTGGAATTAAAGGGATGCCATTGCGATCTTCTTCTCTTCATCATAGTTGTGCAAACGAAAGATTTTTCGACCCTTAATTATACGCCCATGAAAGGTACTCTTCGGGATCATTGCTTCCGGTGAACTTGGGCATGGTGAACTTGAGCTTGTTGTAGCGTTGCTCTTCATTGTGTTGGGTCGAGGGTGATGATGACACCCTTGGCATGGAGGGTTATCATCCTCATGTTGCTCTTGGGGTGGAGGATTTCCATTGTCTTGGTGCTCTTGATGAAGTTGTGGTTCTTGTCGGGCTTGTCGTTCCTGTCTAGGTTGAAGAGGAGCTTGACGTTGCAAACATGCTTGATAGTTCCTCTCTTGAATTTTTTCACGAAGTGCTTCTTCTTGTTCACGCCTATGTGGTTGCGGTCGATGATAGCACTACTTGCGTCATGGAGGGCACGTTGCACCTCAAGTGCTTGGGCTTCATGCCGTTGTTTTTGTAGACGGGAAGCTTCGGCGTCTTACTCGTCTTGGTGTTGGCGTGGGCACTCTTCCTCTTGTTGGCTTTGGTGTTGCCGTCCTTGTGCTTGTGCAAAGTAAGCTTGATTTTGACAATGACAATGTTCTTGCGCTAGACGTTGCTCTTGAGAATCGGTTCCATGTAGAGGATTGCAGTTTGCTTGACGGTCTTGTCGGGCGGCTTGGCGAAGAGTGTTTGACGTTGGTGTACTTAAGTTGTCGGAGGAGTGTCGACTCGAGTGGCTCCGTCTTTAGTATGACGAAGTGGTACAAGAGAGGTTGACCAACAAGGCATGAATCTCGTCCATTCTTGCGTCGTTCTCTTGTTTGTGTTCGTTGAGCTTATTGTCGAAGTAGTATCTTGTACGTTGCTCGGAGAGGCACAAGTCGGTGGAGAGATTGTCGATGCGGTCGCTCAGTGCTTGTCGTTATTGATGCAAAGCTCTTTGTGCACCGAAGAGGTGGCTTTTGGTGATGTAGGAGGTCGAGTCGTCATCTTGCTCAATGAAGAGTGGGTTGGTAGAAGAACTTGGAATATCCATCATTCCAAGAAAATATGTGAGTTGGAGAAAGAGAATAACTTATACCAAATGTACCTTGACCGATGTTGAAGATGGATCAATGATCACTCAAATGTGCAACAAGGAAATAGCACAATTGGTACCAATTCTTGTTGGTTTTCACACCTACACAAATAAAGCCTTTGGGTGGAGCTTGGTGAGGATGGTGGCACAAAATTTGATGCAATTGTTAGTAAGACTCAATGATGTTGAAGAAGATTTGCAAATTTGCAAATGCAACAGGTAGAATAAAAGCAACATGTGGCACACTGAAACACACACGCAAATAGATAAAATGGGGTCGTGCAACAACAAATGAGCTCAAAATGTGGAATCCACGGAAAATTCTCTTGTTGCACAACACTAGAGAGACTCTAGCACTATTGCACAATAGGCGGATACGGAACTTGTGCACAACCTACTAAAGAAAAATGCAACGACTTCTATCCCAAGTATGCTATATGTATGGTATTCCTATGATATGATCCAAGATGATTGAGTATGACAATCTTAATGTTGTATGATGCTATGGCTCTTGCTTAAAAGCTCTTTTCTTATCTTTCTATTTTGCTTGAAAGCTTGTTTGGCTCTTCCTCTTTTGAGCTCTTTTGATGGCCACTTATGCAAAACTTCACGAACCAAGCTAGAAATTGTTTATATGCTATGACAACCTTGTGACACAAGAAATGATACCAAGATATGGGCACCAAGATGATGATATATGAGATGATCACTAATGTGCACAAGTAACGTTGCCAGCAATACTGAAAGGCTAGTCTCGATAGGAAAGGTACGCAAAATGGTCTATGGGGTTATCAATGTAATGGCAAGAATGTACAATGAGAGGATACCACGATACCAAGATGATATAGAGGTTACCTTTCTAGCTTACGGTCGAGGTGTCAAAATTGTGAAGTGGTCGATGTCGATGACGAATATGAGCGGCAGTGATGTCGTTGAACCGTCCCTAAGTAGCCGAAACACGTTAGGAAACGGAAACCGCAACTCAAATCTCAAAGACCAAATGTGTCAAAATTTGTCGGAGTGTGTAGCGGGTAAGCGGTGGTGGTTGCGGAGAGCGGTGGTGGTATGCGAAAGTGATGGTGGTATGCTCGGTCAAAATTGGCGAGAGTTAGGCGAGATGTAGGGTGGAAACCTTAGGGCCAATCTTGCACGATTGGAGCGGATCCTACGAAGAACACCAGGGGAAAAGACAAGGGGAAATATGAGAGAAATCACTCAAACCAACAAGATTCGATTACACATGTGCTACATCCTCGAAACACAAAGAGATACACGATCCACGATAAACAAAGGACAATACAAGTAGCAAGTTCTTCTCCGTGAGGAGGTCTTGATGGGTCTTCCCGTGAGGAGTCTTGAATCCACTTGGGGAATCTTCTTCGTAGAGGTCGTGAACTCCAATGGAGAAGGGTATCAAGTGGATGAGCAAAGCTCTATCTCTCAAATGAGCTAATCCTTTGCTAACCCTAGAAGGAGGGAGGAGGAGGAGTATATATATTCCAGATGGGTGAAGGGGTACATGGGCCTCGACCCTTTACTATGCGCAGACAGTCATGGTCGGATGTCCGGGCGTCGGGCCGGATGTTCGGGCCTTCACAAGGGGCCGGATGTCTGGGCGTCAGGCCGGATGTCCGGGTTGTCTGGCTGGGTCTTCTGTTGAGATAGGCCTGTCCAGATGTCCGGGCGGAGGCCGGAAGTCTGGTGGCTCGAGAAGAGCCGGATGTCCGGGCTGATGGGCCTGTTCTTCTGCTCTCTGGATGGGCTTGTCTGGATGTCCAGGTTGAACGCTGAATTTCCGTGCCGGGGGCTGGATGTCCACGCCCTGTAGACTTGGCTACTGGGCCTTTGCGGCCGGTGACACCTCTAGGGGCCGGATGTCCAGGGTCATGGCCAGATGCCCGGGTCCTGGGAGCTATTCTCGACTCCTTCCAAAGGTTCTCCTCGTCCATGAACTTGGAGACTTGTCCGTCTTCATGAGCATCTCCGAGAGGGTTTTCTAGGTACCCAAGCACACATAGCATTTCCGTTTGAGGTAGTATCCATGTCTCACATGATTCATATGGAAGTTCATTAAGGAGAGATGTCACCTCGGTCTCGAGAGCTCTAGCTCGTGCTCGTGTCATAGGTTCTCTTGGCACTTGGTGAGCTGATGGTAGGTCCATGGGAATGATCATAGGATGCTCCGCATCATAGACAGCAGAGACGGCCGTACAGATGTGGAGGAGGCGGGTGGTAATGGAGATGTCCCGATCGGAACAGGGCGGCGACGCGTGGACGACGACCGTGATGAGCTACGTCGTTGCACGTGGCTGCCGGTTCGGAGAAGAGGTCGGCTGGTCGCGCCGGTGTCAAAGTAGAGGTACGGGAGGGTCAATGGCGGTGGCAGGCGATGCAAACCGATGTTAGATCAGAAAACCAAAAAAGAAAACTGCCGATCAATACGACTGACGGAATAGAAAAAAAATTCTGATCAAAGGAGCAGGAAAAAGACTCTCAAAGGCAACCGGTCAACATGACCGGCGGACGAACCCTAGATACAGGCGACGCGGCTCTGTGTGGCAATCATGGAGACTGACCGCCCCGGAGGCGGCGCGGGGCAAAAGCGACGGGCGGCGGCTAAGGTTTGGATCGGTTAGGAATTTAGACCTATACAAGCCCTTTTACCCCTGGTAAAGTGCCCCTTTGATTATTAGCGGAGGAGTTCAACTGAGTGTGCTGCATGGCAGTAGTAATTTTTTCTAATTCCCTTACCATAAATGCTAGTATTTTTACTGTCATTATGAACCACAGGGTCCGCGCGTAACGTGTAGAAGTGGTAATGGAATTTAGTTCCCATTCTATAGTATGGTACTTCGGCGGGCGCGTAGCATTAGTTATTCTACACTCTCGCTTATTTTGGGTCATACGCTCTCTATTTTTCCTATTAATCATAGTACTACCTCCGTTCAGATTTATTGGTCATCATTGTATTCTGTGACAAATTTTAATCATAAATTTAACTGATAAAATATTCATGCATGTCATAAAAAATTATATAATTAAAAACTATGTTTAAATATGAATCCAACAATATAATTTTTTTGACATGCATTAACATTTTGTTCGTTAAATCTTTGGTCAAAACTTTACACAGACTACAAATGGGACTAATAAACCAGAACGGAGGTAGTACTCAACAAGTGCCAATCTGACTTGATTCCAATCTTATGTCGAACGGGAACTATTGATATATGTATAAAACTTGATTAATAAAGGCTATGCGCAGAGACATAAGGCACCTGGTCATACATATACAACCACAAAATTTAGTAGACATCGTCCAAGGACTTGTGCAAGACCAGCACTCAACTAACAAATACTGCAGGTTTTTTCTTTCTATAGAGAAGTGACCGCGCTAGAGATGATACTATGTTCAAAGATGGTCAACTTCCGTATCACTGTCCGCGGACACGTCCACATACAAATAGTGTTTCATTTATAAACTCTGTCATAGCAGAATTTACAAGGTACTATGTTCTGAACATCAACACACCAATTTTTAATCTTTTTTCTAGCACGCCTAACATTGTTTGTGACATGAAACATTTTCTGTGACACTACAAATCGTCCAGGAAAATGGACATGCTTAGTGACGCTCAAAAGCGTCGCACAATTGCAGGCCAGAATGTCGTCGAAGTTGGCTAGCGTGCTGCCCCGCAGGGAAAACACCTCGTGACGATGGACCGTTATAGAAAATGATTTCAGGGTACGTTTTCCGTTTCGTTGCTAGGGTTTTTGTCACTAAATAGACGAAATTTTGTAGTGTTGAGACACCAAAATTGTCCTAGAGCGCATGCCACATATCCTGACCAACCTCTGTGGCATCGAAGGATTGATGAAGTTTACGCCCATACCACTCAGAACAACACCTCTGAAGTGGGTGTCAGAAGGAACTCTTGCTTCCGTTCAGGAGTAAGCGTTTCCTCTAGCTTGGCCTTGAAGTCGTCAAAACTATTCATGTCGGTTACAGAGAAAGGAATCTACACATCGTCCTCGCACACCATCTCTTGTACTTAATTCCGTCGAACCAATGATGTTTGAGGATTGCGAAGAAAGCAATTGCCTGCCCATGTCAAGTTTGGATTGTTGAGTATTCGATCAACTTCCATTAAGTGTAATCTCCAAAAGCAGTAATAAAACATGTCATTCAAAATAGACTAGATAATCTAACTGAAATGATCAATATGGTTGACTAGAGGGGGGGGGGGGGGTGAATAGGCAACTACCAATTTTTAACCGTTCTTAGCAAATTAGGGTTAGCAACAAATAGGTTGTCTAGATGTGCAACTAGGTGAGCAACCTATATGATGCTAACAAGAACAACAACAACAACAAAGTTCAAGCAAGGATACAACACAATAAAAGCTTGCACAAAGTAAAGGTAAGAGATAACCACAAGTGGAGCCGGTGGAGACGAGGATGTGTTACCGAAGTTCCTTCCCTTTGAACGGTAGTACGTCTCCGTTGGAGCGGTGTGAAGGCACAATGCTCCCAAAGAAGCCACTCGGGCCACCGTATTCTCGTCACGCCCTTACACAATGAGAGATGCCGTGAATCCACTAGTGGTGCACTTGAAGGCGACAACCGGACCTTAACAAACAAAGTTGGGGCTCATTCCATAACTGAATTGGAGGCTCCCAACAAAACCACGGAGCTTCACCACAATGGAATGTGCTCCGAGGTGACCTCAACTGTCTAGGGTGCTCAAACACCCAAGAGTAACAAGTTCCACAAGGGATTAGTGGGGGAAATCAAATTTCTCTTGGTGGAAGTGTAGACCGGGGCCTTCTCAACCAATCCTTAGAGAATCAACAAGTTTGATTGGCTAGGAAAGAGATCGGGCGAAAATGAGCTTTGGAGCAACAATGGAGCTTGGGGAAAGAAGAGGTGGGTCTTCTTGGGGAAGAAGACCCCCTTTATATAGTGGGTGAAAATCCAACCATTTTCTTCCCTCAGCCCGCATCTAGGCGGTACTACCGCTCATAGGAGTGGTACTACCGCTTAGGCGGTACTACTCAGTCCAGCACAGAAAACAGAGGAAACAGGGGGCAGTAGTGCCGCACGAGCATTACTACCGGAGCCCCAAGCGGTACAACCGCTTAGATGATCCGGGTAGCACTGAGTAGCAGTATTAGGGCGTGCTAGGGCGCAGTACCATGCTAAGAGGTACTACCGCTCTAGTACAGCTTAAGGAAAGCAGGCAACCAAAATTAGCATAGGGGGGAAACCCTCAACGGTATTGGCAATGGTACTAGGCGCGGTCATACCATGCGAGGGTACTACCGTTCTACTGCCATGCAAGTGCCGCTAATTATAACAGAGACAACCGAAAGATGCAGAGCGAGAGACCCCCTAAGCGGTAGTAGGCCGGTAGTGACTAGCGCTAGTACCACTGGGCGGTACTACCACGGTCACAAGTGGTACTACCGCTTGTACTAACTACAGATGTCTCAGAAAACAAGTCAGACAAGCTCCATGGAGACGAAAAGGCAACGAGGGTGAAAGTGAGGCTGCGTATGTGTTGATTCCACCCATACTTTTCCAATACGGACCCCTCTTAATAGTATGGGTTTCCTACGACTCAAACCACCGAAAATAAATCGACAGGAAAAAACTCTGTCTTCTGTGGAAGGCTTTGAGGGCCATTAATCGTCTCGTGCCTTATGATGGAATATCTGAAATGCTCGCACATGATTAGTCCACAAAAGTATTGTCATCAATCACCAAAACCACTAAGGGAGAAATATTCCCTAACAATCTCCCCTTTTTGGTTGATAGATGAAAACACGGGATTTGCACAATGAATAAATCTAGAAGATAAGAAAACCCACTACCTACAAAATATAGACGAGCTCCCCCTAGACATGTGCACAAATTAGATATGCTTATGGAAATAAAAGCACATATGCTAGGATCAACACTCCCCCTATATTTTATAGCCAGGCAATCCTTAGGCATAAACATAAGTAGGAGATAATAATAAGGATGCAAGGACAAGCATGTGAGCATAATGATAAGGGCATAAACATAATACATCTCACATACTAAAAAGACATAGATAATAAGATAGAGATAGCATATGTATTACACCATATGATAAGGTCTCGAACAACACACAAGCCAAAGCAAACGAAGATAAGAGTTCACAAGCATAAAACACAAGATAAAGAGGCGAGCTTGTGACTCGGTAACCCGGCAGAAAAGCAAATCCCCGGTCCTAAACCTCTCTCCCCTATGGCATCGAGACACCAAACAGGGCACAAAGTGACATAACGCAACTCTAGGTGGACCTACTCTCCTCCCATGGACTCGTCAGACTCCTTAGAATCGAACCCATCAGCAAACTCCTCAGTAGACTCCTCAGACTCCTCCTTGCTCTCCTAACCCTGACGTGGTGCAGATGTGGCAGTGTTGGACTCCTCCGAGTCCGTCCAGTGAGAGTTGGTAGAGATCCACTTATCCTCTAGAGTAATGCGATCCTCAGAACCATCCTGAACCGGAATATCAAGATTCTTCATGATAGCCTTCCTCTCCTGACATGCCTTTTTGACATCCACATGTGCCAAATACGTCTTATGCTGAACATCTGTCTGAAGACAAAAAAACTTATTCACCTTGTGTTTGAGCTTAGCAGTCCAACCTATCTGACCGGAGGAATGCTGAGTGTCTGGAGGATAATCATCATCACCATTATCGTCTTCAGAAGCGGAAGGAATGACCGGCTTTGGACGACGGGTAGGGGCCCACAGCTCCTTTTGACGCAAGTTGAGAACGTCATGATAACTCAAGGGCCCGGTCAGAAGAGGCTCACCAGGGAAAGTGGAGTTCCGGGTGGTCTAAATCAGCTCGAAGATGAAATGGGCATAGATCGGGCAATGATCACCATAAGTAGCATTTACCAGCTCCTTCCACATCACATGAGAGACATCCAAGACTTCTTCCATGCCTTCTTAGAGTGGCACATCAATAACATATCCACAAGATGCCCATGCACCATGTCCAAGTTGCCAACACGAGGAAAGAGGGTGTGCCGGAAAATGCGATGTATAATAACAAAGAATGGCTTTAGTTCCTTCTTGAGACCTTTATCTGTCAGAGTGATGATCATATGAGGAAGCAACTCATCCTTGTGAGTAGGCCCCCCTCATGGTGAGGCCGAAGGACAAGGGGCTACTTCAGCTGCTCATCAGGATAGCCCAGAAGCTCCATAAATGCACCTCAAGTGGTGCAGATCTTCCTGCCATTTGTCATCCAGATCATAGTGCGCTCGACAGATGTGCCATACCAAACGGTTGCAAAGAACTGAGCAACCAACTATCCATCGAAGCCATAATTGAATGTCATGAGAGGAACGATGTGGAGCTGCTCACGGAGGTCAAGAGCTTCTATGAAATATGCACGGTCCTTCTCTATATGTGCCATGTTGATTGACTTCGTCTTGAAAAACAAATTCTTCCTTCCCTTGAGCCGGTCACAGTACACAAGGGATTGATCCTTGTTCCAGAACAGGCTGCCAACAAGTGAGGGATCCTTAGAGGGTGTAGGGGTTCCACTCACGGTATTTCCAGTACTCATTTTTCTTTAACTCAGCAGCGGTCTTGACATGTTCTTTCTTCTTGCGAGCAACTGACTTGACCTTGGACTTGTGTGACGCCCCCGATTCAATCGTACACTAATCATGCATGCAAACGTGTACGATCAAAATCAGGGACTCAGGGAAGATATCACAACACAACTCTAAAAGTAAAATAAGTCATACGAGCATCATATTACAAGCGAGGGGCCTCGAGGGCTCGAATACAAGTGCTCGAACATAAATGAGTCAGCGGAAGCAACAATATCTGAGTACAGACATAAGTTAAGCAAGGTGCCATAAGATGGCTAGCACAAACTGGGATACAGATTGAAAGAGGCGCAGGCCTCCTGCCTGGGATCCTCCTAAACCACTCCTGGTCGTCGTCAGCAGCCTGCACGTAGTAGTAGGCACCTCTAGTGTAGTAGGAGTCGTCATCGACGGTGGCGTCTGGCTCCTGGGCTCCAACATCTAGTTGCGACGTCCGGGAAGAAGAGGAAAAGGGGGAAAAGAGGGAGCAAAGCAACCGTGAGTATTCATCCAAAGTACTCGCAAGCAAGGATCTACACTACATATGCATGGGTATATGTTTAAAGAGGCAATATCGGTGGACTGAACTGCAAAATGCCAGAATAAGAGGGGGATAGCTAGTCCTATCGAAGACTACGCTTCTGGCAGCCTCCATCTTGCAGCATGTAGAAGAGAGTAGATTGAAGTCCTCCAAGTAGCATTGCATAGCATTATCCTACCCGGCGACCCTCCCCTCGTCGCCCTGTGGGAAAGAGATCACCGGGTTGTCTCTGGTACTTGTCTGGGTGTGTTTTATCAAGTATCCGGTTCTAGTTGTCATAAGGTCAAGGTACAACTCCGGATCATCCTTTTACCGAGGGACATGGCTATTCGAATAGATAAACTTCCCTGCAGGGGTGCACCACATAACACAACACGTTCGATCCCCTTTGGCCGGACACACTTTCATGGGTCATGCCCGGTCTCGGAAGATCAACATGTCGCCGCCCTATCCAGGTACAACAGAGAGGTCAGCACACCGGTCTAAATCCAATGCGCGCAGGGGTCTGGGACCATCGCCCATTGCACACCTGCATGTTGCGTACGCGGCCGGTGAGCAGACCTAGCCTCCCTTATACAAGGGCAAGCATTCCAGTCCAACCCGGCGCGCGCCGCTTAGTCGCTGACGTCAAGAAGGTTTCGGCTGATACCACGACATCGAGTGCCCATAACTGTTCCCATGTAGTTGGTTAGTGCGTATAGGCCAGTGGCCAGACCCAGATCAAATACCAAGATCTCGTTAAGCGTGTTATTATGAAGTAACCACGGACGCCGACCAGGGCCAGGCCCACCTCTCACCTAGGTTGTCTCAACCTACCCTGTTGCTCCGCCACAAAGTAACAGTTAGAGGCCGTCGGGAATCCAGGCCCACCTCTACCAGGATGGAGCCACCTGTCCTTCCAGCCCCCCACATCAAAATCAGTTGCGGGTACTCAACGAGCCGACCCGACTTTAGTCACCACCTGAATAGTATGTATGTATAGTATATACCCGTGATCACCTCCCGAGTGATCACGGCCCGATAGTATAGCATGGCAGACTAAAAAGAATGTAGGGCCACTAATGGTAAACTAGCATCCTATACTAAGCATTTAGGATTGCAGGTAAGGTATCAACAGATGTAGCAACAATGACAGGCTATGCAACATGATAGGATTAATTGAAAACAGTAACCGGCTATACTACTCTAATGCAAGCAGTAGAGGGTAGAATAGGCGATATCTGGTGATCAAGGGGGGGCTGGCCTGGTTGCTCTCGCAAGAAGGAGGGGTCGTCAACTCCATAGTCGAACGGGGCAGCAATAGCGTCGGTCTTGTAGTCTACCGGAGAGAAGAGGGGGAAGAAACAATAAACACAATGCAAACAAAAGCATGACGATGTATGACGTGACAATGAGCGATGCTAGGTGTGCTCTAACGCGGTAGTAGGTGGTACTGGCGAAAGGGGGAAACATCTGAGAAAGTATCCCCGGTGTTTCATGTTTTCAGACAGATGAACTGAAGGTGAAATGTCGCAGGTTCACTATGCTAGGGACGTGTGGTGGGCGAACAAACTGTGTAGTCTGATTCATCTCATTATTCTGAGCAACTTTCATGTACAAAGTATTTTCATCCGGGTTACGGTTTAATTTATATTAATTTTCAAAGATTTAGTCATTTTTTGTAATAAATTAATTTAGAGAACATAAGTGAAATTGCTATGGGTACACAGAGAGTATACCGAGTAGTTTTGCGAGTGAGGCTGACAAGTGGGCCACTGCCTAGTCAGCAGCCCAGTCAGCAGTCAACTCTGTTGACTGTTGACCTGGTCAAACTCACAAGTGGGGCCGCATTGTCAGTGACCCATTCATTTAAGAGAGTGATTTCATTTAACTAATTAAGTCAAATAATTAGCTAGGCCCCACTGTCAGTGTCTAATTATGTTAATTAAACTAATTTAATTAGTTCGATTAATTAGCAGGGGGTGGGCCCCATAGGTCAGCGATTGGGTGAGTTGGCATCAAGCTTTGCGGACGCCGGAGTTTGAGCCGTGGCGGATTCGAGCAAGGAGGGCAGGGGGAGGTGCAGGCGTGTGCAAGACGGGCTCCTGGGAGCGCGCAGAGCACGACAGCGAGCTCGGACGCGGGTTGCAGCAACGGGGACCACACCGGCAAGCTCAACCGCGGTGGCAGGTTCGGCCAAATCGTCGAGGGCGAACTACGGGCTTGGAGAGGGGCATGGAAGAGAGGGGAGAGGCGGTAGCCGCTCACAATGTTGTAGGGAAGGCTCGGGGAGGCCGGTGGTGGTTGGAGGGCGGCGGATTCCGGCGATGGCGAGGCGGCATCGGCGAGGATCGGAGAGGCGGACGGGGTTGAAGAAGAGACGACGGTGATGACTTGGTGGAGCTCCTGCTAGCTGGCGTTGGTGTGGAGGTCGAGGCACGCAGGGCGACGACGCGTTGTGGGCGAGTGCACGCGCACCAGCCACGGCCTGGCGCAGCCAATGGAGGCGGGCGGCGCGAGCGGTAGGGCGGCCATCCGCGCCGGGGCACGCAGAGGCAGGCGTAGGGGAGGATCAGGCGAGCTCGGGGGAGGTGCAAGGTGGAAGCGACGGTTCCTCAGCCGCGGGCGCGCTGGCGAGGGTGGGGGGTTCCGACGCGGGGAGCATGGCGGCGCTGGAGAACGAGAGGGAGTGGGGAGGTGGATCGTGCTGGAGGAGTGGGGGGTAGTGGTGGTCGTGGGGGTTCGGTGCCCCCAGGGGGTATAGGCCAGTGGCTAGGCCGGCCGGTTGTTGGCCTGGTGGCCAGGTAGGCTACGGCCCAGCAGGGGGGGTGTGTTCCTTTTATGTCTTTTGGTTTTTGTTTATTTGTGTTTCTTTTTTCTTTTTACTTATTTTCCTTTTCTGTTTTACCTTAGTTTTTGATTTAGTATAGTCTTATAAAATACTGTATTTAACTCCTAAATTAGTGTCATGGTCTAGCCCTCTGCCACAAAAAGGTTGGGCCCCCAAATAAAATAGTTTAACAATTCAATATTTACAAAAGGCACTTATTTAATTGTTATAGCCAATGTTTTAGGTATTTTGGAGCATTTACATATTTTATACAAACTAGATGATACCCCGCGCGTTGCTGCGGGAATTTGTTGCATTGTATAGGAGAAGGATTTATTAAGTGAGTAAATAGTAAACCGTGAAAAAATTCATTAAAAAAGTTATGAGAGGCTTCAAAATTTTCATTGATAAAGAAGGTTAGCTTGTCAGTTTCATAATGTTTTCATAGTACTGAAGTAGTGAACTTTTTGTTAGATTATAAGCGAAGATTGAACCAATGAATCGTAATGCATATGAAAATATTTAGTTGAACATGCTGGAACAGAGAGACCTATATGAACATAAAAAAAAGTCAATTAGCTATTTTTAGTTGAACACGCTGGAAGAGATAGCCTTACATGGAGAACAAAAGGGTCATCTAAGGTGACTGAGTGAAATTTTGAAGATGTACATTTGACCGAACTGAAAAGGGGTCGCATCGACTAACCTCATCCATTCTTATCTGACGAATACAATGGTTCTTTTCAGGGGAATACATAATAGTTCCTCCAATTGGGACTACTAAATATTGAATTGGTTTGAACCACCATAACTATCCTCGCAAAAAAAAAAACCCACCATAACTAAGAAAAACACATGTTAAATGTTGCAGATCTTCACAAACCGAGGAACAAAAATTGACTGAAAAGTACCAGTTCATGTGTATTATCTACTTGGATCGTAAACCATATACTACATCCTAAGATCAATTTAGGCCGACTCAATATTTCCTGGGCATAAAGGCCAATCATGATATAGCAATATATTGATTCTAAGTACATAATAAGACATCCATGTTTGCGCTAGCCCCATCGGGCATAATCCACTAAAAAATAGGGTCGCGCTAACTGCCACACGTGTGGCAGGAAGGGAGACGCACCACACGTCTCTAATGTAAACAGATTGCCACGTCATCGCATGTATGCATGCAAGAATCTTTTTGAATTTTCAGTTTTGTCGAAGCATATCAACATGGGGTCTAGTTTTGAAGATCTCATCGAGACGGATTTAATGGTGAAAACGGATTTTTAGTTCGCTTTTTTATTTAGGAGATACAACATTTTTAAGCCGAAAACCAAAAAAAATTCTGCTGATGTCATCTATTCATACGTGGCAAAATGAGTGGTGATGGAGGCGTGTGAGCGATGTGCAAACGCCCACACGTGTGGGCGTTAACATTTTCGAAAAAAATATGGTAGCACATACGTTTTTCATTCAACTATGTTTGTTAGTGATTCCTGTCTATAAAGAGTCCAATCTCATCATAAGAATTCATATGGCCGAATAAAAGGAAATCAATGATATGCTCCAGTGCCATATGACCTAAAAGCATCGGTAGGAAATCTGGAAAACATGCCAGTTAAATTTATTTGGATCCATCTGTAGCAATGGCCTTCCTGCAAATGACACATGACGAAGAGTAAAATTTCATGAAAATCTAGTTATGTAGATCTACATCCAACCTGACTGAGAAAATGGAGATGGCAGATCAACATGAGCGACATGACTGGCTCAGGCATCATTCATCGTCTAGTTTGAGGAAGATGAACATATGCGTGGGGCAGCCTATAATTTGTTGCAGCAACAAAAACTCAAGTGTTCTTCATTGTTGTATCCAATTGATTGCGGATTGAAAGACACATATCACTTCTTCCAATTAAATCCAAACACCATGAATCGTCAATAAATTAAACGGGTAGGAAGCAAGAGTCATCGGATTGGGGATTAATAAGAACCCCAAATTATGTAAGATGATTGAACTGCTAATGAAGACGAAGGTGTACCTGTAGAGTGATTCAGATTTGCCACTGTAGAGTGATTCAGATTTGCCGATTAGGTGGCCGCGGGGTGGCACCGTGGTGGCGGAAGGGCTCCAGTTTTGTTCGTCCAACACACTTGGTACCTGAAGGAGAAGGGGATGAGCGATGGGCCGATGGTAGACGCTTGAACTCATGTTGAGGAGGACGCACCATAGAGTTTTTCAGATTCCCAAGCAGGCGTTCTGTCGGTGCGGTCAGGTCTTCAATTTATCCCATCTAGCACATGTGCTACTGGGCGGAGATGAGCATCTCGTTTTGACTTCCCAGAGCAAAAATTATCAAATCTGGATAAGGACTTTGGACACCCAGCTATGGTAGTACTGAAAACTACTGATGCAAATAGAGAATGGGAGGGAGAAGAAAATCCACCAGATTTGTCTAGAAAATAGTATGGTAGACGATGGATGAATTAAACTTGTGTACCGCGGTCTGATGGGAATGGGATTGCTTGCCGCCGCTGCCGGCTTCTTTTGCCCCAGATTGTTCGTTGTGCGAGAGGAGGGGCCGTAGCAGGGCAACGCCTGCGCACAGGCTTCCTCAGTTGCGCGGGATGGCCACATCAGGCGCGTCCGAAGCCTTCAGCGTGAGAGGCCCGGAACAGAGCGTCGGACTGGAATCGGGGCCGCGATGGCGATGGCCGCGTCAGGCGCATCTGAGGACGCCATCGCGAGATAGGACCGGAGCAGAGCTGCGCATCCGAGGCCGCCGGCGGAAGGAGGGCCCGTAGCAGAACAACGGCGTGCGCACAGACTGATTTGGCTGCACGGGGATTGCGGCATCGATCACTCCCTCCACGGAAAGAGGTTGATGGGGATCCAACGCGAGCGCCATAGCCAAGAGCTCGAACGTGCTTACAATCAGGAAGGGCCTTGGTGCGGGAGGAAGTGCGTTGTGGGAAGGTATTGAGATTGGAAAACAGAGGGGTGGATGATTGCTCGCATCCCGCATCCTTTTCATTTGCGTTTGTTGTGGGAAGACCGGAAGACCGAGAGTGGCAGAAGAATAGGAGAAGATGAGCAGTCCGAGAAATTAAGGCATGGAGACATGTAAAGTTGGCCAGTGGCTGGGAAAAACTGACGGCTGACGTGGCACTGTGATAGATAGATAGGCTTCACTGAATGATGACGTTGCATAAAGATGATGTGGATAGTGTGCATGGTGAGAGAATTGGTAGTAGTGGGGAGCAACTTCTTAAGAATGTAAGATGTGGCTTTATCACCATAATTACCTATGCATTATATGTCACCTCTCGAACATTTTAGTTTCATTGTTTGAAAACTTTTGTTGTTTGCCTAATTTTAAATTTTAATTCGAATCGGTTTCGTACTGACACGAGATTAGCAACAGTAATCGAGGTGACGTGGCATCATTAGCAGAGGTTACTGTAGCTTGATTATCCGGGCGTCACAACTTGCCCTTGTTCCTTGCAGACTGCCGACGAGGTGGTGGTGGTGTGGAAGCAACTGCTTCTTCATCGTCTTTTGAATAGACAGGCCTTGCATAATAAGTGCGCCCATGCTTGGATGGGGGACTCACATTCTTGCGACGGACCTTGGAGCTACTACCACCTAAAGAGGACACAACACAGCGAAGAGGCGCAGAAGAACAATCAGTGCATAAGCCAAAAGGACACAAAAGTGAGAATTGAAGTTATAGGCACATTCTGGAATTTGGAGTCCATGCAGTAGTACCGCTCCTGAGGGGTGGTAGTACCGTTTGAGTGGTAGTACCGCTTGCAGTTGAGCAGTAGTACCGCCCAGTAACAGGAACGCACAACCGGGTGCAGATCTGGTAGTACAGGAGACTCCAAGTTCGAAAATAGCAACCTAAAACATCGTTTCTCCTTTCTAGCAATCATTCCACGTCCTACTCTAGTCGAGATTTAGCCAAAAATCTCTAGAAATAGATGCATTGCCCTAAAAACCTAGATTCAAAGGAGAGAACCATAAGAGAGACGAACGGGGGCAATACCAGGTTCCATGACGAGAGGAGATGGTGGGGATTAATCCCACCGGACGGAATTGCGGAAGACGACATGGAATCGGCACACCGGAGTGGCGGCCAGGACAGTCCTTGTTCACCAGAGAGAGAGAGAGAGACCTGAGAAGGGGAGTGAAAGGGTATGGGGGAGTTAGAACTCCCCCTGCCCGATACAAAGCCCCCCATGAAACCCCCTAAGCGTTAGTACCGCTGATGAGGGCGGTAGTGCTGCCTCGGGACTACAGCTGGGCAGGAGGACTAGTAGTACTGCTCAAGCGGTAGTACCGTGGATAACAGCGGTAGTACCGGTCCTGTCAACGGTAGTACCGCATACAGGGAACAAATATGCCACTAAGTTGAAGGAGGGATATGGCTTATGCAAAAGTGAAAAGGCCCGCGAAGAGGACCCGAGAAGACTAGCAAAGGGAAGAGCCACTCCTAGTTTAAAAATAAAATAAAATGAGAGGAGCTTGGAGTGACTCAAATCACACACAAAGACCAAGAGACAAGAAACACAACAAGAGTCGACTTGAAAAGAAACCTCTCAAAGAGAGAGGGTGGTGGCTGGAGCCACCTATGTTTCAGTCAATTGGTATGGCACCGCAAAGACATTAATCTTGGCCTATGACCAAAACTCATCTTTGAAGCACAAGTACCATAAAAAATGGTTAATGTGAAAGACTTGATCGATTTATGCATAATGGGGGGAGGGAAAGTTCATTGAGAGAACAACACTCCCACTATGTCCATGCCTACATCTAGAACAAGATATTGTGATGAATGGGTGGGGTGTGCCTAGATTGAAGCCACATTGCTCGAATCAATGATATTTATCTCATTCCTTAATTCGCAAAATCTTGCTTCATCCAATGGCTTCATGAAAATATCCGCTAGTTGCTCTTGAGTGTTGACATAGATAATCTCAATCTCCTTGAGCTGGCTTGAATCTGTGTTGGAATATCCCCAAAGAGGAAGGGATGATGCAACGCAACTATGGCAAGTATTTCCCTCAGTTATGAAACGAAGGTTATCAATCCAGTAGGAGAGCCAAGCAACACTATGTAAACAGTTCTGTTCACGTGCATCACCCAAGTGCAGGTTAAAAGTGGTACTTCAGCACTGTTCGGGAAAGATGATGGGAACAGGGCCATCGATGCTGAGAAATATGCACGTGCATACTCGTATGTCCCTCTGCCACAAAAAGGTTGGGCCCCCAAATAAAATAGTTCAACAATTTAATATTTACAAAAGACACTTATTTAATTGTTATAGCCAGTGTTTTAGTTATTTTGGAGCATTTACATATTTTATACAAATGTGGCTTCATCACCATAATTACCTATGCATTATATGTCACCTCTCGAACATTTTAGTTTCATTGTTTGAAAACTTTTGTTGTTTGCCTAATTTTAAATTTGAATTCAAATCCGTTTCGTACTAACACGAGATTAGCAATAGTAATCGAGGTGACGTGGAATCATTAGCGGATGTTACGGTAGCTTGATTATCCAGGCGTCACAACTTGCCCGTGTTCCTTGCAGACTGTAGACGAGGTGGTGGTGGTGTGGAAGCAACTGCTTCTTCATCGTATTTTGAATAGACAGGCCTTGCATAATAAGTGCGCCCATGCTTGGATGGGGGACTCACATTCTTGCGAAGGACCTTGGAGCTACTACCACCTAAAGAGGACACAACACAGCGAAGAGGCGCAGAAGAACAATCAGTGCATAAGCCAAAAGGACACAAAAGTGAGAATTGAAGTTATAGGCACATTCTGGAATTTGGAGTCCATGCAGTAGTACCGCTCCCGAGGGGTGGTAGTACCGTTTGAGTGGTAGTACCGCTTGCAGTTGAGCGGTAGTACCGCACGGTAAAAGGAACGCACAGCCGGGTGCAGATATGGTAGTACATGAGACTCCAAGTTCGAAAATAGCAACCTAAAACATCGTTTCTCCTTTCTAGCAATCATTCCACGTCCTACTCTAGTCGAGATTTAGCCAAAAATCTCTAGAAACAGATGCATTGCCCTAAAAACCTAGATTCAAAGGAGAGAACCATAAGAGAGACGAATGGGAGTAATACCAGGTTCCATGACGAGAGGATATGGTGGGGATTAATCCCACCGGACGGAATTGCGGAAGACGACATGGAATCGGCACGCCGGAGTGGCGGCCAGGACAGTCCTTGTTCACCTGAGAGAGAGAGAGAGAGAGAGAGAGAGAGAGAGAGACCTGAGAAGGGGAGTGAAAGGGTATGGGGGAGTTAGAACTCCCCCTGCCCGATACAAAGCCCCCCATGAAACCCCCTAAGCGGTAGTACCGCTGATGAGGGCGGTAGTGCTGCCTCGGGACTACAGCTTGGCTAGAGGCCTAGTAGTACTACTCAAGCGGTAGTATCATGGATAGCAGTGGTAGTACCGGTCTTGTCAATGGTAGTACCGCGTACAGGGAACAAATATGCCACTAAGATGAAGGAGGGATATGGCTTATGCAAAAGTGAAAAGGCCCGGGAAGAGGACCCGAGAAGACTAGCAAAGGGAAGAGCCACTCCTAGTTTAAAAATAAAATAAAATGAGAGGAGCTTGGAGTGACTCAAATCACACACAAAGACCAAGTGACAAGAAACACAACAAGAGTCGACTTGAAAAGAAACCTCTCAAAGAGAGAGGGTGGTGGCTGGAGCCACCTATGTTTCAGACAATTGGTGTGGCACCGCAAAGACATTAATCTTGGCCTATGACCAAAACTCATCTTTGAAGCACAAGTACCATAAAAAATGGTTAATGTGAAAGACTTGATCGATTTATGCATAATGGGGGGAGGGAAAGTTCATTGAGAGAACAACACTCCCCCTATGTCCATGCCTACATCTAGAACAAGATAATGTGATGAATGGGTGGGGTGTGCCTAGATTGAAGCCACATTGCTCGAATCAATGATATTTAACTCATTCCTTAATTCGCAAAATCTTGCTTCATCCAATGGCTTCATGAAAATATCCGCTAGTTGCTCTTGAGTGTTGACATAGATAATCTCAATCTCCTTGACCTAGCTTGAATCTGTGTTAGAATATCCCCAAAGAGGAAGGGATGATGCAGCGCAACTATGGCAAGTATTTCCCTTAGTTATGAAACGAAGGTTATCAATCCAGTAGGAGAGCCAAGCAACACAATGTAAACAGTTCTGTTCACGTGCATCACCCAAGTGCAGGTTAAAAGTGGTACTTCAGCACTGTTCGGGAAAGATGATGGGAACAAGGCCATCAATATGAACTAAATTTGAATAAGATCTACAGTAATGATTGTTGTGAAGTCAAAGCATTTGAATTCGTTTCTCTGTTTTAATAAGATCTACAATCATCATTATTGTCAAGTTAAACCATCGTTTGTGTATTATCTTCACAGCACACCACATGATTAGTCTCGAGTTACATATGAACTATGTGTACTATATGAACTCGAACTAGATTTTTTAAATCCACTTTATTTTGATTTCAAATCACATTACATTTCTAGCTCTAGCTAGATCTTCGTAATCTAAACTAGGTCTCATATGTATAATGTGTTTATCACATTATGTATGGTGCCCCGCCCCCTACGCCTACAAGTATTTAGATGTGAGTTGCAAACACCACACATTACCACAAATTCAAATAAAATGTGAGAATATTCGATATATAGTATTGTTTAGATTGCTCGATATTTAGTTGTAAGCTGCAAACGCCGCACATTATCACAAATTCAAATAAAATGTGAGATTGTTTGATGTATAGTATGGTTTACATTGTTCGGCATTTAGCTGTGAGTTGCAAACGCCATGCATTATCACATTATTGTATAACATGTGCACAGCACATGTATCACCGCTATATTCATGCATGCAATGTTTAAAACACTATGATCTCCTATTCAAATATATGAATCCGCTTTCATACCAAATTATGATCTTTGTTAGTCTCTTACACCCACACAATCCTCTAACCTTTGTAGCTACCACTAACTTTCTCTCGTGCATGCACACGCCCTCCTCGCCCTCCCCCTCCGTCGGTATTCTATCCACCGGGCACATTCATTTTTTTCTTTAGGTCATTCTCCCAGAGTCTCCACAACTCCTTTCCGACACACACCGATCGATAAACCTCTCTAGCGATGCCTGCCTACAACATACACACACAGCTTCAATTTCCACCTTTATGTGTCCTTGCCTCGTGTCTCTCATATGGTCAGACACACGTGTAAACTCTCACCCATATTTTCATCGATCTCACAACCGCACACTCCTCCCCCTATCTAGCTAGTAGTTGGGCCTCTCGCACCACCTCCTAGATCCATTCTCTCTGTCTATCTGTCTCGTTGGGCCTTATTTGCCTCTAACAAATGGACGTACACCGACCGATCTCTCGCTATACATATAGCCAGCTAGGTCCTTATACCTCGTTTCTACCTACACATCGATCGATCTACCTCATTAGTTGTGTCTCTCCCTTCCTCCGACAAATAACAATTGATCTACCAATCTAGTTAGGTTTGCTTACCAAACACATGGTTCCCCTTCGTCATCCATGGATGCATCCTGATAGATCTATCACGCACAGGCACACATAGAAACACATCCCCACTCTCCCGACAGATCTATCACGCACAGTTCCACCCTTAGTTTGTCTAGTAGGCCTCTCCCAACATCTCCAAGAAGCAACTCCATCACCCATCCAACACTCTACCCCTCTCCCTCCCTCCCTCTCTCTCCTCTCTCTCTCTCTGTCCCATCATATTTCCCGTCCTTCAGTTATGTATGGATGTCAACTGATCTCCCTCAAGACATAGCAGGGTCTCTCCTTCTCAACGCATATATGAGTCGTTCTACCTCTATAGTTAGGCCTCTGCCTACCCCTCCCCCACCCCTCCCCCCCACACACGGATACATCAAGCACTCTAGTCATGTCTCCCTGCCACACACAAACTTGACATGTGCCCTCTAACGTTCTGGTAGGCCAATCGCCCTATATCTTTGACTTGCACACACACACACACACACACACACACACACATACAGACACACAATTTCGATGGCTCTCTTCATCGATCTCGCACCCACCCACTTGATTCTCTCTTCGACTCTATCTATAGCTATGACCCCTCCCTCTCTTCTCGTGGATTGCCCGACCCTCTATGTATGATATGGATAGGCCTCCATTTCACACACATTGCATGCAAAATTTTGTTTGAGATGTCATCGACACATATTCCCAGAAATAATTCACGAAATCAACCCCCCACCCCACCCCCACCCCCACCACAAAACAAAAAACACTCACGAATGCGGTTTGTATCTCTCTCACACACCCACGTAGGTGGGGGACGTGCACGAAGAGAAGAGGTGCATGCACGGTGCACGTACTCCCGTCTCTTTCCCAACAACACCCGCATGGGTACACGGTGGAGCTCATTTCTGTATGAAAAAGGCAGCCCACGTGGTAATTTGGCACGTGTACTGGTTGTCCACTTGGTGGAGGGAGGATCGTCTACCACGGGTGAACAAACAAATTGCGACTTGACGCGTTATGTTAAATTAAAAAAAGAGGCAAACCATGTGGGGCCTACCTTAGAGGCAAGGCTCTATACACTGGAGTACTTTTGATGTGTCCCGTCAACTCGCAGAACAAGGAGAAGCTTGCTTAGTATGCCGTCTCCCCCACCCACGGGCGCGGTGGCTCGCAGGATGAGGTGAAGCTTGCTCCTCCCTCGCCCATGCGCGCGGTGGCTTGCAGGACGAGGAGAAAAAATTACTACTCCCTCCATTTACTCCTCATCCCTACTACCTTGGTTATAGAGATTATATCATATTGTTTAGAATATATATGTCCTTTAGTAGATTTCAATATGAACTACTAGTACATACTCCAAACACTGATGTATATAGACGTATTTTAGAGTGTACATTCACTCATTTTGCTCCGTATGTAGTAGCACTCTCCCTCACTCCTCGACCCTCGCCCACTTGGTGGACGTGCACTAATTCATTCGGTCTCATATAGCCAGAATGATATATACTACACTACCATTATTTCTCGACTTCCCGAAGAGGCGAAGAGCCAATCGCAAGGTTAATATTTTGGAGATGCCAAGCGCAAGGTTATAGGAGAACGACTAGTAGGCGCCGCATCATTTATAAATAATGTTTTTTCTTCAGTGGCACGTACGCAATATGAAAGGTTCATATGGAGAGAAAAGGAAACCGCTCCACTATATACATAGTCAGGACGGGCCAGCCTACACGGTTGCTTGCTCGGGTTGCTCTCTTCACACTCTCTCGCACAAAACGACTGTGGCCACATCTCTAACATCACGGCGGATCACGTCCGCTTGGGGAAGGGGTGGATGCTTAGTGTAGATGCGATGGCCGTCGCCGACGACGAAAACCCACTGTCGGCACGCCCCGATCAGGGGTCCCCGCCGTTCTCTCTCACAAAGCCGGTGAGGTTGCCTTCGTCCCTTGCTCACTGCCGCGACATGGGCAGTTGCCGCCTCCCGCCGCCCTCCTCAAGGTTGAGCTACGTCCCTCAGGTACAACTCCCTTTACAGCCGGCTTGCACCACTGCTCCAGCTGCCCACATCACTCCCTGTGTATATTTCTCTACTTCTTTTCCCCGCACATACCTGATACCTCTACTAGCTTCTACGTACTGTATTTGTGATGAGTTTATGTCTCATCAACTAGTCCTAGTAATCTTATTCTACTCACGCTTCTTCAATTTCTTTGCCACAGGGATGCTCATCTCGATTTTGGTGAAACTGCACAAAATGATCCGATGGTCAAAAGGTTGCAAACTTCATTTATTAGGAGCTCGAACATTGCCAACAAATTGAAGCCTGGTCAGGGTTCACGGTTCAAGGGCTAGGGACTGCATGGATCGTTTTTTTCTTTAGCTGCCTCTGTTCCAAAATAAGTGTCAACTTTAGTAGTAGTACAACTTTGTACTAAAGTTTGCACAAAGTTGAGACACTTATTTTGGAATGGAGGGAGTACATATTTTCTATGATCTGTCAATCATTCAGATGCAATAGCATGCATTATAGTCTCCTTTGTATTTGATGAAATGTTGCAATGGGCAACCTTAGACGCAAGATACATGTAACAGAAGCTGGAAGCTTCATAGTATTGTACAAATTTATGTCGCTGATAAATTATAGTACGTACTAGTACTAAACTAGTACTTCCTCCGTTCCTAAATACATGTCTTTGTAGAGATTTCACCATTAACCACATGCGGATGTATATAGATGCATTTTAAGTGTAGATTCATTCATTTTGTTCCGTATGTAGTTCACCTAGTGGAATCTCTACAAAGACTTATCTACTAGTAATAGCTAGCCCCCACTACTAGTAATTCTGTATCCTCTCCCTGAGCCACATCATCAAAATTGAAGTAGCTGTTAGATGAAGTAAATCCGTCATAATAGCCGTCTGATCTAGACATTGAGAGGCTCCGCACTAAGCCACATGCAAGCATGCAGAAATACCATGGCACATGCATGTGAGTGGGTTTTAAATCACATCAACATGTCTGCATGCAAGCATGCATCGGTAGCATGCATGTAAGTGAGCTTTTAAGTCCCATTAACATGTCAAAAAGAAAAATATAATCCCATTATGCAGTAGGAGTTGGCTGATCTTTTTTCCGTACGTGGGATGATCTAAATGATGATGGGAGTTTATTTAGTTTGGCTACCACATTTGTCATGCGGTTATAGATTTTTTTAGTTCTATGAAATTGATAAATTTGCACAGAGAGATATATCGCTGTTCCGCGGCAATGCGCGGGGACTCATCTAGTAATATTTAGGAATGGAGGGAGTACTATGTAAAGAGTTAGGTGTCGCACGCTGATAGTGTGAGGTGGGCCATGTAATCACTGAGCCTGTGTGTTTTCACTGCTCTTGCACTCCTCCGCTGTAAGAATGGAGAAAATTGTAATCTACTACCTCCTTTTGCCGAAAGCATGGGACATCCAACAGTCTTACCACCTCAGTAATAAAGACCAATGAGCCGTCAAATCACATAGACCCAATAGTAAGTTGGACGGACGAAGCAACCATCACTCTTGCGCCAGTGAGAGGTCGCGTCTGCTCTTCCCGGGCATGAATGCGGCACCGATTCTTTGGAGCGGCGCTGACCGTTTCAGGCGGGAAGCGCGCGCGGGCGATGGAGGGGCTTTGGGTGGGCCAGGCTGGTCAGGAGCGGGCGTGGTAGCTGTCCGCATGTCCCTACCGAACACGCCCGGAAACAAGAGTATGCACCGACTCTCGCGGCTAAAATCGTACACTACACACCATATCTCTGTAGGAGTAGGTCGATCTGTCGCACTCTCTAACACACACATGCTGTTAAACACACACACGCACACGCACGCACCTTGGTCCCGTTGCACCTTCTAACGTGACTTATTACACCTAGACGGAGGGAGTAGTAAGTATACGAGATATGGTGTCACACTGACTTAAGTCGAATACAAGTGCCCAAAATTTGTGTGCATGTTATAATAAGGATTCACTTAAGTACGTGAGCGAACAGAGGGATCAATTGGACAGTGTTCCTGAGCAGTAGCGAGACATGTGAGGTAGTAAGATACACCGCTGGCGCTTTTAATTTTTCTTATTAATTTGTTTGTTTCACCCTCTGACTGGTGGGACCCAACGTACTACGTGGAGAGATGTAAGGTGACTAAGGCTGCATTATTTCTGCACCACTTTGGATAGTCTTACCACCAAAGCCACATGACACGATTATGATTGAAATCCTAATGACTCCAACACACACACACAAAAACACGGCATGCCTATCACACGAATGCAGGAAAGTATAAAAGGTTATTTTCCTCTCGTTGAACATAACAGGAGGGTTGTGTAGCTGGTTAGCCTGTTCGCTCATCAAACTTGAGGTCTTGGGTTCGATAACTACACTTGAGCATAATATTTGCCAGGAGGATTCTTTGACTAGTCAAAATGTTTTCTAGGGTTTGCATGCTTCACACTCTCTCTCCAGTATATATATACATGCTGGAGCCTCAGCGCTTGTAGTTGCTCTCTTCACAGTCTCTCGCCCTCTCCAGATCTAAACAAGACTTCATTGGCCTCTCTCTCCCCTCACTGCTGCTCAAAGAGCCGGCAGGATCTGCCAACCGGGAAGGGAAGGAGGCTTAACGGTGTCGCCGTCAGCGAGGGAGGGAATCCACTACCGGCGCTGCTGTTCACTTTCCACCCAGCGGCACGGGAGGGCCTCCGACCCCTTCTTCTTTGCCGCCGTCCCGTCGCCCACCGAACCACGCCCCAAGAACCTTAAGGTATATTTTACTTACTCCACATGCATTGCTCTAGCTACATGTATACCATGAATCTAGGACGTGGTTCAAAGAGGAAAGGAGTGGGGGAAAGTAGTGGGAAAAGTTGTATAAAGCATGAATCTAGGACGTGGTTCAAAGAAGAAATGAAGGGCGAAAGTTGTATAGCATGAATCTAGGACGTGGTTCAAAGAGGAAAGGAAGGGGCGAAAGTACTAGTTCAAAAAGGAAAGGAAGGGACAAGGCTGTAGAGTTTGAGCAGGACTAGATTTGCAGCGCTCACATAGGGAAAGGTGTCTAAAGATAACAAAACTGGGACCAACACAAATATGCTCCTTGGTTGTTTGTTCTTTGTCGCAACAGACTGTGCATGACCACAGTACATCGGTAGATGCACATGGTGCTAGTGCGTCCACTGTCCCGTGCAACTCATTAGCTGTTGTTAATCTAAGGCCCTGTTTGGTTAAAAACTCCCTAGTCCCTACCTGCTTGGTTCCAGGGACTAAACATGGACTAGAGGTTATTAAATGACATGATAAAAGACCATGTTATCCCTAGTAATGAACTAAAAGAAACAAGGTGCGATGCGTGGCAGGGGCAACTGTTGGAAAAAGTCCCAAAAAGACTCCCTCGGGGTCTTCTTTCTTTAGTCCCAAATGCCCACTTTTAGTCCCGAAAAGTGCCTCCTGTTTGGTTTAGATGTGACTGACACAGAGTTTTTTTAGTCCCTACACCAAAATGTCCCTGTAAACAAACACCCTCTAAAAATGCCGCTGGAAAATTGATGCAATGCCACAGTTAAAATAAAATTACATGTTTAACAAATTTTATTGTTAATATAATCTCTATGTTAATATTAATCAATGCCACCGTTTGAGAAATGCTACTGTCTTGCTTTCTTTCCCATTTAGATAAGGTAGATGCTTCTTTTTGTTGGCTTCTGTGTCATCCATCGTTATTGACCACTAATTGTTTCCTTTGCACCTCTGTGTAAACAGGGTTATCTACTTCACCTCATTGCCATTGTGACCTTTTGTTGCACTGCACAAAACACTTTTGTTTTAAGAGTGTCATGTGCAGTTCAACCAAAATGTCACACCGACAACGTTGCTTGATTGCTTGATCTTAGTGGAACTGCACAAGAGGATATCTTACTTCCTATCCGTTAAGGCGAATTTTGTTCAGATCTTCTTCTTGTGAGTTGTTTGAATTCCGCATCATGAGAGGTCAGTACTAGCCTTCTTTCACATGATTCTACAGTGTGCTTTCATATGTTGTGCTACTTGTACGATAATGTTGCTTGATTTTAGTGGACTGCACAAATGGAGACAAGACTTCCAATCTGTATGTGCATCGTAATATCCCATTGAGGTAGGATAAGGATATCTCACAACTGCTGGCCTATATTTTGCCACTTTCATCAGAAAATTAAGTTTAGTACTATACTTGTGCTCCCTAATTGACATGCCAAATCTTACGTTGAAGGCAAAGCTTGTCTGTTATTGAACCAAGTGATGAAGGGGAAGAACAAGCGGAACAAAAACGAAAATCAACTCCTGGTGCTGTAATGTAGCACTGGAACTGTGATGACACAAGTAATGATATAGTTTTGCATCTTAATTTATTGCTATGGCTGGAACGAGCAATTGTTTTGCCACTGATTTGATGCCATACGTAATTATCTCTACTTTTGCAAACAGGGATCTTCTTTGAAGATACCATATATTTTAGTGGAACTGCACAAGAAGATGTTGGAAACACTAAACTAATCGAGGAGTATATAGTAAGCATGGCCACCCCCGTAGATAGCAACAGATGGTTCCCGAGAAGTGCTTCATTTGTATGCTCTACACAATCAGCCTCCTGACAAATGTTGGTACTCACCCACTGATTTCATCCATATGATTGAGCTTTTTCATCTCTATTGGTGTTGTGCTACTGTTTAGATACTGTCATGAAAAACTGGTATTGTCCTTGATAAGTGCTTCACTTGTGTTGTTTTAAATATTTCCTTTCCTTTTTTTCGAGCAAACAGGGATCATCTTCCTCTGAAGAAGAATATGGAGTACGTGAAGTGACTAGTTCCGATTATGCCAGGATGAAGAAGCCATGTCTATCTTCTCATCAGAAGGAGCCGTTGAAGGATGGTTACATTACTCCCCACAATACCAAACTAACTTCAGCTCAGAAGGACTCACAAATCTCCATTTTTTGCTGTGATGCGCGAGTACAATGTTGTTCTAGGATTCTTTCTGGTGAGTTCTATTTTTCTAAAAGTGTGCTCTACATGGACCATGTATGTGCCTGTTGAAACTGTCAATTCATAGTACAGTTTGCTTTATACTAATCACTTTTTTGTATTTGTGCAAACAGGGGTGCTCAGCTTGATTTCAATGGGAACTGCACAAAATGTTCATGAATACATCGAATCATTCATTTCCACCATAAGAAAGGAGGTGCCCATAAGTTCAAGGCGTTGCAACATATAAGGGCAAAATCATACAAGCTACGCGCGAATTTAGTTGATTTTGGTGGAACTGCATAAAAAGAACAGCTGATTTATTTAGCACGAGGTGCCATGTCAATGTCCGAACTGATGGCAAACCCTTCCCATTCCACAATCGTAGGCATTGATATTTTGGAATGGGACAACCTTGTCAAATTTTGCTCATTGATTTTAGCAATATATGCGTTTGATATTTTCGAATGGGACGCCCTTTGCTATCAACAACGGCGATTAATTTTTTCTTTATTCTTTAGTTGTGAACTAAATATTGCCTCTGACATGTGAGTCGCTGAGATGCATAATCATCCATTGTTTTGAATGTTCTCTATGAATTGCCAGGCCTGTGTGTTTGATTGCAATGTACAGAAACGCTAAAAAGCTGCTCAAACTCTTTGTACTCCTTCTGTTCCTTTTTACTTCACACATTGTGAAAGTGCATACTTTTTTGTATAAGATTGGTCAAAGTAGAGATACTTTGACTGCAGACAAAACTTGTATGCAGACTAGAAAGGACCGGAGGGAGTACATGTGAAGTTGCTGCAAAGTGGTGATCACCCTGGGAATAATGATAGTACGTATTGTTTTGCATGTTCATCCAATGCCAGTGATACGGGAATTCGAACTAATCGAAATAAATTCATTCATACACGGTCGGATTTCATATAAACACATCGGATTTCATTACATTTCATACATTCTTCAACTAAAAAGGGGTGTTTGTGGCTGCATGCATCTCCCAGATGCAGAGGCCGGGGGTCATCCTCCTTTTCTAAAAAAGCTAAAAAGGGGTGCGCTGGAGGTATAATTAATTAACCGAAGCTACCCACCTGTGTCCCACTGAGCCGAACACAAGCTTTAGTGACTTAACTGCAGGTGCAGTTGTGTAACTAACATGTGCCCTGTTGGGCCCATGTGTCAGTCAGCCAACTGCACCAGCAGTTAAGTAGAAGCAGCATTCTTCTCCAGTGCAGCTCTCTGACTCCACGTCGCCGCCAAGAAGCTAACCGGCCGTCAATGGTCAACCCACCTAGCTTGGCTTCAACCGGAGGGTAGCAGCGGTGGCCTTACTTGGACTCGAGCGGCGGCGACCTACCGTGTTCTACTCTTCCTCGTTTTCTGTGTGGCGCGGCCTCGTTGGCAGCGGGGCGGGGCCTCGGCGGAGCCGGTGATGTCCTCTGTCTCGTAGCTGGTGGGCGGCGCCTCAGCGGAGCGGTGCAAATCCTCCCCCACGTTGCCGACAAGGTGGGGCCTCGGCTGAGTAGGTGATGTCCTCTGCCTCGTTGTTGGCAGGGCGGGGCCTCAGCAAAGCCGGTGGTGTCCTCTGCCTCGTTGTTGGCGCCGCGGGGCCTCGACCGAGTAGGGCGTCGTCGACGCCAGCGGAGCGGGGACTCGTTGGAGCCGGCATTGTCCTCTGCCTCGTCCTCGATCTCGCCAAACAGCGCCTCGCCCGCTTCATCGCCCTCTTTGCTAGCCTCTTTATAGGCGGCCGCAGCCTCCGCCACCCGCATGCGGTACCGCCACCGCTTGAGGCGGCCCTTGCGGGCGGAGCGGTATGAGTCGAGCAGCGCCTCCTGCTCCGCCCGCTCCGCGGCGATCTGCTCCTCTGCCTGCAGGTGCTCCTAGAGGAGATGGTGGTTGTAGGCGGCGTCGGCCTGCGCCTCCCGGAATTGCTCCTCACGCATCTGCCTCACCCTGTCCATCTATTGGGCACGAGCCTCACCGATGGTCATGGTGCAATGCACCGGCGAGGATGGCGCAGAGGAGGGGGTTGGTACCGGATCGTCGACTACCATGTTCTCCATTGGGACGTCGTCGTCCTCTGGCTGCCTGCCGGCCAGCCGGTCGGCAGCAATGGCTGCCATCTCCTTGTGGTCCATCGTCCGCCCGTCCCGAAGAGCGCTGGAGCGTGAGGAAGCTATGGTGGGGAGTACTCGTGTGGACAGGAGAAAGGGAATAGATGCGGATGACTGCGGCTATGGCCGGCGTAACAGTTTGTATAGCAATGGTGGGTGGGTGGAGGGACGGACATGTGGCGCCGGAGTAGCCGCCTCGGCAACCGCGTATCATTAATGTGTGTGACAGATGGACGGACGGACGTCACTTGTGTCGTTTGAAGGTGGAGCAATCGCCTGCACCGGGAAGCGGGTCGGCCGGCGCTGACTGTTTCGGGTGGAAAGCGCGCGCGGGCGAGGAGATAACTTTACTTGGATAGGATGACAATGGGGACCCACCAGGTCCATAGCCTCACGTACGCAAGTGCCTCCTTATTATATATATAACTATAATTTATTTTGCTTTCTCCTGGTTTCCTAACATCACGGTCCCACACCATTGTCAACCTATGTATTCCCTCCTTTCCGGTTTATAGGGCTTATCTCAAAATTTTAGTTTTTCCATTTTATAAGGCTCAATTTAATTGATTTCCATCACATGTTCAGATTCCAAGGTGCATTAAATCATTGCATGCAAGTATTAAGAGAAAATTGAGCAATGCATTTACTTTATGCATGCATGCATTGCAATTAATGCATTGATAAACATAATTTTTTGAGGACAACAAGAGCATTAATTGTTGGGGAACGTAGTAATTTAAAAAAATTTCCTACGCACCCGCAAGATCATGGTGATGCATAGGAACGGGAGGGGAGAGTGTTGTCTACTTACCCTCGTAGACCGGCAACGGAAGCGTTGACACAACGTAGAGGAAGTAGTCATATGTCTTCCCGATCCAACCGATCCAAGTACCGAACGTACGACACCTCCGAGTTCTGCACACGTTCAACTCGGTGACGTCCTTCGAGCTCCGATCCAGCCAAGTGTTGAGGGAGAGTTTCGTCAGCACGACGGCGTGATGATGGTGACGATGTTCTACCGACGCAGGGCTTCGCCTAAGCACCGCTACGATATGACCGACGTGGAATACGGTGGAGGGGGGCACCGCACACGGCTAAGGAACGATCACGAAGATCAACTTGTGTGTTATGGGGTGCCCCCTGCCCCCATATATAAAGGAGGGAGAGGGGAGGTGCGGCCGGCCCCTAGGGGTGCGCCTGGAGGAGTCCTACTCCCATCGGGAGTAGGAATCCCCCTCTTGCCTTGTTGGAGAAGGAAAGGGGAAGGGGGAAAGAGGAAAGGGGGGCACCGCCCCCCTTCCTTGTCCTATTCGGACTAGGGGGGAGGGGGCACATGGCCTGCCCTGGCCAGCCCTCCTCTTCTCCCTTAGGGCCCATGTAGGCCCATTAACCCCCGGGGGGGTTCCGGTAACCCCCCGGTACTCTGGTAAAATCCCGATTTCACCCGAAACGATTCCGATATCCAAATATAGGCTTCCAATATATCAATCTTTATGTATCTACCATTTCAATACTCCTCGTCATGTCCGTGATCACATCCGGGACTCCGAACAACCTTCGGTACATCAAAACACAGAAACCCTAATTACGATCGTCACCGAACTTTAAGCATGCGGACCCTACGGGTTCGAGAACTATGTAGACATGATCGAGACACTTCTCCGGTCATTAACCAATAGCGGAACCTAGATGCTCATATTGGTTCCTACATATTCTACGAAGATCTTTACCGGTCAAACCGCATAACAACATACGTTGTTCCCTTTGTCATCGGTATGTTACTTGCCCGAGATTCGATCGTTGGTATCTCCATACCTAGTTCAATCTCGTTACCGGCAAGTCTCTTTACTCGTTCCGTAATACATCATCCGGCAACTAACTCATTAGTTGCAATGCTTGCAAGGCTTAAGTGATGTGCATTATCGAGTGGGCCCAGAGATACCTCTCTGACAATCGGAGTGACAAATCCTAATCTCGAAATACGCCAACCCAACAAGTACCTTCGGAGACACCTGTAGAGCACCTTTATAATCACCCAGTTATGTTGTGACGTTTGGTAGCACACAAAGTGTTCCTCCGATAAACGGGAGTTGCATAATCTCATAGTCATAGGAACATGCATAAGTCATGAAGAAAGCAATAGCAGAATACTAAACGATCAAGTGCTAAGCTAACGGAATGGGTCAAGTCAATCACATCATTCTCCTAATGATGTGATCCCGTTAATTAAATGACAACACATGTCTATGGTCAGGAAACATAACCATCTTTGATCAACGAGCTAGTTAAGTAGAGGCATACTAGTGACACTCTGTTTGTCTATGTATTCACACAAGGATTATGTTTCCGGTTAATACAATTCTAGCATGAATAATAAACATTTATCATGATATAAGGAAATAAATAACAACTTTATTATTGCCTCTAGGCATATTTCCTTCAGTCTCCCACTTGCACTAGGGTCAATAATCTAGATTACACAGTAATGATTCTAACACCCATGGAGTCTTGGTGTTGACCATGTTTTGCTCGTGGAAGAGGCTTAGTCGACGGGTCTGCAACATTCAGATCCGTATGTATCTTGCAAATTTCTATGTCTCCCACCTGGACTAGATCCCGGATGGAATTGAAGCGTCTCTTGATGTGCTTGGTTCTCTTGTGAAATCTGGATTCCTTCGCTAAAGCAATTGCTCCAGTATTGTCACAAAAGATTTTCATTGGACCCGATGCACTAGGTATGACACCTAGATTGGATATGAACTCCTTCATCCAGACTCCTTCATTTGCTGCTTCCAAAGTAGCTATGTACTCCGCTTCACACATAGATCCTGCCATGACGCTTTGTTTAGAACTGCACCAACTGACAGCTCCACCGTTCAATGTAAACACGTATCCGGTTTGCGATTTAGAATCGTCCGGATCAGTGTCAAAGCTTGCATCAATGTAACCATTTACGATGAGCTCTTTGTCACCTCCATATACGAGAAACATATCCTTAGTCCTTTTCAGGTATTTCAGGATGTTCTTGACCACTGTCCAGTGATCCACTCCTGGTTTACTTTGGTACCTCCCTGCTAGACTTATGGCAAGGCACACATCAGGTCTGTTACACAACATTGCATACATGATAGAGCCTATGGCTGAAGCATAGGGAACATCTTTCATCTTCTCTCTATCTTCTGAAGTGGTCGGGCTTTGAGTCTTACTCAACTTCACACCTTTTAAGACAGACAAGAACCCTTTCTTTGCTTGATCCATTTTGAACTTCTTCAAAACTTTGTCAAGGTATGTGCTTTGTGAAAGTCCAATTAAGCGTCTTGATCTATCTCTATAGATCTTAATGCCCAATATGTAAGCAACATCACCGAGGTCTTTCATCGAAAAACTCTTATTCAAGTATCCCTTTATGCTATCCAGAAATTCTATATCATTTCCGATCAGCAATATGTCATCCACATATAATATCAGAAATGCTACAGAGCTCCCACTCACTTTCTTGTAAATACAGGCTTATCCAAAAGTCTGTACAAAACCAAATGCTTTGATCACACTATCAAATCGTTTATTCCAACTCCGAGAGGCTTGCACCAGTCCATAAATGGATCGCTGGAGCTTGCACACTTTTTTAGCTCCCTTTGGATCGACAAAACCTTCTGGCTGCATCATATACAGCTCTTCTTCTAGAAACCCGTTCAGGAATGCAGTTTTGACATCCATCTGCCATATTTCATAATCATAAAATGCGGCAATCGCTAACATGATCTAGACAGACTTAAGCATCGCTACGGGTGAGAAAGTCTCATCGTAGTCAATCCCTTGAACTTGTCGAAAACCTTTTGCGACAAGTCGAGCTTTGTAGACAGTAACATTACCATCAGCATCAGTCTTCTTCTTGAAGATCCATTTATTTTCAATTGCTTGCCGATCATTGGGCAAGTCAACCAAAGTCCACACTTTGTTCTCATACATGGATCCAATCTCAGATTTCATGGCCTCAAGCCATTTTGCAGAATCTGGGCTCACCATCGCTTCTTCATAGTTCGTAGGTTCATCATGGTCTAGTAACATGACTTCTAGAACAGGATTACCGTACCACTCTTGTGCGGATCTTATTCTGGTTGATCTACGAGGTTCAGTAACAAGTTGATCTGAAGTTCAATGATCATCATCATTAACTTCCTCACTAATTGGTGTAGGTGTCACATGAATAAATTTCTGTGATGAGCTACTTTCCAATAAGGGATCAGGTATAGTTACCTCATCAAGTTCTACTTTCCTCCCACTCACTTCTTTCGAGAGAAACTCCTTCTCTAGAAAGGATCCATTATTAGCAACGAATGTCTTGCCTTCGGATCTGTGATAGAAGGTGTACCCAATAGTTTCCTTTGGATATCCTATGAAGACACATTTCTCCAATTTGGGTTCAAGCTTATCAGGTTGAAGCTTTTTCACATAAGCATCGCAGCCCAAAACTTTTAGAAACGACAACTTTGGTTTCTTGCCAAACCATAGTTCGTAAGGCATCCTATCAACGGATTTTGATGGTGCCCTATTTAACATGAATGCGGCCGTCTCTAAAGCATAACCCCAAAACGATAGCGGTAAATCAGTAAGAGACATCATAGATCGCACCATATCAAGTAAAATACAATTACGACGTTCGGACACACCATTATGTTGTGGTGTTCCGGGTGGCGCGAGTTGTGAAACTATTCCGCATTGTTTCAAATGTAGACCAAACTCGTAACTCAAATATTCTCCTCCACGATCAGATTGTAGAAACTTTATTTTCTTGTTACGATGATTTTCAACTTCACTCTGAAATTCTTTGAACTTTTCAAATGTTTCAGACTTATGTTTCATTAAGTAGATATATCCATATCTGCTCAAATCATCTGTGAAGGTGAGAAAATAACGATATCCGCCATGAGCCTCAACATTCATTGGACCACATACATCTGTATGTATGATTTCCAATAAATCTGTTGCTCTCTCCATTGTACCGGAGAACGGCGTTTTAGTCATCTTGCCCATAAGGCACGGTTCGCAAGTACCAAGTGATTCATAATCATTTGGTTCCAAAAGTCCATCAGTATGGAGTTTCTTCATGCGCTTTACACCGATATGACCCAAACGGCAGTGCCACAAGAAAGTTGCACTATCATTATCAACTCTGCATCTTTTGGCTTCAACATTATGAATATGTGTATCACTAGTATCGAGATTCATCAAAAATAGACCACTCTTCAAGGGTGCATGACCATAAAAGATATTACTCATATAAATAGAACAACCATTATTCTCTGATTTAAACGAATAACCGTCTTGCATCAAACAAGATCCAGATATAATGTTCATGCTCAACGCTGGCACCAAATACCAATTATTTAGGTCTAATACTAATCCCAAAGGTAGATGTAGAGGTAGCGTGCCGACCGGGATCACACTGACTTTGGAACCATTTCCCACGTGCATCGTCACCTCGTCCTTGGCCAGTGTTCGCTTAATCTGTAGTCCCTATTTCGAGTTGCAAATATTAGCAACAGAACCAGTATCAAATACCCAGGGGCTACTGCGAGCTCTAGTAAGGTACACATCAATAACATGTATATCACATATACCTTTGTTCACCTTTCCATCCTTCTTATCCGCCAAATACTTGGGGCAGTTCCGCTTCCAGTGACCAGTCTACTTGCAGTAGAAGCACTCAGTTTCAGGCTTAGGTCGAGACTTGGGTTTCTTCTCCTGAGCAGCAACTTGCTTGCTGTTCTTCTTGAAGTTCCCCTTCTTCTTCCCTTTGCCCTTTTTCTTGAAACTAGTGGTCTTGTTGACCATCAACACTTGATGCTCCTTGATTTCTACCTCCGCAGCCTTTAGCATTGCGAAGAGCTCGGGAATTGTCTTTTCCATCCCTTGCATATTATAGTTCATCACAAAGCTTTTGTAGCTTGGTGGTAGTGATTGGAGAATTTTGTCAATGACTCTATCATCCGGAAGATTAACTCCCAGTTGAATCAAGTGATTATTATACCCAGACATCTTGAGTATATGCTCACTGACAGAACTATTCTCCTCCATCTTGCAGCTATAGAACTTATTGGGGACTTCAAATCTCTCAATCCGGGCATTTGCTTGAAATATTAACTTCAACTCCTGGAACATCTCATGTGCTCCATGACATTCAAAACGTCGTTGAAGTACCGGTTCTAAGCCGTAAAGCATGCCACACCGAACTATCGAGTAGTCATCAGCTTTGCTCTACCAGACATTCACAACATTTGTGTTGCTCCTGCAGCAGGCCTGGCACCCAGCGGTGCTTCCACGACGTAATTCTTCTGTGCAGCAATGAGGATAATCCTCAAGTTACGGACCCAGTCCGTGTAACTACTACCATCATCTTTCAACTTTGCTTTCTCAAGGAACGCATTAAAATTCAACGGAACAACAGCACGGGCCATCTATCTACAATCAACATAGACAAGCAAGATACTATCAGGTACTAAGTTCATGATAAATTTAAGTTCAATTAATCATATTACTTAAGAACTCCCACTTAGAAAGACATCTCTCTAATCCTCTAAGTGATCACGTGATCCAAATCAACTAAACCATAACCGATCATCACGTGAAATGGAGTAGTTTTCAATGGTGAACATCACTATGTTGATCATATCTACTATATGATTCACACTTGACCTTTTGGTCTCAGTGTTTCGAGGCCATATCTACATATGCTATTCTCGTCAAGTTTAACCTGAGTATTATGCGTGTGCAAAACTGGCTTGCACCCGTTGTAGATGGACGTAGAGCTTATCACACCCGATCATCACGTGGTGTCTGGGCATGACGAACTTTGGCAATGGTGCATACTCAGGGAGAAAACTTTTATCTTGAAATTTAGTGAGAGATCATTTTATAATGATACCGTTAATCAAAGCAAAATAAGATGCATAAAAGATAAACATCACATGCAATCAATATAAGTGATATGATATGGCCATCATCATCTTGTGCTTGTGATCTCCATCTCCGAAGCACCTCCATGATCACCATCGTCACCGCCGCGACACCTTGATCTCCATCATAGCATCGTTGTCGTTTACGCCGTCTACTGCTACTACAACTATTGCTATCGCTTAGTGATAAAGTAAAGTAATTACAGGGCGTTTGCATTTCATACAATAAAGCTCCTGCCAGTTGCCGATAACTTCGGTTACAAAACATGATCATCTCATACAATAAAATATAGCATCACTTCTTGACCATATCACATCACAACATGCCCTGCAAAAACAAGTTAGATGTCCTCTACTTTGTTGTTGCAATTTTTACGTGGCTGCTACGAGCTTAGCAAGAACCGTTCTTACCTACGCATCAAAACCACAATGATAGTTTGTCAAGTTGGTGCTGTTTTAACCTTCACAAGGACCGGGCGTAGCCACACTCAGTTCAACTAAAGTTGGTGAAACTGACACCCGCCAGCCACCTGTGTGCAAAGCATGTCGGTAGAACCAGTCTCGCGTAAGCGTACGCATAATTTCGGTCCGGGCCGCTTCATCCAACAATACCGCCGAACCAAAGTATGGCATGCTGGTAAGCAGTATGACTTGTATCGCCCACAACTCACTTGTGTTCTACTCGTGCATATAACATCAACGTATAAAACCTAGTCTCTGATACCACTGATTGGGGAACGTAGTAATTTCAAAAAAAATCCTATGCACACGCAAGATCATGGTGGTGCATAGCAACGAGAGGGGAGAGTGTTGTCTACGTACCATCGTAGACCGGCAATGGAAGCATTGACACAACATAGAGGAAGTAGTCGTACGTCTTCCCGATCCGACCGATCCAAGTACCAAACGTATGGCACCTCCGAGTTCTGCACACGTTCAACTCGATGACGTCCCTCAAGCTCCGATCCAGCTGAGTGTTGAGGGAGAGTTTTGTCAGCATGACGGTGTGATGACGGTGATGATGTTCTACCGACGCAGGGCTTCGCCTAAGCACCGCTACAATATGACCGAGGTGGAATATGGTGGAGGGGGGCACCGCACACGGCTAAGGAAAGATCACGAAGATCAACTTGTGTGTTATGGGGTGCCCCCTGCCCTCGTATATAAAGGAGGGAGGGGGGAGGTGCGGCCGGCCCCTAGGGGTGCGCCTGGAGGAGTCCTACTCCCACCGGGAGTAGGAATCCCCCCTCTTGCCTTGTTGGAGAAGGAAAGAGGAAAGGGGGGCGTCGCCCCGCCTTCCTTGTCCTATTCGGACTAGGGGGGGAGGGGGCGCGCGGCCTGCCCTGGCCGGCCCTCCTCTTCTCCCTTAGGGCCCATGTAGGCCCATTAACCCCCCGGGGGGGTTCCGGTAACCCCCGGGTACTCCGGTAAAATCCCGATTTCACCCGGAACGATTTTGATATCCAAATATAGGCTTCCAATATATCAATCTTTATGTCTCGACCATTTCGAGACTCCTCGTCATGTTCGTGATCACATCCGGGAGTCCGAACAACGTTCGGTACATCAAAACACAAAAACCCTAATTAGGATCGTCACCGACCTTTAAGCGTGCGGACCCTACGGGTTCGAGAACTATGTTGACATGACCGAGACACGTCTCTGGTCAATAACCAATAGCGGAACCTGGATGCTCATATTGGTTCCTACATATTCTACAAAGATCTTTATCGGTCAAACCGCATAACAACATACGTTGTTCCCTTTGTCATCGGTATGTTACTTGCCCGAGATTCGATCGTTGGTATCTCCATACCTAGTTCACTCTCGTTACCGGCAAGTCTCTTTACTCGTTCCGTAATACATCATCCGGCAACTAACTCATTAGTTGCAATGCTTGCAAGGCTTAAGTGATGTGCATTATCGAGTGGGCCCAGAGATACCTCTCTGACAATCGGAGTGACAAATCCTAATCTCGAAATACGCCAACCCAACAAGTACCTTTGGAGACACCTGTAGAGCACCTTTATAATCACCCAGTTATGTTGTGACGTTTGGTAGCACACAAGTGTTCCTCCGGTAAACGTGAGTTGCATAATCTCATAGTCATAGGAACATGTATAAGTCATGAAGAAAGCAATAGCAGAATACTAAACGATCAAGTGCTAAGCTAACGGAATGGGTCAAGTCAATCACATTATTCTCGTAATGATGTGATCCCGTTAACCAAATGACAACACATGTCTATGGTTAGGAAACATAACGATCTTTGATCAACGAGATAGTTAAGTAGAGTCATACTGGTGACACTCTGTTTGTCTATGTATTCACGCAAGTATTATGTTTCCGGTTAATACAATTCTAGCATGAATAATAAACATTTATCATGATATAAGGAAATAAATAACAACTTTATTATTGCCTCTAGGGCATATTTCCTTCATTAATTAGGTGCTTTTGCAAAACTACAAAAAGTATTCCGCCACTCGCCATCTACCTTGATTGGTGAGACTTTTGAATTGAGCATTATAAACCGGAAAGGAGGGAGTAGTCAATAAACGAGAGAATTGCACATGAAGCGGGCTACAGCTGGGACCAAGCAGCTCGAGCAGTATTTGTGTTTTTGAGGTGTGAGCACTGCAGAGTTTTTCGATCTTTACCCCAGATATTAATTTTTCTCCTCTGAACAACAACGAAAACATCGCTGCAGGTATTAACTGGGCGGGCTGCGGCCCATCTAGCCCAGGCCAGATATCCAGCCCAGATATTAATTATTTTCAAGCTGAAAATGGCTAGCCCATCTATACTTTTTTTTGAGGAATACCCAGGCAAGGTCAAGTTGTTATTCTCCGCCCCGCTGGGCTGCAATTCTTTCCTAGGAGGGATGCATGAGGCTTAACAAGAAAATGGGCTTTAAGAAATAATAAATGGGATGTAATTATAAAAACTGGGTAGTAACTATAAAAAAATGCACCAAACAGTGATTACTTTATAAAATATTATTTTTGGAATATTGAAATTTTTAATTTCATTAATTGTTGCGAGCGCAATGTTTCGTTGGATTTTTACGTAATATAAATTTATACTGCAATTGTATTTAATCTGACTAGAAATTTCGGGATAAAAATATTCGGATCCCATCAAAATGTGGGAAATTTTATTGAGTTCTGTTTTGAACGGTTGGTTGAAATGGGCTGTACTTTTAACAAACTGTAAATGGGCTGTAGTAAATTCCGTTAGAATTCAAAAATGGGCTACACATTCTTACAAATCTCAAATGGGCTATAAGTTCTCTGCCACACACTTCTGGCCTTAATAAGTTGACGCGTCCCCTAAAAAAACAGAGTTGACGCGTATGCAAGGATTTGTCAACTTATAGTCAACACACGATTCTAGCAGCAGTGGCCGTTGCATGTCCATCCAACGGATGACGTGCTTCTTCTTCAGTCTCGGATATTCTAGCTTCACCCGCCCAAAAAATGATTCCTCCCGCTGACATCTGGGGCGCACCATTTCGGAAGCTGACCTGTGGGCCTACTAAGTTGACGTACCAAGGGCTTTGTCAACTTAGTCAATATAAATGATTCTAGCTGCAGTGATCATACGATGTCCATCCAACGACCATCGTGCTTCTTCAACCTCTGGTCTTCTTTCTCCAGCCGCCCAAAGCAGCGCCGGTCGTGCAGCCTGCTCCTGCCTCCCGTGGCCGATTGTGCTGCCGCGGAGGCCTCACCGCCCCCTACTACTCCCACCGCTGGCCAGGCCATCCCTCCACTCACCCACACCCCCTGTTATTCTGCGGCGACGGTAGTGCAGCCGAACCAGTGAACCCTTGTACTCCTCTCCGCGTGTGCATCCACTACAACGTCTTCCCCGGCTCCGCGTCGTCTCCTTCCTAGGCCTCGCCGTCGTCCACCGCCGTGGTGCTCTCGGCATGGTGTGGTCAACGTGGTCAAGGAACGACTTCCATCGGACGTGGACTCTACGTGGAGAGGCTGACAGCTAGGTCCATGTCAGCCGCAAGGAAGTGCCTCCTTTTTACGCGCAAAATAATTATTCCTCCACCTGACAGCGGGGACCCACCGGACGGGCCACCGTATTTCGCGAAAAAATGATTCGCCCCCTGACTGCTGGGACCCACAAGCTACATCTTTGCACGCAAGGAAGTGCGTCCGAAAAAAAACGATTCGCCCCCCTGACTGCTGGGACCCACCAGCTACATCTTCGCACGCAAGGAAGTGCGTCCAGGAAAAAAACGATTCGGCCGCCGACTGCTGGGACCCACCAGCTACACCTTCGCACGCAAGGAAGTGCGTCTGGGCAAAAAAAATGATTCGCCCCCCTGACTGCTGGCACCCAGCAGCTACACCTTCGCACACAAGGAAGTGCGTCTGGGCAAAAAAAAACAATTCGCCCTCCTGACTGCTGGGACCCAGTAGCTACACCTTCGCACGCAAGGAAGTGCGTCCGGGCCAAAAAACCAAACGATTCGCCCCCCCTGACTGCTGGGACCCACCAGCTACATCTCCACATGCAAGGAAGTGCCTGACAGTCGGGACCCACCTGGTCGAAGCGTACGTAGCATTGTCATCCTGGTCGCGAACGTGTACGTACATACTGGTCGATGTAGAGGCGCGCACGTGTCGTAGTAGAGGCGCGCACGTGTCGTAGTAGAGGCGCGCACGTAGCATGTACACGTATGTACAGCGGCCAGGGTGCAAGAAAGAAAATATGGCCACGTATGTGTACATACGGGCAGGGTCTCAAACGCCTAGTCGCGCATACGTACGGCGAGGACTCGTGTTCATGGGGAGGCAACGGAATGTGTCGTGTTCATGGGGAGGCAACGGAATGCGTTGTGTTCATGGGGAGGCAACGGAATGCGTCGTGTTCATGGGGAGGCAACGGAATGCGTCATGTTCATCGGGAGGCAACGGAACGCGTGGGAGCCAACCGGCTTGGACGGAACAGGAGATGGAAACAAGGCCTGGCGTACCGCAAAAGAGAGGAAATGACCTTGTGTTCGACCGGCCACGTTCGGAACGGGGTCCTGTTGATCATGAGGGGTGTGACGTACCGCAAAACGGAGGAGACGGACCTCCTACGATCGAAACGGGGGTCCTATTGATCGGGAGGGGTGTGGCGTACCGCAAAACGGAGGAAACGGACCTCCTACGGTCGAAACAGGGGTCCTGTTCATCGGGAGGGGTGAGGTGTGCCGCAAAACGGAGGAAACGGACCGCCTACGGTCGAAACGGGGGTCATGTTGATCGGGAGGGGTGTGGCGTACCGCAAAACGGACGAAACAGACTTGTGTTGGAGCGCTACGGTCGAAACGGGGGTCCTGTTCATCGGGAGGGGTGTGGCGTACCGCAAAACGGTACTCCACAGGATACTGTTCATCTCCACCGTCGACCTCCTCCAGCCTCCACGGGCTATCGTCGACCTCCTCCAGCCTCCACGGGCTCCTGTTCATCCAGCCTCCACCGCGCGCTACTCCACCGGCTACTGTTCAACCATCCCTCCATCGTCTACTGTTCATCCAGCCCTCCACACCACGGGGTCCTGTTCAACCACCCCTCCACGGCCACCCCTCCATCATCTAATGTTCATCCAGCCCTCCACACCACGGGGTCCTGTTCATCCAGAGGCAACACCACCGCTCATTGTTTATCCAAACCCCCCCGCAACGCTCACTGTTCATCCAATCGATCGGCTTCAGGTAGCAGCAGTAGCAAAGGAATCGCTGCATCGGGTTCAGTTAACAGCCATCGATCGATCGTTCGGGTTCAGTAACGCGTAGCCTGCAGTGCAATCGCTTGAGTTCAGTTAGAGCCCAACGCCTCGCTCAGGTTCAGTTAGAGCCAATGCCTCGCACACACGCGCGTAAGTTTACGAGAGAAACACGCATCGTTCGGCCCCCAACCTCCCACCGTAACCGGCAACTCCCCGATATTTTCCTCCCCCTCGCTTCTACCACGGTTTTTTCCGTCATGGACGGCCCAAAGAATGTCATGCAGCTGCGTCTCCGGCTCGCCCAGGACGAAAAGCCCATTTTTTGTCATGATTTTTAGTCATAGAAGTAGGAGCCCACCACATCTATGCTGATACTGGGTATTGTCACAATTATCGTCATAGAAGTGTCATATGTATGACAGAAAAATTTTTCATTCGGCCCAAAATGTCACGGATGTGTCTTTTTTTGTAGTGATAGGAGCCTCTATTAAGGAACCTAAGAGGGTGATCCTCGTCCATCTCATCATCCATTCTTTGTTGACATTAAAAAGGGTCTATGGTTTGCCTAAATTTTGTTTCATTCCTGTCACAGCAAATCCCGACACTCGATATGCCTACTTTCTAGCACAAGTCATGCGGAAATTCATGGGAAATTTCAGCATGCCCTTTGCCAAAAGTGGACATATCGAGCGCCAGAAATTCACTGGAACGGAAATGAATCAACATTCTGGCAAAAGATAGTCCACTCGGATCATTTACCCTACACATAACCATCATTTTCCAAACATCACATGTCCAAAATATCACATGTCCAAATTCCAAATGTCACATGTCCAAATCACATGTCCACATACATGTCCACTTCAAATTTGCATATAGCAACAAGAAAAATATAGAACTTGAAGAAAATGCAAGAAGTCCTTTTTCTTCACAATATTTGAAACTAAAATCAGCCTACCTATATTTATGTCCTAATTTGAGACCTAGCTAAATATCTATCCTAATTTGAAAACCTAGGGTTCATACTAATTAACTAGGTTCATACTACCTAATATTTTCTAGGGTTCATACTAATTCACCTAGGGTTAATCAATTCTATTTTATATTTAAATAGAAACATTTGCTTTAACTAAAAAAATTGAATACCTAGAATTCTGTTAACTACACCCAAAACACCTAAAAATACCTAGAATTCATTTAACCCATACTGATTTTCTTTTTTAAACTAGGGTTCATACCACCTAATTAACTATAGGGTTCATACCACCTAATTAACCCTAAGGTTCGTACTAACTACCACAAAAAATAGCCACTAATCTGTCCTAGGTTTTTTAACTAGGGTTCATACTACCTAATTAACCAGGGTTATACTAATTCTGATTAACTAACTAGCACAAAAGATAGCCTAGGGTTCATACTAATTCATACTAACTAGCACTAAATAGCTAGGGTTCATACTAACAGAGGGCAGAGATAGATGGGGGAGACAGAGGCACCGAGGCGTGTCGGAGGTGAAGCGGGCTCGGGGGAGACGGCGACTCCGGCGAGGGTGAGGATGAGGGCGACGACAATGGCAGGGCTTTGGCAAGGTCGAGGAGGAGGAGGCAGAGACTCTGGCGAGAGCTCCAGCAGGGCTCCGGTAGCGCTTGAGGCAGGGGTTCAGCGAGGGCACAGGCTCCGGCTGCAACGAGGGGGGGGGAGTCAGGATTTGGGGGAGGAACTAGAGGAGGGAATACCGCGGGGTTTATTTCAATGTAGCAGTAGCGCGGTTCTAGAACACGTGCTATAGCTAAGATAGCAATAGCACGTTTCCTGAAAGTGCGCTACTACTACCCGGAGTAGCTATAGCGCATGGTCCATAAACGCGCTACTACTATCGCAAGTAGCTATAGCGCTTTTCCTCAACAAGCACTTGTGTTATTGTTTTCATTTTTTATTTTTATTTTCCTGTTTGTTCTTCTATTTTATTTTCCTTTATTTTATTTTCCTTTCCTTTTCTTCTTTTTCTTCTGTTCATTTTTTATTCCGAGAACCGGAACGAAGGGAAGGTGATACAATGTTTATATTTAAGGCAGTATATATTGCATCATTTGACCTATAACGTTTAAGTGTGTATACAAAATAGGAACATATATATATATATATATTACATCATTTGACCCATGCATAACGGTTAAGTGTGTACACAAAATAGGAACATATATATTACATCATTTGACCGATAACCGTATCGTTTTTTAGTGAGCTTCCTTCCCTTGTTGATCGTTGACGAATAATTGAGCCCCTCATTGTGACTTTTCCTTTTCCATGGAGTGTGATCTTTCTTCGGTAATGTAGTATTGATTCTTCTTTTGACGTATACTTTATCGTCATCTTCCCATATCGGGTTGCCATACTAGTCATAGTCTTCCTCGTTGGCGTCTCCATCCATTCCAGCATGTTCCTTTTGCCTTTCCTCACGAACATGGGTGGGATTGCTTGGGTTAGTTATGAAGAAGCATTGTGTCACATGATTAGTGAGGGAGTCCTGGATTGGGGGGTGTCCGGATAGCCGGATTACCATCATCAGCCGAACTATCATCGGCTGGACTATCATCATCGACCGGACTCCAAGACTATGAAGATACAAGATTGAAGACTTCGTCCCGTGTCCGGATGGGACTTTCCTTGGCGTGGAAGGCAAGCTTGGCGATATGGATATGTAGATCTCCTACCATTGTAACCGACTCTATGTAACCCTAGCCCTCTCCGGTGTCTATATAAACCGGATGGCTCTAGTCCGTAGGACGACGAACAACATCAACCCTTACAATCATACCATAGGCTAGCTTTTAGGGTTTAGCCTCCTTGATCTCGTGGTAGATCCACTCTTGTAAACATCCACAATATCAATATCAATCAAGCATGACGTAGGGTTTTACCTCCATCAAGAGGGCCCGAACCTGGGTAAAACATCGTGTCCCTTATCTCCTGTTACCATCTGCCTAAACGCACAGTTCGGGACCCCCTACCCGAGATCCGCCGGTTTTGACACCGACATTGGTGCTTTCATTGAGAGTTCTTCTGTGTCATCACCAATAGGCTTGATGGCCTCTTCAATCAACAACGACGCGGTCCTGGGTGAGACCTTTCTCCCCGGACAGATCTTCGTATTCGGCGGCTTCGCACTGTGGGCCAACTCACTTGGCCATCTGGAGCAGATCGAAAGCTACGCCCCTGGCCGTCAGGTCAGGTTTGGAAACCTAAACTTCACGGCCGATATCCGCGGGGATTTGATCCTCGACAGATCCGAGCCCCAGCCGAGTGTGCCGCACTGTCACGATGGGCACAACCTAACTCTGCCGCCGGACAGCGCCTTGGAGGCCGCACTCGAATCCTCTCCGACCTATAGTCCGGAGCCGATATCGCAGATCGAGGACGGGTGGCTGGACACCGCCTCGGGAGCTGCAACTTCTATGGCGATGGAGCCGAACACTGACCTTGTCCCGCATATAGCTCATGACTCCGAGGTGCCGGACTCTCTACCGGACTCCGACCCTCCTACGCCCACGCCAGTCGAATCCGATTGGACGCCGGTCATGGAATTCACCGCCGCAGACATCTTTCAGCACTCACCCTTCGGCGACATCTTAAATTCGCTGAAGCATCTCTCGTTATCCGGAGAGCCCTGGCCGGACTACGGCCGGGATGGTTGGGACGTGGATGACAATGAAATTCTGAACCCTCCCACCACCCACTTCGTAGCCACCGTCGATGATCTAACCGACGTGCTCGACTACGACTCCGAAGACATCGACGGTATGGACGACGATGCCGGAGACTATCAAGAACCAGCGCCTACATGACACTGGAAAACCACCTCATCATATGACATATACATGGTGGACACCCCAAAAGACGGGGACGGCAAAGAAGCAGCGGAGGCAGATTCCTTAAAGAAACAGCCCAAGCGCCGTCGTCAGCGGCGCCGCTCTAAATCCTGCCATAGCAAGAATGGAGATTCCGGCACAGGAGATAACAACACCCCAGAAACTGCCGAAGACAACCCCCTCCAGCAAGATTCAGCGCAAGAGGAGGCAGAAGGAAGCCCTCACGAGAGGGCGGCAGACGAAGAGGTCGAGGATGATAATTACATACCTCCCTCCGGAGATGAGGCAAGCCTCGACAACGACGAATTCATCGTACCTAAGGATCCCGTCGAACAAGAGCGTTTTAGACGCAGGCTAATGGCCACAGCAAACAGTCTAAAAAAAAGCAGCAACAGCTTCAAGCTGATCAAGACCTGCTGGCCGACAGATGGACCGAGGTCCTTGCGGCCGAAGAGTATGAACTCGAACGCCCCTCCAAAAGCTACCCAAAACGCAAGTTGCTCCCCCGACTAGAGGAGGAAGCATACAATCCGGCATCACCAGCGCACAATACGGCAGACCGACCACCTTGTGGCCGCGACAGAGAGGCATGCAAGCCCTCCACCAAAACCGTCCCTCGGCACCGCTCAAAAAGCGCGAAGCCGCGGGGGAACGCGCCGGACTTGCGAGACATATTGGAGGATAAGGCAAGACAATCCAGATCCATCTTTGGATCACGTAGGCGCCCCAAGACCCACGACGAATACCGTCGCGCCATACACAACTACTCCGGCCGGGCCGAACACAGCAGACAACGCTCTCTCGAGCTACATCGCGATATTGCTCAATACAGAGGCGCCGCACACCCACTATGCTTCACCGATGAAGTAATGGATCATCAAATCCCTGAAGGGTTTAAACCCGTTAACATCGAATCCTACGATGGCACAACAGACCCCGCGGTTTGGATCGAGGATTATCTCCTTCATATACACATGGCCCGCGGCGATGATCTTCACGCCATCAAATATCTCCCGCTCAAGCTTAAAGGACCAGCCCGGCATTGGCTTAACAGCCTTCCAGCAGAGTCAATTGGATGCTGGGAAGACCTGGAAGCCACATTCCTCGACAACTTCCATGGCACGTACGTGCGACCACCGGACGCAGATGACCTAAGCCACATAATCCAGCAGCCAGACGAATCGGCCAGGCAATTCTGGACACGGTTCTTGACAAAGAAAAATCAAATCGTCGACTGTCCGGATGCAGAGGCCCTTGCTGCCTTCAAACATAACATCCGCGACGAATGGCTGGCCCGGCACCTAGGACACGAAAAGCCGAAATCCATGGCAGCCCTCACGTCACTCATGACCCGCTTTTGTGCGGGAGAGGATAGCTGGCTAGCTCGCAGCAACAACCTGAGGAAAAATGCTAGCAGTCCGGATACCAAGGACCGCAATGGCAGGTCGCGTCGATACAAAAACAAATGCCGCACTAACGGCGATAGCAATGAGGATACGGCAGTCAACGCCGGATTCCGAGGCTCTAAACCCGGTCAACGGAAGAAGCCATTTAAAAGAACTACTCCGGGTCCGTCCAATTTAGACCGAATACTCGACCGCTCTTGTCAAATACATGGAACCCCCGAAAAACCAGCTAACCACACCAACAGAGATTGTTGGGTATTTAAGCAGGCAGGCAAATTAATTGCCGAAAACAATGACAAGGGGCTACACAACGACGACGAGGAAGAAACCCGGCCGCCGAACAACAAAGGACAGAAGGGATTGCCCCCTCAAGTTCGGACAGTAAATGTGATATACGCAACACATATACCCAAGAGGGAGCGGAAGCGTGCACTAAGGGACGTATACGCGATGGAGCGAGTCGCCCCAAAATTCAACCCATGGTCCTCTTGCCCGATCACTTTCGATCGAAGAGACCATCCGACCAGTATCCGCCATGGCGGATTCACCGCATTGATTTTAGACCCAATCGTTGATGGTTTTCACCTCACGAGAATCCTGATGGACGGCGGCAGTAGCCTGAACCTGCTTTATCAGGATACAGTGCGCAAGATGGGCATTGACCCTTCAAGGATTAAACCTACAAAAATGACCTTCAAAGGCGTCATACCAGGTGTTGAAGCCAGCTGCACAGGCTCAGTCACACTAGAAGTGGTCTTCGGATCCCCGAATAATTTCCGAAGCGAGGAGTTAATCTTCGACATAGTCCCGTTTCGCAGTGGCTATCACGCTATGCTCGGACGAACCACGTTCTCAAAATTCAACGCGGTGCCGCATTATGCATACCTTAAGCTCAAGATGCCAGGCCCTCGCAGAGTCATCACGGTCAATGGAAACACGGAATGCTCCCTCCGGACGGAGGAACATACAGCGGCTCTCGCGGCAGAAATACAGAGCAGCCTTTTAAGGAAATTTCGAGTCCGGCCATTAAACGGCCGGACACGACCAAACGCGCCCGGAGCAACATCAACCAAGACCACCTGGCACGTTCCGAGCACGCGTAGCAATGCGGCCCCAACCCCAGCCCTCACACAATTGTAAGAAAAACTCTCCGCGTACATAATTATGCCCTGGAGATACCATGGGTCCAAGGGAAGGGGCACGACCACAACAAACCCAGAGTGCGGTTCGAAGTGTGTCGCTCTTTTCTTTTATTTTTCCTTTTTTTTACAGAACTCTATCCGGCGGCGAACCTGCCGAACTCATGATGCAACAGCCAGGGAGAGATAAAGGCTGCGACGAATACTCAGGTGGTCTCCATTACGAGCATTAAATTTGCTAAATACACCATTCCGCGGCCTACCCCTGGAGGGAGACGCCTTTAATTCATCCAATCCCTTGATTTCCGCACTATTTGTATCATTCCGCACTCATAGCAGAACTTCTTGAATAAAATGGAGCACCTTTTGCCCATAAATGCATTACTTTATATATATGTTCATTTACAACATGTTGCATCCGTATATTTTGGTACGGCCGAATACACTAGGGGCTTATGTTCCCCGCATTATGGTGTGATAAGTCCGTACACTTTCACAAGTGCGGCACCCCAAACTTATATCATTATATGAATCGGCTCCGAATCATGTCTTGGGTCAATAGTTGGGTTTGCCCGGCTTCCATGTTTGGCACCTTACGTTTCCGTTCTATCGGCTAAGGTAGCACTGGGAGAACCACTGCGATTGTGCCCCGGTTGAGCCGGGTTAACGCCTCAGTGGAGAAAGCTAAAACTGACCGTCATGATAAGGCGAGAGACTGGTCGCTGTTCGAGAGGTTTTTTTCGGGTCCTTAAAGGCCTATGCCGCTTCGAGCGAAGTTTTGGATAATGTCCGATGAAGGCGTGGATAGCGCCCCAAATTCGGTCTTCCGAATACTAGGGGCTTCGCCGAAATTTAAAATTATAGAATTCTATGGCTAAGTGAGAGTGTTCAAGCATTATAAGTCTGGTTGCCTTGTTCGTCGTGTTGAGCTCCTCCCTAGATGGACCCAAATATGGGAACAAGAGTGCTCAAGTTTATCCCGAACACCCCAGCACCAGTGCCATGGGGGCTGAAGCCAACGACTTGCCATCTCTCAGATTTTATAAACGGCCGCACAGAAGGTAATATTTTAAATTAAAACAAGCGTTGCTTACCGCATATGAACAAAGTTTTCAAGCGCACAGGATACTACATAGCGAGTTTACTCAATAATTACATCTCGGGGGCACTCATCAGCAATCTTGCGGGCACCCTTCAGGACAGTCTTATAGTACATCTCGGGCGTATGATATTCCTTGCCCGTTGGTGGCGCGTCAGTGATCAGCTTCTCTGCATCCAGCTTGCCCCAATGCACCTTTGCGCGGGCAAGGGCCCGACGAGCACCTTCAATAGAGGCGGAGCGCTTGATGACCTCCACCCAGGGGCACGCATCCACCAGCCGCCGTACAAGGCCGAAGTAGCTCCCGGGCATGGCCTCTCCAGGCCACAGCCGGACTATGAGGCCCTTCATGGCCTCCTCGGCTACCTTGTGGAGTTCGACCAGCTGCGTCAGCTGGTCGCTAGGGGGCACCGGATGGCCGGCCTCAGCATACTGAGACCTGAAGACCTTCTTCGTTGAGCTTCCCTCCTCGCCACGGTAGAATACAACGGCATCGGATACACTACAAGGCAAATCTGCAAACGCCCCTGGAGAGCTCCGAATTCGGGTAAGTGTCAGGTAGTTTACATTAACATACTTGCTTTGCATGAAAAATGCCTTACCCGCCGCTATTTTCTTCACATCTTCCACCTCCTGAAGGGCCTTATGGGCCTCGGCCTTGGCGGCTTTGGCACTTTCGAAGAGCCGAGGCAAGCTCGTACTCTCGAGTCTTGGAGTCACGCTCCAAACTCTCATGCTTTTCCATGAGAGCCTGGAGCTCTTGCCGAACCACCGCCACCTGCGCCTCCTGCTTTTCTCGCTCCATCCGTTCCGCGGCCGCATTGTGTTCGGCTGCGGACACGGCCTCCTTCAGGACTGCCACCTCGTTCGTGGCCCCTGCAGTACCCATGTTATCCTTGTTATTCTTTTATTGCAACCTAAATCCTTTTCTGTAAGGTAACTATTCAAAGTGGTGTTACTCACCTTCTTTGTCCTGGAGCTGCTCCTTGGCACGGCCGAGCTCTTGCTCGGACCGCTCGAGCTCCTGCTTCAAAGCACCGACCTCCGCAGTCAGTGCGGCAAAGGTTAGCAGTGCAGCCTGCACACCCATATTGACATAATTTTTTAGCAACCCTACGTATATCTTTTTTTTTCAGATTCTCAGTCCGGCTTTTCTTTCCGAACACCGAACCGAGCATCAGGGGCTACTGTCTATGCGGTATTACATTACATAATTTTAACTTCTTACCTCAAAGCCTGTTAGAAGGCTACTACAGGCTTCGGACAACCCGCTCTTGGCGAGCTGTACCTTGTGAATCACCGCACTCATGATAGTGCGGTGTTCTTCCTTGATGGAAGCGTCTGGGAGCGCCTCCAACAAGTTGTCCGGCGCCTCCGGTTGGACGGAGGCCGCCGGCGTCACGGTCTTGCCCTTCTTGCGAAGGGGCCGCCGGACAGACTCCGGAACCACTACGGGTTCCGATGTGGAGTCCGGCGCAAAGTCCGGGAGGCCGCCTTGTGGCGCCTCCGGAGCCTCCCCCTGATGGGTCCCTTCTTGGGACTCCACCTCGGCGTCCTCAGTGGCGCGAGGGGTAGAGGCCGTCGGGATGGAATCCACATCCGACGGAGCCAACGACCCGCTTGATGAAGCGGGGAGATCATCATCGGCCGGACTACAGGCAGTATGCGGCATTAGAGGGACGCTATGTGACATAAAAAGAAACTATAAATCATTCAGGGATCCGGATACTTACGATCTCGCCGGAGGCCTGGCCCTTGAAGGCCATTCTTCCTCACCAACATTGATGTTGGCGGAGCTGTCCGGGGGGATAGTCCTTCCCCTCTTGGACCCTTCGGCCTCCCCTGTTGGGGAAGCCTTCCTCTTCCTCTCTCCCTCCTCTGGGAGAGAGTCCTCTTTCTCCTCCTCGTTTTCGGGGGAGGAGCCCGCCTCGGAGTCGTCGGACACCTGAAAACGGGAACTCTTTTGAGTACCCGTGGCCTCCTTCTTGGCCTTCTTCTCCGGCACCACGTGCGGTGCCGGAACCAGCAGCCTCGCTAGACGGGCGTCTACTGGGTTTTCTGGCATGGGAGCCGGGTAGCTGATCTGCTCCGCCTTCCTCATCCAGTCCTGTCAAAGGAAAGGGGGAAATCAAAACCCGCATAGAGTCAAATTATGAAAAGCAAGTGTCCCGTAAAGGGGTAGAATCACTTACCTCGTCAGCTTGGCGCTGCGAGCGAAATCCGCGATCTTCAGTCGCGGATGTGGGGGCTTCGGCGCCCTTAAACAGCACCCTCCAGGCGCCTTTGTACGTCGTGTCGAAGAGCTCGCTCAACGCCTGGTGCTGTTTCGGATCAAACTCCCATAGATTGAATGCCCTCTCTTGGCATGGGAGAATCCGGCAGACGAGCATGACTTGGACCACGTTAACCAGCCTGAGCTTCTTCACCAGCTTCTGGATACAGGCTTGGAGTCCCGTCACCTCTTCCGAACTACCCCACTGCAAGCCCTTCTTTTCCAGGAGGTGAGCTGCATGGGGATGCCAGATCTGAATTCGGGGGCCGCCGCCCACGTAGGGTCGCGCGGCTCGGTGATATAGAACCACCCTGATTGCCATCCCTTGACGGATTCCATGAAGGCCCCTTCGAACCAAAGGACGTTAGGCATCTTGCCCAACATGGCGCCTCCGCACTCCGCTTGAGTGCCCTTCACTACCTTCGGCTTGACATTGAAGGTCTTGAGCCACAAGCCGAAGTGGGGCTGGATGCAGAGGAAGGCCTCACACACGACGATAAACGCCGAGATGTTGAGGATGAAGTTTGGCGCCAGATCATGGAAATCCAGGCCGTAGTAGAACATGAGCCCCCAGACGAAGGGATGAAGTGGAAAGCCCAGTCCGCGGAGGAAATGGGGAAGAAAAACAACCCTCTCATGGGGCCTGGGGGTGGGGATGAGCTGCCCCTCGTTGGGCAGCCGGTGCGCGATGTCGCCGGACAAATAGCCGGCGCCGCGCAGTCTTTCGATGTGCTCCTCCGTAACGGAGGAGGTCATCCACTTGCCTCCCGCTCCGGACATGGTTGGAGAAGGTCGAGACGAGATACGCGAACTTGGGCGCTGGAGCTCGAGTGCGCGGAGAGGAATAATCAAAGGAGGAAGAAGGCATAGGTGAAAAGGTGAATCCTTATCCCTTATATATAGGCGGACGAAGACTATGCGTCCCCACTAGCCTGGTAAAACTCGCTTATCTCCCAAGCGCCACCATCAATGGCGCGGTTGGGTTACCCACGTCCGTATTGATGAGAATCCCGGATTAAGGGGAAACACGATCTCTGCTTCGACAAGACGTGCCAAGGAAACCGCTTCGCTAAATGCGCTGGGGTGGTAAAATAAAAAACGTAATGGCTTGGTAGTGGTGTGACGTCACGCCGCAACAAACGTCAGCAGATTGAACTTGTGTATATGTGTATATTATTCTCTCTACGGTGGAATGTGGAATTTATTTTGCAGAGCCGGACACTATCCTGGTGTTCACAATCTTCTATGAATTATTCGGAGGAGGAACCCGCCTTGCAATGTCGAACGATATGCGTGCCGGACTCATCGTCATTGAAGCCTGGTTCAGGGGCTACTGAGGGAGTCCTGGATTGGGGGGGGGGGGTGTCCGGATAGCCGGATTACCATCATCAGCCGAACTATCATCGGCTGGACTATCATCATCGACCGGACTCCAAGACTATGAAGATACAAGATTGAAGACTTCGTCCCGTGTCCGGATGGGACTTTCCTTGGCGTGGAAGGCAAGCTTGGCGATACGGATATGTAGATCTCCTACCATTGTAACCGACTCTATGTAACCCTAGCCCTCTCCGGTGTCTTTATAAACCGGATGGCTCTAGTCTGTAGGACGACGAACAACATCAACCCTTACAATCATACCATAGGCTAGCTTTTAGGGTTTAGCCTCCTTGATCTCGTGGTAGATCCACTCTTGTAAACATCCACAATATCAATATCAATCAAGCAGGACGTAGGGTTTTACCTCCATCAAGAGGGCCCGAACCTGGGTAAAACATCGTGTCCCTTGTCTCCTGCTACCATCCGCCTAGACGCACAGTTCGGGACCCCCTACCCGAGATCCGCCGGTTTTGACACCGACAATTAGCGTGTACCATGGCTCATTTTTTGCAATGGCATTCACGGTAGAACTCTTGCTATCGGGTATAGACATGGTAGTGAAATACTGGTTTTCTCTTTCGACATTCTTAGCTCATTTGACATGGAACATCGTCGCGCTGTGTAGTCCAGAGTAGTCAAGCTCCCATATCTCCTTGACCCTTTCGTAGAGTCTCTCAGTTGCACCATTTCCGCCGGTCATCCATTCCATCGTCACCCCTAGGGATGAAAATGGAGTGGAAAGTTTCCCCTTTTTGGGAGGGAAAATGGAAACCGAGATGAAATATGAAAACGAAAACGGAAATTTGCAAAACAGAAATGGAATTGGAATTGGAATTTTTTAATTCGGAAATGGAATGGTGTTTTCCGGTGGAACACACGGGGAAATGGAACTTTCTGTTTCCGTTAATATGGAATTTCTATTTCTACTATAGGCCCATGGCTGCTTTGTAGCCCAACTACCAAACAATATGTAATTTCTGTTTCTACTATAGGCCTATGGCTGCTTTGTAGTCCAACTACCAAACAATACACAATGATACAATGACTAAAATGAGCAGAATGTATTATGCGAGTACCAATTTTTACTACCACACACATACTCAACTAGACCCTATACAGAATTGTCATATACTACTACTATATTACCCTATTATACCAACAGAACCATATTATTTTGTAGCCATGTTAACAATTCCATCAATTTCTTTTTTTTGTCTGTATTTCTCTATGATTCAAGGGGGTTTTAAGTTCCGGTCAACAAATAGTTTTATTTCCGTGTCCGCTCTTTCTTTGCTCTGCGTTTGTTTCCGGTAGTATTTGTTTCCGCATTCTTTTCTGGGGTTTCTGTATTTGTTTCCGCTTCTGCAAAAAAATATGAAAACAAATATGATAGCACCCAGTTTCGTCCGTTTCCGCACCATTTTCATCCCTAGTCACCCCTGAGTTCTAAAAATCACTATTCATATCTTTGGCCTCCGTGTAGAACATGTATCCGTTCATATCGTATGCCTGGTAGGTCGCGAGGTTGGCTGCGTGGCCTGATATGTCCATTTTGCATCATGTTTTTATACCAATATTTATTGCATTATGGTCTGTTATTTCACATTAGGGTACAATACTTATGCCTTTTCTCCCTTATTTTACAAGGTTTACATGAATAAGGAGAATGTCGGCAGTTGGAATTCTGGACCGGAAAGGAGCAAACCTGATATACCTATTTTTCACAACTCGAAAAGTCTTGAAAATTTACGGAGAATTATTTTGGAATATATAATAATTACTGGGCGGAGAAAATACCAAAGGGGACCCACAAGGTGGCCACAAGCCTCGGGGGCACGCCCTACACCCTGGGAGCGCCCCTAGGGCTTGCGGGCCCCCTGGCAGGTCTCCTGTTCCCATGTTTGGCTATAGGGAGGGTTTTGACCTAGAAAAAAAATCAGAAGATAGCTTTCGGGACGAAGCGCCGCCGTCTTGAGGTGGTACCTGGGCAGGAGAAATCTAGAGCTCCAGCAGAGCGATTCTGCCGGGGAAACATCCCTCCCGGAGGGGTAAATCAAAGCCACCGTCATCAGCAACGATCCTGTCATTGATAGGGGGTCAATTTCCATCAACATCTTCACCAGTACCATCTCCTCTCAAACCCTATTTCATCTCTTGTATCCAATCTTTGTCTCATAACTTCTGATTGGTACCTGTAGGTTGCTAGTAGTGTTAATTACTTCTTGTAATCGATGCTAGTTGGTTTATTCGATGGAAGATATATGTTCAGATCCTTGATGCTATTAAATACTCCTCTAATTATGAACATGAATAAGCTTTGTGAGTAGTTACATTTGTTCTTGAGGACGTGGGAGAAGTCTGCTTGTTATAAATAATCATGAGAATTTGGTATTTGTACTATATTTTGATGAGATGGATGTTGTCTTTCCTCTAGTGGTATTATGTGAATGTCGACTACATGACACTTCACCATGATTTGAGCCTAGGGGAAGGCATTGGGAAGTAATAACTAGATGATGGGTTTCTAGAGTGATAGAAGCTTCATAAGGGGCTAATTTGGATCCACATGTTTCATGCTATGGTTAGATTTATCTTAAAATTCTTCTTTCATGGTTGCGGATGCTTGTGAGGGATTAATCATTAGTGGGAGGCTTGTCCAAGTAACGAATGTGAGAACCCAAGCACCGATCCACCCACATATCAAATTATCAAAGTAACGAACGCGAATCATATGAGCACGATGAAAACCAACTTGATAGTAATTCCCATGGGTCCTCGGGAGCACTTTGCTTTATAGAAGAGTTTGTCTAGGCTTGTCCTTTGCTATAAAAAGGATTGGGCCACCTATTTTTTGACCTGGAACTATAGGGTATAAACCCCACAACAATTTTTTATTTATTTCAAACACAAAATTACAAATGTACAGATCTTACAAGGTCCAAGAGACCCAAAAAGAAAAAGGGGAAAATAACAGGCTCACCTCAAGGTGGTAAAAAGGAGATCCATCTAAGCAATTCCTCTTTGAACTTAGGCTTAATCCTATGAACCAAAAGAGAAATATCTAGAATAAAGTTAGCCCTCCACCTTCTGAAAGAAGGTCTAATATTTCTAAAAACCCTGTCATTCCTAACATTCCAAATGTTCCAACATGCAAGGAAAACCACTTCTGTGAAGAATGGTTTGCAAAATTCCCTACTGGCATGATAAGCAATGGCAATCATATCATCCCATGCCATCCTGTTGATTTGAAGAGAATTCCACACCCTGCAACTAAAATTGCATTGAAAAAAAAGATGATTTGTATCCTCCTTGGTGCAGTTGGGGCAGAGGACACAAAGATTAGAATCAGAGACATTCCAGTGTCTCCTTTCCAACATATCCTGTGTGTTCAGCCTGTCCATGATCATCATCCAATCAAAGAATTTGATCCTCACAATGCAACAACTAGCCCAAACCCAAGACAGAAGTGGGTTACACACAATATGCTTGTGCAGGAAGGTGTAATACTTCTTGGCAGTATATCCCTTGCCATCCTCTCTCCACACCCAGATATCATTCAACTCCAGGTTATGCTTGGAGTGAAGAAGAAGGTTCTGCAATCATTGTAACTCGCCAAAAGCACTCTTAGAGAGAGGCAGACGGAACAGGGAAGTAAGCTCAGCCGAATCAAAAACCTCAGCAGCAGAAGTGAGAGGATCAATGGCAAAAGAGAACAGTCTAGCAAACCTTTGATCAAGAGGTGTACAAGAATCCCCTAGAGACCAAGAGTCAGACTAGAAGAGAACGGTGTCTCCCTTGTTAAGATGCACTACACACACCATACTGAACTTATCCATTAACTTGCAGATATCCCTCCACCAAAAGGAACCACAAATGATGCTAACGTGAGGAACTATCTCATGGTAATAAGTATTCCAAATGAATTGGACCCAGGGTACATCAACTTTATTGTAAAACTTGTTGGCATGTTTGAGAAGTAGAGCCTCATTCTGCAGTTTCAAATTTAAAATACCCAGACCACCTCTGTTTTTGGGCCTACAAACCAACCCCCAAGCTGTCAAAGACCGACCAAAATCTTGCCCATATTTCCTCTAAAGGCATTGTCTCTGAAATCATTCCAACTGCTTTAGGATACCAGGTGGCAAGTCAAGACTACACAGGAAAAAATTGGCACATAAGAGAGAGCTTAAATGAGGTACTGTAGCCTTCCTCCATGAGCAAGAAAATAAGAACTAATAGATAATTTCCTCTCCATACTGTCAGCCAGAGGCATTAGGTCCAAGAGCTTAGGCTTGGTTATTCCCACAGGGAGGCCAAGATAAGTAAAAGGAAGAGTGCCAACCACACAACCAAAGACAGCAGCCAACCTAGCAATCTCCACAGAGTCCACATTAATAGGTAGCATAGATTTATGATAGTTAACATGCAACCCAGTGGACTTTGAAAAGAAGAAGCAACATTTTCTTTAAGGATAGCAACTGAGATTCCTCAGCAGGCAGAATAATGAGAGTGTCATCAGCATACTGTATAATTGGGTAATCCTTATCATGGCAAGGGATAGGAAGCTGCAAAAGACCTTTAGATTGCATATCATTCACCACTGACTGGAGCAAATCTGCAGCAATGGCTTGCTGCACCTTTCTTACACTTGTTACTTGTTACCCTTTATGAATTATCTTATCACAAATGAATCTATCTGTTACCGATAATTTCAGTGCTTGCAGAAAATACCTTGCTGAAAGGACTACGATATATCCCCTATACTTGTGGGTCATAAAGACTCTATTCTAGCACTGTTTACAGGGAGTGAAGGGCCTTTGGTGAGTGGAATTTGGTAAGGAAAAATTTACATTATGTGCTGAAATTTACTGTCACTTGTCACTATGGAAAATAATCCTTTGAGGGGTTTGTTCAGGTTATGTTCACCCCGACTATAAGAACAAAGAGTTGCTCCTCAACCTACTGAACCTACAGGAAATAATTATTATGAAATTCCTTCAGGTATGATAGAGAAACTGCTAGCTAATCCTTATGCAAGAGATGGAACACTACATCCTAATATGCATCTAATCTTTGTGGATGAAGTTTCTAGATTATTTAAGCTTGAACGTTTGCCCCGAGTTGAAGTCAAGAGGAAGGTCTTCTCTTTATCTTTGAAGGGAAAGGCATTGATACGGTATAGGCTATGAGATGATACTGGATCTTGGAACTACAACCGATTGAAATTGGAATTTCATCAGAAGTTTTATCCTATGCATGTGGTTCATCGTGATCGGAATTATATATATAATTTTTGGGCTCGTGAAGGGAAAGTATCTCTCAAGCTTGGGGGAGGATTAATTCAATGTTTTATTCATGCCCCAATCGTGAATATTATTCAGAACTTTTATGCTCGGCTTTCTCGTAATGAGCAATCCATGCTCAATACTTCCTGTACTGGTTCTTTTATGAACAAGACTATTGAATTCAAATGTGATCTATTGAAAAGAATTAAACGCAACTCTGAAGATTGGGAGCTTGACGAAGGTAAGGAGTCAGGTATAAATCTTGAATTTGATTGTTTTAAATCTTTTATGGATACCTATGCTTTTCATGAATTTAGCACTAAGTATGGACATGACTCTGAGACAGTAGCTTCTTTCTGTGAATCATTTGCTACTCATGTTGATCTCCCTAAGAAGATAGTAGCATTGAAGTGAAAATAGTAGAACCCATTAAGGCTCAAGAAGAAACTTTCAGTTATAATGTTGATCCTGTTATTCATACTGCTTGTATTGAGAGACCACCTTTCCCTGTTAGGATAAAGGAACATGCTAAAGCATCAGCCGTAGTCCGTAAGAGTTATACTAGAACACCTACACCCCTGAACAAATTAAAGTTGAACCTAGTATTGCTATGGTTAAAGATCTCTTGGTCGATAATATTGATGGGCGTGTTATTTATTTCTGTGGTGAAGCTGCTAGAATTGCTCAACCTGATGATAAAGATAAACATAGACCTATTGTTGGCATGCATGTTGTCTCTGTTAAAATAGGAGATCATTGTTATCATGGCTTATGTGATTTGTGTGCTAGTGTGAGTGCAATTCCTTTTACCTTATATCAAGAAATTATGAATGATATTGCACCTGCTGAAATTGAAGACATTGATGTTACTATTAAGCTTGCTAATAGAGATACTATTTCACCAATTGGGATTGTTAGAGATGTTGAAGTCTTGTGTGGGAAAATAAAATATCCTACTGATTTTCTAGTTCTTGGTTCCCCACAAGATGATTTTTGTCCCATTATATTTGGTAGACCTTTCTTGAACACTGTTAATGCTAAACTAGATTGTGAGAAGGAAACTGTTAGTGTAAGTTTCGGGGATGTGTCTCATGAGTTTAATTTCTCAAAATTTCATAGACAACCCCGTGATAAAGAATTGCCTAATAAAGATGAAACTATTGGTCTTGCTTCTATTGCTGTGCCTCCTACTGATCCTTTTGAACAATATTTGCTAGACCATGAAAATGATATATTCATGAATGAAAGGAAAGAAATAGATGAAATATTCTTTAAATAGATGCATGTTTTGAAACACAATTTGCCTGTTGAGACTTTTGGACATCCTCTACCACCCAAGAGTGATCCCATATTTGAACTTAAGCAAATTACCCGATAATTTGAAATATGCTTATCTTGATGAAAAGAAGATATATCCTGTTATTATTAGTGCTAACCTTTCAAAGCATGAAGAGAAGAAATTATTGAAAACTCCGAAAAAGCACCATGCCGCTAGCAGATATACTCTAGCTGATCTTAAGAGCATTAGTCGCACTCTATTTCAGCACAAAATTAATATGGAACCTGATGCTAAACAGTTGTTGATCATTAGCGACGGTTGAACCCTAAAATGAAGAAAGTGTTAAGAAATGAAATACTAAAGCTTCTGGAAGCAGGTATAGTTTATCCTATTGATGATAGTAGATGGGTAAGTCCAGTTCATTGTGTCCCTAAGAATGGTGGTATTACTGTCAATCCTAATGATAAAAATGAATTGATCCCTCAAAGAATTGTTACAGGTTATAGAATGGTAATTGATTTTAGAAAATTAAATAAAGCAACTAGGAAAGATCATTATCCTCTACCTTTTATTGACCAAATGATAGAAATATTATCCAAACACACACGCTTTTGCTTTCTTGATGGATACTCTAGTTTTTCCCAAATACTTGTGTCACAAGAGGATCAAGAAAAAACTACTTTTACATGCCCTTTTGGTACTTTTTCTTATAGACGTATGACTTTTGGTTTATGCAATGCACCAGCTACCTTTCAAAGATGTATGACTGCTATATTCTCTAACTTTTGTGAAAATATTGTTGAGGTTTTCATGGATGATTTTTCTGTTTACAAAACTTCTTTTGATGATTGCTTATGCGACCTTGATCGAGTTTTGCAGAGATGTGAAGAAACTAATCTTGTCTTGAATTTTGAGAAGTGCCACTTTATGGTTAATGAACGTATTTTCTTGAGGCATAAGATCTCCAAAAGAGGTATTGAAGTTGATAAAGCTAAATTTGATGCTACTAAAAAATGATGTGTCATAAAGATATCAAAGGTATAAGAAGTTTGCTTGGTCATGCTGGTTTCTATAGGAGATTTATTAAATACTTCTATAAAATTTCTAGGCCTATTACTAATCTCTTGTAAAAGGATGTTCCATTTGTCTTTGATGATGATTGTGTAGAAGCATTTGAAATCCTCAATAAAGCCTTAATCTCTGCACCTATTGTGCACCACCTTATTGGAACCTACCCTTTGAAATTATGTGTGATGCTAGTGATTATGATATTGGTGTTGTTCTAGGACAAAGAGTTGATAAGAAATTAAATGCTATCCATTATGCTAGTAAAACTCTAGATAGTGCTCAAAGGAATTCTGCTACCACTAAAAAATAATTTTTAGCAGTTGTGTTTTCTTGTGACAAGTTCAGATCTTATATTGTTGATTCCAAAGTTACTATTCACACTGATCATGCTGTTATTAAATACCTTATGGAAAAGAAAGATGCTAAAAGTAGACTCATTATGTGGGTTCTCTTGTTACAAGAATTTGATTTGCATATTATTGATAGAAAGGGAGCTGAGAATCTCATAGCAGATAACTTGTCTAGGTTAGAAAATGTTCCTGATGACCCACTACCTATTGATGATAGTTTTCCTGATAAAGAATTAGCTTTCATAAATGCTTCTCGTAGTACTCCTTGGTATACTGATCATGCTAATTATACCATTGCTAAATTCATACCACCTAGTTTCACATACCCACAAAAGAAAAAGTTTTTCTATGATTTAAGACATTACATCTGGAATGACCCACATCTTTATAAAGAGGGAGTAGATGGTGTTATTAGATGTTGTATACCTGAGCATGAATAGGAACAGATCTTACGCAAGTGTCACTCCGAGGCTTACGGAGGACACCATGCTGGAGATAAAACTGCACAAGGTATTACAATCTGGTTTTTATTGGCCTACTCTTTTCAAGGGTGATTGTAAGTTTGTCTTATCTTGTGATGAATGTCATAGAATTGGTAATATTAGTAGACATCAGGAAATTCCTATGAATTATTCACTTGTTATAGAACCATTTGATGTTTGGGGCTTTGATTATATGAGACCTTTTCCTTCATCTAATGGGTATACTCATATTTTAGTTGTTGTTGATTATGTTACTAAGTCGGTAGAAGCTATTCCAACTAGTAGTGCTGATCATAACATTTCTATTAAAATGCTTAAAGAAGTTATTTTCCCGAGGTTTGAGCCCCTAGATATTTGATGAATGATAGTGGTTGACACTTCATTCATGGTGCTTTTGTAAACTGCTTGCTAAGTATGATGTTAACCATAGATTTGCATCTCCCTATCATCCTCGGACTAGTGGTCAGGTAGAATTAAGTAATAGAGAAATAAAATTGATCTTGCAAAAGACTATTAATAGATCCATGAAAAATTGGTCTAAGAAACTGGATGATGCACTAAGGTCTTATAGAGCTACTTATAAAAACCCTAGGTATGTTTCCTTGAGGAAAAGCATGTCACTTACCACTCGAACTAGAACATTAAGCTTATTGGGTAATTAAAGAGATCAACTATGATTTCAAACTTGCAGGTGAGAAGAGTTTATTTGATATTAGCTCACTTGATGAATGGAGAACCCAAGCTTATGAGAATGGCAAGTTTTTGAAAGAAAAAGTTAAAAGATGGCATGATAAAAGAATACAAAAGTGGGAATTTAATGTAGGTGACCATGTGTTGCTATACAATTCTCGTTTAAGATTTTTTGCAGGAAAACCTTCTCTCCAAGTGGGAAGGTCCTTACATTATCGAGGAGGTTTATCGTTCCGGTGCCATAAAGATCAACAACGTCGAGGGCAATAAATCAAAGGTGGTAAACAGGCAGATAATCCAACATTATATCTCAGGTACTCTCATAAATGTTGAAACCAATATTATTAATACCATAACACTAAAGGAGTACATAAGGGAAACCTACCGAAATGCTCCAGAACCCTGAAAAGGAGTAGGTATGTGGTACGGTAAGTAAACCGACTCTAAAAATTTTCCAATGGCAATTTTACTCTATTTTGGAATATTTAGAAAATTAGGAAATTAAAAAGTAGTTCAAAAAGTGCACGAGGAGGCAACAAGCCTTGGGGGCACGCCCAACCCTCCTGGGCGCGCCTCCCAGGTTTGTGGCCACCTCGTGTGCCCTCCGGACTTCGTTTTCTTGTGGGATACTCCTTTTGATCAGTAAAAATTAATTATATAATCTCTCTAAGGGTTTGACCCGTACCAAGGCAATATCCTATGTTCTTGTTTTGTGCTGTTTTCCTGGCAGATATGAAAATATGTCGTCACAAGATTTGGAGGGAGAGAGCTATGTAGCTGATTATATCACAAGCCCAAAGGTGTATGGGGAAGTGGTTCATTATGGTTGGACTACAGAAGAGGAGGAAGACTTTGAAATGGAGAAAACAAGGGATGATAGTTCTGATGAGGATGAAGACGCACTACCTCAACCTAGGGACATGCATGTGGAATTCAAGAAGTCAAGCCTCCCTAAGGAAGCATACAAACCAAAGCTCCAATTTATCCCTTTTTGTCTCTTACAGGAAAAGAAGCAAGAAATGTGCAAAAAGATTAAGGCTTGAGCAGGAGATCAATGACCTGAGGGAGGAAAATTCCACCCTCAAGCGTAAGCTGAGGAAGAAGGACACTACTCCATGATCACCACCTCCAAAGAAGGAGAGATAAGTACATGGGTATGGGCACTCCCCTCGGCTTGTGCCAAGGTTAGGAGAGGTGCCCCAGTATAGTATCACCATCACACCTTTACCTTTATTTTTTTCTTAGTTCGATCCTTTTGGTTATATCTTTATCTAGTAGAATATGAGTTTTAGTATGATGTAATTTTTGAGTTTTGCTTTGAGTTCCCTCTATGTAATCGATTGTGAGAGTTATATAGTAAAGAGTAGTTTTGAGTAAGGGATTTGCTTTCTTGCTTTGATCTTTGCAAAGAGGAAAAAAATAAAAGAAATAAAAGATTATATAATAATCTTATGGAGAGTGATGACTTCACATATAAGAAGTTTGAAGGTTGAAACTTGTTGTGAGTTGACAAACATAGTTTTTGTCGTTGTTGAAATTAAAAGGAAGTAGTAAAGAAACAGAGGTTCACATATAAATATATTATCTTGGACATCTTTTATGATTGTGAGCACTCATTAAAATATTATATGCTAAGAAGTTTATGTTGGACAAGGAAGACAACATAATGAGTTATGTTTACTTATTTCCGAATATAAGTTATATTGCCATGGTGTTGGGAATCATTGCATGGAAAACAAAAAAATTGTATGCACATGCAATGATCTATCCATCGAGATGCATAGCAAAGAGGGGGAGAGTGTGTCTACGTACCCTCATAGACCTTAAGCGGAAGCATTTAACAATGTGGTTGATGTAGTCAAACTTCTTCGCATTCCAACCCTTCAAGTACCGAACGCACGACACCTCCGAGTTCTGCACATGTTTAGCTTGGTGACGTCCCTTGCCTTCCTGATCCAGCAAGACATTGAGGTAGTAGATGAGTTCTGTCAGCACGACCGTGTGGTGACGGTGATGGTGAAGTGATCTCCGCAGGGCTTCGCCTAAGCACTACGAAAATATGGCCGAGGTTGTAAATAGTGGAGGGGGGCGCCGCACAAGGCTAGTCAATTGTCTGGGGTGTGCTAGGCGCCCCCTCCTCATATATATAGGTGGGAGGGAGGGAGAAGCATCCCTAGGGGCGCCCAAGTAGGAGGAATCCTACTTGGGTTCCCTCCCAAGCCTGCGCCCCCCTGCCATATGTGTGTGCGGGAGAAAGGCAGGGGAGGGAGGTGCCCCCACTAGTAGAAAAAGGGCCTAATGTGAAGCACATTAGTCCCGGTTTGTAACTGAACCAACACTAATTTGACCATTAGTGCCGGTTCCAACAGCTAAGCGGGCGGTGCTCATTAGTACCAGTTCGAGGCTAACCTTTAGTACCGGTTCATGCCATGAACCGGTATTAAAGAGGTGGTGGCAGGCTGGGGCCCCACCAGCACCTCTAGTACCGGTTCATGCCACGAATCGGGACTATAAATGCACCTTTAGTCCCAGTTCGTCTATCGAACCGGTAATAAAGGTCTTCCTATATAAACCCGTTCGTCCACCCCGAGCGCTCTGTTCTCCCCCTTTCCTCTCCTCTGTTTTCTTCCTCTTCCTCTCGAGCTCACACTCCATTTTTGCCCAAATTTGTGAAGATTTGAAGGCACCCCATCCATCCAAGTGATCACAAAGGTTAGCAACTTTGTCCTTTCATATCTCATTGCTAGATTAGCTCTTGCAATGCTTTATAAGTATAGTGATTTGTGGGTTTTATTTTGGGAGGAATTATATGTGGTAGTATTTGATTTATATGCAATTTGAGGTCAAAATAACTCTTAGTTTGCATATGTAGGTGCGGTTTACTTAGTGCCTCCCCGTCTTCGTCCTAACCACCATCGATCGCCCGCACCATCCCGTCGCCGGCTCCACGTTGTGGTGAGCCTCTTGTTCTTATCTTTTGAATATAAAAAATCATGTTTGTGTGATTTAGATATATAGTTACTTGTATAATTATCTTACCCGTACATTGTTTGTTATACATAGTGCCACAGTTTTGATATCCATCCCTGTCGGCCTCGTCCCGGTTATGATTCGGATGTGGTATATTCTCTTTTATAACTATTTGTTGCATTTCGTGTTTATGACAAATTATGCCCATCAAGTTGACATAGCTATTTTTATCTAGGAGGTATGTGAACCGAAAATTCCAACCGACCCTATTATTAAGAGGTTAAATTTAATTGAAAAAGAAAACGAGTATTTGAAAGAAAAATTGAAAAGAATTGAGGGGGAGAAGACGGAATTGGAGTTGCATGTTGCCGATGTCATCAATGATCACAAGATTAATATGGAGAAAATGCGCTTGAAGATTAGAAAGATTAGAAAATATGCCATCGATAGTGAGGCTTGGTATCGTTATGCTGTTGGATCAATTGTTACCTTAGTTGCGATCTTGATCGCATTTGTTGTTGCATTTAAATGCTTTAGCTAGAGAGTTATTTGTATGTTGTTTTATGAGAATAAGTGTTGTATGAACTTTATTTATGAACCTGTATTAATTTGGTCCTTTCGGTGCTGTGTACTGAAGATGAGTCGGCAATGGATGTATGATGACCGATGCTCTCCCCAGTTCATTAGTGGCGTGCATACTTTTCTGCTTGCGACTGAGGCAAACAAGCAGGCGAATGGTTTTTTACCTTGTCCATGTGCTGGCTGTAAGAATGATCTGTATTACTCTAAGTCAAGAACCATTCACGTCCACCTGTTTGAGTCCGGTTTCATGCCCCACTATAATGTTTGGACCAATGACGGAGAAACAGGGGTTATGATGGAAGACAATGAAGAAAAGGAGGACGACAACAACTATCCTGGCCATGGGTTCCCTGAATATGATGGTACAACAATGGGGAAAGAAGCTGAAGAACAGGCATCAGATGAGCCTGCTGATGATCTAGGTCGGGCCATTGCCGATGTAAAGAGAAACCCGCACAAGTGAAAAGGACAAGAAGAAGTTGCAGTGAATGTTAGAGGATCACAAGAAATTGTTGTACCTGAATTGCGAAGCTGACAAGAAAAAGCTGGGCGCCACACTGGAATTACTGCAATGGAAGGCAGAGAATGGTGTATCTGACAATGGATTTGGAAAGTTGCCAATAATGTTAAAGAAGATGCTTCCAAAGGACAACGAATTTCCCGAGAGTACGTATGAAGCAAAGAAGGCTGTCTGCCCTCTAGGATTATAGGTGCAAAACATACATGCATGCCCTAATGACTACAACCTCTACTGCGGCGAGTACGAGGATTTGAACGCGTACCCGGTATGCGGTGCATTGTGCTATAAGATCAGGCGCGATGACCCTGGTGATGTCAAGGGCGAGCGCTCCAGGAAGAAGATTCCCGCCAAGGTGATGTGGTATGCCCCTATAATACCATGGTTGAAACGTTTGTTCCAAAAAAAGAGCATGCCAAGTCGATGCAATGGCACAGAGAAGACCGTAAGAAAGACGGGAAGTTGAGCGTACCCGCTGACGGGTCGCAGTGGAGAAAAATCGAGAGAAAGTACTAGAAGGACTTTGTAGGTGACGCAAGGAATGTATGGTTTGGTCTAAGCACAGATGGCATTAATCCTTTTGGGGAGCAGAGCAGCAACCATCGCAGCTGGCCTATGACTCTATATTTTGTAACATCCCAAATTTTCAATTTGGAATGTTATACACTAGATCATCAATGCATATCATATTTTTTATTTGCTTTTGGTTTGATCCTAGAATTTCTATGCAACTCAAGGACCCTCGGAGAGAGTTGGGGATTTCGTTATTTTCATATTTGAGTTTTCTCGAATTTTGAAAATAGGATCATTTGATCTTATTTATTTTATCTTCAATTATTTCGATTATAAAAATATGAGAGAGGGAATAAAATGACTTTCCCAAAATAAAGAAATATTGAGGATTTAATAAAAAAATCAAATAAGTTTTATTTTGGAGTTTTGCTATTTTATTTGAATTCAGGAAAAAATGCACGTTCTCAAAACTGCATTTTAGGGCCAAGAAAATGTTCATCTTGTTCTAAATATTTTATTTAGACGGTGAAAATTTGTTTTTGCATTTTTAGATTTTTATTTATTTTTCTAGGATTTTTCTTAGTTCGGTGGAATTATTAAAAAAACCTCCCCGCGCTCGACTGGCCGAAGCCCAGCCAGGCCAGGCCGCCCGCGCCGCCGCCGCCGAGTCCGAGCCGGACTCCGCCTCCCGCCGCCGCCTTGCCCCCTCCCCCAAGCCAGCCGCCACCCCCCCTTTAAATACCCGCCGCTGCCACCCCTCCCACCCTGCCACCCGACCCGCAGCAGCAGCAGCCGCCGCCGCCGCCTAGCGCCGCCGCCAGGAGCCGCCTCCCGCCACCGCCGCCTTAGCCCCTCCACCCCGCGCCGTCCTGCCGCCCCATCGGAGCCGCCGGAGCCCCCGCCGTAGCCAAGCCGGAGGTATTAACCGCCGCCGCCGCCGTGGTCCGTTGTAAAAAAAAACGATCCGGTTTTCATTAGAAACCCTAGATTCGTTTTTTAATAGATCCGTTTTTTTTCGGTTTATTTATTTTATCGAGCGTTCGCCTGTTCGTTCGTTTTAACGAATGAATTCGCCGTTTAGTTTCGGTTAACGAACGTTCGTTCATTAATCTGTTCGTCAGTTTTTCTTTTTCTTGGATTTTCCATGGTTATTTCTGATCGCGATTTTCGTTCTAGTATATCTTTTCGCTCGTTTATCGGAATCAGGCAATTCAAGCGCCTAGAGTTTCATCTCGAAACTCTCTTTCTGTTTAATACACTCAAACAAGTTTTTGCTACTGTAAAATTTGACATAGATCCAGATTATTAAATGAAGTTTGTATCTTTCGCCGTTTGTCTTTCGTTGCTTTGTTCGATTTGATTCTTTTTGCAAACCGGAGTTCTTAAGTTGAACTTTCTGGTTAGATCTCTTATTTGAGTTTTACCCGTGCATTTGATGAGTTTTTATTGTATGCTTTTTTGTTTGCGATAGAGTACCCGGAGTGCGCCGCTTGCTACTTTGAATCTCTAGGTTTCACGGATCATCAGCAAGGCAAGTAACACTTTGATCATACCTCTTTCATACCCAGTTTTATTGCATTAGATCAATCGTCAAACATTGCATAATTAGGATCTAATTAATATGTGGGTTTTGGGAAGTAGATGAGGTAGTACCTATCACCTGTTTTATTATCAAATCCTGGGAGTTACTCTACGTTTGCTTATTATGCCATGCTATGCTAGTAGACGTGGATTGGGTGAGTGTATCCATGACAGATGTGAGATTGTTAAATTAATGGTTTATTTAAGGTGGCAACTTTAATACACATCTGGGTGGATTGAGGCACCTGGGTATTGCAGCGATTGCTTGTTTTTCTTTATGGACCGCCACCCAGGCTCAAAGGGATCATGAGATTATTCATGCTAGAAACTTCCGTGTGCAGCCACAAGCTACTATGGGCTCTAGCATAGTTGATTCAGTCGTGTGAACTCTTATAGTGGTAGACTAGCAGATGTAGGGGATGTAGGTTGGTACTGTCTACCCGATCGTAAGGTGCAAACGCTTCTGAAAGACTATGTCTCGGTCATCCGTTTCTCAAACACCATGTAGTGCGAGTAATCCAATGGAGGAGATCGAGTCTTGTGGGGAAAAGTGCACAAACCTCTGCAGAGTGTATAAACTAATCATGGTTAGCCGTGTCCTCGGTTATGGACATCTTGAGTATCTAGTACTTAGATTATCATGTGAATCTCATCATGTTACTTTAAATTAATATTGTTGGGTTTTAATGATGATGCTTAATTGGGATTGAGAATGGTATCAACCATTCACAATGTTTAACAACTACTATGATAGTTAAATAAAATCTATTCCTTTGCAGTAGGAAAAAATTGGCTTTATGCAAAACTGTAACCATAGAGCTTTCCACCAGCCTTATATGCATGTAGTATAGCATAATTCTGTTCATTACTCTCTATGTGTTACATTGCCAGCATATTCCATGTGCTAACCCGTTTTCGGGCTGCAACGTTCCTGTTGCAGACTTTCAGACAACGAGTAAGGTGCCTTTTAGGTTGTGGTTCTATACTCAGTGATGCCGTTGGAGTTGATGGACTCACTTATCTTCCAAACCTTAAGCCATATTTATTGTAATAAGTTCTCTTTTGAGACATTCAATGTAATAAGTGTGTGATTGCTACTCTATTATAAATCCTTCAAGTACTGTGCATGTCAACATTACTGATCCAGGGATGACACTAAGGCACAGAGATCAGACTATTTGAGGTCTGGTCGCTACAAGATGGTATCAGAGCACACGCTGACTGTAGGACACAACCACTAAGTTAAAGAAGATCACTACTCTCTCTTCTCATTTCTGACTCCTCATCTTTTCTACTCTTTTAGGATGGCGGATGCAAGGAACAAGTTCACGCAACCGGTTGAAGATACACCATTTGGACGACACCTGAACATCGGAGTACCAAGCTTCACCGGGACCTACAACGCCACTTTACCTAAAGAGGAGCGTTGGATGATTCAAGTTCAAGTTCCAGGAAGGACGTTCATGCCCGTCACTGAGCCCATAGAGTTTTCCTTTGATGCCCCAACCTGGAGTCTAGGCAAGAGCATGGCAGTCCACATCACAATGGGACGCATTGGAGAAGTATACCACAAGGAGCTTAAGGATACAATCTACCAAATTTGTGGGTGCCGAGATGATCAATGGGAGATGATCAGCACCAGGAAGGATAGATCAATTGCAGCGTTTATCCAGGAGTTAAATCAGCACATTCGATACTAGGAGAACCAGATGTGCGCAGGCATGATAGATCTAAATAAGGCCATGACCAAGATCACGGAATTGGAGGAAGAACTCAAGTCTACATGCGATGGATATGAGGAGGAAATAGCAACACTCGTGGAGAAGAACGATGATCTGAAGAAGCAGCTAAAAGTGTTTATGGGATTTCCCGCGACTGGAGGAGAAGACGAAGATTGCACCTGTCCAGGGAACTACATCATCATCAACAACACCGACTTGGACCCAGGCGATAGCGATGATGACTATGTTGATGAAGCTGGAGAAGATATCATGGAGTCTTCATCAGTGCAGTTTTTCTAGTCGACCACCATAATAGTAGTAGTATTTCCCCATGTATCCAAGATTAGTCCAAGCACTCTTTGTAACGATAGTTAGACCGTTGTATGCCCTTGTTTGATTGAATGAAGTGAGTTTGTTTGCATTTGACTCATGTGCATATGGGTAGTTGATGTCTACTACACAACCTTCTTCTTGTAGACGTTGTTGGGCCTGCAAGTGCACAGGTTTGTAGGACAGTAGCAAATTTCCCTCAAGTGGATGACCTAAGGTTTATCAATCCGTAGGAGGCGTAGGATGAAGATGGTCTCTCTCAAACAATCCTGCAACCAAATAACAAAGAGTCTCTTGTGTCCCCAACACACCCAATACAATGGTAAATTGTATAGGTGCACTAGTTCGGTGAAGAGATGGTGATACAAGTGCAAAATAGATAGTAGATATAGGTTTTTGTAATCTGAAAATATAAAAACAGCAAGGTAACAAGCGATAAAAGTGAGCGTAAATGGTATTGCAATGATAGGAAACAAGGCCTAGGGTTCATACTTTCACTAGTGCAAGTTCTCTCAACAATAATAATATAGATAGAACATATGACAAGCCCTCAACATGCAACAAAGAGTCACTCCAAAGCCACTAATAGCGGAGAACAAACGTAGAGATTATGGTAGGGTACGAAACCACCTCAAAGTTTTTCGTTCGGATCGATCTATAAAAGAGTTCCTACTAGAATAACACCTTAAGACACAAATCAACCAAAGCCCTAATGTCACCTAGATACTCCATTGTCACCTCAAGTATCCGTGGGCATGATTATACGATATGCATCACACAATCTCGGATTCATCCAACCAACCTAAAAGTACTTCAAAGAGTGCCCCAAAGCTACTACCGGAGAGTCAAGAACGTGTGCCAACCCCTATGCATAGGTTCCCAATGTCACGAAACCCGCAAGTTGATCACCAAAACATACATCAAGTGTTCTCATAAAAGACTCAATCCGATAAGATAACTTCAAAGGGGAAACTCAATTCATCACAAGAGAGTAGAGGGGGAGAGACATCATAAGATCCAACTACAATAGCAAAGCTCGGGATACATCAAGATCGTGCCATAGAGGAACACGGGAGAGAACACGAAAGAGAGAGATCAAACACATAGCTACTGGTACATACCCTCAGCCCCAAGGGTGAACTACTCCCTCCTCATCATGGATAGCGCCGGGATGATGAATATGGCCTCCGGTGATGGGATCCCCCTCCGGCAGGGTGCCGGAATAGGGTCCCGATTGGTTTTTGGTGGCTACAGAGGCTTGCGGCGGCGGAACTCCTGATCTATCTTCTGTTCTAGAAGTTTTAGGGTACGTAGGTATATATGGGTGCAGGGGGTACGTCGGTGGACCTCCGGGTTGCTCACGAGGTAGGGGGGTGCGCCCAGGGGGGGTGCCCCCACCCTCGTGGGCAGCCCTGGACTCCCCTGGTGTGCACTGCAAGCCCGTCAGGTTGGCTTCCTTCCAAAATTAACTTCTCCAGTTGATTTCGTTCCGTTTTGACTCCGTCTGATATTCCTTTTCCTCGAAACACTGAAATAGGCATAAAACAGCAAATCTGGGTTGGGCCTCCGGTTAATAGGTTAGTCCCAAAAATAATATAAAAGTGGATAATAAAGCCCAATATTGCCTAAAACAGTAGATAAAAGTAGCATGGAGCAATCAAAAATTATAGATACGTTGGAGACGTATCAGTAGTGTTTTCCCCCTAGACCTCATTCTATTCTATATTCTCATCTTTTCTTAAACCCTTAGATGCCTCCGAGATGTGACAATGGATTTGCTTTCCCACCGGAGCTCACTCAGTTGATCCAGCAGCAAAATGCCTTGATGCAGTTGCTAGTCCAGAATCAGAATCAGGGGAACCACAACAACAACAATCAACCACACCACCACCTATTGATCACTTAACCCGTTTCCTTAGACTGAATCCGCCGGTGTTTTCCAGTAGCACCGAGCCGATAGTTGCACATGATTGGCTCCGCAAGACAGCAAGGGAGTTGACCACTGCAGGATGCATAGATACGGAGAGGGTGCGTTTTGCCGCACATCAGCTTGAAGGACCTGCAGCATCATGGTGGGAGAATTTCACAGCCACTTATCCTATCGACACTGTCACATGGGATCAGTTTCAGCAGGCTTTCCGTACTGCCCATGTTTCAGCAGGAGCTATGGCCATGAAGAAGCGTGAGTTTCACAACTTGCGCCAAGGAGGACGGCCAGTTGGCCAGTATGTGGATGACTTTAGCAAGCTAGCACGTTATGCCCCAGATGACGTTGCTACGGATGCAGCTAAGCAGGAGAAGTTTTTGGAAGGACTCAATGATGAGCTAAGCATGCAGTTGATGGTAGCAACTTTCAACAACTACCAGGAGTTGGTAGACCGTGCTCTTATGGTTGAAGGGAAGAAACAGCAGATTGAAAACCGCAAGAGGAAGTATGGACAAGGGAAGTACAATTCTGGAGCTCAGCAGAAGCCCCGTTTACCACAAAATTGGGAGGACATTTCCAGCATACCCATGGAGGAGGTAGCTCACACAATCATAATGGCCCCAAAAATGGTAACGGGAATGGAGGAAACAACGGCCAGAACCGTACCAACCCGTCAATCCCAGCCAAGAGAGACCTGAGCCAAATCACTTGCTAGAAGTGTCAGAAACTGGACATTATGCCAATGAATGTCCTGAAGCCCAGAATGGAAGTGGAAATGGAAGCTCGGGGAAGAAGCCGAACCCTTTCAATAGGGGACAAGTGAACCACGTTAACATGGAGGAGGTTGAAGCTTAGCCAGATGCAGTAATAGGTATGTTTTTGGTTAAGTCATTTACTGCACTCGTTCTATTTGATACTGGTGCATCGCATTCATACATATCAAGGGGATTTATGGATAAGTATAAACTGCCAACCCAAGCCCTTAGGTCTCCCATGTTAGTAACCTTGCCTGGAGTAGAGTATATGGCTAGTTTATGGTGTGATCGGTTGCCATTAAGGATTGGTAACTACGTGTTTCCCTCAGACCTAATAGTATAGGAATCGCAAGGATTGGATGTGATATTAGGCATGGATTGGTTATCGAAGTATGGAGGGAACATTGAATGCGCCAGCAAGACGATTTTGCTTACAACGCCAGAAGGAAGAAGGATCAAGTATGTATCCCGACATGTGCCAAAGAGGACACAAGTAAATGCCTTATCAGGAGTTGTGCAGGAGGAAGTACCAGTGGTGAAGGATTTTCCTGACGTATTTCCAGAGGAGTTGCCAGGCATGCCATAAGATAAAGACATTGAGTTTTTGATAGAGCTTTTGCCAGGCATAGGGCCAATATCTAAGAGACCATACAGGATGCCTGCAAAGGATTTGGAAGAGATTAAGAAGCAGATTAAGGAATTACTGGATAAAGGTTATATTCGCCCAAGTTCTTCACCTTGGGGATCGCCAGTACTTCTAGTGGAGAAGAAGGATGGATCATTAAGGATGGTTGTTGATTATCGAGGATTGAATGCAGTAACAATCAAGAACAAGTACCCACTGTCGATGATCAATGATCTGTTTAACCGATTGCAAGGAGCTAAGGTATTTTCCAAGATCAATTTTCGATCATGATACCATGAGTTGAAGATTCGAGAGCAGGATATACCTAAGACGGCTTTTACCACCAGGTATGGGCTGTAAGAGTATACCATTATGTCTTTTGGTCTGACTAACGCACCTGCCTATTTCATGAACATGATGAACAAGGTGTTTATGGAGTTTTTGGATAAGTTCGTTGTGGTGTTCATAGATGATATTTTGGTCTACTCGAAGAATGAATAGGAGCATAAGGAGCATTTGCGCTTGGTATTGGAGAAACTCAGAGAACATCAGTTGTATGCCAAGTTCAGCAAATGTGAGTTTTGGTTGAAGGAAGTTGGATTTCTCGGACATGTTATATCGGGCAAAGGAATAGCAGTAGATCCCACCAAGGTTGTCACCGTGACAAATTGGGAAGCCCCAACAATAGTTGAAGGGATCTGGAGTTTTCTTGGACTTGCAGGATACTATTGGAGATTCATTGAGAATTTCTCGAAGATTGCAAAGCCCATGACAGAGTTGTTGAAGAAGGATACCAAGTTCAAATGGACTAAGGAATGTGAGGCCAGTTTCTAGGAGTTGAAGAAATGCTTGGTTACATCGCCAGTGTTGATTCTGCCAGATCAGAGCAAGGATTATGAAGTATATTGTGACGCTTCTCGAAGAGGACTTGGAGTAATGCTTATGCAGGAGGGAAGAGTTGTACGTATGCTTCATGACAGCTGAAACCTCATGAGTTAAATTATGCCACCCATGATTTGGAGTTAGCAGCCGTAGTGCATGCATTGAAGACTTGGAGACATTTTCTCATGGGAAACCATTGTGAAGTGTACACGGATCACAAGAGTTTGAAGTATATTTTCATGCAGAAGGAGCTGAATCTCAGGCAAAGGAGATGGTTGGAGCTCATCAAAGATTATGATATGAGATTGCATTATCATCCTGGAAAGGCTAACGTAGTAGCCGATGCGTTGAGCCGTAAGAGCCATGTCAACACACTAATGACCGGAGATTTGCCAAAGGAGTTAGTCGAGGACCTTCGTGAGCTATGTTTGGAGATAGTTCCGAGAGGCTATGTAGAAGCATTGGGGATTCAGTCTACTTTGATGGATAAGATCAGAGAAGCCCAGAAAACTGACAAGGAGATTGCCTCTATTAAGGAGAAGATGAACAAAGGAAAAGCTAAAGGATTTCGTGAGGACGAGCACGATACCCTATGGTTTGAAGACCGTGTTTATGTGCCTAATGACCAGGAGATCAGGAAGTTGATTTATAAAGAGGCCCATGATTCACCATATTTGATTCACCCAGGAAATACCAAGATGTATTTAGATTTGAAGGATATTTTCTGGTGGACTGGAATGAAGAAGGATATTGCGGAGTATGTAGCAGTTTGTGATGTATGTCAGAGAGTGAAGGCAGAGCATTAGAAGCCAGCAGGATTGTTACACCCATTGCCAATACCCGAATGGAAGTGGGATAAGATAGGCATGGATTTTATCACGGGATTGCCCAGGATTCGTTCAGGCTACGACTCCATTTGGGTTGTAGTCGATCGTTTGATGAAGGTAGCTCATTTCATACCAGTGAAGACCACTTACACCAGTGTTAAGTTGGCAAAGATATACATGACCAGGATCGTATGTCTGCATGCAGTTCCGAGGAGCATTGTATCAGATAGAGGAACCCAGTTTACCTCAAAGTTCTAGAATCAGTTGCACGAAACTTTGGGTACAAGGCTAGAGTTCCGTACAACTTTTCACCTGCAGACAGATGGACAGACCGAGAGAGTCAATCAGATTTCGAAGGATATGCTGAGAGCTTGTGCACTAGATTATGGATCTAGTTGGGAGGACAATTTGCCATATGCAGAGTTCTCTTACAACAACAGTTATCAATCCAGTTTGAAGATGGCCCCTTTCGAAGCCTTGTACGGAAGGAGGTGCAGGACCCCGTTGGAGACCGCCAGTTGTTTGGACCGGATTTGATTAAGGAGTCTGAACAAAAGGTGAAATTGATTCGCGATAGGCTCAAGGTAGCCCAATCCAGGCAGAAGAGCTATGCAGATTCTAAACGCAAGGAGACAGTTTACGACGTCGAAGACAGAGTTTATCTTCGAGTATCTCCACTTCGAGGAGTTAAGTGCTTTGGAGTTAAGGGAAACTTAGCGCCACATTTTGTAGGACCATAAAAAGTTTTAGAGCGTATGGGAGAAGTTGCCTACAACTTGGAATTGCCCGAAGGATTGTCAGGAGTTCACGATGTATTCCACGTTTGCCAGTTGAAGAACTGCCACGCAGAGATGGCTGATATACCGCTGAGAAATACAGTGCTACTGGAAGCGATTCAGTTGGACGGTGATTTGACCTATGAGGAGAAACCAGTCAAGATTCTTGAGTATGCCAGTCGAGTCACCCGCAGCAAGGTTATCAAATATTGCAAGGTTCAGTGGAGCCGCCACACGGAGGATGAAGCCACCTGGGAGCGAGGGCGAGATTCATCTTAAGGGGGGTAGGTTTGTAACATCCCAAATTTTCAATTTGGAATGTTATATACTAGATCATCAATGCATATCATATTTTTTATTTTCTTTTGGTTTGATCCTAGAAATTCTAAGCAACTCAAGGACCCTCGGAGAGAGTTGGGGATTTCGTTATTTTCATATTTGAGTTTTCTCGAATTTTGAAAATAGGATCATTTGATTTTATTTATTTTATCTTCAGTTATTTCGATTATAAAAATACGAGAGAGGGAATAAAATGACTTTCCCAAAATAAATAAATATTGAGGATTTAATAAAAAATCAAATACGTTTTATTTTAGAGTTTTGTTATTTTATTTGAATTTAGGAAAAATTGCACGTTTTCAAAACTGCATTTTAGGGCCAAGAAAATGTTCATCTCGTTCTAAATATTTCATTTAGACGGTGAAAATTTGTTTTGGCATTTTTAGATCTTTATTTATTTTTGTAGGATTTTTCTTAGTTCGGCGGAATTATTAAAAAAAACCCTCTCAGCTAGGCTAGGCCGGCCCGTGCCGCCGCCGCCTTCCCCATGTTGCGCCGCCGCCGAGTTCGAGCCGGACTCCGACTCCTGCCGCCGCCTTGCCCCCTCCCCCAAGCCAGCCGCCAACCCCACTTTAAATACCCGGTGCCGCCACCCCTCCCACCCCGCCACCCGACCCGCAGCAGCAGCAGCAGCCGCAGCCGCCGCCGCCGTCGCCGAGCCGCCGCCGCCTAGCGCTGCCGCCAGGAGCCGCCTCCCGCCGTCGCCGCCGCAGCGCTGCCGTTTAGTTTCAGTTAACCAACGTTCGTTCGTTAATCTGTTCATCAGTTTTTCTTTTTCTCGGATTTTCCGCGGTTATTTCTAATCGCGATTTCTGATCCAATTTTCGTTCTAGTATAACTTTTCGCTCGTTTATCGGAATCAGGCGATTCAAGCGCCTAGAGTTTCGTCTCGAAACCCTGTTTCCGTTTAATCCACTCAAACAAGTTTTTGTTACTGTAAAATTTGACTTAAATCTAGATTATTAAACGAAGTTTGTTTCTTTCGCCGTTTGTCTTTCGTTGGTTCGTTCGATTTGATTCTTTTTGCAAACCGGAGTTCTTAAGTTGAACTTTCTAGTTAGATCTCTTATTTGAGTTTTACTTGTGCATTAGATGAGTACTTATTGTATGCTTGTTTCTTTGCGATAGAGTACCCGGAGTTACTCTACGTTCGCTTATTATGCCATGCTATGCTAGTAGACGTGGATTGGGTGAGTGTATCCATGACAGATGTGAGATTGTTAAATTAATGGTTTATTTAAGGTGGCAACTTTAATACACATCTGGGTGGATTGAGGCACCTGGGTATTCCAGCGATTGCCTGTTTTTCTTTATGGACCGCCACCCAGGCTCAAAGGGATCATGAGATTATTCATGCTAGAAACTTCCGTGTGCAGCCACTAGCTATTATGGGCTCTAGCATAGTTGATTAAGTCGTGTGAACTCTTATAGTGGTAGACTAGCAGATGTAGGGGATGTAGGTTGGTACTGTCTACCCGATCGTAAGGTGCAAACGCTTCTGAAAGACTATGTCTCGATCATCCGTTTCTCAAACACCATGTAGTGCGAGAAATCCAACGGAGGAGATCGAGTCTTGTGGGGAAAAGTGCACAAACCTCTGCAGAGTGTATAAACTAATCATGGTTAGCCGTGTCCCCGGTTATGGACATCCTGAGTATCTAGTACTTGGATTATCATGTGAATCTCATCATGTTACTTTAAATTAATATTGTTAGGTTTTAATGATGATGCTTAATTGGGATTGAGAATGATGTCAACCATTCTCAATGTTTAACAACTACCATGATAGTTAAATGAAATTTATTCCTTTGCAGTAGGAAAAAATTGGCTTTATGCAAAACTGTAACCATAGAGCTTTCCACTAGCCTTATATGCATGTAGTATAGCATAATTCTATTCATTAATCTCTATGTGTTACATTGCCAGCATATTCCATGTGCTGACCCGTTTTCGGGCTGCAACGTTCATGTTGCAGACTTTTCAGACAACGAGTAAGGTGCGTTTTAGGTCGTGGTTCTATACTCAGTGATGTCGTTGGAGTTGATGGACTCACTTATCTTCGAAGCCTTCCACTTTATCGTTATTAGATGGCCTTAAGTTATATTTATTGTAATAAGTTCTCTTTTGAGACATTCAATGTAATAAGTGTGTGATTGCTACTCTGTTATAAATCCTTCAAGTATTGTGCGTGTCAGCATTAATGATCCAGGGATGACACTAAGGCATAGAGATCATACTGTTTGAGGTCTGGTCGCTACATGTGTATAACCTGCCTCCTTGGTTGTGCATGAAGCGGAAGTTCCTTATGATGCCAGTGCTCATCCAAGTCCCTAAGCAACCCAACAACAACATTGATGTGTACCTAAGGCCATTAGTTGAATAACTCTTATAGCTGTGGAATGGAAAAGGTGTACGTGCGTGGGATGAGCACAAACAGGAAGAATTTGACCTACATGTGTTGTTGTTTGTGACCATTAATGATTGGCCTGCTCTCAGTAACCTTTTAGGATAGACAAACAAGGGATACCGCGCATGCACGCACTTTTGGATGATACCGACATTATATATTTGGCTAATTGTAACAAGAATGTGTACCTGGGACATCATCGATTTCTTCCGAGCAGGCATCCCATAAGAAAGATAGGCAAGCATTTCAAAGGTGAGGCAGATCACCGGACGAGAGGTGATGAATATTCCATCAAACCTGGACTGAGGAGTAGTACTCCCTCCATCTAGGTGTTAAGTCATCTTACAAAAATCAGATATTCCCAAAATGTTTAGGCGTCGTCCATTTACTTCGCATCTCAATCCCCTCCTGGCCTTGTTGCTAGCGAACGTTGATACTTAGGGGAGCGTTTGGATCCTTAGCAAGAACAACTTATAGCATAGCCGGGCAAGGTTAGGCGTTTGGAACTGTTAAAATATGTTAGCTTTTGTGGGCCAGCTAGTTTGGGTGGGCTAGAAAAACCTTGCTAGCTCAGGAGAGCCAGATCGGCTCGCTTCCAACGGCAAACTTCGCGTAGTAGTAACATAGACTAGTAACATATGCATGTTAATAGTCCAAGTTACTCACCACTATGACCAGCCTAAGCAATGTAACCAAACGGTCCTTACTCTGTCTTGTTATCTCCCCTGGAAACCCAATGCATGGAGGGCAACTACACGTTGATCAGTCAAGAAATCAAAGTCGGCTTGCATGCGAGTTAATACGTGGCCCTGCATCGTATCTAAAACGGCATCTCTTAGTTGTTTGGATTAATTGTTGCGTTTAGAGACAGAATCAGGGCTTTGATTGGAAGAATGACCGGTCAAGTTTCTCCTTCTCCTCCAATCTGCTTGCACCTTGGTCCCGCTGCACCTTCTTTCGTGACTTATGTCACCTAGATGGAGGTAGTAGTACGAGATACAGTGGCACACTAACTTAGGTCGAATACAAGTGCCCAAAATTGTGTGCATGTTATAATAAGGATTCACTTAAAATAGTACGTGAGCAAACAAAGGGATCAATTGGACAGTGTTCCCGAGCAGTAGCGAGATGTGTGAGGTAGGATACATCATTGGCGCTTTTAATTTTTCTTATTAATTTGTTTGTTTCACCCTCTGACTGGTGGGACCCAACGTACTACGTGGAGAGAGGTAAGGTGACTAAGGCTGCATTATTTCTGCACCACTGTGGATAGTTTTACCACCAAAGCCACATGACACGATTATGATTTAAATCCCAATGACTCCCACAAAAAACGCGACATGCTTGTCACACGAATGCAGGAATGTATAAAAGGTTATTTTCCTCTCGTTAAACATAATGGGAGAGTTGTGTAGCTGGTTAGCCTGTTCGCTCAACAAACTTGAGGTCTCGGGTTGGATAACTACACTTGAGCATTGCTACGTCTTGAGCTAGCGTTGGTTTTCCCTGAAGAGGAGAGGGTGATGCAGCAAGTGTAGCGTAAGTATTTCCCTCAGTTTTGAGAACCAAGGTATCAATCCAGTAGGAGGCTCCTCAAAAGTCCCACGCACCTACACAAACAAATTGAGAACTCGCAACCAACACAATAAAGGGGTTGTCAATCACTAGTAGAAAAAGGGTCAAACGTGAAGCACATTAGTGCCGGTTTGATTTTGGCCTGGTATTAATGGTACCATTAGTGCCGGTTCGAACGGATTTGCATTAATGCCGGTTCGTGTTGAACCTTTAGTACCGGTTCATGGAACGAACCGGTACTAAAGGGGTGGTGGCAGGCTGGCGTCAGGCCGGGGCCCCACGATCACCTTTAGTACCGGTTCGTGGCACGAACCGGTACTAAAGGTCTAACCTTTAGTACCGGTTCGTGCCATGAACCGGTACTAAAGGGGTCTGACCTATAGTACCGGTTTGTGACACAAACCGGCACTATAGGGCAATTTTCAAACTCTACCCCCCCCCCCCCCCCGTGTGTCGCCATTTCAGTTCTGAAGAAATCAAAAGAAAATGATAAAAACTTCAAAAAATAAAATCCTTCGAGAGGTAGTTATATTACTACATCTACTAGTTAGGAAAATTTGAAAACTACAATTTGGACATGTTTTGCAAAAAGTGTAGGGAAAATGTAAAACGACTATAACTTTTGCATACGATGTCGGAAAAAAACGTATAATATATCAAAAAATTCTACACGAAAATCCGCATCCGATGGAGACCGCCTATGGCCTGTTTGGAATTTTTTAGAATCCTCAAATTCCAAAAGGAAAAAAAGATATGGTCAAATTTCAGTTGTTTTAAAAAATTGGTTAAATCTGGTCAAACTACTTATTCAAGAAGTATTAATGTTGCCACATAATTATTCAAGAATATTAGTGTTACTAAATAATTATTTCAATTTTTTGAAATTTTGTCAAATCTGGTCAAACTATGGTTAAACTGTGGTCAAACTATGGTCAAACTTATTGAAGAAATATTAGCGTTACTTAATAATTACTGTTTTTTAGAATAATAGTTTCAAACTCAAACGGTGAAATGTGTGACTTCATGCTCAAGCTAAACTCCTGAGGGTTAATAGGATTGACATCCACTATTGTCAGGAAAATAACAAGTGCAGACTCGAAAATGAAGAAGAATAGAACCCGAAAGTTAAGCATGCTCGGGCTAGAGTAGTGAGAGGGATGGGTGACTGGTCGGGAAGTTAGATGATTTGGAATGAGTGATCCACACTTGAGCAGTTAAGAGAGGTGATTAGAGAATAAATCATCAAATAATTCAGAAAAATTAAAAATAAAAAAAAATCAAATTTTTTTTCCAAAATTTTCAAAAAAAAAATTCAAAAAAAAACCTTTAGTACCGGTTGGTAACACCAACCGGTACTAAAGGTCCCCCATACCAGGGCGTGAGCTCACGCACATGGTGGCACTTTAGCGCCGGTTCGTGCCGAACTGGTACTAAAGGGGGGGGGGGCTTTAGTGACCACACTTTAGTGCCGGTTATGGAACCGGCACTAAAGGCCCTTACAAACCGGCGCTAAAGCTCTGTTTTCTACTAGTGAATCCCTTCATGGGCACTTACGAAAGTGAGATCTGATAGAGAGATAGTAATATATTTTTGGTATTATGTAATATAGATGCAAAAAGTAAAGATGCAAATAAAAGTAGATTGAAAGAAAATATGATAAGAGATAGACCCGTGGGCCATAGGTTTCACTAGAGGCTTCTCTCAAGATAGCATAAGTATTACGGTGGGTGAACAAATTACTGTCGAGCAATTGATAGAAAAGCGCATAGTTATGAGATTATCTAGGCATGATCATGTATATAGGCATCACATCCATAACAAGTAGACCAACTCCTGCCTGCATCTACTACTATTACTCCACACATCGACCGACTCCTGCCTGCATCTAGCGTATTAAGTTCATAAGAACAGAGTAACACATAAAGCAAGATGACAGGATGTAGAGGGATAAACTCATGCAATATGATATAAACCCCGTCTTTTTATCCTCGATGGCAACAATACAATACGTGTCTTGCGACCCTTTCTGTCACTGGGTAAGAACACCGCAAGATTGAACCGAAAGCTAAGCACTTCTCCCATGGCAAGAAAGAACAATCTAGTAGGCCAAACCAAGCTGATAATTCGAAGAGACTTGCAAAGATAACTCAATCATACATAAAAGAATTCAGAGATGATTCAAATATTAATCATAGATAAACTTGATCATAAACCCACAATTCATCGGATCTCGACAAACACACCGCAAAAATAGATTACATCGAATAGATCTCCACAAGAGAGGGGGAGAACATTGTATTGAGATCCAAAAAGAGAGAAGAAGCCATCTAGCTAATAACTATGGACCCGTAGGACTGTGGTAAACTACTCACAACTCATCAGAGGGGCAAGGATGTTGATGTAGAAACCCTCCATGGTCGATTCCTCCTCCGGCAGAGTACCGGCGAAGGCTCCAAGATGGTATCTCGCGGATACAAGAGGTTACGGCAGTGGAAATTGTGTTTCATGGTGCTCCTAGATGTTTTCGTGGTCCGAAGGTATATATAGGAGGAAGAAGTACGTCGGTGGCCGCCCAAGGGGCCCACGAGACAGGGGGCGCGCCCTACAGTGGGGGGGGGGGGCCCTATCTCGTGGGGCCCTCGGAAGCTTCTTGACTTGCACTCCAACCTCTCCAGATCATGTTCGTTCCAAGAATCACGCTCCCGAAGGTTTCATTCCGTTTGGACTCCGTTTGATATTCCTTTTCTTCAAAATACTGAAATAGGCAAAAAAACAGCAATATGGGCTGGGCCTCCGGTTAGTAGGTTAGTCCCAAAAATGATATAAATGTGTAAAATAAAGCCCATAAACATCCAAAAGGGGTAATATAATAGCATGGAACAATCAAAAATTCTAGATACGTTGGAGACGTATCAAGCATCCCCAAGCTTAATTCCTGCTCGTCCTCGAGTAGGTAAATGATAAAAAGAGAATTTTCGATGTGGAATGCTACCTAGCATAATTCATAGTGTAATTTTCTTTATTGTGGCATGAATGTTCAGATCCAAATGAATACAAAATAAAAGTTCGTAATGATAAAAGAAATAGTGATACTTCAAGCATACTAATCAAAGTAATCATGTCTTCTCAAAATTACATGGCTAAAGAAAGCCATCCCTACAAAATCATATAGTCTGGCTGTTGCTCTATCTTCATCACACAAAGTATTTAATCATGCACAACCCCAATGACAAGCCAAGCAATTGTTTCATACTTTAATAATCTCAAACTCTTTCAACTTTCATGCAATACATGAGCGTGAGCCATGGACATAGCACTATATGTGGAATAGAATGGTAGTTGTGGAGAAGACAAAAAGGAGAAGATAGTCTCACATTAACTAGGCGTATCAACGGGCTATGGAGATTCCCATTAATAGATATCAATGTGAGTGAGTAGGTATTGCCATGCAACGGATGCACTAGAGCTACTAATATATGAAAGCTCAACAAAAGAAAACTAAGTGTGTTTGCATCCAACTCGCTTGCTCACGAAGACCTAGGGCACTTTTGAGGAAGCCCATCATTGGAATATACAAGCCAAGTTCTGTAATGAAAAATTCCCACTAGTATATGAAAGTGACAACATATGAAACTCTCTATCATGAAGATCATGGTGCTATTTTGAAGCACAAGTGTGGAAAAAGAGATAGTAGCATTGTCCCTTCTCTCTTTTTCTCTCATTATATTTTTTCTTTTTCTTTTTCTTTTTCTCTTTTTTTCTTTTCTTTGGCCTTCTTCTTTTTTTGGCCTTTCTCTTTTTTTTTCTTTTTTTTGTAAAGTCTGAAGTCTCATCCCGACTTGTGGGGGAACCATAGCCTTCATCATCCTTTCCTCACTAGGACAATGCTCTAATAATGAATATCATCACACTTTTATGGATTTACAACTCAAGAATTACAACTCAAAGCTAGAACAAGATATGACTCTATATGAATTCCTCTGGCGGTGTACCGGGATATGCAATGAATCAAGAGCGACATGTATGAAAATTATGAAGGTGGCCTTGCCACAAATACGATGTCAACTACATGATCATGCAAAGAGCAATATGACAAAAGTAATGTATGTCATGATGATGATGAACGGAATGGTGGAAAGTTGCATGGCAATATATCTCGGAATGGCTATGGAAATGCCATAATAGGTAGGTATGGTGGCTGTTTTGAGGAAGGATTATGGTGGGTGTGTGGTACCGGTGAAAGTTGCGCGGCACAAGAGAGGCTAGCAATGGTGGAAGGGTGAAAGGGTGCGTATAATCCATGTACTCAACATTAATCAAGAGACTCATGTACTTACTGCAAAAATTTAGAAGTCATCAAAAACCAAAGCACTACACGCATGCTCGTAGGGGGATAGATTGGTAGGAAAAGACCATCGCTCGTCCCCGAACGCCACTCATAAGGAGGACAATCAATAAATAAAATTGTGCTCCAACTTCATCACAAAGTGGTTCACCATACGTGCATGCTAAGGGAATCACAAACTTCAACACAAGCATTCTTTAAATTCATAATCACCCAACTAGCATAACTTTAATATTACTACCTCCATATCTCAAAACAATTATCAAGTATCAAATTGATCATAGCATCCAATTCACTTTCTATGATAGTTTTTATTATACCCAACTTGGATGCTCATCATTCTAGGACCAACTTTATGATCATAGCAAAAACCATGGTGTTCTAAAAGATTCTCAAAATAATATAAGTGAAGCATGAGAGACTAGCAATTTCTTCAAAATCAAGATACCACCGTGCTCTAAAAGATATAAGTGAAGCACTAGAGCAAAAACTATCAAGCTCAACAGATATAAGTGAAGCACATAGAGTATTCTAGCAAATTCTAACCAAATAGGCTTCTCCCAAAAGGTGTGTACAGCAAGGATGATTGTGGCAAACTAAAAAGCAAATACTAATATAATACATGACGCTCCAAGCAAAACACATATCATGTAGCGAATAAAAATATAGCTCCAAGTAATGTTACCAATGAACGAAGATGGAAGAGGGGATGCCTTCCCGGGGCATCCCCAAGCTTAGGCTTTTGGCTATCCTTGAATATCTTGGGGTGCCATGTGCATCCCAAGCTTAGGCTCTTGCCACTCCTTATTCCATAGTCCATAAAACCTTTACCCAAAACTTGAAAACTTCAACACAAAACTCAACAGGAAATCTTATAAGCTTCGTTAGTGAAAGAAAACAAAACCACCACATAAGGTACTGCCATGAACTCATTATTTATTTATTTTTGTGTTAAACCTACTGTATTCCAACTTCCTTATGGTTTATAAACCAATTTACTAGCCATAGATGCATTGAAATAAGCAAACAACACACGAAAAACAGAATCTGTCAAAAACATAACAGTCTGTAGCAATCTGTAACTAACGCAAACTTCTGGAACTCTAAAAATCATACCAAAATAGGACGTACTGCAAAATTTGTTTATTGATCAGCATAAAAAAGAATCAATGCAAAATCATGTTTCTGTGATTTATTGAATTGTTTCTCGTGAGCGCAAAGTTTCTGTTTTTCAGCAAAATCAAATCAACTATCATCGTAGTTTATCCTATAGGCTCTACTTAGCACAAACACTAACTAAAAGATAAAAACACATCTAAATAGAGAGTATAAGCAAGATGTATTGAATAAAAGCAAGGAAAAATATTGGGTTGTCTCCCAACAAGCACTTTTTTTAAAGCCTTTTTAGCTGGGCATTGAGATTTCAATGATGCTCACATGAAGGACAGGAATTGAAGCACAAAGAGAGCATCATAAAACATGTGACAAACACACTTAAGTCTAACATACTTCCTATGCATACGCATCTTGTAAGCAAACAAATTATCAAGGCAAACAAAAACTAGCATATGCAAGGAAGAACAAAGAGATGATAGCAATCTCAACATGATGAGAGGTAATTTATTAAGATAAAAAATTCTACGACCATATTTTCCTCTCTCATAATAATTACATGTAGGATCATAGGCAAATTCAACAAAATAGCTATCACAAAACATATTCTCAACATGATCCACATGCATGCAAAGTTGACACTCTTCCAAGATAGTGGGATTAACATTAACTAAAGTCATGACCTTTCCGAACCCACTTTTATCAAAAATATCATAAGATTGAACATCCTCCAAATATGTGGGATCTAAAGTTGACACTCTTCCAAACGCACTTTCAATATTATTGAAAATACTATTATCAATCTCATATTCATCATGGTGCTTAAATAAATTATAAGAAGAATCACCCCAATCATGATCATTGAAACAAGTAGTAGACATAGCTAAACTAGCATCCCCAAGCTTAGGGTTTTGCATATTATTAGCACAATTGACATCAAGATAATTTATAGTAAAATCATTGCAATCAAGCTTTTCATCGAAGGAGCTACCAAGTATGGGTGCAATAGCAATGATCTCATATTTAACATAAGGAACTATAGCAAATTCATCTTCATAAATATTGGCATCATGGCCACAAGAATAGAAAGTATCATGTTCATCAAGGGATATTTCAATCAAATCATCGGAATCATCATTATCTATAGACTCATGCATATCATTATTTTCTTCCAAAGCAACGGTCATTCTTTCAATAAATTCCTGGACATAGACATTATGAGAAAAGTTTTCATTTCAATATTTAAGTATGACGTAATTTTCAGACTTGTTGAGAGTAGAATCATACTTTTCAATCAAAGAAGCAACTTCATGAGCACCCTTAAAAATGACAAATTCTTCAATTTGTTTGATATCATAGTAACTATAAACACCCTTAGCATAAGAAGATAAGATTTCATTATCATTGAACTCACATAGGTAGGGAAGGTGTTTTTTAGGGTTCTTAGAGCAACAAGTAAAATCACAACTTTCACAAAGATTCCAAGCATAGCATAGCAAACTATTTAAATGATACCATAAGACCTTCCCTTTTTCAGACAAACGATGACGCACAAAGTGAGCATGCTCATCTAAAGATTTCCCATCAACTAGGCTAGTTGGGGTTTCAGCACGAGTGCATACGGATCGAAGATGATCCAAGTAGAACACTTTAAGTGGATCCATATCAATAAATTTTTAGCAAGCAAAGATGCAAGCACATAGAAGGCACATGGAGACACAAGCAAACAGAAAGGCAAGCGAAAGAGAGAGGAGATTGGGAAAGAGAGGGCGAATAAAACGGCAAGGGTGAAGTGGGGGAGAGGAAAACGAGAGGCAAATAATGTAAATGCGAGGTAGATGGGTTTGTGATGGGTACTTGGTATGTCTTGACTTGAGCGAAGACCTCCCCCGCAACGGCGCCAGAAATCCTTTTTGCTACGTCTTGAGCTAGCGTTGGTTTTCCCCAAAGAGGAGAGGGTGATGCAGCAAGTGTAGCGTAAGTATTTCCTTCAGTTTTGAGAACCAAGGTATCAATCCAGTAGGAGGCTCCTCAAAAGTCCCACGCACCTACACAAACAAACTGAGAACTCGCAACCAACACAATAAAGGGGTTGTCAATCCCTTCACGGCCACTTACGAAAGTGAGATCTGATAGAGAGATAGTAATATATTTTTGGTATTTTGTAATATAGATGCAAAAAGTAAAGATGCAAATAAAAGTAGATTGAAAGCAAATATGATAAGATATAGACCCGAGGGCCATAGGTTTCACTAGAGACATCTCTCGAGACAGCATAAGTATTACGGTGGGTGAACAAATTACTGTCGAGCAATTGATAGAAAAGCTCATAGTTCTGAGATTATCTAGGCATGATCATGTATATAGGCATCACATCCATAACAAGTAGACCGACTCCTGCCTGCACCTACTACTATTACTCCAAACATCGACCGACTTCTGCCTGCATCTAGAGTATTAAGTTCATAAGAATAGAGTAATGCATTAAGCAAGATGACATGATGTAGAGGGATAAACTCATGCAATATGATATAAACCCCATCTTATTATCCTCGATGTCAACAATACAATACGTGTCTTGCAACCCTTTCTGTCACTGGGTAAGAACACCGCAAGATTGAACCCAAAGCTAAGCACTTCTCCCATGGCAAGAAAGACCAATCTAGTAGGCCAAACCAAGCTGATAATTCGAAGAGACTTGCAAAGATAACTTAATCATACATAAAAGTATTTAGAGAAGATTCAAATATTAATCATAGATAAACTTGATCATAAACCCACAATTCATCGGATCTCGACAAACACACCGCAAAAAGAGATTACATCGAATAGATCTCCACAAGAGAGGGGGAGAACATTGTATTGAGATCCAAAAAGAGAGAAGAAGCCATCTAGCTAATAACTATGGACCCGTAGGTCTGTGGTAAACTACTCACAACTCATCGGAGGGGCAAGGATGTTGATGTAGAAGCCCTTCATGGTCGATTCCTCCTCCGACAGTGTGCTGGTAAAGGCTCCAAGATGGGATCTCGCGGATACAGGAGGTTACGGCGGTGGAAGTTATGTTTTGTGGTGCTCTTGGATGTTTTCGGGGTCCGTAGGTATATATAGGAGGAAGAAGTATGTCGGTGGCCACCCGAGGGGCCCATGAGGTAGGGGGGCGCGCCCTATAGGGGGGGGGGGGGCACGGCCCCCTATCTCGTAGGGCCCTCGGAAGCTTCTTGACTTGCACTCCAAGCTCTCCGGATCATGTTCTTTCCAAAGATCACGCTCCCAAAGGTTTCATTCCATTTGGACTCTGTTTGATATTCCTTTTCTTCGAAATACTGAAATAGGAAAAAAACAGCAATACGGGTCGGGCCTCCGGTTAGTAGGTTAGTCCCAAAATTGATATAAATGTGTAAAATAAATCCCATAAACATCCAAAAGGGGTAATATAATAGCATGGAACAATAAAAAATTATAGATACATTGGAGACGTATCAAGCATAATTTGTGCCAGGAGGATTCTTTGACTGGTCAAAATGGATGGATACGGAGCTATACGATCTCGTAGTGACCGTATAATCACCACATCACGTATAAGCTGCAGCCTTGGCGCTGGTTTTCTAGGGTTTGCACTCTTCGCACTCTCTCTCCAATATATATATATACATGCTGGAGCCTCAGCGCTTGTAGTTGCTCTCTTCAGCCTCTCTCACCCTCTCCGGAACTAAATAAGACTTCGTTGTCCTCTCTCTCTCTCTCTCAGCGCTTGTAGTTGCTCTCTTCACACTCTCTCGCCCTCTCCAGATCTAAACAAGACTTCGTTGGCCTCTCTCTCTCCCCTCACTACTGGTCAAAGAGCCGGCAGGATCCATCCGCCGGGGAAGGGAAGGGGGCTTAATGCTGTCGCAGTCAGCGAGGGAGGGAATCCACTACCGGTGCAGTTGCTCACTTTCACCCAGCGGCGGCGTGGGAGGGCGTCCGACCCCTTCTTCTTCGCCGCCATACAAAGTTTGGGCCGAAGGGCCTCCGGTCGCCCACCGAACCACACCCCAAGAACCTTAAGGTATAATTTACTTATTCCACATGCATTGCTCTAGCTGCATGTGGGCTTTTTCTGCTTCTGCACTCGAATCTAGGTGTTGGATCAAACAGGAAAGTAGTGGGGAAAGTTGTATACCATGAATCTAGGACGTGGTTCAAAGAGGAAAGGAGTGGGGGAAAGTAGTGGGGAAAGTTGTATAGCATGAATCTAGGACATGGTTCAAAAAGGAACGGAAGGGGGAAAGTAGTGGGGAAAGTTGTATCGCATGAACCTAAGAGGTGGTTCAAAGAGGAAAGGAATGGGGGAAAGTAGTGGGGAAAGTCGTATAGATTAAATCTAGGACGTGGTTCAAAGAGGAAAGGAAGGGGCGAAAGTACTAGTACAGACTGGCAATCCAGCACCTACGTTGGTCGAAAAGGGAAAACAATGACAAACGCAGTACGCACATATGTAACTAACTGATCTTTTGTTTTGGGGGACAAGGTTGTAGAGTTTGAGTAGGACTAGATTTGCTGCACTCACATAGGTAAAGGTGTCTAAAGATAACAAAATTGGGCCAACACAAATATGCTCCTTGGTTGTTTGTTCTTTGTTGCAACAGACTGTGCATCACCACAGTACATCGGTAGATGCACATGGTGCTGGTGCATCCACTGTCCCGTGCAACTCTTTAGCTGTTTTTAATCTAAGGCCCTGTTTGGTTAAAAACTCCCAAGTCCCTACCTGCTTGGTTCTAGGTACTAAACATGGACTAGAGGTTATTAAATAACATGCTAAAAGACCATGTTACCCCTAGTAATGAACTAATAGAGACAAGGTGCGATGCGTGGCAGGGGAAACTGTTGGAAAAAGTCCCAAAAAGACTCTCCCCCGGGGTCTTCTTTCTTTAGTCCCAAATGCCCACTTTTAGTCCCTAAAAGTCCCTCATGTTTGGTTTAGATGGGACTGACACGGAGTTTTTTTAGTCCCAACACCAAAATGTCCCTGTAAACAAACACCCTCTAATAATGCCGCTAGAAAATTGATGCAATGCCATAGTTAAAAGCAACTTACATGTTTAACGAATTTTATTGTTGATATAATCTCTATGTTAATATTAATCAATGCCGCCGTTTGAGAAATGCTATTGTCTTGCTTTCTTTCCCATTAAGATAAGGTAGATACTTCTTTTCATTGGCTTCTGTGTCATCCACCGTTATTGACCACTAGTTGTTTCCTTTGCACCTCTGTGTAAACATGGTTATCTACTTCACCCTGTTGCCATTGTGACTTTTGTTGCACTGTACAAAACACTTTTGTTTTAAGAGTGTTTTGTGTAGTTCAACCAAAATGTCACACCGACAATGTCTCTTGATTGCTTGAACTTAGTGGAACTTCACAAGAGGAGATCTTACCTCCTATCCATGTTGGCAAATTTGGTTCAGATCTTCTTCTTGTGAGTTGTTTGAATTCTGCATCATGATAGGTCAGTACTAGCCTTCTTTCACATGATTCTGAAGTGTGCTTTCATATGTTGTGCTACTTGTACGGTAATGTTGCTTGATTTTAGTGAACTGCACAAATGGAGACAAGACTTCCAATCTGTATGTGCACCGTAATATCCCATTGAGGTAAGATAATGATATTTCACAACTGTTGTTCTGTATTTTGCCACTTTCATCAGAAAAATAATGTCATTGTTTAGTGCTATACTTGTGCTCCCTAATTGACATGCCAAATCTTACATTGAAGGCGAAGCTTGTCTTTTATTGAACCAAGTGATGAAGGGGAAGAACAAGCGGAAGAAAAACAAAAATCAACTCCCGGTGCTGTAATGAAGCACTGGAACTGTGACGGCACAAGTAATGATATAGTTTTGCATCTTAATTTATTGATATGGCTGGAACGAGCAATTGTTTTGCCACTGATTTGATGCCACTCTTAATGTAATACGTAATAATCTTTACTTGTGCAAACAGTGATCTTCTTTGAAGATACCATATATTTTAGTGGAACTGCACAAGAAGATGTTGGAAACATTAACCTGATCGAGGAGTATATAGTAAGCATGGCCACCATAGTAGATAACAACAGATGGTTTCGAAGAAGTGCGTCACTTGTATGCTCTACACAATAAGCCTCCTGACATAGGTTGGTACTCGCCCAGTGATTTCATCCATATGATTGAGCTTTGTCATCTCTATTGGTTTTGTGCTACTGTTTAGATACTTTCATGAAAAAGTGGTATTGTCCTTGAGAAGTGCTTCATCTGTGTTGTTTTATATATTTCCTTTCCTTTTTTTCGAGCAAAACGGAATGCTAGCATTTAGTTGTCCTCTTGTCTTTGCACAACAGGATCATCCTCCACTGAAGAAGAATATGGAGTACGTGAAGTGACTAGTTCCGATTATGCCAGGATGAAGAAGCCATGTCTATCTTCTCATCAGAAGGAGCAGTTGAAGGATGGTTACATTACTCCCCACAAGACCAAACTAACTTTAGCTCAGAAGGACTGACAAATCTCCATTTTCTTGTGTGATGCACGAGTACAATGTTGTTCTAGGATTCTTTCCGGTGAGTTCCATTTTTCTAAAAGTGTACTCTACATGGACCATGTAGGTGCCTATTTAAACTAGCAATTCATAGTACAGTTTGCTTTATACTAATCACTTTTTTTGTATTTGTGAAAACGGGGGTGCTCAGCTTTATTTCAATGGGAACTGCACAAAATGTTCATGAATACATCGAATCATTCATTTCCACCACAAGAAAGGAGGTGCCGATAAGTTCAAGCATTGCAACATATAAGGGCGAAATCATACAAGCTACGCGCGAATTTGACTGATTTTGGTGGAACTGCACAAAAAGAACAGCTGGTTTATTTAGCACGAGGTTCCATGTCAATGTCCGAACCAATGGCAAACCCTGCCCATTCCACAGTCATAGGCATTTGATATTTTGGAATGGGACAACCTTGTCAAATTTTGCTCATTGATTTTAGCAAGAAACATGCCTTTGATATTTTCGAATGGGACGCCCTTTGCTGTCAGCAGCGTCAATCAATTTTTTCTTTATTCTTTACTTGTGAAGTAAATATTGGCTCTGACATGTGAATTACTGAGATGCATAATCATCGATTGTTTTGAATGTTCTCTATGAATTGCTAGGCCCGTGTGTTCGATTGCAATGTACAGAAACGCTAAAAAGCTGCTCAAACTCTTTGTACCCCTTCTGTTCCTTTTTACTTTGCACATTGTGAAAGTGCATACTTTTTTCTATAAGATTGGTCAAAGTAGAGATACTTTGACTGCAAACAAAACTTGTATGCAGAATAGAAAGGACCGGAGGGAGTACATGTGAAACTGCTGCAAATGAGGTGATCACCCTGGGAATAATGCTAGTACGTATTGTTTTGCATGTTCATCCATTGCCAGTGATACAAGAATTCGAACTAATCAAAATAAATTCATTCATACACGGTCGGATTTCATATAAACATGCCGGATTTCATTAAGTTTCATACATTCTTCAACTAAAAAGGGGTGCGCTGGAGGTATAATTAATTAACCAAAGCTACCCACCTATGTCCGACTGAGCCGAACAGAAGCTTTAGTGACTTAACTGCAGGTGCAGTTGCATAACTGGCATGTGGCCTATTGGGCCCACGTGTTAGTCAGCCAACTGCACCAGCAGTAAAGTAGAAGCAGCATCCTTCTCCAACATAGCTCTCTGAATCCACATCGCCGCCAAGAAGCTAACCGGCAGTCAATGGTCAACCTGCCTATCTTGGCTCTAACCGGAGGGTAGCAGCGATGGCCTTACTTGGACCCGAGCTGCGACGACCTACCGTGTTCTACTCTTCCTCGTTTTCTGTGTGGTGCGGCCTCGTTGGCAGCGGGGCGGGGCCTCGGCGGAGCTGATGATGTCCTTTGTCTCATTGCCGGCCGGCGGTGCCTTGGCGAAGCGGTGGAAATCCTCCCCCTCGTTGCCGGCAGGGTGGGGCCTCGTCTGAGCTGGCGATGTCCTCTGCTTCGTTATTGGCGGGGCGGGGCCTCGGTGGAGCCGGCGGTGTCCTCTGCCTCGTTGTTGGCACCGCGGGGCCTCGGCGGAGCAGGGCCTCGTCGATGCCAGCGGAGCGGGGACTCATCGGAGCCGGCATTGTCCTCTGCCTCATCCTCGGTCTCGCCAAATAGCGCCTCACCCGATTCATCACCCTCTTGGTAGGCGGCAGCAGCCTCCGCCAGCCGCATGCGGTACCGCCAGCGCTCGAGGCGGCCCTCGCGGGCGGAGCGGTATGAGTCCAGCAGTGCCTCCTGCTCCGCCCGCTCCGTGGCGATCTGCTCCTCCATCTGCAGGTGCTCCTAGAGGAGATGGTGGTTGTAGGTGATGTCGGCCTATGCCTCCCGAAACTGCTCCTCACGCATTTGCTTCGCCGAAGGTCATGGTGCAATGCACCGGCGAGGATGGTGTGGAGGAGGGGGTTGGCACCAGATCGTCGACTACCATGTTCTCCATTGGGATGTCGTCGTCCTCCAGCTGCCTGCCGGCTAGCCAGTCGACAGCAATGGCTGCCATCTCCTTGTGGTCCGTCGTCCGCCCGTCCCGAAGAGCGCTGGAGCGCGAGGAAGCCATGGTGGGCAGTAATGGTGTGGACAGGAGAAAGGGAACAGATGCGGATGACTGCGGCTATGGCCGCTGCAGTAGCTTATATAGCAATGGTGGGTGGCGGAGGGACGGACATGTGGCGCCAGAGTAGCCGCCTCGGTAACCGCATATCATTAATGTGGGCGGCAGATGGACGGACGGATGGCATTTATGTCCTATGAAGGCGGAGCAATCGCCTGCACCGGGAAGCGGGGCGGGCGCCACCGACTGTTTTGGGCGGAAAGCACGCGTGGGCAAGGAGATGACTTTACTTGGAGAGGATGACAATGGGGACCCACCAGCGCCATAGCCTTCATGTACGCAAGTTCCTCCTTATTATATAAAACTATAATTTTTTTGCTTCCTCCTCATTTCCTAACATCACGGTCCCACACCATTGTCAACCTATGTCGTCAATAAACGAGAGAATTGCACGAGAAGCTGCCGACAACTGGGACCAAGCAGCTCGAGCAGTATTTTTGTTTTTGAGGTGTGAGCACTGCAGAGTTTTTCTTGAGCGATGTTTAGCCCAGATATTATTTTTTTCTCCTCTGAACAACAAAGAAAACATCGCTCAGGTATTAACTGGGCGGGCTGTGGCCCGTCTAACCCAAGCCAGATATCCAGCCTAGATATTAATGTTTTTCAAGCTAACAATGGCTAGCCTAGCTATACTTTTTTAGGAATATCTAGGCAAGGTCAAGTTGTTATTCTCCGCCCTGCTGGGCTGCAAATCTTTCCTAGGAGGGATGCATTAGGCTTAACAAGAAAATGGGCTTTAAGAAATAATAAATGGGATGTAATTATAAAAACTGGGCAGTAACTATAAAAAAATGCACCAAACGCGTAATTACTTTATAAAATATTATTTTTGGATATCGAAAATTTTAATTTCATGAACTGTTGCGAGCGCAATGTTTCATTGGATTTTTACGTAATATAAGTTTATATTGAAATTGTATTTAATCAGACTAGAAATTTTGGGATAAAAATATTTCGGATCCCATCAAAATGTGGGAAATTTTATTGAATTCTGTTTTGAATGGTTGGTTGAAATGGGCAATACTTTTAACAAACTGTAAATGGGATGTAGTAAATTCCATTAGAATTCTAAAATGGGCTGCACATTCTTACAAATCCCAAATGGGCTATAAGTTCTCTACCACACACTTGTGGCCTTACTAAGTTGATGCATCCCCTAAAAAAGAGAGTTGACGCGTATGCAAGGCTTTGTCAACTTATAGTCAACACACGGTTCTAGGAGCAGTGGCCGTTGGATGTCCATCCAATGGCTACCGTGCTTCTTCTTCAATCTCGGATATTCTAGCTTTACTCGCCCAAAAAATGATTCCTCCCCCTGACATCTGGGGCGCCCCATTTCGGAAGCTGACCTGTGGGCCTACTAAGTTGACGCGTACCATGGGCTTTGTCAACTTAGTCAATATAAACGATTCTAGCTGCAGTGACCGTATGATGTCCATCCAACGGTTGTCGTGCTTCTTCAACCTCTGGTCTTCTTGCTCCAGCCGCCCAAACCAGCGCCAGTCGTGCCGCCTCCTCCTGCCTCTCGTGGCCGGTTGTGCTGCCGCGGAGGCCTCACCGCCCCTACTACTCCCACCACTGGCCAGGCCATCCCTCCACTCACCCAAAACCCTTGTTATTCTGCGGCGACGGCAGCCTCACATCGCAGCCGAACCAATGAACCCTCGTACTCCTCTCCTCGTGGGCATCCACTGCCCCGTCTTCCCCGTCTCCGTGTTGTCCCCTTCCTAGGCCTCGTCGTCGTCCACCGCCATGGTGCTCTCGGCGCGGCGTGGTCAACATGGTCAAGGAACGACTTCCATCGGACGTGGACTATATGTGGAGAGGCTGACTGCTGGGTCCACGGCCACAGCAAGGAAGTGCCTCCTTATTACACGGAAAATAATGATTCCTCCACCAGACAACAGGGACTCACCAGATGGGCCACTATATTATGTGAAAAAAACGTTTCCCCCCTGACTGCTGGGACCCACCAGCTACATCTTCACACGCAAGGAAGTGCGTCCGGGGAAAAAAGGCGCGCACGTGTCATTCTGGTCGCGAACGTGTACGTATATACTGGTCAACGTAGAGGCGCGCACGTGTAGTAGTAGAGGCGCACACGTGTCGTAGTAGAGGCGTGCACGTAGCATGTACACGTACTTATAGAGGCCAGGGTGCAAGAAAGAAAATATGGCCATGTACGTACATACGGGAGGGGTCTCAAACTACTCGCGAATACATACGGCCAGGACTCGTATACATGGCTGGGTCGGAACGGAGAAACTGCGTCATCGTCGTGTTCATGGGGAGGCAACGGAACGCGTGGGAGCCAACCTGCTTGGACGAAATAGGCGATGGAAACGAGGCCTGGCATACCGCAGAACGGAGGAAACGACCTTGTGTTCGACTGGCCACGTTCGAAACAGGATCCTGTTCATTGGGAGGGGTCTGGCATACCGCAAAATGAAGGAAACAGACTTGTGTTGGACCTCCTATGGTCAAAACGGGGTCCTGTTGATCCGGAGGGGTGTGGCGTACCGCAAAACAGAGGAAACGGACTTGTGTTGGAGCGCTACGGTCGAAACGGGGGTCCTGTTCATCGGGAGGGGTGTGGCGTACCGCAAAACAGGACTCCACATGATACTGTTAATCTCCACCGTCGACCTCCTCCAGCCTCCACGGGCTACTGTTCATCCACTGTCAACCTCCTCCAGCCTCCACCTGCGACTGTTCATCCACGGGCTCCTGTTCATCCAGTCTCCACCGCGCGCTACTCCACTGGCTACTGTTCAACCACGCCTCTCCATGGGCTCCTGTTCAACCACCCCTCCACGGGCTATTGTTCATCCACCCCTACACCGTCCACTATATATCTATCCATCCACGGGGTCGTACTGTTCATCCAGCCCTCCACGGGGTCCTGTTCATCCAGCCCCAACCGGCTCGATTGATCGGGGCCCTGTTCCTCCAGAGGCAACACCACGGGGTTCTATTCATCCACCCCCAATGCTCACTGTTCACCCCCCCTCCGCAACGCTCACTGTTCATCCAGACGCAGCATCGATCAGCCTCAGTTAGCAGCAGTAACGAAGGAATCGCTCGATCGGGTTCAGTTAACAACCATCGATCAATCGCTCGGGTTCAGTAACGCATAGCCTGCAGTGCAGTCGCTCGGGTTCAGTAGGCGAACGCCTCGCTCGGGTTCAGTTAGATCCCAACGCCTCGCACGCACACGCGTGCGTGTATGAGAGAAACTCGCAAACCTCCATGCATCGCTCGGCCGGACCACCCACCGTAACCGGGAACACCCTGATATTTTCCTCGCCCTCGCTTCTACCAGCGTCATGGACAGCCCATAGAATGTCATGCAGCTGCATCTCTAGCCCGCCCAGGATGAAAAGCCCATTTTCTGTCATGACTTTTTGTCATAGAAGTAGGAGCCCACCACATCTATGATGATACCAGGTTTTGTCACAGTTATCGTCATAGAAGTGTCATAACTATGACATATATTTTTTCGTTCTGCCCAAAATGTCACGGATGTGTCTTTTTTTGTAGTGAAGGTTATGAAACTGAAACTATGGTGGCACATCTTACTAAGTTGAAGGAAATAGCCTTGCTCATGATGAGAAGATTCGCTATTACTATATTCTCAAGTTATTTCCATTCTCATTAAAGGGTGATGCTAAACCTTGGTACAATACTATTACTCCTGGTTGTGTGCGTAGTCCCCGGGATATGATTTATTACTTCTCTGAAAAATATTTCCATGCTTATAAGAAGAGAGTCTCCCACAAGCTTGGGGGAGGCTTCTCCAATTGCTTAATCCTTTGCCTCATCATCCTCTTAACAAAAATGATATTTTGATATCTTTTATAATGAACTAACTAATGCTTCTAGGGATTTCCTAGATAGTTGTGCTGGTTGTGTTTTCAGGGAACGAACTATTGAGCAAGCTGAAGAATTATTGAGTAACATATTGAAAAATAATGATGACTGGACACCTCCTGAAACACTGCTTAAAGCCACTTTGAAGAAGAGGGGTATCTTATATCTCAATCCCGAAGATATGCAAGAGGCAAAGAAATCGATGAAGGAAACAGGTAATAAAGCAGAGGATGTTAAAAAATTATCACCTATTGAAGAAATACATGGGCTTGAAGCACCACCACCACCTAGGGTGGTAGAGGTAAAATCTTTAATGAAATTCAATGATAGTGATGATCCTCATAATAAGCATCCTAGCCAACGCCTTTATGAGTTTGATAATTACATTAGAAATCAAGATCACTTCAATGCAAATGTTATGAAAAAATTGAAATACAACTCTGACATGATTGCTCGCTTAAGTGACTTGTTATTTAGAATCTCAAATGATGTTAGAGGTGTAGGAGAGCATGCCTCTATGGTTCAAACTCAATTAGAACAAGTTGCTAAATCTCAAAGAGAGTTGCTTGATAAAATGAACAATAATATAAGTGACTTTGCTGTTAGAGTAGCAACTAGAGGAGGTAGAATGATTCGGGAACCACTTGATCCTGAGGGACACCCAAAGAGAATTGAACAAGACTCTCAAAGAATTAACACTGATGCACCTCATCCTTCTAAGAAGAAAAGTAAGAAGAAAAATGAAAGGACTTTGCATGCCTCTAGTGAACCTGAAGTAGAAAAACCTCCTGACAATGATAATGAATTTTCTATCTCTGAAGCTGAAACTCAATCTAGTAGTGAACACTCACCTTCTGACAATGTAAAAGATAATGATGAGGTTCATGAAGATACTCAAACTAATGGTAAAGAGCTAGACAGTGATGTTGAGATAGAACCAGTTGTTGATTTTGATAACCCACAACCCAAGAATAAAAGATATGATAAAAAAGACTTTGTTGCTAGAAAACACGGTAAGGAAAGGGAACCATGGGTTCAAAAACCTATGCCCTTTCCAATTAAATCAACTAAAAAGAAAGATGATAAAGAATTTAAACGCTTTGCTGAAATGCTGATGCCAGACTTTTTGCATACTAGCCTGACTGATATCTTAAAAATTTCTCCTTATGCAAAGTATATGAAAGACATCATCACCAATAAGAGAAAAATATCAGAAACTAAAATCTCCACTATGCTTGCTAAATATACTTTGAAGGATGGAGTACCTAAAAAACTTGGAGATCCGGGAATACCAACTATACCTTGCTCCATTAAAAGAAACTATGTGAAAACTGCTTTATGTGATTTGGGAGCTGGTGTTAGTGTTATGCCTTTCTCTTTATATAAAAGACTTGATTTGAATAAACTCACACCTAGTGAAATATCTTTGCAAATGGCTGACAAATCGACTGCCATACCTATCGGTATTTGTGAGGATGTGCCTGTTGTTGTTGCTAATGTTACTATTTTGATTGACTTTTACTTGAGATGCCCGAGGATGACAACATGTCGATTATCCTTGGTAGACCCTTCTTGGATACTACAGGGGCTGTTATTGATTGCAATAAAAGCAAGGTCACTTTTCATATCAATGGTAATGAGCATACGGTCCACATTCTGAAGAAACAATTCCATGTGAATGGTATTACTGTTATTGAAAAATCTCCGACAATCACTATTGGAAGTTTTCAGCTACCTGTACCTACTGTTAAAAAGAAATATGAAATGCTTATTGTTGGGGACATTCATATCCCCGGCAAGGTAACTTAGTGATTTACGATAGTTCTTCGGATTCATGCTAATCGAAAAGGATTGTTAATACGACTTGATAAACCTAATTAATGGATCATTTTTTAGAGGTATGAAGTTGATGAATTTAGTGAGCACTACCTTCCGCCTCTACCTTTTGTTTTCTGTTTTTAGTTAAATACAATAAAATGCCATGCCTTGTGTGTTTTTTGAGTTTCCCGTCCAATAAAAAATGACCCAAAAATAAAAGTTCTCATAATGCTCTGAAAATTTAATACGATTTTTTTTGAATATTTAATGATTTCTGGTGCAAATAATACCAGAGGGAGGTGCACCAGGTGGGCACAACCCACCTGGCCACGCCAGGACCCCTAGGCGCACCCTGGTGGGTTGTGGTCCCCACGTGGCCCCTCTCACTTATGTCTTCTTCCCACATCACCACATTCCTCCAGAAAAAATTCACCATTGCTATCTCTCTCGTGTTCTTCCTCCCGAAACTGCGGATTTTGATCTCTTTGCTCGAAGCTCCATTTCCGTAACTTTTTCGGGGATTGTTGCTTGGTATGTTACTCCTCCATGTGTCCAATTAGTTTTGCTTTAGTAGTTTATATTGTGAATAATTAGCTACTCTTGGTGCTGCTGTAGATGAGCTTGCATGTTGAATTCTTAGAGTTCTAAGTAGTTCGAATGCTTGTTATGGCCTTTGTACATCCATATGAGTAGTTTCTACCAATCTTGTGAAGTTTTGTTAACAAATTTTTGTGACCCAAAAATTTTCAGAAAATTGTACACAAACATTATGAACTTCTTTGGAAGGAGTTCTTCGAGGAGGAGATCCTTAGAGGCATCTTCTAGTAGCAGCTCCGTTCGACGGTCTTATGTTGAACCAAGAGGAAGTTCCATTCAAGATGCCGCCACCAAAACATGCTTATGGCCATGCAATTGTTATATGGTGAGTGTGGGAATTAAGGAGGAATTTGAGCAATATGTTCAAAATGCCGACCTCGGTCCCTACATTTCAGATAAGTGCAACCAACACCTCACTCTCACTGAATCATTTGCCAAAGGATTTAGATTCAATCCTCGTGATTCTAGGGTTTCATTTAAATTGTATGAAAATCCATTTACCATATCTTTAGAGAGATTCGCTCACGACTGCAAAATTCCATTCTGGATTTCGCTCGATGAACCGCCAATGTCTGAATTTGAGATATTCTTGACTAGTCTTTGCTATGGTGAGTCTAGGGGAGTGACGCAAGGCAGAATAAAGAGCATTCATTTTCCCACAATCCAGTACTTCGCATAATTTAATGGGAAATGTATTGTAGGCAAACAAGATTGTAGTACACTTTGTGCTCCAGACTTGAGCCTCATACACACGGCGCTCACTAGTGACAGAAGTTATAATCTTGGAGCAATTGTTGCACGTAGGTTGCAACAAAGCTCTGGTAGTGGATATTTTTATGGTGGAATTTATTTCACACATTTAGCAAGGGATTTGGGTGTTTCACCTTTGCCCTATGATCATATTTTACCCACGCAGTACCTAGACTTTGATGCTATGAAACATCATAAGATCCTTAGGGGTGAATGAGGGAGTCCTGGATTTGGGGGTCCTCGGACAGCCGGACTATGTGCTTTTACCAGACTGTTGGACTATGAAGATACAAGATTGAAAACTTCATCCCGTGTCTGGGTGGGACTCTCCTTTGCGTGGAAGGCAAGCTTGGCAATTTGGATATGTATATTTCCTTCTCCGTAACCGACACTGTCTAATCCTAGCCCCCTTCTGTGTCTATATAAAGCGAAGGGCTTAGTCCGCAGGACAACAACAATCATAATCATAGGCTAGCTTCTAGGGTTTAGCCTCTACGATCTCGTGGTAGATCAGCTCTTGTAATACTCATATCATCAAGATCAATCAAGCATGAAGTAGGGAATTACCTCCATCGAGAGGGCCTAAACCTGGGTAAACATTGTGTTCCCTGCCTCCTGTTACCATTAGCCTTAGACCCACAGTTCGGGACCCCCTACGCGAGATCCACCGGTTTTGACACCGACATTGGTGCTTTCATTGAGAGTTCCACTGTGTCATCACGATAAGGCTTGATGGCTCCTTCAATCATCCACAACGATGCGATCCAGGGTGAGGTTTTCCTCCCCGGACAGATGTTCGTATTTGGCGGCTCCGCACTGTCGGCCAACTCGCTTGGCCATCTGGGGCAGATCGATAGCTACGCCACTGGACATCAAGTCAGGTTTGGAAACCTGAATTACACTGCCAACATCCGCGGAGACTTGATCTTCGACAGATTCGAGCCTATGACATGTGCGCTGTCCTGTCACGATGAGCATGATTTAGATCTGCCATCGGGCGGTGTTCAAGAGAACGCACCTGCCGCTGCCCCAGCCTTAGATCCGGAGCAGATCGTGCCATCCGAGGATGGGTGGATAGACCCCGCCACGGAAGCTGCACACTCATCGGCAATAAAGCCGAACACGGACTTCTCCCCCAATGATGTCTCCATCACCGGACCCTCGGACTCGTCTCCAGTCGTAGGCTCCAGACCGCGCACATCCGTGCATATCGAATCTGATTGGGCACCGACCATTGAGTTTACCTTCGCGGATATCTTCCAGCACTTGCCCTTGGGAGACGTGCTAAATTCACTTAAATCTCTATCCCTGTCTGGAGACTCTTGACTGAACTATATCCGACCTAAGTGGGAAGCGGACGACGAAGAAATCTGTTTCCCACCCACCACCCACTTAATAGCCACTGTCGACAACTCAACCGACATGCTTGATTCCGACTCCGAAGACATCGACAGTATGGACTTTGATGCTGGAGAAGAACATGAACCACCGCCCACAGGGCGCTAGACAGCCACCTCATCATAATATATATACATGGTGGACACACCGAAAGTAAACAATGGCGAGGAACAGAAGGACGTAACGGAGGATAATCCTCTTGAGAAGCAACCAAAGCGCCGACGACGCCGCTCTAAATCCCGCCACAGCAAAAACAGCAATAACGACCCAAGAAAGAATAATACCCCAGACGATTCTAAAGGCAAAGATGACCCCATAGGCCCGGCGACGGAGCAGGATGAGCCAGGGGACGGCGAACATAGTCCGGGGCCGCTATCCGATCACAGCGATGCCGAGGGTAAAACTTATCAACCTATCTCTGTAGAGGAGAATAGTCCGAACGACGATGCATTCATCATCCCGGAAAAGCACTTGGCAAAAGAGAACCTCCGCAATAGGCTTATCGCCACCGCGAGGAGCTTGAAGAAGCAGAAGCAAAGGCTTAAGGCCGCGCAGGATACGCTCAACCACAGATGGAACAAAGTGCTCGACACTGATGAAAAATATGGCGGCGATCGCCACACAAAGAGTTACCCAAAGCGCAAGATGCTGCCCAAATTCGACGGCGAGGCCATAGAGCCGGTCCCGCCCAAAAACAATACGGCCGATCTGCCAGACCGACCACCACATGGCCGTGAAAAGGCGGCTAATGACGCCACACACAAGTCAGCACATGATTTACGTGAGCACTTGGAAAAAAAAGTCGGTAGGGTCAGGTCGATCTATGGATCTAGGAGGCGTGCTCTAGCGTAGGATCATGGCCACCAAAACGACTATACTGATCGAATACCAGCTCGGAATCAACACCGAACACTACAACCGTCGGAAGCATGCCATGACACATCTAAATACCGGGGTGCTGTGCACCCCCTGTGCTTCACCGTTGAGGTGCTGGATCATGAACTTCCAGAGGGATTTAAACCCGTAAAATAGAGGCATATGACGGAACGACAGACCCTGCGGTCTAGATTGAGGACTTTATTCTTCACATCCACATGGCTCGCGGAGATGATCTCCACGCCATCAAATACCTTCCCCTCAAGTTAAAAGGACCAACTCGGCACTGGTTGAAAAGCCTCCCAGAAAACTCAATTGGAAGTTAGGAGGAACTTGAGGACGCTTTCAGGGCTAAATTTCAAGGGACCTATATCCGACCTCCAGATGTAGACGATTTAAGTCACATAATACAACAACCCATAGAGTTAGCCGTTAAGCTTTGGAACAAATTTCTCACCAAGAAGAATCAAATCGTCAACTGCCCAGATGCCTAAGCCTTAGCAACTTTCAAACACAGTATCCGGGACGAATGGATCGCCAGACACCTCGGCCAGGAAAAACTGAGGAAATGGCAACCCTAACAAGCCTCATGACCCGCTTCTGCGCGGGCGAGGATAGTTGGTTGGCCCGTAGCGGCACCAGCGACCCAGGCACATCCAAAGTCAAGGATGGCAATGGGAAGCCGCGACGCAATAAAAACAAGTGTCGAAATAATGAAGACAACCCAGATAACATGGCAGTGAACGCCGGATTCAGGGTTTCTCGACCCGGTCAACGGAAAAAGCCATCTAAAGGCAGCAGAGATGGATCGTCTAGCCTAAACAAAATTCTAGACAAATCATGTCAGATTCATGGCGCCCCCGAAAAACCTGCAAATCACACCAACAGAGGAAGTTGGTTCTTCGAGCAGGCCGGCAAGCTAAACGCCGAACACAAGGGGAGGGAGATGCCAAGTGAAGACGAGGACGAGCACCGCCAGCCAAACACTAGGGGACAGAAAAAATTTCCACCAGAGGTCCAAACAGTGAACATGATTTACACCACACACATACCAAAAGAGGACGCACAAATGCGCACTCCGAGACGTATACACTGTAGAACCCGTCGCCCCCAAATTCAATCCATGGTCGGCCTGCCCGATCACTTTCGATCGCATGGATCATCCGACTAGTATTCGACATGGAGGTTTGCCTGCCTTGGTGCTTGACCCAATAATCGACGGATACCATCTCAGTCGAGTCCCCATGGACGGTGGCAGCAGTCTTAATCATATATATCAGGACACTGTCCGCATGATGGGGATAGACCCGTCAAGAATCAGCCTAAGAAATACCACCTTTAAAGGAGTAATACCAGGCGCAGAGGCCTGTTGCACGGCCTCTCTAACACTAGAGGTTGTATTCGATTCCCCCGACAACTTCCGAAGCGAAGAACTAATCTTCAATATCCCTCCATTCTGAAGTGGCTACCATGCACTACTCGGAAGAGCAGCCTTCGCTCGTTTTAATGTAGTTCCGCATTACGCTTATCTTAAGCTTAAGATGCCCGGTCGACGTGGCGTCATCACAATTAGCGGAAATACAGAGCGCTCCCTGCCTGCGGAAGAATACGTGGAGGCTCGAGCAGCCGAACCACTGACCAGGCTCTCCAACCCAAGTATCTAATCGGTCATCAAGACCACAGACACGACTAGACGTGTTCGGCGCATCACTATATGTAGTAATCCAGATAAACCTGAGCTTGAATAAACGGTTATACCCCCATATGCGGTGCTAGGGGCTTCCCGCACAAAAAGAATCCATAGTTCGGTTGGATCCTATTTATACTCAATAAATAGAATTGTAATGGTTCATTAAGAGTAACAAACTTTTGCACGGTCACACCATACTCTTTCACCTGGGCTTTTTCTTTTTTTCAGATGACCATGGTGCTACACCCTTCCAGGATACGACACAATGGAGACCAAGGCGCAGACGGGCAGCAGGGCCCCGTTCAAAGATTTCTTTTTAGATTAAGACCCTGTGTAAACCTTTTTTTCATCTCTTGTTGGTCCAAACCCTCTTGGTCGGTGTTATTGGCAAGTTTATTATTTGCCAATCTAAAATAGACGTTTCAAGGGCAGCAACCAATGTGTTTTTGAGAACTATGCTCTCATCACAGCCGCTCTCCCATCACACCAGACTAATGTGCGTATTCGGAAATTGAGAGATCATTATCGAGGGTGATACTCAGCCTAGTATATGTTTTAAAAGCCCGAATACCTTCGGGAGTGTTCGGCGTCGCGAGTTTGACCTTATATGCATCAGCTCCGAATCATGTCTTTGGTCAATAGTTGGGTTTGCCCGGCTCCCATGTTTTGCTACCTTACGTTCTGCTTTGTCAGCTAAGGTGGCACCGCGAGAACTACTAAGATTATGCCTTGATTCATCTGGATGAGCACCTCAGTAGAGAAAGCCGAAAACTGACTGTCATGATAAAGCGAGAGACTGGTCAACCACTCAATGAACCAGCGGAATCCTCGTGATTCCTCCGCATTAACGAAGGACCGGTGTCGGTGTCAAAACCGGCGGATCTCTGGTAGGGGGTCCCGAACTGTGCGTCTAGGCGGATGGTAACAGGAGACGAGGGACACGATGTTTTACCCAGGTTCGGGCCCTCTTGATGGAGGTAAAACCCTACGTCCTGCTTGATTAATATTAAAGATGTGTGTTACAAGAGTGGATCTACCACGAGATCAAGGAGGCTAAACCCTAGAAGCTAGCCTATGGTATGATTGTTGTAATGGTTGTTCGTCCTACGGACTAAAATCCTCCGGTTTATATAGGCACTGGAGAGGGCTAGGGTTACACAGAGTCGGTTACAATGGTAGGAGATCTACATATCCGTATCGCCAAGTTTGCCTTCCACGCCAAGGAAAGTCCCATCCGGACACGGGACGAAGTCTTCAATCTTGTATCTTCATAGTCTTGGAGTCCGGCTGACGATGATAGTCCGGCTGTCCGGACAACCCCTAGTCCAGGACTCCCTCAGTAGCCCCTGAACCAGGCTTCAATGACGATGAGTCCGGCGCGCATATTGTTCCGCATTGCAAGGCGGGTTCCTCCTCCCAATAATTCATAGAAGATTGTGAACACCAGGATAGTGTCCGGCTCTGCAAAATAAATTCCACATTCCACCGTAGAGAGAATAATATGTACACAAGTTCAATCTGCTGACGTATTTTGTGGCATGACGTCACACCACTACCAAGCCTTTACTTGAATCGTTTTTTATTATACCACCTCAGCGTGTTTAGCGAAGCGGTTTCCTTGGCACGTCTTGTCAAAGCAGAGATCGTGTTCCCCTTATTCCAGGATTCCCATCAATACGGACGTGGGTAACCCAACCGCGCCATTGATGGTGGCGCTTGGGGGATAAGGGAGTTTTACCAGGCCGGTGGGGACGCATAGTCTTCGTCCGCCCATATATAAGGGGATAAGGATCCACCTTTTTACCTACGCCTTCTTCCTCCTTTTCTTATCCGCCTTCGTGCACTCGAGCTCCAGCGCCCAGGTTCGCACATCTCGCCTCGACCTTCTCCAATCATGTCCGAAGCGGGAGGCAAGTGGATGGCCTCCTCTGTCACGGAGGGGCACATCGCGCACCGTCTCCCCAACAAGGGGCAGCTCATCCCCACCCCCAGGCCCCATGAGAGGGTGGTATTCCTTCCCCATTTCCTCCGCGGACTAGGCTTTCCACTTCATCCCTTTGTCTGGGGGCTCATGTTCTACTACGGCCTGGATTTCCACGATCTAGCGCCGAACTTCATCCTCAACATCTTGGCGTTTATCGTCGTGTGCGAGGCCTTCCTCTGCATCCAACCCCACTTCGGCTTGTGGCTCAAGACCTTTAATGTCAAGCCGGAGGTAGTGAAGGGCGTCCAAGCGAAGTGCGGAGGCGCCATGGTGGGTAAGATACCCAATGTCGTCTGGCTCGAGGGCGCCTTCGTGGAAACCATCAAGGGATGGCAATCGGGGTGGTTCTACATCACCGAGCCGCGTGACCCTAAATGGGTAGCGGCCCTCGAATTTATATCTGGAATCCCCACGCGGCTCACCTCTTGGAAAGAGAGTGGCCTGACCTGGAGCGATTTGGAGGAGCTGAACGGACTCCAAGCTTGTATCCAGAAGCTGGTGAACAAGAAGCTCAAGCTTGTCAACGTGGTCCAAGTCATGCTCATCCACCGGATTCTCCCGTGCCAAGAACGGGCATTTAAATTGTGGGAGTTCAATCCGGCACAACACCAAACCTTGAGCAGGCTCTTCGACACTAGGTACGAAGATGCCTGGAAGGTGCTCTTCAAGGGCGCCGAAGCTCCCGCATCCGCCACTGAAGATCGCGGATTTCGCTCGCAGCGTCCTGCTGACGAGGTAAGTGATTCTACCCCTTTACGGGACACTTGTCTTTAATAGTTCGACCTTACGCGGGATTTAATCTCCCCTTTCCTTTGACAGGACTGGATGAAGAAGGCCGAGCAGATTATCTGTCCGGCTCCCATGCCAGAAAACCCAGTAGACGCCCGTCTAGCGGGGCTGCTGGTTCCGGCACCGCATGTGGTGCCGGAGAAGAAGGCCAAGAAGGAGGCCACGGGTACTCGAAAGAGTTCCCGTTTTCAGGTGTCCGATGACTCCGAGGCGGACTCCTCCCCTGAAGGCGAGGAGGGGAAAGAAGGCTCTCCCCTAGAGGGGGGAGAGTGGAAGAGGAAGGCTTCCCCAACAGGGGAAGCCGAAGGGTCCAAGAGGGGAAGGACCCTTCCTCCGGACAGCTCCGCCAACACCAATGACGGCGACGAGGAGTGGCCCTCAAGGGCCAAGCCCCTGGCAAGATCGTAAGTGTCCGGATGCCTGAGTGATCTGTAATTTCTTTTTTGTGCCACGTAGTGTCCTTCTAATGCCGCATACTATCTGCAGCCCGACCGAGGAGGACCTTCCCGCTTCATCCAACGGGTCCTTGGCCCCGTCGGATGTAGATTCCATTCCGACCGCCTCCATCCCTCGTGATGCTGAGGACGCCGAGGTGGGATCCCAGGAGGGGACCCGCCAGGAGGGGGAGGCTCCGGAGGTGCCACAAGGCAACCTCCCGGACTTCGCGCCGGACTCCGTGCCGGAACCCGCAGTGGTTTCGGAGTCTGGCAGGCGGCCCCTTCGCAAGAAGGGCAAGACCGTGACACCGGCGGCCTCCGTCCAACCGGAGGCGCCGGACAACTTGTTGGAGGCGCTCAACGGCGCTTCCATCGAGGAAGAATACCGCACTATTATGAGTGCGGTGATTCAGAAGGTTCAGCTTTCCAAGAGCGGGCTGACCGAAGCTTGCAGCAGCCTTCTAACAGGCTTTGAGGTAAGAAGTTTTAAAATATGTAATGTGATACCGCATAGACAGTAGCCCCTGATGCTCGGTTCGGTGTTCGGAAAGAAAAACCGGACTGAGGATCTAAAAAAAGATATACGCAGGAGTGCTAAAAATTGTGTCAATATGGGTTTGCAGGCTACGCTGCTGACCTCTGCCGCACTGACTGCGGAGGTTGGTGCTTTGAAGCAGGACCTCGAGCGGTCCGAGCGAGAGCTCGGCCTTGCTAAGAAGCGGCTCGAGGACAAAGAAGGTGAGTAACACCACTTTGAAATTTGTACCTTACAGAAAAGGATTTTGGTTGCAATAGAAATAACAAGGATAACGTGGGTACTGCAGGGGCCACGAACGAGGTGGCAACCCTGAAGGAGGCCGTGTCCGCGGCCGAACGCAATGCGGCCGCAGAACGGGCGGAGCGAGAGAAGCAGGAGGCGCGGATGGCGGAGGTGCGGCAAGAGCACCAGGCTCTCATGGAAAAGCATGAGAGTTTGGAGCGCGACTCAAAGACTCGAGAGTCCGAGCTTGCCTCGGCTCTTGAAAGTGCCAAAGCCGCCAAGGCCGAGGCCCATAAGTCCCTCCAGGAGATTGAGGCGATAAAGTAGATAGCGGCGGGTAAGGCATTTTTCATGCAAAGCAAGCATGTGAATGTAAATTACCTGTTACTTACCCGAATTCAGAGCTCTCCAGGGGCGTTTGCAGATCTGCCTTGCAGCGTGTCCGATGCCGCCGCATTCTACCGGGCCGAGGAGGGGAGCTCAACGGAGAAGGTCTCCTGGTCTCAGTATGCTGATGCCAGACATCCGGTGCCCCCTAGCGACCAGCTGAAGCAGCTGGTCGAGCTCCACAAGGTAACCGAGCAGGCCAAGAAGGGCCTTATAGTCCGGCTGTGGCCTGGAAGGGCCATGCCTGGGAGCTACTTTGGCCTCGTGCGGCGGCTGGTGGATGCGTGCCCTTGGGTGGAGGTCATCAAGCGCTCCGCCTGCATTGAAGGTGCCTGTCGGGCCCTTGCCCGCGCAAAGGTGCACTGGGGCAGGCTGGATGCTGAGAGGATTCTGACGGACGCGCCGCCGGCGAGCAAGGAGTATCGTACGCCCGAAATGAACTATAAGACGGTCCTGAAGGGTGCCCGCAAGATTGCGGATGAGTGCCCTAGAGATGTAATTTTTGAGTAGACTCGCAGTGTGTTATCCTGTGCGCTGAAAACTTTGTTCATATGAACTAAGCAACGCTTGTTTGATTTAAAATATTACCTTCTGTTCGGCCGCTTATCAAATCTGAGAGATGGCAAGTCGTCGGCTTCAGCCCCCATGCCACGAGTGCTGGGGTGTTCGGGATAAACTTGAGCGCTCTTGTTCCCATTTTTGGGTCCATCTAGGGAGGCGCTCAACACAATGAACAAGGCAACCAGACTTATAATGCTTGAACAGTCTCATTTAGCCATAGAATTCTACAGTTTTAAATTTCGGCAAAGCCCCTAGTGTTCGAAAGACCGAATTCGGGGCGCTATCCACGCCTTGGCCGGACATAGCCGATTCCTCGCTCTAAGCGGCGTAAGTCTTTAAGGACTCGAAAAGACCTCTCGAACAGCGACCAGCTCTCGCCTTATCATGACGGTCAGTTTTAGCTTTCTCCACTGAGGCGTTAACCCAGCTCAACTAGGGCGCAGTCGCATGGTTCTCCCAGTGCTACCTTAGCCGACGGAACGGAACATAAGGTACCAAAACATGGGAGCCGGGCAAACCCAACTATTGACCCAAGACATGATTCGGAGCCGATGCATATAGTGCTATAAGTTCGGGGTGCCGCACTTGTGAAAGTGTTCGGACTTCACACCATAATGTTGGGAACATAAGCCCCTGGTGTATTCTGCCGTACTGAATTGTACGGATGCAAGATGTCATAAGTGAACATACATATATAAATAAAGGGAATGCAATTATATTCGAAAAATGATGCATTGTTTATTCGAGGAGTTCTGCAGTGAGTGCAGAACAATACAAATAGTGCGGTAAGCAAGGGTTTGGACTATTAGACATGTCCCCCACCAGGGATAGGCTGCGGAATGGTGTAATAAACAGATTTAATGCTCGTAATGGAGACCACCTGAGTGTTCATCGTAGCCCTGGTTCCTCCCTGGCTGTTGCATCGTGGGTTCGGTAGATCTATTGCTGGACAGGGCCTCTTGTAAACAGAGTCAATCATGTAAGGGCTGGGGTTGGAGCCACATTGCTACGCGTGCTCGGAACGCGCCAGGTGGTCTTGGTGTATGTTACTCCGGGAGCGTTTAATCCCGTCCAGTCTTTTAACGGCCGGACTCGAAAGTTGCCTTAAGAGGCTATTCTGAACTTCTACCGCGAGAGCCGCTGTGTGTTCCTCCGTTCGGAGGGAGCGTTTAGTGTTTCCATTGACCGTGATGACTCCACGAGGGCCTGGCATCTTGAGCTTGAGGTATGCATAATGCGGCACCGCGTTGAACTTTGCAAACGCGGTTCGTCCGAGTAGGGCGTGATAGCCGCTGCGGAACGGGACTATGTCGAAGATTAACTCCTCGCTTCGAAAATTATCCGGGGATCCGAAGACCACTTCCAGTGTGACCGAGCCTGTACAATTGGCCTCGACACCTGGTATGATGCCTTTGAAGGTCGTCTTTGTAGGTTTAATCCTTGAGGGGCCTATGCCCATCTTGCGCACTTTATCCTGATAAAGCAGGTTCAGGCTGCTGCCGCCGTCCATGAGGACTCTAGTGAGGTGAAATCCATCGATGATTGGGTCTAAAACCAATGTGGCGAATCCGCCATGGCGGATACTGGTGGGGTGGTCCCTTCGATCAAAAGTGATCGGGCAAGAGGACCATGGATTGAACTTCGGGGCGACTGGCTCCATCGCGTAGATGTCCTGAAGTGCACGCTTCCGCTCCCTCTTGGGTATGTGGGTTGTGTATATCATATTTACCGTCCGCACTTGTGGGGGGAAACCCTTCTGTCCTCTATTGTTCGGCGGCCGGGTCTCTTCCTTGTCGTCGCTATGCAGCCCCTTGTCATTGTTTTCGGCAATTAACTTGCCTGCCTGCTTGAATACCCAACAATCTCTGTTTGTGTGGTTAGCTGGCTTTTCGGGGGTGCCATGTATCTGGCAAGAGCGGTCGAGTATTCGGTCCAAATTGGATGGACCCGGAGTGGTTCTTTTGAATGGCTTCTTCCGTTAACCAGGTTTAGAGCCTCTGAATCCGGTGTTGACTGTCGTATCTTCATTGTTATTGCCGCTAACGCGGCGTTTATTTTTGTTTCGATGTGACCTGCCATTGTGGTCCTTAGTATCCGGACTGCCAGCATTTTTGCTGAGGTTGTTGCTGCGAGCTAGCCAGCTGTCCTCTCCCGCACAGAAGCGGGTCATGAGTGATGTGAGGGCTGCCATGGATTTCGGCTTTTCCTGTCCTAGGTGCCGGGCCAGCCACTCGTCGCGGATGTTATGTTTGAAGGCTGCGAGGGCCTCTGCATCCGGACAGTCGACGATTTGATTTTTCTTTGTTAAGAACCGTGTCCAGAATTGTCTGGCCGATTCATCTGGCTGCTGAATTATGTGGCTTAGGTCATCGGCGTCTGGTGGTCGCACATATGTGCCTTGGAAGTTGTCAAGGAATGCGGCTTCCAGGTCCTCCCAACACCCAATTCACTCTGTTGGCAAGCTGTTAAGCCAATGCCGAGCTGGTCCTTTAAGCTTGAGTGGGAGGTACTTGATGGCGTGGAGATCGTCGCCGCGGGCCATATGGATGTGAAGGAGATAATCTTCGATCCAAACCGCGGGGTCTGTTGTGCCATCATAAGATTCAATGTTCACGGGTTTAAACCCTTCAGGGATTTGATGATCCATTACTTCGTCTGTGGAGCATAGTGGGTGTGCGGCGCCTCTATATTGAGCAATATCACGACGTAACTCAAGTGAGTGTTGTCTGCTGTGTTCGGCTCGCCCGGAGTTGCTGTATCCGGCGCGACGGTAGTCGTCGTGGGTCGTGGGGCGCCCACGTGATCCGTAGATAGATCTGGATTGTCTTGCCTTGTCCTCCAATATGTCCCGCAAGTCCGGCGCATTCCCCCGTGGCTTCGTACTTTTCGAGAGGTGCCGGGGTACGGTTCTGATGGAGGGCCTAGATGCCTCTCTGTCGCGACCACGGGGTGGTCGGTGTGCCATATTGTGCGCTGGTGATCAAGGTTTGTACGCTTCCTCCTCTAGTCGGGGGAGCAACTTGCGTTTTGGGCAGCTTTTGGAGGGGCGTTCGAGTTCATACTCTTCGGCCGCGAGGACCTCGGTCCATCTGTCGGCCAGCAGGTCTTGATCAGCTTGAAGCTGTTGCTGCTTTTTCTTTAGGCTGTTCGCCGTGGCCATTAGCCTGCGTTTAAAACGCTCTTGTTCGACGGGATCCTCGGGCACAATGAGTTTGTCGTCATTGAGGCTTGCCTCGTCTTCGGAGGGAGGCACGTAATTTTCGTCCTCCTCGTCTGCCGCTCTCTCCTGAGGGCTGGCTACTCCGTCCTCCTGTGCTGAATCTTGCTGGAGGGGGTTGTCTTCGGCACTCTCTGGGGTGTTATTCTCTCCGGTGCCGGAGTCTCCATTCTTACTGTGGCGGGCTTTAGAGCAGCGCCGCTGACGTTGGCGCTTGGGTTGTTTCTTGGGGGAATCCGCCTCCGCTGCTTCTTCGCCGTCCCCATCCTTTGGGGTGTCCACCATGTATATGTCGTATTACGAGGTGGTCTTCCAGTGACCTGTAGGCGCTGGTTCTTGGTCGTCTCCGGCATCGTCGTCCATACCGTCGATGTCTTCGGAGTCATAGTCTAGCATGTCAGTTAGATCATCGACAATGGCTACAAAGTGGGTGGTGGGTGGGCTTTGAATTTCTTCGTCATCCGCATCCCAGCCATCCTGACCGCAGTCCGTCCAGGGTTCTCCTGATAACGAGAGATGTTTTAGCGAATTCAGGATGTCGCCAAAGGGTGAGTGTTGAAAGATGTCCGCATCGGTGAGTTCCATGATCGGTGCCCAATCGTATTTGATTGGTAGGGGCGCAGGAGGTTCGGAGTCTGGCAAGGAGTCCGGCGCCTCGGAGTCACGAATCATAAGGGACAAGGTTAGTATTCGGCTCCATCACCGTGGAAGTTGCAGCTCCCAAGGCGGTGTCCAGCCACCTGTCCTCGATCTGCGCGGTCAGCTCCAAACTATGGGTCAGAGCGGATTTATGTGCGGCCTCCAGGGTAATGTCCAACGGCAGAGCTAGATCATGCCCCTCGTGACAGTGCGGCACGCTCGGCTGTGGCTCGACTCCATCGAAGATCAAGTCCCCGCGGATGTCAGCCGTGAAGTTTAGGGTTCCAAACCTGACCTGATGGCCAGGGGCGTAGCTTTCAGTCTGCTCTAGATGACCAAGTAAATTGGCCCACAACGCGAAGCCGCCGAACACGAAGATCTGTCCGGGGAGAAAAGTCTCACCCTGGACGGCGTGGTTGTTGATTGAAGAAGCAATCAAGCCTATCAGTGACGACACAGAGGAACTCTCAATGAAAGCACCAATGTCGGTGTCAAAACCGGCGGATCTCGGGTAGGGGGTCCCGAACTGTGCATCTAGGAGGATGGTAACAGGAGACAAGGGACACGATGTTTTACCCAGGTTCGGGCCCTCTTGATGGAGGTAAAACCCTACGCCCTGCTTGATTAATATTGAAGATGTGTGTTACAAGAGTGGATCTACCACGAGATCAAGGAGGCTAAACCCTAGAAGCTAGCCTATGGTATGATTGTTGTAACGGTTGTTCGTCCTACGGACTAAAACCCTCCGGTTTATATAGGCACCGGAGAGGGCTAGGGTTACACAGAGTCGGTTACAATGGTAGGAGATCTACATATCCGTATCGCCAAGCTTGCCTTCCACGCCAAGGAAAGTCCCATCTGGACACGGGACGAAGTCTTCAATCTTGTATCTTCATAGTCTTGGAGTCCGGCTGACGATGATAGTCCGGCTGTCCGGACACCCCCTAGTCCAGGACTCCCTTAACCGGCTTCCCCGGTCACGTATGTATGCGCACCGTATTCGGATGAACACGGAAGTACCAGGGGCTATATAGTAGCCCCACCGTCAAACTCCTATGGCTAACTGAAAGTGTTAAAGCTATATAGTTCGATTGCCTTGTTCGCCGCGCTATCACCTCCTTAAACGGACAAAGACGTTGGATCAAGTGTGACCACGCGCTTTACCGAACACCCCCGCATTATATGCGCGGGGGTGAAGCCGACGACTGCAAACTTTGAGGTTATATACATACATACATAAACGGCCGCACAGAAGGCACTATAATAGTTTACGGGCAAAAGTATAAATACAACCTTTATCATCAAAATAGCATTGTTCTTACAATCAAGATACATGTCACTAGAACATGATACCCTTTGAGCAGTGGGCCTCTATTAAACAGGCACCTTCCAGGACTTCTTCAAAATAGTGCTCGGGCGAGTCCTGGCCTCCGGGCAGACCCCTGGTTGCAATATCAGTGGCCTCCATCTTTGCCCAATATGTCTTAACACACGCAAGAGCCATCCGTGCACCCTCTATGCACGTTGACCTCTTAGCAGCGTTGATATGCGGCACAGCACGAAGAAATCGCTGCACCAAACTAAAATAACTCTCCGGACTTGGTTCCTTCGGCCACAGATGATCCACGACAGCCTTCATGGCAAACCCGGACAACCTATGGAACTCATCCCACTCGGCCATTTGCTCATTCAACAGCAGCGGACGCCTTGGATTACTGAATTGCAACCAGAACAATCTTTGCACCTCATGATCTTTCTGATCTTTGAAATACTCTGTTGCATCAGCATCAATCTTTGCTAAATCCAAGTATGCATCTGCAGAACTCCACAGTTGATCAAGAGGGGCATACTTCGGATCGCCGAACTTCATCCGCAACAAAAAGGGCTTCCCAGCCGCGATATCTCCGGCTTGGCGAAGCTCCTCCCGCGCTGCTCTGATTTTCAGAGCGAGTTTCCTTGGCTGCTTCCAAGGCCTTCTTTAGGTCAACCGTTTTTGCTTGGCTTTCCCTTTCGAGGAGCTCATATCGGCTGGCAGCATTTTGCATCTCAAGAGCCATGTTGGCTATCTTCTCTTTGCTCTGGTGATGACCAGCCTGTTCGGCTTTTAACTCTTTGGCCGCCTTCAGGGCGGCCACATCACTTCTCCTGGCTTGTTCCTTGGCTCGGGCAAGTTCTGCCCGAAAGGTCTCCACAGTGGCAACTCCATCTGCAGTCAAAGCATATTATAGATACTAGCATCATGCTCCTCTTAATATTTGCTGACCACCCGAATATACACACCCTGTGCCTCGTCAAGCCGCTTGTTCATAAGTGTGCTGTCCTCATCAGCCACGTCAAGCTGCCGCCCCAATTCGGCAAAATCAGCAGTCCGGTCTGCCGCCGAACCCTCAGCCGCCTGCGCATGAAAGTAGCGCTATCATTACCTGAGACTATGATCCTCTTCTTGCCACCTCTGGACGGCAACCAGAGTCTCAGGGGCTACTATCTATACAGAGCACACCTAACGTGTGAAGTACAGTCAAAAATATATATATTACTTTGCGTACCTCCAAGCCTCTTAGTAGGCTCGTAAAAGCTTCATTCAACCCACTTTTGGAGGATGAGATCTGCTTCTGAGATAGCCGCTTGCTCCAAAAGATCCATCAATGTGTCCGGTTGTACACCGGATAGTTCCGGGCTTTTTCTGCTTCTCTCCTTAGGAGCCGAGAACCCCGGACTTCGGGCGGCCAAAGAGTTACCTTCTGGCCTTCGCGGATCAGGGGAAATTCTCCGCGATGACACCTCAGGGTTGTCCGTCTCACGAGGCGGGGAAGCAGGGGGAGGCGTTTCGCTCTCCATCATCTCCGGAAGAAAATCCCTCAAAGACGATCTTTGTGGAGAAGGGCTACTAGTCGTACTGCAAACCATATGTCTCGGTTGTTAATCTCAAAGAAAAAGAAGGATATATTTATCAAAGTGCCTTCATTCACTTACGGCTCGGTTGACGGCTGGCCCCCTTGTGGGTGCCGTGCGGTAAGGACGCCCTCCAGGGCAGGGCCCCCTGGTGAAGATTTCATCCCTTGTTTGGAAACCTCCGTTTCCAAGTCTTAAAGGCCTGTCCTTTTCTTCCAGTGGGGAGGGGGTGAGGGAGTCCTGGACTAGGGGGTGTCCGGACAGCCGGACCATCATCGTCAGCCGGACTCCAAGACTATGAGGATACAAGATTGAAGACTTCGTCCCATGTCCGGATGGGACTTTCCTTGGCGTGGAAGGCAAGCTTGGCGATACGGATATGTAGATCTCCTACCATTGTAACCGACTCTGTGTAACCCTAGCCCTCTCCGGTGCCTATATAAACCGGAGGGTTTTAGTCCGTAGGACAAACAACCATTACAACAATCATACCATAGGCTAGCTTCTAGGGTTTAGCCTCCTGGATCTCGTGGTAGATCCACTCTTGTAACATACATCTTCAATATTAATCAAGCAGGATGTAGGGTTTTACCTCCATCAAGAGGGCCCGTACCTGGGTAAAACATCGTGTCCCTCGTCTCCTGTTACCATCCGCCTAGACGCACAGTTCGGGACCCCCTACCCGAGATCCGCCGGTTTTGACACCGACATTGGTGCTTTCATCGAGAGTTCCTCTGTGTCGTCACTGATAGGCTTGATGGCTTCTTCAATCAACAACCACGCCATCCAGGGTGAGACTTTTCTCCCCGGACAGATCTTTGTGTTCGGCGGCTTCGCACTACGGGCCAATTTACTTGGCCATCTGGAGCAGATCGAAAGATAAGCCCCTGGCCATCAGGTCAGGTTTGGAAGCCTAAACTTCACGTTTGACATCCGCGGGGACTTGATCTTCGATGGAGTCGAGCCACAGCCGAGCGTGCCGCACTGTCACGAGGGGCATGATCTAGCTCTGCCGTTGGACAGTACCCTGGAGGCCGCACATAAATCCGCTCTGACCCATAGTTTGGAGCCGACAGCGCAGATCGAGGACAGGTGGCTGGACACCGCCTTGGGAGCTGCAACTTCCACGGTGATGGAGCCGAATACTGACCTTGTCCCTTATGAATCGTGACTCCGAGGCGCCGGACTCCTTGCCAGACTCCGAACCTCCTGCGCCCCTACCAATCAAATACGATTGGGCGCCGATCATGGAACTCACCGCTGCGGACATCTTTCAACACTCACCCTTTGGCGACATCCTGAATTCGCTAAAACATCTCTCGTTATCAGGAGAACCGTGGCCGGACTGCGGTTAGGATGGCTGGGATGCAGACGACGAAGAAATTCAAAGCCCACCCACCACCCACTTTGTAGCCATTGTCGATGATCTAACCGACATGCTAGACTATGACTCCAAAGACATCGACGGTATGGACGACGATGCCGGAGACGACCAAGAACCAGCGCCTACAGGGCACTGGAAGACCACCTCGTCATACGGCATATACATGGTGGACACCCCAAAGGATGGGGACGGCGAAGAAGCAGTGGAGGCGGATTCTTCTAAGAAACAGCCCAAGCGCCGACGTCAGCGGCGCCGCTCTAAAGACCGCCACAGTAAGAATGGAGAGTCCGGCACCGGAGAGAATAACACCCCAGCTCTAAAGCTCTAAAGGCCGCGCTAACAAGCCTCATGACCCGCTTTTGCATGGGGGAAGATAGCTGGCTAGCAAGATGCAGCACCAGCGACCCGAGTACATCCGAGATCGGAGATGGAAACGGAAATCACGGTGCAGAAAGGACCAGCACCGAAATAAAGAAAAGAGCCCAAAGAGCACGATGGTTAACGCCGGATTCAAAAGCTCGCGGCCGAACAACAAAACACTGCCCCTCAAGGACAACAGTGACGAGCTATCCAACCTGAACAAAATTTTGGATTGGATATGTCAAATCCACAGTACACCCGGGAAGCCTACAAACCACACCCACCGAGATTGTTGGATCTTCATACAGTCCGGCCAACTCAACGCCGAACACAAGGGGCTCGACGCGCCAAGCGAGGATGATGACAAACCCCACCAGCAGAGCACCTAAAAACAGAAGACTTTCCCACAAGAAGTCAAAACAGTAAACTCACTTCATGTGATAACACAAAACAACAATGCGGCACCCGCCAAAGTAGGTGTCGCACGGTCCACCCCAGCGGAACCCCGAGATTGGATGTCAAAACCAATTACTTTCGACCACCTGGACTATTCCAGGAGCATTCGAAATGCAGGATGGACTGCTCTGATATTGGATCCTATAATCGACGGACTGCAATTTACACAGGTCCTAATGGATGGCGGCAGCGACTTAAACCTGCTATATCCGGACACAATCCGCAAGCTGGGGGTAGACCGTACTACAATTCGACATAGCCACACTTCCTTTAAAGGAGTGGTGCCAGGCCCTCCCGCCAAGTGCACGGGCTCCCTACTACTAGAAGTTATGTTCGGGTCACCCGACAACTTCCGACGCGAAAAGCTAATTTTTCATGTCGCCCCATTCAAAAGCTGCCATCAAGCACTATTGGGACGTGAAGCTTTTGTCCGCTTTAATGCAATACCACACTATGCATCTCTTACACTTAAAATGCCTGGTCCACGCGGCATCATGTCATTAAAAGGTCGTTCAAGACCCCGGACACGGCTAGAACGAGTCTGGCATAAATAAACTAGGGGCTCCCTAGCCAGACACCCCTTTACAACGGGCTGTGCGTATGAGCAACAAGGAGCCAATAAAGGCTCAATTTCATTCATTTATGCATGCTCTGTTTTAAATACATTTTCGACACGATTTCTTTTTAAACCAAGTTCCTCTCTTTTACAGATGAACAGCGTGTTACACCCGTCCAGGATACCGCACAACGGAGACACAGGCGCAGACGTGCAGTAGGGACCCGTTGCAAGGATTCTTTTCAGATTAAGACCCTGCGTAAACCTATTTTACTGTCTCTTGTTGCTATACATCCCCTGGTTTCTCATCATAACCAGTGAGGAGGCTGACGTTTTGGCATCGGCCGCGTCAGAGGATCTTGCGTGTACCTGGACACTAGGAGCTTAGGGCATTGATCTGCCCGTTATCATAAAGACCGAACACCTCAGGGAGTGTTCGGCGTCTCGAGTTAGGCCTTATATGAATCAGCTCCGGATCATGTCTTTGGTCAAATGTTGGGTTTGCCCGGCTCCTGTGTTTTGCTGCCTTACGTTCCGCATCGTCGGCTAGCGCGGCACCAGGAGAACTACTGCGATTGTGCCCCGGTTCGGCCGGGTGAGCGCCTCAGTAGAGAAAGCCGAAAACTGAATGTCATGATGTAGCGAGAGACTGGTCAACCACTCGATCGACCTCAGGAATGCTTAGAATTCCTCCGCTTTGGCGAAGGACCGCTTCCCGGTCAGGCACACACGCGCCCCCAATTCGGAGAGCGCGGTGCCCCTAGGGGCTATATCGTAGCCCCACCTTCGAACTCCTATGGCTAAGTGAAAGTGATAAAGCATTATAGTCCGGTTGCCTCGTTTGCTACGCTATCACCTCCTTAATACGACCAAGACGTTGGATTAAGTGTGAAAACGCGCTATTTCGCAAACACCCCCGCACCATGTGCGTGGGGGCTGAAGCCGAAGACTGCCATCTTTCAGGTTATACACAAGTATACATCAACGGCCGCACAGGAGATGTTTCAATACTTGAACGCACGAGTACCAAAAAGCGCTGAAATCGTAAACATCGTTTTACAAACAAAAACGTTCACTCGAACATGACATTTTTTGAGCACTGCGACTCTATTACACGAGCACCACACAGAACTTCCCCAAAATAGTGCTCGGCGGGTAACCGGCTCTCGTCCGAACCCTGGGTCGCAACAGCGGTGGCATCCATCTCTGTCCAATGTGTCTTCACACGGGCAAGGGCCATCCGTGCACCTTCTATGCAAGCCGACCGCTTCATCGCCTTGATATGCGGCACCGCCCCAAGGAATTGCTGCAATAAGCCAAAATAACTCTTCGGTTTGGGCCTATCTGGCCAGACATGAGCCACGATATCCGTCATGGCAAGTCCGGACAACTTATTCAGTTCAGCCCACTCGGCCAGCCGATCGGTCAACGGAAGTGAACGCTCCGGACTATGGAATTGAGACCAAAACTGCTCTTCCGTCTTGTGATCCTTCTGACTTCGGAAGTGCACAACGGCATCTGCCGCACTCGCCGCTAAGTCCATATAAGAATCCTCCGGACCCCACAGCTGGCCAAGCTGAGCATACTTTGAATCCGTAAACCTTCCGCGCAGCAGAAAGGGCTTGCCAGCCACAATGTCTCCGGCCTGGCGCAGCTCCTCCTTTATAGCCCGCATTGCAGTACGGGCATCCTTGGCCTCGGCGGTGGCCTTCCCCAGGTCATCTTGCTCCGCTAGGCGTTCCTTTTCAAGAACGTCATTGCGGTCGGTAGCATCTTTCAACTTCATGGCCATTTCGGCCATTTCCTCCCTGCTTCGGCAGTGTGCAGCCCTTTCGGCTTTTAGCTCTTCGGCCGCCCTAGAGGCAGCCGCATCACTCCTTCTGGCTTGCTCCTTGGCTTGAGCAAGTTCCGCCCGAAGGCACTCCACAGCAGCGGCACCATCTGCATTGAACACACATGTTGTAAGGAGTGGGCTTCGGCTCCCTTACTAGGTGACCACGGAGAAAAAACCTACCTTGTGATTCGTCAAGTCGTTTATTGACCAGCGCGATGTCCGAATCCGCAACGTCAAGCTGCCGCTTTAGTTCGGCAACTCCATCTGTCCGGCTAGCCACCGAACTGTCCGCCACCTGCTTAGGAAAGGCGTAAATTAATACCTGGGATTTTGATCCTCGGCACGCTATCGTTCTCGACACCCTACCGAGTCTCAGGGGCTACTATCTATACAGGGCGCACTTTATGAGTAAAACTTTCAAAGGGTATGTCATTTTTACGTACCTCAGACCCTGCCAGCAAACTCCTGACGACATCACACAATCCGCCCTTGGCGGACGAAATTCTTTCAATCACCGTACTCATCAGTGTACGGTGACCCTCTGAGAAGGACGCCCTCTCAAGCGGATCCTTCAGCTCCACCGGCCGCACACCAGTTGGTGCCGAATTATTCAGCCCTGTCGGACTCGCAGATACCCTCCGTGATGACACTTCAGGCTCGTCCCCCCTATCCGACGGGGCGGCAGATGGAGGCGTTTCGCTCTCCATCATCTCCGGACAGAGTTCCCCCGAAGACGAGCTCATCTGAGAAGGACGGAGATCCGAACTACAAGGTAAAACTTAAGTTATCCTCAGAAGCACAAATAGGGATGTCCCTTATTTACAAAACTCCCTTATTTCTACTTAGGGCTCGTTGGAGGGCTGATTCTTTAGGGGAGACTGTGCGGCCGGAGCCTCTCCGTACGCAGGAGCCTCTAGTGAAGATCTCATCCCCCGCTTGGGGGCTTTGGCCTTCGAGTTTTCGGAGGCGGTCCTCTTCTCCCCCTGGAAGGAGGGATTCTCGATCCCCCCCCCCTCCTCAAAAGCCTCCTTGGTTGAGGCGGTAGTTCCTCTGTTCTCCCCTTCGCCTTCCTCTGAAGGGGCGACCTCCAGCATCCTGACCAGCACGGAATCCGGCGCGGTCTCTGGGAGGGGAGCCGGACACCGTATCAGTTTTGCTTGCGCTATCCACTCCTGTTTAGAGGGTAATTGGTCAGAAAGTGAATCATAGAAAGGCAAAAGAAAAAACAGTATGTCCGGACACGGAGCTACTTAATTGTGTATCCGGGCATTTGCATCTTAGGCCGGCATCCTCGGTCAATTCCGGGCACGCCTCTCGTGATCCGAAGAACAGTTTATACATCTCCACGGGTGTCACACCCATGAAGTGTTGGAGAATTCGTGGTCCCTCTGGATTAAACTCCCACAGCCGGAGAGGACGACGTTTGCAGGGCAGGAGACGCCTAATCAGCATGACCTGCATCACCACGGCCAGATCAATCTCCCTCTCCTGGAGGTCTTGAATCTGGCCCTGCAATAGGGGCACGTCCTTTGACGGCCGCCAGTTGAGCCCTTGGCTGACCCATGACACCAGCTGCTGCGGAGGGCCCGAGCGGAAGATGGGCGGCGGCTTCTGCCACTGCCCCTGGGAGCGGTTATGTATAACACTGCTGCTGCCACAAGCCGAGCTCCTCCTGAAAAGAGCCCTCTGGCCATGGAGCGTCGGCCCTTCTGCTTACAACCGCCCCGCCGCACTCTGCTTGACGCCCCTCGATCATCTTCGGCTCCACGTCGAAGGTCTTAAGCCACAAGCCGAAGTGAGGGGTAACGCGGAGGAAGGCTTCGCAAAAAACAATGAATGAAGAGATGTGGAGGATGGACTCCGGAGCCAAGTCGTGGAATTCCAACCCGTAGTAAACATGATCCCTCTCACAAAAGAATCCATCGGGAAGCCTAAACCCCGACGGAGGTGGGATACAAAAATGACATACTAATTGGGCTCGGGGGTGGGGATGACTTGCCCTTTGACGGGCAACCTATACGAAATCTCGTAAGACAGGTACTTGGCCTCTCGCAGCTTTAGCACATCTTCTTCCGTGACAGAGGAAGGCATCCACCGGCCCTGTAGGTCGGAGCCGGACATTGTTGAAGGTCCGAAGCGCTCGAATCTGGGGCTCTGAGTGTTGGAACTTGGGGCAAGGAGTAGATTCGATTGAGGATTGAAGAAAAGAAACAAGCCTTGGTCCCGTTATAAAGAAGGGGAATACCAAGAGCAGTCCCCATGACCGTTTGGGACTCGCCTCCGATAGAGGGGGCGGGGCAACGGGCGCGGTTGAGTTACCCACGCCTGTATTGATGAGGATCCCGGAATAAGGGGAACACGATCTCTGCTTCGACAAGACGTGCCAAGGAAACCGCTTCGCTAAACGCGCTGAGGTGGCATAATAAGAAACAATTCAAGTAAAGGCTTGGTAGTGGTGTGACGTCATGCCACAAAATACGTCAGCAGATTGGACTTATGTACATATTATTCTTTCTACGGTGGAATGTGTAATTTATTTTGCAGAGCCGGACACTATCCTGGTGTTCAAAATCTTCTATGAATTATTCGGAGGAGGAACCCACCTTGCAATGCCGAACAATATGCGCGCCGGACTCATCGTCATTGAACCCTGGTTCAGGGGCTACTGAGGGAGTCCTGGACTAGGGGGTGTCCGGACAGCCGGACTATCATCGTCAGCCGGACTCCAAGACTATGAAGATACAAGAATGAAGACTTCGTCCCGTGTCCAGATGGGACTTTCCTTGGCGTGGAAGGCAAGGTTGGCGATACGGATATGTAGATCTCCTACCATTGTAACCGACTCTGTGTAACCCTAGCCCTGTCCGGTGCCTATATAAACCGGAGGGTTTTAGTCCGTAGGACGAACAACCATTACAACAATCATACCATAGGCTAGCTTCTAGGGTTTAGCCTCCTTGATCTCGTGGTAGATCCACTCTTGTAACACACATCTTCAATATTAATCAAGCAGGACGTAGGGTTTTACCTCCATCAAGAGGGCCCGAACCTGGGTAAAACATCGTGTCCCTCATCTCCTGTTACCATCTGCCTAGACGCACAGTTCGGGACCCCCTACCCGAGATCCGCCGGTTTTGACACCGACAAGCACCCTTGTAATCGTGAGCATCATCATCATCAATATCAATGAAGCAGGAGGCTTTTACCTCCACCGTGAGGGTCCGAACTAGGTAAAATCTCGCGTCTCTCATCCTACTCAACCCCTCTCAAGTTACCACATAGATGCGTTGGTCTCACGACTATGTCCTCACACTAAGGACATCTGCTGTGACAAATACTCGATAGTTGGCGCCCACCATGGGCCCCGCGCATGATAGTGTTGTGGTCTTGGAGGGATCTTTTCTAGGTTTTAAGAATCTTGCAATATTCCGGATGAAAAAGAGCCAGCATAGAAGAATCTACATTATCTCTATGACAAACAGTCAGAACATCATAAGCGGCGAGAATTATTTCGATCAGAAGCGCAAGTCGCTGACCAAAATTAACATGGATTCGATCTGCTTGGTCATCGCTAGCTGCCAAAGACATAAGTTCCGCCGAACACAGCCGCTCGTGTCTGATATGGTGAGTTCTGACTATTGTTTTTTGCTTCTACAAGATCAAGTCTGGAGGCAGCAACCAGTACTACTCATATCAAGGATCAGATCAGAGTACAAGTACTACCTTTTTCTCATCACTTCAATGCATGAAGTTTGACAAAAAAACGAGGGAGGCCACAACCTGAAAGACACGGACTTGGATAGCTAAACTGACAACGACCGGGAGGAGGAGGAGGAAGTGGATTGTACTCAGATTCCTCAATGGCCATGCCTGCAATTTACTCTGCCGCTCCGGGCAGCTGCCATCGAGCCTGCCTTCACTGCCACCTTGGCTCACCTCACCCGCTTGGATTGACCTACCTCGCCTCTACCATTGTGGTCGCCGACGTGGCCTCAGTCCGTCAGCCGCCTCTGAGTTGACCTGCCGCTACTGCAATAAGCCTCAACAAGCCACCACGGCCCTTGCTGAGTCGCTCGGTGTCGGTGTCAAAACCGGCGGATCTCGGGTAGGGGGTCCCGAACTGTGCATCTAGGCGGATGGTAACATGAGACAAGGGACACGATGTTTTTACCCAGGTTCGGGGCCTCTCGATGGAGGTAAAACCCTACTCCTTCTTGATTAATATTGATGATATGGGTAGTACAAGAGTAGATCTACCACGAGATCAAAGAGGCTAAACCCTAGAAGCTAGCCTATGGTATGATTATTGTTCGTCCTATGGACTAAAACCCTCCAGTTTATATAGACACCGGAGAGGGCTAGGGTTACACAGAGTCGGTTACAATGGGAGGAGATCTGCATATCCGAATCGCCAAGCTTGCCTTCCATGCCAAGGAATGTCCCATCCGGACACGGGACGAAGTCTTCAATCTTGTATCTTCATAGTCCAGGAGTTCGGCCAAAGGTCATAGTCCGGTCACCCGGACACCCCCTAATCCGGGACTCCCTCAGTAGCCCCTGAACCAGGCTTCAATGGCGACGTGTCTGGCGCGCCAATTGTCTTCGGCATTGCAAGGCGGGTTCCTCCTCCGAATACTTCATAGAAGATGTTGAACACAAGGATAGTGTCCGGCTCTTCAAAATAAGTTCCACATACCACCTTAGAGAGAATAACATTTGACCAAATCTAATCTGCTAACGTATTCAGCAGCGTGACCTCATGCCACGGCCAAGCCCTCGTTAGAATCGTTTTATTGTCCCACCTCAGTGCGTTTAGTGAGGCGGTTTCCTTGGCACGTCTTGTCAAGGCAGAGATCATGTCCCCTTATTCCGGGATTCTCATCAATATGGGTGTGGGTAATTCAACCGCGCCATTAATCATGGTGCTTGGGAGATAAGCGAGTTTTACTAGGCTGGTGGGGGTACATATCTTCGCCCGCCCATATAAGGGGACAAGGATCCACTTTTTCCATTTACGCCTTCTTCTTCCTTTACTTATCGACCTCTGCGCAATCGAGATCCAATGCCCAAGCCCGCACTTCCCACCTCAATCTTCTCCAGTCATGTTCGGAGCGGGAGGCAGGTGGATGGCCTCCTCCGTCACGGAGGGGCACATCAAAAAGCTGAGGAAGGCCGGATACTTGTCCAACGACATCGCGCACCGGCTCCCAGATGAGGGACAACTCATCCCCACCCCTAGGCCCCATGAGAGGGTGGTGTTCCTCCCCCATTTCCTCCGCGGACTGGGCTTCACACTCCACCCATTTGTCCGGGGGCTCATGTTCTACTACGGCCTGGACTTCCATGATCAGGCCCCGAACTTCATCCTCAACATCTAGGCATTTATCGTCGTGTGCGACCCCTTCCTCCGCATTAAGCACCACTTCAGCTTATGGCTAAAGACCTTCAATGTCAAGCCAAAGGTGGTGGGCGGCCGGCAAGCGGAGTGCGGAGGCGCCATGGTGGGCAAAATGCCCAATGTCACATGGCTTGAGGGCTCCTTTGTGGAAACCATCACGGGGTGGCAATCAGGGTGGTTCTACATCACCGAGCCACACGACCCTGAATGGGAAACGGCCCCCGAATTCCGATCTGGCATCCCCACACGACTCACCTCTTGGAAAGAGACGGGCCTGTCGTGGCGTAATTCGGAAGAGGTGACCGGACTCCAAACCTGCGTCCAAAACCTGATGGACAAGAAGGTTAAACTCGTCACCGTAGTCTAGGTCATGCTCTTCCGCCGCATCCTCCTGTGTCAACAACGGGCTTTTAACTTGCGGGAATTCGACCCAGCCCAGCACCAAACTTTGTCCAGGCTTTTTGACACAACGCACAAAGATGCCTAGAAGGTGCTTGAGGGAGTCCTCGACTAGGGGGTGTCCGGACAGCCGGACTATCATCGTCAGCCGGACTCCAAGACTATGAAGATACAAGATTGAAGACTTCGTCCCGTGTCCGGATGGGACTTTCCTTGGTGTGGAAGGCAACCTTGGCGATACGGATATGTAGATCTCCTACCATTGTAACCGACTCTGTGTAACCCTAGCCCTCTCCGGTGCCTATATAAACCGGAGGGTTTTAGTCCGTAGGACGAACAACCATTACAACAATTATACCATAGGCTAGCTTCTAGGGTTTAGCCTCCTTGTTCTCGTGGTAGATTCACTCTCGTAACACACATCTTCAATATTAATCAAGCAGGACGTAGGGTTTTACCTCCATCAAGAGGGCCCGAACCTGGGTAAAACATCGTGTCCCTCGTCTCCTGTTACCATCCGCCTAGACGCACAGTTCGGGACCCCCTACCCGAGATCCGTCAGTTTGACACCGACATTGGTGCTTTCATTGAGAGTTCCTCTGTGTCATCATTGATAGGCTTGATGGCTTCTTCAATCAACAACCACGCCGTCCAGGGTGAGACTTTTCTCCCCGGACAGATCTTCGTGTTCGGTGGCTTCGCACTACGGGCCAATTTACTTGGCCATCTGGAGCGGTTCGAAAGCTACGCCCCTGGCCATCAGGTCAGGTTTGGAAGCCTAAACTTCACGGCTGACTCCGCGGGGACTCGATCTTTGATGGAGTCGAGCCACAGCCGAGCGTGCCGCACTGTCACGAGGGGCATGATCTAGCTCTGCCGTTGGACAGTACCCTGGAGGCCGCACATAAATCCGCTCTGACCCATAGTTCGGAGCCGACTGCACAGATCGAGGACAAGTGGCTGGACACCACCTCGGGAGCTGCAACTTCCACGGCGATGGAGCCGAATACTGACCTTGTCCCTTATGAAGCTCATGACTCCGAGGCGCCGGACTCCTTGCCGGACTCCGAACCTCCTGCGCCCCTACCAATCGAATCTGACTGGGCGCCGATCATGGAGTTCACCGCCGCGGACATCTTTCAGCACTCACCCTTTGGCGACATCCTAAATTCGCTAAAACATCTCTCGTTATCAGGAGAACCCTGGCCGGACTGTGGTCAGGATGGCTGGGATGCGGACGACGAAGAAATTCAAAGCCCACCCACCACCCACTTTGTAGCCACTGTCGATGATCTAACCGACATGCTAGACTATGACTCCGAAGACATCGACGGTATGGACGACGATGCTGGAGACGACCAAGAACCAGCGCCTACAGGGCACTAGAAGACCACCTCGTCATACAACATATACATGGTGGACACCCCAAAGGATGGGGACAGCGAAGAAGCAGCAGAGGCGGATTCTTCTAAGAAACAGCCCAAGCGCCGATGTCGGCGGCGCCGCTCTAAAGCCCGCCATAGTAAGAATGGAGAGTCTGGCACCAGAGATAATAACATCCCAGAGAGTGCCAAAGACAACACCCTCCAGCAAGATTCAGCACAGGAGGACGGAGTAGCCAGCCCTCAGGAGATAGCGGCAGACGAGGAGGACGAAAATTACATGCCTCCCTCCGAAGACGAGGCAAGCCTCAATGACGACGAATTCGTCGTGCCCGAGGTTCCCGTCGAACAAGAGCGTTTTAAACGCAGGCTAATGGCCACGGCGAACAACCTAAAGAAAAAGCAGCAACAGCTTCAGGCTGATCAAGATCTGCTGGCCGACAGATGGACCGAGGTCCTCGCGGCCGAAGAGTATGAACTCGAACGCCCCTCCAAAAGCTACCCAAAACGCAAGTTGCTCCCCCGACTAGAGGAGGAAGCGTACAAACCTTCATCACCAGCGCACAATACGGCAGACCGACCACCCCGTGGTCACGACAGAGAGGCATCTAGGCCCTCCATCAGAACCGTACCCCGGCACCGCTCGAAAAGTACGAAGCCACGGGGGAATGCGCTGGAATTGCGGGACATATTGTAGGACAAGGCAAGACAATCCAGATCTATCTACGGATCACGTGGGTGCCCCACGACCCATGATGACTACCGTCGCGCCGGATACAGCAACTCCGGCCGGGCCGAACGCAGCAGACAATGCTCTCTTGAGCTACGTCGTGATATGGCTCAATATAGAGGCGTCGCACACCCACTATGCTTCACAGATAAAGTAATGGATCATCAAATCCCTAAAGGGTTTAAACCCGTGAACATTGAATCTTATGATGGCACAACAAACCCCGCGGTTTGGATCGAAGATTATCTCCTTCACATCCATATGGCCCGTGGCGACGATCTCCAAGCCATCAAGTACCTCCCACTCAAGCTTAAAGGACCAGCTCGGCATTGGCTTAACAGCTTGCCAGCAGAGTCAATTGGGTGTTGGGAGGACCTGGAAGCCGCATTCGTCGACAACTTCCAAGGCACATATGTGCGACCACCAGACACCGATGACCTAAGCCACATAATTCAGCAGCCAGATGAATCGGCCAGACAATTCTAGACACGGTTCTTAACAAAGAAAAATCAAATCGTCGACTGTCCGGATGCAGAGGCCCTCGCAGCCTTCAAACATAACATCCGCGACAAGTGGCTGGCCCGGCACCTAGGACATGAAAAGCCAAAATCCATGGCAGCCCTCACATCACTTATGTCCCGCTTCTGTGCAGGAGAGGACAGCTGGCTAGCTCGCAGCAACAACCTCAGCAAAAATGCTGGCAGTCCGGATACTAAGGACCACAATGGCAGGTCGCGTCGAAAAAAAAATAAACGCCGCGTTAACGATGATAACAATGAAGATACGGTAGTCAACACCGGATTCAGAGGCTCTAAACCTAGTCAGCGGAAGAAGCCATTCAAAAGAACAACTTCGGGTCCGTCCAATTTGGACCGAATACTGGACCGCTCTTGCCAGATACATGGCACCCCCGAAAAGCCAGCTAACCACACCAACAGAGATTGTTGGGTATTCAAGCAGGCAGGCAAGTTAATTGCTGTAAACAATGACAAGGGGCTGCATAGCGACGAGGAGGAGGAGACCCGGCCGCCAAACAATAGAGGACAGAAGGGTTTCCCCCCACAAGTGCGGACGGTAAATATGATATACGCAACCCACATACCCAAGAGGGAGCGGAAGCGTGCACTTTGGGACATCTGTGCGATGGAGCCAGTCGCCCTGAAGTCCAATCCATGGTCCTCTTGCGCGATCACTTTTTATCGAAGGGACCATCCCACCAGTATCCGCCATGGCGGATTCGCCGCATTGGTTTTAGACCCAATCGTTGATGGATTTCACCTCACTAGAGTCCTCATGGACGGCGGCAGCAGCCTGAACCTGCTTTATCAGGATACAGTGCGCAAGATGGGCATAGACCCCTCAAGGATTAAACCTACAAAGACGACATTCAAAGGCGTCATACCAGGTGTCGAGGCCAATTGTACAGGCTCGGTCACACTGGAAGTGGTCTTCGTATCCCCGGATAATTTCCGAAGCGAGGAGTTAATCTTCGACATAGTCCCGTTCCGCAGCGGCTATCACGCCCTGCTCGGACGAACCGCGTTTGCAAAGTTCAACGCGGTGCCGCATTATGCATACCTCAAGCTCAAGATGCCAGGCCCTCGTGGAGTCATCACGGTCAACGGAAACACTGAACGCTCCCTCTGAACGGAGGAACACACAGCGGCTCTCGCGGCAGAAGTTCAGAACAGCCTCTTAAGGCAACTTTCGAGTCCGGCCGTTAAAATACCGGACGGGATTAAACACGCCCGGAGTAACATACACAAAGACCACCTGGCGCATTCCGAGCATGCATAGCAATGCGGCCCCAACCCCAGCCCTTACATGATCGTAAGACAAGCTCCCCGCATACATCATTACGCTTTGGACATACCTTGGGCATAGGGGGAGGGACACGACCACGACAGGCCCAGAGTGCGGCTCAACCACACTAGGGGCTCCTAAGTGTGTCGATGTTTTTCTTTCCCTTTTTTTATTATTCTTATTTTATCCACAGGACTCCGTTTACAAGAGGCCCTGTCCGGCAGTAGATCTGCCGAACCCACGATGCAACAGCCAGGGAGGAACCAGGGCTACGACGAACACTCAGGTGGTCTCCATTACGTGCATTAAATCTGTTTATTACACCATTCCGCAGCCTATCGCTGGAGGGGGACATGTATAATAGTCCAAACCCTTGCTTACCGCACTATTTGTATCGTTCTGCACTCACAGCAGAACTCCTCGAATAAACAATGCATCAGTTTTCGCTTATAATTGCATTCCCTTTATTTATATATGTATGTTCACTTATGACATCTTGCATCCGTACAATTCAGTAAGGCAGAATACACCAGGGGCTTATGTTCCCCGCATTATGGTGTGAAGTCCGAACACTTTCACAAGTGCGACACCCCGAACTTATAGCACTATATGCATCGGCTCCGAATCATGTCTTGGGTTAATAGTTGGTTTTGCCAGGCTCCCATGTTTTGGTACCTTTCGTTCCGTTCCGTCGGCTAAGGTAGCACTGGAAGAACCACTGCGATTGTGCCCCAGTTGAGCTGGGTTAACGCCTCAGTGGAGAAAGCTAAAACTGACCGTCATGATAAGGCGAGAGCTGGTCGCTGTTCGAGAGGTCTTTTCGAGTCCTTAAAGACTTACGCCGCTTAGAGCGAGGAACCGGCTATGTCCGGCCAATGCGTGGATAGCGCCCCGAATTCGGTCTTCCGAACACTTGGGGCTTCGCCAAAATTTAAAATTATAGAATTCTATGGCTAAGTGAGAGTGTTCAAGAATTATAAGTCCAGGTGCCATGTTCGTTGTGTTGAGCGCCTCCCTAGATGGACCCAAAAATGGGAACAAGAGCGCTCAAGTTTATCCCGAACACCCCAGCACTCGTGGCATGGGGGCTAAAGCCGACGACTTGCCATCTCTCATATTTGATAAACGGCCGCACAGAAGGTAATATTTTAAATCAAACAAGCGTTGCTTAGCGCATATGAACAAAGTTATCAGCACACAGGATAACACATTGTGAGTCTACTAAAAAATTACATCTCTGGGGCACTCATCCGCCATCTTGCGGGCACCCTTCAGGACAGTCTTATAGTACATTTCGGGCGTATGATACTCCTTGCCCGCCGGCGGCGCGTCTGTCAGAAGCCTCTCAGCATCCAGCCTGCCCCAGTGCACCTTTGCGCGGGCAAGGGCCCGACGGGCACCTTCAATGCAGGCGGAGCGCTTGATGACCTCCACCCAAGGGCACGCATCCACCAGCCGCCGCACGAGGCCAAAGTAGCTCCCAGGCATGGCCCCTCGAGGCCACAGCCGGACTATAAGGCCCTTCATGGGCTGCTTGGCTACCTTGTGGAGCTCGACCAGCTGCTTCAGCTAGTCGCTAGGGGGCACCGGATGTCCGGCCTCAGCATACTGAGACCAGAAGACGTTCTCCAGTGAGCTCCCCTCCTCGGCCCGGTAGAATGCGGCGGGATCGGACACGCTGCGAGGCAGATCTGCAAACGCCCCTGGAGAGCTCCGAATTCGGGTAAGTAACAGGTAATTTACATTCACATGCTTGCTTTGCATGAAAAATGCCTTACCCGCCGCTATCTTCTTTATCGCCTCAATCTCCTGGAGGGAATTATGGGCCTCGGCCTTGGCGGCTTTGGCACTTTCAAGAGCCGAGGCAAGCTCGGACTCTTGAGTCTTTGAGTCGCGCTCCAAACTCTCATGCTTTTCCATGAGAGCCTGGAGCTCTTGCCGCACCTCCGCCACCCGCGCCTCCTGCTTCTCTCGCTCCGCCCGTTCTGCGGCCGCATTGCATTCGGCCGCGGACACGGCCTCCTTCAGGGTTGCCACCTCGTTCGTGGCCCCTGCAGTACCCACGTTATCCTTGTTATTTCTATTGCAACCAAAATCCTTTTATGTAAGGTACAAATTTCAAAGTGGTGTTACTCACCTTCTTTGTCCTCGAGCTGCTTCTTGGCAGGCCGAGCTCTCGCTCGGACCGCTCGAGGTCCTGCTTCAAAGCACCGACCTCCGCAGTCAGTGCGGCAGAGGTCAGCAGCGCAGCCTGCAAACCCATATTGACGTAATTTTTAGCACTCCTACGTATATATTTTTTTAGATCCTCAGTCCGGTTTTTCTTTCTGAACACCCAACCGAGCATCAGGGGCTACTGTCTATGCGGTATCACATTACATATTTTAAACTTCTTACCTCAAAGCCTGTTAGAAGGCTGCTGCAAGCTTCGGTCAGCCCGCTCTTGGCAAGCTGAACCTTCTGAATCACCGCACTCATAATAGTGCGGTTTTCTTCCTCGATGGAAGCGCCGTTGAGCGCCTCCAACAAGTTGTCCGGCGCCTCCAGTTGGGCGGAGGCTGCCGGTGTCACGGTCTTGCCCTTCTTGCGAAGGGGCCGCCTGCCGGACTCCGGAACCACTGCGGGTTCCGGCACGGAGTCCGGCGCGAAGTCCGGGAGGTTGCCTTGTGGCACCTCCAGAGCCTCCCCCTCCTGGCGGGTCCCCTCCTGGGATCCCACCTCGGCGTCCTCAGCATCACGAGGGGTGGAGGCGGTCGGAATGGAATCTACATCCGACGGGGCCAAGGACCCGCTGGATGAAGCGGGAAGGTCCTCCTCGGCCGGGCTGCAGATAGTATGCGGCATTAGAAGGACACTACATGGCACAAAAAAGAAATTACAGATCACTCAGGAATCCGGATACTTACGATCTTGCCAGGGGCTTGGACCTTGAGGGTCAGTCCTCGTCGCCGTCGTTGGCGTTGGCGGAGCTGTCCAGAGGAAGGGTCCTTCCCCTCTTGGACCCTTTGGCTTCCCCCGTTGGGGAAGCCTTCCTCTTCCTCTCTCCCCCCTCCAGGGGAGAGCCTTCTTTCCCCTCCTCGCCTTCGGGGGAGGAGCCGTCTCGGAGTCATCGGACACCTGAAAACGGGAACTCTTTCGAGTAGCCGTGGCCTCCTTCTTGGCCTTCTTCTCCGGCACCACATGCAGTGCCGGAACCAGCAGGCCCGCTAGACGGGCGTCTATTGGGTTTTCTTGCATGGGAGCTGGACAGATAATCTGCTCGGCCTTCTTCATCTAGTCCTATCAAAGGAAAGGGGAGATTAAATACCGCGTAAGGTCGAACTATTAAAGACAAGTGTCCTGTAAGGGGTTGAATCACTTACCTCGTCAGCTGGACGCTGCGAGCGAAATCCGCGATCTTCAGTGGCGGATGCGGGAGCTTTGGCGCCCTTGAAGAGCACCTTCCAGGCATCTTCGTACCTAGTGTCGAAGAGCCTGCTCAAGGTTTGGTGCTGTGCCGGATTGAACTCCCACAATTTAAATGCCCGTTCTTGGCACGGGAGAATCCGGCGGATGAGCATGACTTGGACCACGTTGACAAGCTTGAGCTTCTTGTTCACCAGCTTCTGGATACAGGCTTGGAGTCCGGTCAGCTCCTCCGAATCGCCCCAGGTCAGGCCACTCTCTTTCCAAGAGGTGAGCCGCGTGGGGATTCCATATCTAAATTCGGGGGCCGCTACCCATTTAGGGTCACGCGGCTCGGTGATGTAGAACCACCCCGATTGCCATCCCTTGATGGTTTCCATGAAGGCGCCCTCGAGCCAAAAGACGTTGGGTATCTTACCCACCATGGCGCCTCCGCACTCCGCTTGGACGCCCTTCACTACCTTCAGCTTGACATTAAAGGTCTTGAGCCACAACCCGAAGTGGGGCTGGATGTAGAGGAAGGCCTCGCACACGACGATAAACACCGAGATGTTTAGGATGAAGTTCGCCGCCAGATCGTGCAAATCCAGGCCATAGTAGAACATGAGCCCCCGGACAAAGGGATGAAGTGGAAAGCCCAGTCCGCGGAGGAAATGGGGAAGGAAGACCACCCTATCGTGGGGCCTGGGGGTGGGGATGAGCTGCCCCTTGTTGGGGAGACGGTGCAAGATGTCGCTGGACAGGTATCCGGCGTCGCGTAGCCTTTCGATGTGCCCCTCCGTGACGGAGGAGGCCATCCACTTGCCTCCCGCTCCAGAAATGACTGGAGAAGGTCGAGGCGAGATGTGCGAACTTGGGCGCTGGAGCTCGAGTGCGCGAAGATGGATAAGCAAAGGAGGAAGAAGGCGTAGGTAAAAAGGTGGATCCTTATCCCCTTATATATGGGCGGACGAAGACTATGCATCCCCACCGGCCTGGTAAAACTCTCTTATCCCCCAAACGCCACCATCAATGGTGCGGTTGGGTTACCCACGTCCGTATTGATGGGAATCCCGGAATAAGGGCAACACGATCTCTGCTTCGACAAGACGTGCCAAGGAAACCGCTTCGCTAAACAATCTGAGGTGGTATAATAAAAAGCGATTCAAGTAAAGGCTTGGTAGTGGTGTGACGTCATGCCACAAAATATGTCAGCAGATTGAACTTGTGTACATATTATTCTCTCTACGGTGGAATGTGGAATTTATTTTGCAGAGCCGGACACTATCATGGTGTTCACAATCTTCTATGAATTATTCGGAGGAGGAACCCGCCTTGTAATGCGGAACAATATGCGCGCCGGACTCATCGTCATTGAAACCTGGTTCAGGGGCTACTGAGGGAGTCCTGGACTAGGGGGTGTCCGGACAGCCGGACTATCATCGTCAGCCGGACTCCAAGACTATGAAGATACAAGATTGAAGACTTCGTCCCGTGTCCGAATGGGACTTTCCTTGGCGTGGAAGGCAAGCTTGGCGATACGGATATGTAGATCTCCTACCATTGTAACCGACTCTGTGTAACCCTAGCCCTCTCCGGTGCCTATATAAACCGGTGGGTTTTAGTCCGTAGGACGAACAACCATTACAACAATCATACCATAGGCTAGCTTCTAGGGTTTAGCCTCCTTGATCTCGTGGTAGATCCACTCTTGTAACACACATCTTCAATATTAATCAAGTAGGACGTAGGGTTTTACCTCCATCAAGAGGGCCCGAACCTGGGTAAAACATCGTTTCCCTCGTCTCCTGTTACCATCCGCCTAGACGCACAGTTCGGGACCCCCTACCCGAGATCTGCCGGTTTTGACACCGACAGTGCTATTCAAGGGCTCCGAGGTTCACCCTCCCACTATCGAGGATCGCAGATTCTGCACGAAGCGCCAAGCCAGTGCGGTAAGTTTATTTTGCCCATCACAAGATATTCGTTTTTCATAGTTTGACTCTATGCGGGATCTAAGCTACCGTTCCTTTGGCAGGACTGGCAGAAGAAGTCCGGACAGATCGACTGTCCGGCTCCTTCGCCCGAAGGTCCGGCAGATGCCCGCTTGGCAAAGCTGCTGGTCCCGGCACCTCACGTGGTGCCAGAGAAGAAGGCCCAGAAGAAGGCCACGGGAACTCGGAAGAGTTCCCGGTGCCTGGTAGTGTCGGATTTCTCGTCCAAGGACTCCGAAGCGCGCTCCTCCCACGAAGGTGAGGAGGAGGAAGAAGAGGCCTCTCCCCCTCCAACGGGGGGAGGAAAGAAAGGATGGCCACCACGACAAGGGGGGCTGGAGGGTCCAAGAAGGGAAAAACCCTTTCTCCCGGACTACTCCACCAATGCCAACAACGGCGAAGAGGAGTGGCCATCCAGGGCCAATCCCTTGGCGAAATCGTAAGTTTCCGGATATCAGAATAACTCACGGTGTTCCTTTACGGCACAATATCTTCTAACGCTGAACATAATCATGCAGTCCGCCCAAGGCCAGGCTCTATGCTTCGTCGAGCGGATCCCTGGATTCGTCAGATGTGAACAGTCTTTCACTTCCGACTGCTACCTCCCCTCGCCCTACGGACGACGCCGAGGTGGAGTCCCAAAAGGGGACGAGCCAGGAGGAGGTTGCCCCGGAGGCGCCGCAAGGCGACCTTCCGGATTCCAGGCGCCAAGGTGTTAAAACCCCAAATGCCTCTAAGTTCGGCCCTGGACCGGACGCCTCACCGGAACCTTCAGCGGTTCCGGAGTCCGGCAGGCGGCCCCCTCGTAAGAAGGGCAAGCCTATGATGCCGATGACCCCCGTCCAACCGGAGGAACCGGACAATTTGCTGGAGGTGCTTAAAGGCGCCTCCATTAACGAGGAGCACCGCACTATTATGAGTGCGGTGGTCAAGAAGGTCCAGTCCGCCAAGAGCGGCTGACAGAAGCCTGTGCTAGCCTTCTAACAGGCTTCGAGGTATGTAACAAATATTACCGCCTAGACAGTAGCCCCTAATGCTCAGTTTGGTGTTCGGGAAGAAAAGCCGGACTGAGGAACTAGAAAGATATATGTAGGAGTCTAACATAAATCTGTCAATATGGGAATGTAGGCTGCGCTGCTGACCTCTGCCGCACTGACTGCAGAGCTCGATGCATTGAAGCAGAGCCTCGAGCGGTCCGAGAACGAGCTCGGCCTTGCCGAGAAGCAGCTCGAGGACAAGGAAGGTAAATAGTACCTGATGTTAGTATATAAAAAAATACCTGGTTGCAAAAAATGACAGGACCAACGTGAGTGTTACAGGGGCCACAACCGAGTTGGCGACCCTGAAGGAAGCACTGTCCAAGGACGAAGACAATGCGGCCGTGGAGCACGCCGAGCGAAAAAAATAGGAGGCGCGGGTGGCGGAGGTGCGGCAAAAGCTCCATACTCTTGTGAGGAAACACGAGAGATTGGAGCTTGACTCAAATTCTCGAGAGTCCGAGCTTGCCTCGGCTCTTGAGGGCACCAAATCCGCCAAGGCCGAAGCCCAAAAAGCCCTGCAGGAAATTGAGACAATGAAAAAGATAGCGGCGGGTAAGGCATTCTTTATGCAAAGCAAGCACGTGAAAGTAAGTTACTTGTTACTTATCCGAATTCGGAGCTCTCCTGGAGCATTCGCAGATCTGCCCTGCAGTGTGTCCGATGCTGCCGCATTCTACCGGGCCGAGGAAGGGAGCTCGACGGAGAAGGTGTTCTGGTCCCAGTATGCTGAGGCCAGACACCCGGTGCCCTTGAGAGACCAGCTGAAGTAGCTGGTCGAGCTCCATAAGGTAGCCGAACATGCCATGAGGGGCCTTATAGTCCGGCTATGGCCTGGTGAGGTCGTGGCCGGGAGCTACTTTGGGCTGGTGAGGCGGCTGGTGGATGCCTGTCCATGGCTTGAAGTCATCAAGCACTCCGTATGCATCGAAGGCGCCCGTAGGGCCCTTGCTCGTGCCAAGGTACACTGGGGCAAGATGGATGCTGATAAGCTGGTGACAGATGGGACACCGGAGGGGGGAGCATCGGAGGCCCGAGATGTATTATGAGGGCGTCCTGAAGGGTGCCCGCCTTGCGGCGAATGAATATTCCAAGGATTTGATTTTTGAGTAAACTCGTTCGTCTTTATCCTGTGCGCTGAAAACTTGTTCATATGAGCTAAGCAATGCTTTGTGAATTTAAAATATTACCTTCTGTGTGGCCATTTATTAAATCTGAGAGATGCGAGTCGTCGGCTTCTGCCCCCATGCCACGAGTGCTGGGGTGTTTGGGATAAACCTGAGCGCTCTTGTTCCCATTCTTGGGTCCTTCGAGGGAGGCGCTCAGCACAACGAACAAGGCAATCAGACTATAATGCTTTAGCACTCTCACTCAGCCATAGAATTCTATAATTTTAAATTTGGGCGAAGCCCCTAGTATTCAGAAGACCGAGTTCGGGGTGCTATCCACGCCTAGGCCGGACAAAGCCAGCTCCTCACTCTAAGCGGCATAAGTCTTTAGGGACTCGAAAACCTGTCAAACAGCGACCGGCTCTCGCCCTATCATGACGGTCAGTTTTAGCTTTCTCTACTGAGGTGCTTAACCCAGCTCAACTGGGGCACAATCGCAGTAGTTCTCCCAGCGCTACCTTAGTCGATATAACGGAACATAAGGTACCAAGACATGGGAGCCGGGCAAACCCAACTATTGACCCAAGACATGATTCGGAGCCGATGCATATAATGTTATAAGTTCCGGGTGCCGAACTCTTGAGAGTGTTCGGACTTCTCACACCATATTCTAGGGTACTTAAATCCCAGGTGTATTAGCCGTACCAAAGTGTGCGGTTGTGTAATGTCATAACTGAACATATTGAAAGAAAAAATGAATGCAATAATAGACAAGAGCTATGTATTGTTTATTAAAAGGCTGATGTAAAAGTAAAACGATACAAATAGTGCGATAAGCGAGAGATGGGATTGTTTAACATGTCCCCCTCCAGAGGCAAGCTACGAGACTTTATGTAAGACAAGTATTTAGCTCGTTATAGAGACACACCTGAACGTTCGACGTAGCTTGCTGCTTCCCTGGCTGTTGCATCGTGTGTTCGGCGATTGTACTGCCGGACAGGCTTTTTAGATAGTGGAGTCCTGAAAGTAAGAAAAAAGAAATGACAAAATTTGGAGGCTCTAGTGCGATTAAGCCGCATATTGGGCGTGCCATGGTTGTGCCCCTGCCGTTATGCCCACGGTACTTCCAGAGCGTAATTATGTACGCATAACACTGGTTTCACAGTTTCCCAAGGGTTGGGGTTGGGGCCGCACTCCTACGCTTGCTCGGAACGTGCTAGGCGGTCTTTTTGTAGGTTATTCCTGGCATGTTTGACGGTGTCCGGACGTTTAATAGCCGGAGTGGAGAACTGCCTTGAGAGGCTGCTTTTTACTTCTGCCGCTAGGGCCGCCGTATGATCCTCCATTCGGAGAGAGCGTTCGGTGTTTCCGTTGACCGTAATGACTCCTCGAGGGCCTGGCATCTTGAGATTGAGGTATGCATAGTGCGGAACCGCATTGAACTTTGCAAATGCGGTTCGTCCGAGCTGGGCATGATAGCCACTGCGGAACGGGACTATGTCGAACATTAACTCCTCGCTTCGGAAATTATCCGGAGATCCGAAGACCACTTCCAGTGTAAATGAGCCTGTACAGTTGGCCTCTACACCTGGTATGACGCCTTTGAAGGTCGTCTTTGTGGGTTTAATCCTTGAGGGATCTATGCTCATTCTTCGCACTGTATCCTGATAAAGCAGGTTCAGGCTGCTGCCGCCGTCCATAAGGACTCTAGTGAGGTGAAATCCGTCAATGATTGGGTCTAGTACCAATGCGGAGAATCCGCCGTGGCGGATGCTAGTGGGGTGGCCCCTTCAATTGAAAGTGATCGGGCAAGAGGACCATGGGTTGAACTTTGGGGCGACTGGCTCCAATGCATATACATCCCTGAGTGCATGCTTCCGTTCCCTTTTAGGGATGTGCGTTGTGTAGATCATGTTCACCGTCCGCACTTGTGGGGGAAAGCCCTTCTGTCCCATGTTGTTCGGCGGCTGGGGCTCCTCCTCGTCCTTGCTATGCATCCCCTTATCTCTGTTTTCGGTGCTTAACTTGCCTGCCTACTTGAACACCCAACAATCCCTGTTGATGTGATTGGCTAGTTTTTCGGGGGTGCCGTGTATCTGGCACAAGCGATCGAGTATTCGGTCCAAATTGGATGGGCCCGGAGTACTTCTTTTGAATGGATTTTTCCGCTGACCAGGTTTAGGGCCTCGAAATCTGGCATTAACTGCCGTATCCTCTGCATTGTCGCTGTTAATGCGACGCTTGTGTTTGTTGCAACGTGACCTGCCAGTGTTGTCCTTGCTATCCGAATTACCAGGGCTCTTGGTCATGTTATTACTATGCGCTAGCCAGCTGTCTTCTCCCGCGCAAAATCGGGTCATGACTGTTGTGAGGGCTGCCATGAATTTCGGCTTTTCCTGTCCTAGGTAACGGGCAAGCCATTCTTCACGGATGTTGTGTTTGAAGGCTGCGAGGGCCTCCGCGTTCGGACAGTCGACAATTTGATTTTTCCTGGTTAGGAACCGTGTCCAGAATTGTCTGGCTGATTCATCTGGCTGCTGAATGATGTGGCTTAGGTCATCGGCGTCTGGTGGTCGCACATAGGAGCCCTGGAAATTATCGAGGAATGCGGCTTCCAGGTCCTCCCAGCAACCAATTGACTCTGCTGGCAGGCTTTTAAGCGAATGCCGAGCTGGTCCTTTAAGCTTGAGTGGGAGGTATTTGATAGCGTGTAGATCGTCGCTGCATCCTTGATCCATACCGCAGGATCTATTATGCTGTCGTATGATTCGATGTTTACGGGTTTAAAACCCTCGGGGACTTGATGATCCATTACTTCATCTGTGAAGCATAGTGGATGTGCGGCGCCTCTGTACTGGGCTATATCACGACGTAGCTCAAATGAGCTTTGTCTGCTGTGTTCGGCCTGGCCGTATTTGCCATATCCGGCATGACGGTTATCATTACGTGCCATGGGGCGCCCACGCGATCCGCAGATCGATCTTGTTTGTCTTGCCTTGTCCTCCAATATGTCTCGCAGGTCCGGCGCATTTCCCCGTGCCTTGGTATAGCGGCGCCGGGGTCCGGCTTGAATTGATGTCCGAGAGGCCCCTCTGTCGCGGCCACGAGGTGGCCGGTCTGCCGCGTCATGCGCTGGTGATGTAGGTTTAGGTGCTTCCTTCTCTAATCAGGGTCGCAGCTTGCGGTTTGGATAGCTCTTTGAGGGGCGTTTGAGTTCGTATTCCTCGGCCACCAGGATTTCAGTCCATCTGTCGGCTAGCAAGTCTTGGTCAGCTCTAAGCTGCTGCTATTTTTTCTTGAGGCTGCTTGCCATGGCCATAAGCCTGTGTTTGAAACGCTCTTGTTCGACGGGATCCTCAGGCACGACAAATTCGTCGTTGTCGAGGCTTGCCTCGTCTTCGGAGGGAGGCATGTAATTATCGTCCTATACCTCTCTGTCTGCCGCTTTCTCATGAGGGCTGGTCTCTCCATCCTCCTTTGCTGAATCCAGCTAGAGGGGGTTGTCTTCGCCACAGTCCGGGGTGTTATTATTTCCCGTGCCAGAATCACTGTTTTTGCTTTGGCGAGATTTAGAGCAGCGCTGCAGACCCCGGCGCTTAGGCTGCTTCTTGGAGGGGTCATCCTCTGTTGTTCCATCGCCATCCCCTTATTTTGGGGTGTCCACCATGTATATGTCATATGACGAGGTGGCCTTCTAGTGCCCTAGAGGCGTTGGGTCTTGGTCGTCTCCTACATCGGTGTCCATACCGTCGATGTCTTCGGAGTCGAAGTCGAGCATGTCGGTTAAATCATCGACAGTGTTTACAAAGTTGGTGGTGGGTGGGGTTTGAATTTCTTCGTCGTCCGCATCCCAAGCTTGCGGGCCATAGTCCGGCCAAGGCTCTCCTGATAAAGAGAGATACTTTAGTGAATTTAGAATGTTGCCAAAGGGCGAGTGCTGAAAGATGTCCATTGCGGCGAACTCCATGATCGGCAACCCATCGGGCTCGGAAGGTTCGGAGTCCGGCATCTTGGAGTCACAAGCTCCGCAAAGGATAAGGCTGGTGCTCGGCTCGATCACCGTGGAGATTGTAGCCCCCGAGGCGGTGTCCAGCCACCCGTCCTCGATTGGCGCAGTCGGCTCCGAACTAAGGGTCGGAGCGGACACTGGGGCGGCCTCCTGGGCACTGTTCGGCGGCAGAGCTAGATCATGCCCACCGTGACAGTGCGGTGCGCTTGGCCGTGGCTCGAATCTGTCGACGATCAAGTCTCCGCGGATGTCAGCCGTGTAGTTCAAACATCCAAATCTGACCTGATGGCCAGGGGCGTAGCTTTCGATCAGCTCCAGATGGCTAAGCGAATTGGACCGCAGTGCAAAGCCGCCGAATATGAAGATCTGTCCAGGGAGAAAAGTATCACCCTGGACCGCGTTGTTGTTGATGATCGGAGGAACCATCAGGCCTAAAGATACGACACAGAGGAACTCTCAAAGAAAGCACCAATGTCGGTGTCAAAACCGGCGGATCTCGGGTAGGGGGTCCCGAACTGTGCGTCTAGGCGGATGGTAACAGGAGACAAGGGACACGATATTTTTACCCAGGTTCGGGCCCTCTCGATGGAGGTATAACCCTACTCCTGCTTGATTAATATTGATGATATGGGTAGTACAAGAGTAGATCTAGCACGAGATCAAAGAGGCTAAACCCTAGAAGCTAGCCTATGGTATGATTGTTGTTCGTCCTATGGACTAAAACCCTCCGGTTTATATAGACACCGGAGAGGGCTAGGGTTACACAGAGTCGGTTACAATGGGAGGAGATCTACATATCCGTATCACCAAGCTTGCCTTCCGCGCCAAGGAATTTGTCCCATCCGGACATGGGACGAAGTCTTCAATCTTGTATCTTCATAGTCTAGGAGTCCAGCCAAAGGTCATAGTCTGGTCATCCGGACTCCTCTGCTGCCGTCCCGCGCTGAGTCTCCAGACCGGCCCTCCGTTCCTCTGCTACAGGGTGGCCTCCGCACAAAAAGCTAGAGTCAATGACGACCTGGGGGAGGATCCGATTGGTCAAGCCTCCACGACTGGGAGAAGGACACGGCCACGGTTCGCAAGTGCTTCAGAGCCGCCCTCGGATCGTTCCGTCACCGCCATGGCTTGCCACGTCGCCAGCCCTGTGTCACCAAGGAACCTCCTAGTGCCACCCTCGGGTCGGGCCGCCGTCATGTTGGCCTCGTCCTCTGCTGCATCTCTGGCGGCGCCACGAGTTGCTACCAACTTTGTTGTGGCCGGTTTCAAGCCTTCGCCCCCGCAACCATGCCAAGTTGTCTCCTCGCCTCAAACGGGCTGGACTGTCCCTGAAGCCTCTTGTTGCGCCGCCCCGTTAACCCACTGTGGAGTGCCCTGCCTCGCCTCCTCTGCTGCCGTGGGTTTGCTGTGATCCGCCAAAAAGCCTCCACATCCAATGTGACGTGTTGCAAATCACCGTCTTGAGCCACCGCTGCCATTGAGAATCTTTGCCTCGCCTTGTCGGGTGCTTCTCCAGCGCCGGCCCTACGCATCGCTGAGCTCCCTTTGCTTGAAGCCGATGAGGCTATAACCCGTCGGGGGCCCCGTTGAATCACCGCTCCTCTCCGCCTTTGTCATGTTTTGGAGCCTTCGGGCCGGCCTGTACTGCTGCTGAGTCGGTGCTTCGGGTTGCCTCCATTAGTCGCACCTCGATTGAGGCGCCTGGAGTTGGCACGCTTCTGCTTCGCGTCGCCAGGGGCCACCTCGAATCGCCTCGTTCTGCCATAGGTGAGCCACCCCGCCTTGGAGTTGCTCAATTGACCCGCCAGCGCGGCCTTGAGCCACCCCTGCCCTGAAGCCGCCGGCCGTAGCTGCGTCTGCCTAACCCGCCCCTACTCAAGGCCCCGCTGCACCATACTGGCTGATGTTGTTCTTCTGCCATGATGGCTTACCCATGTGGATATATAAAGAAAAGTGGCCGGCTTCAAGCCGCTGCCTTCACTGTGGCCACTATGATGTTGCGCTGAGCCACCCCCGATCGGCGTTGTTCCGAGTCGCCGCACATTCTTTACAAGCCACCTCTACTTCATCATGCACGGTCTCGCCTCGAGAGGGCTTCACCGCCGTGGCGTGCCGCCTCCGCCGTGGCCTTGGGCGAGTGGTTAACTCGCTGTTGAAATTACTGGAGGTGATCAATGGATTAAATGTATGACTCCATCTATCATTCAGGTGAATCAGGTGATATCCATCTCAGTTTACTTTATTAGCATATTGTTTTTGTCAAAGAACAATCGCTTTGGTCTGTATGTTTTTATGCGCAGGACAATGATTCATTGCAAAGATGGTGCCATGCTGTGCCTATGGAGTATGCGTTAGCATCATCATGCACCGGCATCCGCGCCCGCTTGCTATTGAATGGGTGTACGCAAGCTGCTGCCTGGGAAGCTCGATCTATATCAACTTGCCGGGACCACGCCCGCGATTGACCCGCCCGTCCCTGCACCGATGGGGTTAACTCGCCCTTCTGCACCGGCTTACAATGTCATGGCTGACTAATATGTCTATGCCGCCTCTCATATTGCGGTTGGCTTACATCAACTCATGTGGGATCATTTATAACCCGCCGAGCTTCAACATATTACTGTGTTCCGCTATTCATACTGCCGCTTTATATCACAGTCAAGTATGAAAAATCACAAGACTACTCCTTGAGTCGTATGAAGACTCGAGGTCTACAATGCATGACTCGGCAGAATTGGCGGGTTTCAGTGAATTCAAGAAGTCCAGGCCATTGGAGGGAAACATAACCCAGCCCCGGAGGCTACTTCCCTATTGCCGAAAAAGTAAAGGACGTCAGAAAGTTTCCGGCTTAAAAAGAAGGATTCTGGTGCAAAATCCGGTTCAAGGGAAATCGGTCTCCCACAACGCTCTGAAGCTCTCAATATCCAGTTTAAAATCTCGGCTCCAGAAGAATTTCTCTCTTGCAAAGTTCGAGTTCTCAGAAAAAATTAAAGGTTTCCATGATGCGCGGTTCAAACATGGGTGTCCTACCTTATTGGCGTGTCATATTGTAAGTCACTTGGGGTCTTCCTGCTCATTGAGCATAGCTGTGACTACCCTCCTAATCCGGCATGCACGCCTTATTACAAATTACATGGGGGCTTCCTACTCAATGAGCATAGCTGTGACTACCCTCCTGATCCGGCTTGCACGCCTTCTTACATATTATGTGGGGTCTTCCTTCTCACTAAGCATAGTATGATTACCCTTTGATCCGGCTTATACGCCTTGCTGCAAATGACTTGGGGGCTTTCTACCAGGTTTAAAGGTTAATAAAGAGAACTGGCTACAATGTGCAGTTCAAACATAGGTAACCTTCCTTGATGGCTTATGATAGGTCACTTGGGGGCTTCCTGTTCAATGAACATAGCTATATTTACCCTTTTGACCGGCTTGGACGCCAGGTGTATTCACCAAAACTCTGAGTTATCCTTCCTTTGTATGTCGGCCACTCCGCCCAGGTAACCCTATAATGACCCGTCGTACACTTGATAGTCAATCTTATAAAGACCCTGAACTTGTCAAAGTTAAAATGGCGATTATTCATGCGAGGCTCGGTTTACCGGTTTGAATAGAGGATTAACTCAGTGGCTATGCGGCCCTTTGAACAACACTTGATGTTCAGGTTTCGCAGCCTATGAAAGCCTTGTTTTTCTGGTTTGTTATTTTATTTGAACATTGTTTGGGTTCATATTTTTTGTACCATATTGACATATGGTTTAAAATGATTCAGGCCATGTAGCCTTAATTCTTATGGCTCATATTTGAGCATATCTGGAGGGTTAATAACTCGGTCTGGCTTTGGACGATAAGTCACTAGTATGATGTGATTGTGCACTAGGAGTTTTGCACTCTAAGTTTTTTGAGCTATTACCTTTGCTGCATATGGCTCTGTAAGCCGGCAGTATGAATCGATTTCACAGGCCATTAACCTTGATTATGTGACTCATCATTGAGCATACTGGGATTGATAACCCTCCCTAATAACAGACTTTAAGTCGCCAGGATATTTTGCCTTGAGCAACTAGAATGATGATATTTCATGATTCCGGGTTGATACTGGCTCTAGGTTATAATTGTCAAGGCATCACCATGGTATTAATATACAGGTATGTCTTTCAATAATTGTATGAATATTTGGGGGTTTTGATAACCCGTCCTGGCTTGGAAGTTAAGTCACCAGTGTACTTTGATTGCGCAATTGGTGTTATGCGCTATGAGCCCTTGGGTTGTCAACCTCATTGGATATGGCGATGTAAGCCGGCGGTATGAACCAAATTCACAGGTATGTTTTGTACTTGTTATATGAAGATGTGTGGTTTGGTAACCCGCCCTGACTTTTGACGTTAAGTTACCAATATACTTTGGATTGCGCAATGGAATCATGCGCTTATAAATCTTTGGGTTGTCACCCTCACTGGATACGGCAATATAAGCCGACAGTATAAATCAATTTTACAGGTATGTTTTCCTATTTATATGAGTATGCGAGGTTTGATAACCCACCATGGTTTCGGACTTTATGTCACCAGTATGTTTTGGCTTGAATGGCCTTAGTTCTAGTGTTTAACATAATTGCATAGGACTATTATGTTTGGGTTGTTACCCACCCTGGCTTTTGATGTTAATTCGTTGTTTAAACTTTGTGCGGGACATGCAGAGTTATGACTTACATAAATGATTAAGCCCATCATCAAAGATTACAATTGGTGTTTCCAAAGGGTTATCTATTCTTGATTTTTACAAAGGCTATAAGCCGACGGGTTATAAAAATTCCAGCTTACAATGGATGTGCGTTAAGTCACCAACGGCCAAGAGCCGCCGGGTATTTAACTCTGGATTTACTTTTGACAGATAGAGTATTTTAATAGCTAGACTTGGCTAGATTTTCATTATGATATTGAATAATTGAGGTTTTCATACCGGGTTATTTTATTCAAATCTTGAATAGCCAACATGGCTGGAGTTTTATTATGGTTATCAACAACCAGTATTATGATTGAGGTTTCCAAAGTCGCTTCAGCGCAATGGCTATTATTTCTTTATCAATGGATATGATTTATTCTGCAATGGAATGAATAGTCCCGAGTCGCTGCAGGCACACAACCCGGCACTTAGGGGCTACATTATTCAAATTATGATTATATCAAGTATGTAAGTCCCATGTCGCTGCAAGCATGCACCATGGCACTTGGGTCCTAATCCAAAGTCATTAACTTGCCTCATTGAAGACCTGACCCATCACATAGTGATGAGCCGACCCTTTGGGGCTACTAATTGCTCCTGCCAAAGGTAACCCAGAACTTGGGAGCTACATCATATGGTGTTATTTTTTGAAGTACAAGTAAAATCCCAGCTCAGTATTATCTTATTGAGCCGGCCCTTGGCGGATACACACTGCTGCTTAAGTCTACATAATTAAATCTACAAAGTCCCGGTACATGTGGGCTACACATGGGAAATACAAATTGTTCAGTTTATGATTGGTGATTTACATGAACAATATGAATTTCTCCAAAGTTGCAGCATCTATATTAAACAAAGTCTTAAGCTATCACTACGTTATCATCTTAAGACTTGGGGGCTATAGGTGATATGCATATAAGGGAGGAACAACTTCAAATTCTCAGTTTTGAGCAAACCAGGTATTACATTATTATTGGATAAATCTGCAAAGTTTTTGAACCGGTGTCAGCATAAGAGTAACCCGGCGTCTGCAATGACCTGGCGTCAGCAACAATTATCACCCGGTGTCAGCAAGAATTATGACCCGGCATCAGCAACAATCATGACCCGGCATAATTTGTTTTATAACCTGACAATTCTGGCAATTATAAATCGGCAAGATCTACATCTTCAAGCCGGCTAAAAATCAGGCAAATTGACTATGAAGTTGGTCTATTGACCCGGACTTTCTAGAAGGAGGGAGTGACAAAGACTTAAGGATGATTATGTGTCGGCTCAGAAATTTTTAATCAAGAGCACAACCTGTCAAATTTGTTCTTATGATTATTTTGCAGGATCAATTTAACATGGATAAATCCAAATTAAACTGGGGGCTCATGTCGGGGATATACCCCACTGTATGACCCGGCCAGATATATGACCCGGCCGGGACTTGGAGTTTCATCGGTAACCCGCCTGAAGACTGGCGACTCACTGTCTGGTGACTCACTGATGATCCTAACAGCGGGTGAGATGAATGACAAGGCCCAAGGTCAAGAAGGTCGTCTCATATTATGGTGGGACGGCTTAAGAGGAAAGGCAGGATGAATATGTCTCTTACAAGGAAGCAAGACCCGGACTTGCATCCGGCATGTAATAGAAGATACACTAGTCCTAATCCTACTAGGACTCCACATGTAACCCGCCCCTCCAACTTATATAAGGAGGGGCAGGGCACCCCAAGAGGGAGAGGTTTTCACAAGTTGAGAAAGACAAATCAATAGCTCTCGAGATAGAGGTAGCGAAAGAGCACCCTTGTAATCATGAGCATCATCATCATTTATATCAATGAAGCAGGATGTAGGCTTTTACCTCCACCGTGAGGGGCCGAACCTGGGTAAAATATCGCATCTCTCATCCCGCTCAACCCCTCTCAAGCTACCACATAGATGCATTGGCCTCACGACTAAGTCCTCACGCTAAGGACATCTACCGTGACAAATCCACGATACCAGGCCCAAATTGCAAAAAGAACTTATAAATAATCAAACAAAAACTCATGTGGAGCAATAATCTTTACTTTATCACTTGGGAACCGCTACTAATGTGTATTGCATGGAAGATATTGGTAACTGATTTGTCGCGAAGTAAACAAGAAGGGTGCATGTGTAAAAATTTTGTTTACCTCTGTTTTAAAAACTTGAGCTCTGGCACCTTTGCAAATCACTGCTTCCCTCTGCGAAGGGACTATCAATTTACTTTTATGTTATGCCATCACCTTCTCAAATAAGCGCTAGAACCTGAGAGCACTGCTATCATGCTGATGCATTGTGTTGAACTAATGTTGGGTGCATCATGACTATATCTTTTCTACCATGAATTACAATGTTTAGTCGCTGCTTGAACTTTGGAGGTGCTCTACATTTATGTTTTGCGGTCTCAGAAAGGGCTAGCGAGATACCACTATTGTCATATTGGATCATGGTTGTTTTGACAACGGGTTTCTGTTTGAGATGTCTTATTATTGCTCACTAGTTGATTATGCCATTGATATGAGTTAATATAATTTTTAAGAGTTATTGTCGACGTGGTTAGTTATAATCTTTCTTGAAAACCTGGGTGCTATTTAAGCTTATTTATCGATACAAGAGCAAAAGAGTTCGTAAAAGTTTTTCTTATTCACTTTCAGTTTATCAACTGAATTGCTTGAGGACAAGCAAAGGTTTAAGCTTGAGGGAGTTGATACGTCTCTGTCGTATCTACGTTTCCTAACACTTTTCCTCTTGTTTTGGAATCTAATTTGCATGATTTGAATAAAACTAACCCGGACCGACGTTGTTTTCAGCAGAACTACCATGTCGTTATTTTTGTGCAGAAATAAAGGTTCTCGGCATCACTACAAAAAAAAGACACATCCGTGACATTTTGGGCCGAACGAATTTTTTTCTGTCATACATATGACACTTATATGACGATAATTGTGACAAAACCCGGTATCATCATAGATGTGGTGGGCTCCTACTTCTGTGCCAAAAAATCATGACAGAAAATGGGCTTTTCGTCCTGGGCGGGCCGGAGATGTAGCTGCATGACATTCTTTGGGTCGTCCATGATGGAAAAAACCGTGGTAAAAGCGAGGGCGAGGAAAATTTCGGGGAGTTCCCGGTTACGGTCAATGGCTATTAACTGAACCCGATCGAGCGATTCCTTCGCTACTGTTGCTAACTGAACCCGATCGATTGGATGAAAAGTGAGCGTTGCACGGGGGGGGGGGGGGGGGGTTGGGTGAACAGTGAGCAGCGACGTTGCCTCTGGATGAACAGGACCCTGTGGTGTGGAGGGCTGGATGAACAATAGACGATGGAGGGGTGCCCGTGGAGGGGTGGTTGAACAGGACCTCGTGGTGTGGTGGAGGGCTGGATGAACAGTAGACGGTGGAGGGGTGCCCGTGGAGGGGTGGTTGAACAGTAGCCAGTGGAGTAGCGCGTGGTGGAGGCTGGATGAACAGGAGCCCATTGATGAGCAGTCGCAGGTGGAGGCTGGAGGAGGTCGACGGTGGATGAATAGTACCCCGTGGAGGCTAGAGGAGGTCGACGGTGGAGATGAACAGTATCCCGTGGAGTCCTGTTTTGCAGTACGCCACACCCCTCCCAATGAACTTGACCCCCGTTTCGACCGTAGCGCTCCAACACATGTCCGTTTCATCCATTTTGCTGTACGCCACACCCCTCCCGATCAACAGGACCCCCGTTTCGACCGTAGGAGGACTGTTTCTTCCGTTTTGCAGTACGCCACACTCTCCCGATCAACAGGACTCCCGTTTCAACCGTAGGAGGTCTGTTTCCTCCATTTTGCGGTATGCCACACCCCTCCCGATCAACAGGACCCCCATTTCAACCGTAGGAGGTCCGTTTCCTTCGTTTTCGGTACGCCAGACCCCTCCCGAACAACAGGACCCCATTCCGAATGTGGGAGGTCCGTTTCCTCCGTTCTGCTGTATGCCAGGCCTCATTTCCATCGCCTGTTCCATCCAAGCCCTCCCGATGAATACGACCATGCATTCCGTTCTGACCCAGCCGGTTGGCTCCCCATGAACACGACGACGACGCTGTTTCTCCGTTCCGATCCAGCCATGTACGTATGCGCGAGTAGGCGTTCGAGACCCTGCCCGTATGTACGTACGTGGCCGTATTTCTTTCTTGCACCCTGGCCGTTGTACGTACATGTACATGATACGCGCCTCTACTACGACACGTGCGCGCCTCTACTACGACACGTGCGCGCCTCTACTATGACACGTGTGCGCCTCTACATCAACGAGTATATATGTACGTACACGTTCGCGAATAGAATGACAACGCTACGTACGCTTCGACCGGGTGGGTCCCGACTGTCAGGCACTTCTTTGCGTGCGAAGATGTAGCTGGTGGGTCCCAGCAGTTAGGGGGGCGAATCGTTTTTGCCCGGACGCACTTCCTTGCGTGCAAAGATGTAGCTGGTGGGACCCAGTAGTTAGGGGGAAACATTTTTTTCACAAAATAAAGTGGCCCATCCGATAGGTCCCCGCTGTCAGCTAGAGGAATAATTATTTTCCACGTAATAAGGAGGCACTTCCTTGCTGCGGTCGTGGACCCAGCTGTCAGCCCCTCCACGTACAGTCCACGTCCGATGGAAGTCGTTCCTTGTCCATGTTGACCACGCCGCGCCGAGAGCACCAGGGCGGTGGATGACGGCGAGGCCTAGGAAGGGGACGATGGGGAGCCGGGGAAGATGCGACAGTGGAAGCCCGCGTCGGGAGGAGTATGAGGGTTCACTGGTTCGGCTGGTGTGTGAGACTGCCGTCACCGTAGGGCCTGGCCTGTGGTGGGAATAGTAGGGGGTGGTGAGGCCTCCGCGGCAGCACATTCGGCCATGGGAGGCAGGAGCATGCGGCACGACCAACGCTGCTTTGGGCGGCTGGAGCAAGAAGACCAGAGGTGGAAGAAGCACTACGGCCATTGGATGGACATCGTACGGTCACTAGAGCTTGAATCGTTTATATTGACAAAGTTGACAAAGCCCTCCATCGCTGTCAACTTAGTAGGCCCACAAGTCAGCCTCCCAACAAGGTGGGTCCCAGCTAGCAGGGGGTATTCATTTTTTTGTGCGTAATAAGGAGGCACTTCCGGTGGGTCCGAGCTGACAGTAGGGGGGATGTTTTTTCCGCGAAATACGGTGGCCCGTCGGGTGGGTCCCAGCAGTCAGGGGCAAACATTTTTTCAAGAAATACTGGTGGCCCATCCGGTGGGTCCCTGCTGTCAGGTGGAGGAATAATTATTTTCCGCGTAATAAGGAGGCACTTATTTGCGGCTGCCGTGGACCCAGCTGTCAGCCTCTCCACGTACAGTATTCTTCTGATGGAATTCGGTCGTTGACCACATTGACCACGCCGCGCTGAGAGCACCACGGCGGTGGACGACGGCGAGGCCTAGGAAGGGGATGACGCGGAGCCGGGGAAGACGCGGCTGTGGATGCTCACGCGGAGAGGAGTACGAGGGTTCACTGGTTCGGCTGCGCTGCCGTCGCCGCAGAATAACAGGCGGTGTGGGTGAGTGGAGTGGAGGGATGGCCTGGCCAGCTGTGGGAGTAGTATGGGGGTGGTGAGGCCTGCGGCAGCACAGCCGGCCACGAGAGGTAGGAGCAGGCGGCACGACCAGCGCTACTTTGGGCGGCTGGAGCAAGAAGACCAGAGGTTGAAGAAGCACTACGGTCGTTGGATGGACATCATATGGGCAGTCGAGCTAGAATCGTGCATATTGACTAAGTTGACAAAGCCCTTCGTCCCCGTCAACTTAGTAGGCCCACTATACTGGGTCCCAGATAGCAGGGGGAGTATTCATTTTTTGTGCGTAATAAGGAGGCACTTCCTTGCGTGCAAAGATATAGCTGGTGGGTCTGAGCTGTCAGCGGCAGTAACATTTTTTTCGTGATATACAGAGGCCCTTTCGGTGGGTCCCAGATGTCAGGTGGAGGAATCATTATTTTGCGCGTAATAAGGAGGCATTTCCTTGCGTGTGGCCGTGGACCCAGCTGTCAGCCTCTCCACGTACAGTCCACTTCAGATGCATGTCGGTCGTTGACCACGTTGACCATGCCACGCCGAGAGCACCAGGGCGGTGGACGACGGCGAGGCCTAGGAAGGTAACGACACAGAGGCAGGGAAGACTTGGCTGTTTTTTCCCATGCGGAGGGGAGTACGATTGTACGAGGGTTTACTGGTTCGTCCGCCGTCATCGGAGAATAACAGCAAGTGTGGGACTGTGGGTGAGTAGAGGGATGGCTAGGCCAGCGATGGTAGTACGGTGGGGCAGTGAGTCCTGCGCGGCAGCACAGCCGGCCATAGGGAGGATAGAGCAGGCAGTCCCGCTGGCGCTTGTTTGAGTGGCTAGAGCAGGAAGAGCAGAGATTGAATAAGCACGACGGTCGTTGGATGGACATCCAGCAGTATACATGCCATCTGTGGAAAGCCTCAAATCTGTGGAAAACAGCATACAGCCCATCTGCCATTATTTCAAATAATTTACAGCCCATTTCCTAATTCTTACAGGTTTTTTTGGAGCCCATATTCTTTTTATTAGCATTACAGCCCATATTGAGGCCACGGTTAAAAAATTATACAAAATTTTGCATATGTCAGTGCGGCATGAACTATTTTTAATCCAGAAATTTTGAGTAACATTCAGACTGATTTAAAAAATAAATGTATATCAATATAAAATCCAATGAATTGTCCACGCATAAAAATCAATGCAATTTAAAATCCCGAAATGAAAAAAAGATATTTGAAACTAATTGCTGGTTTGATGTGTTTTAAAAATGTACAACCCATTTCTCATTACTGATAGGCCATTTTCTTGGCCAGTTGAATGAAGCTCTCCTCGTCTTGAAAGATTTGCAGCCCAACAGGCCTGATAAAGCGACTTAGTTGACAAATCACAAAAAACTGGGCTAGCCATTTTCAGAAAGAAAAAAAAACTACTGGGCTGGTCTGTGGTAAACATAAAAGAAAAGGCTGTCTAGACAGGCCAGAGTGTCCCGCACAGCCCAGTTGACACCCTGCTTCCGTCTTAAAAACAAATTAGATAAATGCCACTCCAATTATGGCGATCCATAAAAATGCCACTCCAATTTCCAAACTTTTAAAAATGCCACTGCAATTTTTGCAAACTTTGAAAAACGCCACTGCAGTTTGCAAACTTTGAAAAACGCCACTCCAGACTTCGAAAAATGCCACTAGAAATGGCATGAAATGGCATTTTTCAAAGTTTGGAAATTGCAGTGGCATTTCTCGGGTACACCAGATTTGGAGTGGCATTTATAAAATTAACCCAAAACAAAAATAACTGGGCAAGCTGCTGGTTCCCTGGTGTCAGCCGCTCATTGTGCAATTCCCTTGTTTATTGACTACGTTGACAATGGCATGGGACACAGATGTCAGAAATCCAATAGGAGGAGCCAATTTTTTATTGGCTTGAAATAAGAAGGCACTTGCTTGCATACTGCCATGACCTTGGCGGGTCCCTGCTGTCATCCTCTTGACGTACAATCATCTCCTGATTGTGTACGCGTCAACTTGCTAGGCCCACAAGTCAGCCTCTAAACCCGTGGAGGACAAATACAACCCATTTAAAAAAATAACAGCCCATTCCATACGTTCAAACGGAAAGTTTAACATTCAGAGCAAAGTAATAGGTCTGATCCACATATAAAGTACTGAACTTCCACGTTGACAACCATCATAGCCAAGTTAACTATCTACTCCCACTAATACTCTAGTAGCATACAAGTACTAACTTACTCTTAGCTAACTAGACGATGTCGGCCGCCATCTGTGGTACACGCTAAACGCTGGCACCGGCGTCCTGCGCCTCACCTCGGACTTGCAACAGGTGCGATAGGGCGGGTTCCTCGCGCACGTTGGCCCTTTCCATGCCGGCGTGGTCCACCGAAGCTTTGGCTTCCAAGCAGGAAACCCACTTGACGAGCTAGTAGTAAAAATCGGCATCGCGAACGTGTGCGTGCCCGACAGCCTCCAGGGCTATTTGCCGGGCGCCTACCTCCATGTAGTTGGCCCAGTTGCGGCCGCTCTGCTCGCGACTCACAGCGTCGGTGTGCTTCTGCTCCATGTCCCGCTGGCGTCGCAAATTGGCGATATGCTGCTCCTCCGCCAGGCGGTCGCGCTCCAACAACTCCTGCTCCTCCACCATGCGATCACGCTCCAACAACTCCTCGATCTCCGCATTGCCATCTAAAGACAGATAGAATGCCTCCTCCCTCTATCTGCATTCCGATGAAAAACCAAACACTATTTCCGGCGGTGACCGCCTCCGGCGTCACCTACCGCGGACGGGCGGGGGCATGGCGGACGTGGTGAGCAACGTCGGGCCGGTGGGGGCTTATGAGGATATGGCGAGTTGGACCACGGTGGCACCGAAGAAGGCTGGGAAACAGTACTTATAGGGGGAAGGTAGCGTGACGATCATCAGAATTCAATGCATAATGGCTTAGCGCGCCAGCTTGCCATGTAAAACTAGAGAAACTAAAATTATGACTGTACCGTCACGTCCCGTCTGGGTCGTACGCCGGCATGGCGGTGAAACGAGTGCACTCGAATTATATCCCTCCTTATCAATAATGATTCCACGGATTTAAAAAGCCCGCAACAATTAAAGCGTATTTTTTCACATTAGTTAGCTGCCTTAATTATGGCCGGCTGCATGCAGGCACTTAAATCGCTGGAATTAATTAGGCTTAAACTTCTGCATGCCGTTAATTATTGCCATGCCTTGGTCTTGCTGCTTTGTTCACGGGACTAATAAACCCGGACGGAGGGAGTACCTTGGTTGGTGAGAGGTTTGAATTAAGCCCTGCAAACCGGAAAGGAGGTACTAGTACGTGCATGATCTGCTATTTATTCGTGTAGGATCGAGTAGGTCGTTTCTTGAATTGAGCCCTGCAAACTGGAGAGGAGGTAGTACGTGCGTGATCCTCAATTTATCCGTGTAGGATCGATAGTGTAGCTTGTCAGTTTCTTCAGAGGTAGGCATTTTTATCCGTGTAGGATCTATAGTGTAGCTTGTCAGTTTCTTCAGAGGTAGGCATTTTTATTCAGAAAACTGCCACTTCGCATCTTGCGTCGCAAATAAAACTGCTAGGAGCGCATTTGTAGGCTAGCTAGTGATCGATCAGTAACTTGTAAACACTGAGCAAACAGAAATAAGTAACTATTAGTGCATCTCAATGATTCACAGATCATGTACAAATATGTAGGTCCAAAAGCAAAGATCAGCCACTTCGGATCTTGTGTCGCAACTAAAACTAACTAGTACGATTCCTATACATAAGATTAACATGTTAATGCATCTCAATGATTCACAGATCGTATACAAATATGTAGCTCCAAAAGCAAAGATCTAGAAAAAACATATGTTCTTCCTACTAACATGGATGCTTCCCTTGGCTAACATTCAGTACAGACTGAAAGACAATTTGTTTGTGAAGTCTAGAATTCCTCTTGCAAACGTAAGTGGTTTCAGCAACAGCTGGAACCATGAGAATGAACCAAACATCATGGGGGAACATCCACTTCAATATGATTTGGTCTTCTCTCGATCACACCGCGAGACTATTTTCGGAATACAAACATTAACTTAGGCAAAATGATGCCCATTGTATGATCAGACCAAAGCAATGAAGCACCAAGTGTTAGCCAGTAAATAGTACAGTACTACTTTTCTGCAGTCCATGAAGTGACTACCATTCTTTGTGTCTATTTTCAAATGGCCCTACATGCAGTGACTATACTATTCTCTTGTGCAGTTCAACCAAAATTGCGGACACTTTGTTTGTTTGCCAAATAGAAACGGGCAGACATCTCTGTCTGCACAAATATCAAGAAGCTAGTAAACATATCAAGCAGCTAGCAAACCACTAATATTACTATCTAATGACAGTACAAAAAGAGTAGCAAGATAGTAGCAAACCATGTACCTTCGTAATGAACAGCTCATAGTGCCACCAAATGGATGTAAAGGTTTGGAAAAACCATGCTCCTAATGTTGAACTAGTTGGACTTTTTTTGCAGTTCCACTAAAATCGAGCATCCCTGTTTGCATAGATATTGAAAGTGTGGTTACTATAAAAGTGGCACTAGTTGAAGCACAGACTCACAAATATAAGCATTCCAATTTCTTAATGGGAAAAGGTAGCAAGACTATTTATAACCACCTGTTTGAAGGAATAAATAAAGCAACAGTAGCTGATGTCAGGAAGGCATACATAGTTTTTTCTGAAAAACTGAGCCATTCCTGACCTTTCCTCTTCTTTTAAGCAAATTTTGTGCAGTTCTACTAAAATAAAATGCCATCACCGCCTTGACAATTCAGTGACACTGTACAAAAGGAAATGACTTAACATTACATCATGATGTCAGGTATGTAGTCGACAGGCATTAGAGACAAACATACAGGCCTCCTCCAATAACATAATGAACATTAATTTTAACAAAGGTGTGACTAGCTTTGCCGGGATAATTTGAGTGAACTCTACACCCTTTGTTCCTTAATATAACATGTTTTCACGGTTCAATTTAAAGTACCCAAACGTCTAGTATTTAGAAAAACAGGTAGTAGTTTTCTTGAGCACATATCTGGGAAAGCTTGCCACACTTTATTTATGTACATACGCTAATGCAGCACCATTTGAATACTACAAATAAACACTAATCCAGTGGCTAGTGCAACAGTAGAGTAGTTAGTTTATTACAGGGTACAGTACAAAGGTTTTACTAAACAGATTTCAATAAACTCTAGCACTGGAAGGTTTCTATAATAATTAACAATACAAAATGTAAAGGTAACAAGTTTCAGCATTGGTATACTAGCTGTGCATGAGGATTAAACCAAATACAAAAGTCTGAAGGTAACTAGCATTATTAACTAATGACAGTATAAAAAATAGAAAACCATGTACCTCCAAGCTAAATATCATTTCAAACTTCAGAGGGACCTTAAAAATTGCTATCCCAATCTTGATAATCGATCAAACATAAAAACTTGAGCGAACGAATCAAGAGAACAGCCGGAGGAGGAGGTGCCCACTCTTGACCTTTCCTCTTGTCTTCATAATTGTCTGTGCAGTTTAACCAAAATAAAATGACATCAGCGCCTTGGCATTTTGGTGACACTGTACAAAAAAATTAACTTATCTCATGAAAGTGAGGTATGTATTCTATAAGCATTAACAGTGCAAAAATCTGAAGGTAGTAACAAGTTTCATCGTTGGTATACTGGCTGTGCAACAACATTAGAATGCCTTAGCTGAAAAATCTTTAATACATCCACAATCAATAGCTAACCCTGAAATAATCCAATGACATTAAATGGCTTTGCTTAAATTTATAGGTGGCATTAGACTGAGAGCGGTATTAGTTAAATGTGGCATCACTTTAGCAGTAGCATTGCTTGACTTGACTGCTGGCATTATACTAACAGCAAAAAAAGTGGCAATAAGAGCATGGGAGGCCCATTCGGACAGTGGGCGCACTAGTACGATGTACCTCCACGGACGCAGAGTGGTGAGGGAGGTATGGTTGCCCAGAGCAACAAATATCCAGGCAGCATATATGGATTACGTCCCATTTTTTTCTCTTTAGCCACCTTTTTCATATGTGAGGACGACAAACCGATCGACCTGGCCATTCTCTATTGTGTTGTCATGCCTTTCTACCCTTCTTCAACCAAGACACACGAGACTCGTTCCTTAGATACTGGTTTTCCCCTTTTCAACCTAGATGCGGGTTCTATGCCTACTCTCTTGGACAGTACAGTCTCCCTTCCTTTCCTTATTCAACCCAAACATGGATTAGTCTGCATGAAGTAGGGTTTCATTTAATAGTGCAAATTATGGTTTTCGTCTGTGTGGCCAGCAAAGCAGAGGATAGCAAATTGGGAAGATGGTGGAGTGGAAAAATATCCACATGCAACGATGTGGCAGATGGGGCAATAGAACAAGGGTATGGTTCAAAAGGAGGTAGCATACCTGAGGGTTGGCGGGAAGTGGCTTCGCTCGTGGTCGTCGTCCTCCGCACACACTACGGCAGCGAGCTTGGGGACGGAGGCCCCTCCCGCGCGGGCGCTAGGTCTGAGAGGACGGCCTTGTCGTCAGTGCATGACCTCGCTCGACGACGACGAGTCCGTCCACGCTGCACGTCCTTTTCTTCCCTGGCGGATCTGTGACCACCCGTGAGGAGGGAGAGAGGGGCCGTCTTTTTTAGATCTGGAGAGAGGGTGGTAGTGTGAGAAGCAAGTGGGCAGCCCTTGGCAAGAAAGCACTGAAGCTCCAGCCTATATATCTTTTTATACTACTAGTACTGGAGGTGGAGTAGTGGTAGAGTAGTTTATATTTTCTCTGCATACAGTACCAGTTAGTCGTGCTTCAAAACTGAATGGCACGCCATTAAAAAAATAAAGGTCAATAACTAATGCGGCACCTCGGGTCAACGCGGCCAGATCGCATTTTGCACAAGAAATTACAAACCATGTTTCGTTGACATGTGGTCCCGTTCCAACATATCAGTGAGACAACGGCGAGTAGTAGGAGTATTTCCGAACGGACGTGTAGGCCGGGGCGCCTCTTCGTGAACCGTGGCAAACTGGCAACCGTCCACCGACTCTTCGCCTTTCCCTCTCGATTTGGAAGTGCTGTCGCACGCCCTTCCTCTCCCTCCACCATTTTTATTTAGCCCTTCACCCTTTCTTCTGCCATTGTTTGATCGTCTTCTCCATGGAGGGAATAGGCCGGAAACGACCCTGTTTTTCTTGCCGTGATCTAAAAGATGACATGGTGGAGGAACTCATTGATCAGTGCGACATCATCACCTCGGCTAGCATGGCAGGTTCGTTCAAGCCCATCCTCGACTCAACTAATAATATCATTACAAGGACCCCAAGAGTCAAGGAGCGGTTTGATCTCCCCTATCTTCTTCGCCATGACCCTGATGACTGGCGCCGGCATGACGGAGGCCCCGCCCGGTGCAAGTTGATGCCGCTTGATAATGATACGTATGATGTTAAGATGCCATCGCTTGAGGGCAAGGCTTGGGCAGGCGCAAATGGAGATTGGGTTGTTTACATTGGGTCCAACTGCGAGTGGGAACTTGTGAATGTGTACACTCGTGACCGGGTTCCACTTCCAAAAATCTCAGCAGACTGCCCAGAGGTTGAGCACACTGGTATTGTATGCACGTTCAAATACGATCATGGTGACTGTCTTCTACGGAAGATAGCAATTTGTCGAGTTCCCAACCGCTCTTGGAATTACAACAACTATGAAGTTGTTGCTATCTTCGACAAGCTTGTTGTCGTCCTTGGTGGTTTCACTCGATGGATGTTGCTCAAAAATCAGTTTATGTACACGGATGAGTACTATGATGCAATTCAATACAAGGGCCTTGTGTTTGCTGCCACCACTCGTGGCACTGTTTTTGCATGTCATCCTCGTAGTTTCGGTACGTTTATCTTCCACTATGATTATAATTGTTTCATCCACGTGCATGCGGGTTAGCAAGTTTCCCTTTACTAATTAAACTTCTTCTTGTGTTTCCAAGGACATGTGAACATTTCACCACCTATACTTGAAAAATTTTATAACCAAGGGGGAGATGACGATGGTGATGATCACGAGCATGAGGACGAGCAGCGCCCATATACTCTTTGGCGCCTAGCAACTAATTCCGATTGATCACCTCTTCTTGTGTGTATACAGCCCACTAATGATGTTACTGCTAAGGAAGCAGGTGTAGTCTCCCATGGTCGAACTCTTCAGACCTATTCCAACACCCGTTGCATGGAATTCAGGATGGATACTAGTGTGCTAGTGAGAACACCTTCTCCCTGGTACAGAATTGATAGTCTTGGAGAAAACTCGCTCTTCCTTGGATAAAACTATCCAATGATGGTGAAAGGCGATCCAACTGCTGTTGACACAATATTACTACCATTTATGAGAAGCAACTATGTCTATACCTCGGACATTTGGGTGGTTCCCTACCCTGGTACTGATATAGTAGGCCGCTTCAGCCTGGATGATCAGTCCTGTGTTGGTCTCCAGATCGACAATGGATGGCCCGTCCCAGAGAATCACTTGTGGTTCAAAGCAAGCGTTTCCAACACCGAGGAATGGTTGAGTTGAAGTTCATTTCATTGCTTGTTATTTGTTGTGTGGTGAAAACTTTAGTATTTATAATGTATCCTCGTTGTCGATGTGGGTCAACGACCTGTTGTATGTAATAAAATGATATGTCTGTGATAAACTTACTAAATTTATGAATGGCTTTCGAGTCGCTTCTCTGAGTGAGTGGTGCGACGAGGCAAAAAAAATTTCCGAATACATAATTGTACGTGCATTGCAACAGGTTATCGGATGAGGCCAATCAATAATAGTAGTACACTATTTGTACTAGCTTCACATGCTTCGCGCATTGGGCGAGTATTTTTACTGTAGCCATATGTTAATGTGTTCGTTGTACGGAACCAGCACCTCGAATCCTCGATACTAGTACTATATAGTAGGAGTAAGTAGTAGGAGTAGTAGGGTGGCATGGGCCAGAACAAGCATTCACGTCTAGGAGTACGGCACACGCCACCACCACGACATCCATCTGACACCATATTATTTCTTGGAGTCCGTGCTAGAGCAATCTCTTCAACCTCGTCGTTCCTCAACCATCGCGCGGCGGGTGAGGTGGGGGTTTGCCGATAGTCGGTTTCCTTAACTGTGGTCCCACTTGTAAGGCCAACTCCAACGCACGACCCCAAACGGACCTCCGTTTTGCACGAACTCCCATGATAACTTTGACTAGAAAAGCAAGACCAAAGAAAACAAGAACCACACGAATACATTTTACTACTCCTGTAAGTTGGATTAGTGCCTTCTCGATGCATTCATTGTTGATCTACGGAGGCTCGATCTTGCGTGCTTCTTTCTTCTTCGAGTGTAAAGAAGTAGATGTTGCTTCCTCGCATCTAATCTCATGTCTAGCCTCTATTCTAGTAGGATTATCAACAAGTGCACTAATCTCATCTCTAGCCTCTGTGCTAGCTAAAAGTGATAGAACATCTACTAAATTGTGCTCTATCAATATATGGATGTACTCTTCTTCCCAATACAAAAACTTGCATCCATTCTACTCCCTCCGTTACACAATGCATGCCTTCTATTTGTCAAAATATATATGTAGCTAGACATGTTTTATTATATAGGTACATCCATTTTTGGACAAATGGAAGTCAAGTATTTTGGAACGGAGGGAGTACACAATATTTTTTTTTAAGTTAGCACAACTAGTCTAATCCGAGAGAACAACCGAAGATTTGGTCGGGTTCTTCCTCCTTTTGCCGACATGTGGGACATCCAGCATCCAGGTCGTGTCATGAAAGAAAATAGAGTGGTAGTTGAAGCCACGAGATGTGCATCTTGGGTTAAACTGTAAATAGAATCTTACTACTCTTGAGTAACTCCAAAAGAGGCCATCGAAGATCTTTATTGTATTTGTTTTTCATCACCAACATGTCGAGGTGAAAGATGTGTAGGATCAGTGGGTCCGCTTGCGTTTTCATTGACACGTGGGACCGCATGTGAGCAAACAGACGATGGGCTCTGTGCGTCCGGTGGCTAGCTGAGAATAGAGATAGAGGAGGGCTGAGCATGGACTGTAGGAAATTTGTTCTACGTACCTCGATATAGGCTCGATATAGTGGGGTGGCATGGGCCATAACTAGCATTCACGTCTCGCAGTACGGCACACGCCACCGACACGAGTCCCATCCGACACTAATTTTCTTGGAGTCCGTGCTACAGCCATCTCTTCTCCTTCCTGATTTCTTAGCCATCGCGCGGTGGCGGGGTGGGGGTTTGCCGATAGTCGGTTTGCTCAACTGCGGTTCCACTTGTAAGTGAAAATGGAATACCGCACGCATTCTCGCTTGAGCGGTGTGCCGGACCAACCATGTGGGGGTGCGACGCGAACACGGCAGGCTTTTCGTTTTGAACTCATAACTTGTAAAATTTGGTTCTGCTCCATGGCACGACCGATAGATAGAAAATAACGATTTTGCCTAGATTAATGAGAAGTTTGGCTCTGGCGCCGTTCATGCATGGAGTACGTACGAAAATTATGAAGTTAATGCGAAAGGTAATATAATTACTGTAGTATCATATACTACTACATGGATTTGACGGAAATAGAAAAATACATACGGATCCATCAACGACATCCTCACGGCCTAGTGCGTCGGGTCACCAACCGACGTGTGAGGAGCAGCGGTGTTGGCGGCGAGCTCAACGTGCTTCTGAACAGTGCCGTCCAAGGTTGCCCTGTGGTCCAAGAAGGCCAGCGTCCTATCGTCCTCCTCTTGCATGTAGTAGTCCTAGTGGACGATTTGCGCGTAGACATGGGTGATTATGTCGATGGTGTCTTGCTGCGCGAGGCGCTGCGCGGCGAGCGCGACCTCGAGGTGGACATTCTCTGGTGCGATGGCGGGCAGTCGCAGGGCCACCAGTGCGTCGAAGAGGTTGTCACCATAGTGGCCGTTGAGGGTGGCGGGCATCGCAGAGCCTGGGCGCGTTGGCTGGAGGCTTACATCAAAGTCGTCCGCGAGCTTCTTGACGACGGTGAACTTGTTGAGGAAACCGACGAGGACCTCATCAAACAAGGAGATGATGCTGTCGTCCAAGTGGCCCCTTGCCCTGGCGGCCTCAAGCAATACTACCTGGAGAGGTTCCTCTGTGCCAGGCCGTAGGCCGGCGTCATGGACCATCTGGCATAGCCGGCTGATGCTCGCGCTCATCGCCTCCATGGGTCTAGCTTAGCTTCTAGTCAACTGATCTTGTGATTCGAGTGATCACTCTTGCCCCTGGGCCCACGTGTCATTCACCCAAAGGTAGTTGCCGTAAGTCAATGAAGTTGCGTCCCCCTCCGTGCCGGTGCATTATAGTCATCTCACCGGACCTCTAGTTGGGGCCAAAGGAGATAAGTTCGATGTTTACTGGTTTATTGGTCCCCTTTGCATTTTGCTACAAGTTTTGACCTTTGATTTAACTAATAAAATGTTAATGCATGTAAACAAAAATGTTGTGTAAGTCACCTTACGAAAACCAAATAATCCCAAAACACTTAGGCACGGTGCATTAACTCCCTCCTTGTTTCTTATTTCTTGACATATCAACCGATGAGAGATGTGGGCCGTGCATGCTTTCAATGACTTGAGACTACCAAACATGACATGCAGTGTTTAGTTCATTGCATGTAATCCTATTAGTACTCTAGTTAGCAGAAAAACATTAAGTTCTCTCGCCAATAGGAATAAAACACCATCTATTTATTACAGAGGGAGTAGTACATTTTTTGTGACATGCATTACTAGATATTGCTAGTCAAATACTAAAATCCAGAAGGACGTGGTAGTACTCCTAAATCCAGACGGTGGTGCTACTAGTACTAGTAGTAGTACTACCAATGTAGTAGTAAGAGTACTAGCACTGTACTACCCGTTGGTCAAATTATTACATGCTGCTCCTCACAGTGATGTGACAAGACCCTGCGCCGGAGATGACACCTGAGTATAGGCGCCGTGTTCGGCATACCATAGTCAGCCTCACCGTCTGCAGTCACTATCATCATGGCTGTAGAGCTAGCCTGCTTAAAACTAGCCCTGTTCAACATAATTTCCCGTGTGTAGATGCCCGTGCATTGCACGGAACACCAAGATTGGGGATGGATGGCTCCGGTAGCGGCCATCGCGCCAGATTTTTCCACGACCTTCTAGATGTGGTGGGGAGGAGATAAGGCTGATTGTGAGAGACAAGGAGTTGTTTGTAAATAGGGAACAAGTGCTAGCATGTTTTTGCAAAAATGTAGAAGCTTGGTTTGTATGCGTCAGATCTAGATCCGACGGCTATTGGTGAAATATGGGAGGCACAACATCATCACCAACTCAGGACCTGTTTGATTCGCAGGATTTTGAAAACGCAGGAATAGGACACGGCAATATTACAAGTTTCAAACTGATATTACAAATGTTAGGAGTAATGCTGCACCTACGAAGAGGGAATTACTAGGAAGTTTACGTAAGAACTTTCGTTACTTTAGGTGGATGCAGCTTTATCGTACAAAGTAAAATCCATTGCCTTGACAAGTCACTAATGGGCAAATAAGTTTTCGAGTCTCTGGCCACATGATGTTTCAAAAACAAATTCAGCTTCTGCGGAGACTTTGTCATGTAGGCTTAGATGCTTGCGGTGATCAGCACGCCATTCATTGTTGCGCCAGAGAACGCCAAACCTCATTACCTTGAGCACACTTGCCTCCAGAACAAAGAACCTGGCCAACTTAGTCTCAGATGTGCTGCCTCGGTAGTCGATCAAATCAATTTTTGTAAGATGGAGACCAAGGCATTCGATGAGATTGTTATAGTGCAGCACATTTTTCACGGGTCTTTTTTTATCTGCAAAAGAAGAGAACATATTAGAGAAGCTGGCTGCATAAGATTGCCGTGCCATCAAGAGGTACCAATATCATTCGCTCATACGATAGGATTGGCTGGCTAGTGATATTTTTTCACACTCTCTCTCTCTCTTTCTGTTTCCTCTCATTTAACTTGGAGCACGTGAAGAGCTTGGGCATTTGTTGCCTTCCACTATGTGGCCGATGCCATATTTCGCAAAAGTATGCAACATAATACACATCAATGTCAAATAGAAAGATTTTGGCACCGCTCTCGCGATGTGAGAGAGTTGGCACCACTGTGCACACAGACCCACATGTACAAACAAATCAATCAAACCGACTACACAAGCCTCTCACTCTCCCAAACAAGTGTTTTTTTATTGCTTCAGTCCTCTCTCTCTCCCATGCAGTGTTTTCTCATTGCACGAGTTAATTTGGCACCAGAGCAAAGGAGGTGATCCAGATTGCGGCACCAGGTGAGCAATGGAGGGGCATCGATGCCAAATGCATCACAAGTGAATTTGGCACATGTTTTGGCCTACATAGCCCACTTTTGTACTCCCTCTGTCCCAAAATTCTTGTCTTAAATTTTTGTAAATACGGATGTATCTAGTTACATTTTAGTGTTTGATACATCCGTATCTAAACAAATGTAAGACAAGAATTTTGGGACGGAGGGAATACTACCTCGTATTTAGTATAAAATTTTGACCATAGATTTACCTAAGAAAATGCCAATGCATGTCACTAAAAATTACACCATTTGAAATTATGTTGAAATACGAATCCAACAATATAGTTCTTAGTGACATGCATTAACATTTTGTCAGTTAAATCTATGGTCAAATTTTGATACTACAAAATTGGAAGAGTAAACCAGGACGGAGGTAGTACTTGCCCTAAGGCTAACCATAGAGTTACTGGAGTAGTCTAAGTTACTTTCCACTATGAATAGTCTAGGCTACTATAGTAGTATAGCATAAAAATGATGCAGGTAATCACGTGAGAAAAAAATAATAAAAACATTTCTTTCGGTGCAGTGCGTAGATGCAGTTTTGAACACTACACTTGCCATCGTAATTTGGGAAAATTACAAAACAATTGAGCTACATTGTGATTACCGTTTACTTATAGGAAAGAAGTTTCACCTCGATGAGTAGCTTCTCTATGCACGGAAAGCATGTAAGGAATCCAACAACTTGATCTAGATTGGGGCCGATTGATTTTAGTGCTAAGATCTTCACTGTGCGCATGGACTGGGTCAAGCTTGTGGGAATCATTTTCTTGAAGACGGTAGTAAATTCATCAAGAAGAAATTTAAAAATGTGAATTTCAAGAAGACGGAGAAGAAGATGAGTGATGTACCTGAACGATTACGGATCCAATAAAGAGTTCGGAGAATTTGGCAGATGAGTACACCAACGCTGTCAATTTCGGCGCGTCAATGACCCTGATTTTTGTTGGACCTTCTAGATCCGATACAAGCAATCTCTCAAGGAAATGCGCATTCACAATGACCAAAACGTGGAACAGCTGGAGTGATCTCTTCCCAATTGATGTCTTGTTGTGGGGCTAGCAAGACACATAAATCCATCGGAGATTCGTCGGGCGATCTGGAGGCTAATGAACCCGTGGATCTGCTCAAGACGAAGGTACTCGAGCACAGTACAGCTATAGAGCAGGTGCTCCATAGCCTTCTTCGAGATGACAACGTCGAAGAGGTCAAGCTGCTTGAGTTGAGGGAGAAGAAGGGCGGGCGCGCCATTAATCTAGGGAAGATAGCAGGAGCTAAAGCTGGCGCGGCGTAGCGTTGGCGTGAGGCGGAGCACGGACGGCGGCAGAGAGCGACATTGTCCAGCTTCAAATCTGAGCTCCTCGAGCTGATCTAGAGCGAGGGATAAGAACCACTCGTCGAACTTGTGTTGGACCTTGCAATTGGTACTGAACATGCGGATGTCAAGGCGTCTGGCTGGCCCAGGGTGCGATGAAAGGATTTTGGAGACTGCGGCCAAGCATTTGCAATCCCCGTCGCAGAGGCCGCTGTTGACGGTGAGGTTGAGGGGGACACAGCGCCAGAGGGGGCACCACCGCTGGGAGAGCATGGCGGTCCGCACGGCAGATTTGGTGGGGAGGAGGCCGATGAAGATGAGCAGCATGTCGTCGGGGAGGCTGCTGATGAAGTCCAGGCTCGCCGGATGTGGTTTTGGCTCAAGCCGCCTCTGCTTGTTGGCTGCCTCGCTGTCCAACTCAACCGGCAGCGACGCCAGTGTACACGTGTGCTGGTGTGTGTTGTGTGCTGGGTGTGCGTGAGTGCGTCCTTCTGTGCATGCCGCCGCACAGTGGTGAATTGTGCGCGAGTGCGTTCTTCGCGCGCAAGAAGTTTGTCCTCAATGCGCCCTCAATTTACTAGCGTGCAGGGTGCTACCCCGAGTGGTTTCAACTTTGTTTACTTCACCGCGTGTCAGATGGGCCTCTAGTCTAATTATTTTCACCCACTGCCACATGGGCCAGCACACGAAGACACAGAACATGAGCTGACAAGGCAGCATGTGGATTGTTTGACCGGTCAACTAAACAATATATGGAGCTATACGCTGAGACAGTGAGCATATAATCCGTCGGTATAGAGAGTTCGAGTGAGAGGGGAGGCCCGTGAGAGATAGCAGAGAGAAAGAGAAAGAGCTACTCCCTTCGTTCAATAATGTAGTTTCAACATTTTTTAAGTCAAACTTTTGAAACTTTGACCAAGTTTATAAAGAAATTACTTATATCTACAATATCAAAGATAAATGATAGTATGAAGTAAGTACATGTTGTGGTGAATCTAATGATCATTCCAGATGTAAATGTTTTTCTCCACATATACCTAGTCAAACTTTTTTGAGGTTTGACTTTTCAAAACATCCATATGCTTGTGGACGTGACAGAGTCCCTCACTAGAGAGAGAGAGAGAGAGAGAGTGAAAAAAGTGTGTGTGCGTGTGTGAAAGAGACATGGACAACACACGATAAAAGTAAAGAAAAAGCGTGCGTGTATTATGCAAACATATCACACATGCATCTTCGACAACGGAGGCAAGGTGAGGAGATAGTGTGTGGTTGTTTGGAACCGAGAGAGCAAGACCCCTAGCACGTGGCCAAGAGGGGTCTGACAAACAAGGGAGAGATGTCGAGAGAGACGTATGGAGAAAATGCAGACATGGGGAGGAGAGAGTGTATGTTTGTCAGAGAGAGATCCCCTGGAGATCATGATGGGACTACATGGGTGGGAGATCGAGTGACAAGGTGTGTGCGCGATAGAAGATGCCCCGAGAGATATCGAGATAGACGTATGGATGGAAGGATACAATATGTGTGTTCCTGATGGCTAGTAAGTGATAATCATACTTAGGAGGGGGGAGTGCTTGCGCCTATGATGGAGTGAGGGATTATGGTACTTAGGGGGGTGCGTGTCACATGGAGAGAGAACAAGGGAGGAGAGTATTGGATGGGTCTATATGTATAGCGCAAGTGAGACATGTGTATGTGTGAACCAGGGAGATATAAGGCCAGTTTGGCTTGTGTCCTGAGAATCTTTTGCCTGGCCTAGGGTTGTGGCTGAATTTCATGCATGCTTGTTTGGTTGCTACCCTGTGAAAAAGAAAGCCCGCCTGGCCTGGGTTCGCTTGCACTTTAATTAGCCTGGCTGAACTCCAGACACTGCAAGTAACCTGGCCTAGGAGACCGATTTCGAATGCCTGGCCGTGCCTGGTCGTGCGGCCACGAGGCTAACAACAACATGGATGGATATTAGCATTAAATAATTGATGCATGGATTGATTGATTGGACGTTGATTCTTTGCATGGCCCAAGCATGAACCAAACGCTTCAGCACAACACAAGCCTGGCCAGGCAGAAATATTTTACATCTCACGTCCACACCAGGCAGTACCGGCCATCAAGGCATGAGGGTCAGGTCACGAACCAAACTGACCAATAAAGTTTCAGATAGATTGAGGAGCCCCGATAAGGCTGAGTGGTGCGTCAGATAGCTGAGAGGGGGAAAGAGATATTCCATCCGCTCGATAATGCAGTGCATGTAAATTTTTTAGAAGTCAAACTTTGTAAGCTTTGATCAGGTTTACGCAATTGTTATTTATATCTACAATACCAAATATACATCATATAAAACTACAACTCATGGTGAATCTAATGGTATATGTTTGCCGTACTAGATGTAATTCTTTTTCTCCATGTACATGGTCAAACTTTGTGATGTTTGACTTTTCAATAAATCTATATGCTATGGACCGAGGAGAGTGCCTCAGTCGAGACAGATCAAGTGCGTGTGAAGGAGAATGAGTAAGTATGCAAAAAGAGTATGTGTGTGAAAGAGAAAGTGACAACAAACGATAAATTAGAGAGAGTGTGTTTTTCTGTTTCTTATGTGAACATATCACGCATGCATCTCCGAGATGGAAAAGCGAGGCGAGGAGATACACGAAGATAGCTAGTGTGTGATTGTTTGCAAGGGAGAGAGACACCCCTGTAGCACATGTCCAATAGAGGTCTGGCCAACAAGGAAAAAAGGTCGAGAGGGACACATGGATGGCATGGATGCATGGGGAGGGAGAGAGGGTGTGTTTGTGATAGAGAGATCCCCTCGATATTGTGAGGGGGCTATATGGGTGGGAGATCGAGGGAGTGCGTGCGCCATAGAAAGATGCCCCGAGAGAAATCGAGATAGAACATGCACATGTTTGTGATGGAGACTAAGATTAGCTAGTCATATACATATAGGGGGGACTGCGTGTGCCTACAATTGAGTGAGAGACCATCATACTTGGCTAGCTAGGCATGGGATTGTGTGTGTGTGCGTGTGAGATGGAGAGAGAACGAGGGAGAGACATAAAGTTTTAGATGGGCCTATCGAGTGCGAGTGAGATATGCATGTGTATGTGTGACCCAGGTGGATGGAGAGTTTGAGAGAGGGCGGGAAGAGCTTCGAGACGACATAGTGGTGCGTGAGAGAGTTATGGGCAAAGAGCCAAGGAATTTGTATGCGTACGATGAGTGCACCCAAGATATCTAGCTTGGACTAGCTAGAGTATCAGACATACTGTGCGAGAGAGACCTATAGATGGTGTATATATGCATGCGAACTAGTAAGACCCCCCCCCCCCCCACACACACACACACAAAGAGAGAGAGAGAGAGATGGAGAGAAAGGGAGAGGGACAAACAAGGTTTTTGTGTCGGATGCATGCGACAGAATTGAAGATTGTCGGAGAGAGAGAGAGAGAGAGAGAGAGAGAGAGAACATGAGTCCGGGAGAGGCGGAGGTCGCGTTTTATGCATCAAAGACTGATATAAACCATGTTTCGATATAAACTTGCATTAAATATTTAAATTGGAGAACATGTTGTCTGCAATCCACACATGAACGGATATATGCGTATATCAAACAAGTTCATTAATTTGACTTTCAACATGTTCATGGAGTACTATAATACTGTACAACATGCTACTCGATTGAGGTGTTCAATTTTGGATGTAGTTCACTATTTTGACCTACTGAATGAGCTATTTCATTGAATCGAGATATTTCATTTTGGGTTTGATTCACGTTTTTGAGTGGGTCAACTATTTGTCATATAGTAAATCGCTAGCAACGAGCATGTAAAAACACATTACTCCCGAGCATCATCTCTCAATCTAAAAAAGAAGTGGCAAGATAATATTTCAAAATTTGATTCAAATCGACTTGGTAAGTTAGACGTGGATGCTCGTTCTCCCAAAATTTGAACGAACCGTTAAACATCCTCTCTGCTCGGTGGAATTCGCCCAAGCAAATAAATGGGAGATGCGAAATTACCGTCCTATGTGGGACACGCATCAATTGGCTCGTTGTACATCAAGGGTCGGTTCATAACTTCATCCAAGCGTGCCGTCTCCTCGGCCGAAATGACATGTGCCGAATAATTCATAAACCATGGTCGGCAAAACACGCTCTCCTCGCCCGAAATAGCTCGCGCCCACTATTTCAAAACACGCTCTCCTCGCCCGAAATCGCTCACGCCCACTATAGTTCAAAACACGCCCTCCTCGCCCGAAATCGCTCCCACCAACTATTTGGGGAGAAGCAAAGTTACTCTTCTATCCCCGACCCTCAGTACACAGACCCAAGCCGAGAAGCCAATAGGTAAGGGTAGAACTGTAACTCCCCCTCACATTTCAGACAAATGCGTCCGTAAGACATGGTTCCACTCCCCTCCCAATTCCGCCCCCCCACCCTCCCCCCCGCTCGCCCCCATTCATACCTCATGGGTGCCAAATCACCTTCTCCCCGGGAAGCTCCCTTCTCCCAAGCCGCGAAACCTCAGCCCCAACTCCATGGCACCCCCCACCGCACCAATTTCACAGCCGCCCTCCTCCCTAATGCCAGAGATGCTATCCATTTGCCATCGTGCACTAGGTCATGTGCCTCTTACTCCGTGCTGCTGGTGCTGCCTCGACAACGGCCGCGTGAACCGTATCGGAGCCTATTAACCCCCACCGTTGTTCACGGCGCCGGAGCGCCTCCAACTTCGGATCCGTCCAGATTCCTGGTGCTGCTTCCGGGTAGCCGTCGACCGTCGTGACATCGCTCTTTCCCTGCCACCGGTCGCCACCGCAACCGCGCCGTCCTCACCGACTCAGCAGCTGGACCTGCCTACTTCACCATGCCACCAGATAGGTCGCACCCTCATCTCAAATCACTTTATTTAGGCGTCAGTTGTTTGAATTTTTATTCTGGGCCAATCGATTCCCAATGGAAGCAGCACCCCTCGAGGCGGCGGAGCTCCTAGGCTGCCGGTTGGCTGGTTTCTAACGTAAGGGAGCAGGGCCGCAAGTTTGCCGCGGAAGCAGCACTTAGATGGCTATCTTTTAGAGTTGCGTGGGTTGAAGGTACTGCCGCTGCCGGATCTGGATGTCGGGCAGTCTTTGTGGATTGGCCCGAGGGCGGCACAACCACGGCAGTGCGGTGGGGCGGGGAGCGGGGTTTTGGCCGGGGCCACGGACAACGGAGGTCGCTGGCTCTTCAGGGAAGATTCTGAACAGTGTCCGTCGGGAGGCACAAGACGGCCATCAAGCCATCTGGCGTAGATCGAACAGTACCAAAATAAAATAAAATCGTGTGACCCCAATTTAGTCTTCAGTCAACGGACGTGTGACCACTCTCGTACCTTGTTGTTGATCTCTTAGTGTATTTCTTCAGATCAAAGAGATATGTCGTTCTTAACATTATGCGTTATCTGCATCTTCAGACACACCGTCTTCCAACTCACCGCAGCTGCTCCAACAAGGGAAGCATACACCAGAAGGGAGCTATATTCCCCACTCAACAGTTCCCTACATCGAATGCGCGTACCCGACATGGACAGCCACAACAACTGCAGGGCCATCGACAAGTCAGCACATGATGCTCACTCCTATGGATGGCAGCCAGATAGGTTGTACCCTCATCTTACTTGTGTGCAACATTTATGGCGTTGTTATTCATCTAAGTATGGAAAATAGATCATCGCATTTCACTGTATATTCATGTTGATCTCTTATGGGTCCTATTCAAGAGTTCGCACTGTTCCATAGTTCAGCTAAGATACTTGTTCTTTAGGTAACGCTGTTCCATAGTTATCGTCCATCAGCCAATGCTATCCCACAGGATGGTGATTATAGTATTATACCACTTCTAGTATTACCTATGTTGTTCTTTCATACTTTTGTGTGCCATCTAGTTAATCTCGAGTACAAACGATACATGTTCTGTAGCTTTCATCTATGTTCTCCCTTTAGTTTACGAGACATGTTGCTGCTAGTTGACCCCAGTCCTATTGTTTAAGCTGTCTCCTACAGGCACTCATTACATAAATCTAACTACTAGTTGTCTTCCATGCATGTCAAATATAATTGCACACACTGATATATCCACAAGAACCTCGCGGAGCAATGTAAAGGCCAATAAACATGATGTCAATGATAACCAATATGACGGAACATGTAAAGGCAGTTCTTCAGAAGACTTGCAGAAACATGATGAATCCTCTTCACCCCACAAGGTTCTTGCTCTAACTTGGCCTGTGATATGGGTACAACATGCATATAATGTCCTGGAGTGTATCTACTCCGTTGCAATGCCATGTGCTTAGCATGCTGATCATGCATGTAAATATGTTATGCCTTCCTGTTTTTCAGTACCTATTCCATTCATGATAACATGTTTTCAAATTCAAGTACTGTCATTCTACTCTATCGCAATGCCATCTGCTTAATTTGGACATCATGCTTCTGAATATCTTATGCATTGTTATTCATCAGTATGTACTTCATCTGTCTGCCATACCATGTTTTTTTACATTGAAGTGTTATTCTAGTGCTCTTTTGCAATGTCATCTTATTTTCCCAATCATACACGTGTATGTTGCCTTAGTTATTTCTATACGTATTCCGCTAGCATATAGTTTTACATTCAACTAGTGTTTTTCTGCTATGTTGTCCTATTGTATCCCTTGCTCTTACACCATACTCCCTCCTTCCAGATTACATGTTGTCGAAATGGATAAAAATGATGTATCTAGAATTGAAATACGCCTAGACCCATCCATTTTTTCCGGATGGAGGGAATACATGTCAATATGTCATGCCTTTCTATTCTTTAGTACCTATTCCATCTCTCTGCTGTCGCATGTTTTATAATTAAAGCACCATTCTTGTATACAAGGCATGCAAGGGGAAGACGACTATGTTAGAATCTGAAGGGTTACAAACAAGGCCTTTGCAAAAGATCCAAATGCCGGGAGATAATAAAGCAACTCCAGCTTTTATAGATACTGCTCCAGCATAGAGAAACCCAACTCCTACTGATAATAAGCAGATTCCAGTGGCCAAAGAACTAGTCCGCTCTAGTCCAGCAAAAATATGTCAACTCAATTCTAAGAAGTGTGTGTGTATCCTTGCATCATAAAATTTTATAGCATGTTGATCATATTTTCTACATGTTTCTTACCCATCTCTCTTTTAGAAAATAAGCTTAACAGATAGAAGAACTTCTGCAATGGTATCATTTATGAGGAAAGATTCTTGCGGGAATTTTCTGTGCTCCAATATAGATGTAAGTACCTGTTGTATATCACTATATTTTTACATCAGCATGTATTTTGTTAATTGGCATGAATCCAACCTTTATCTGATCTAAATTTAGTTGTAGCAAAATGTATGATTAATGGCCACAATGTTGATTTTTGTAAGGCAAACTTCCTGGTAGTTTTGCATCCTGAGCTGCATGAGTGTACTATCTCATATCAGTGGGTTTGAATACTTTGGTTCTGCAGTGGGTTTTTCAGTGTTTTTTTACTGTGTTGTCCTGTCGTATCCCTAGCTCTTACATCATACTCCCTCTGTCTGGATTAAATGTCATAGAAATGGATAAAACTGGATGTATCTAGAACTGAAATACACCTAGACCCGTCCATTTATTTCTGGATGGAGGGAATACATGTCAATATGTCATGCCTTTCTATTCTTCAGTACCTATTCCATCTCTGTTGTAGCATGTTTTATAACTGAATCACCATTCTTCTATATAAGGCATGCAAGGGGAAGACGGCTATGTTAGAATCTGAAGGGTTACAAACCAGGTCTTTGCAAAAGATCAAATGCCAGGAGATAATAAAGCAACTCCATTTTTCATAGATACTGCTCCACCACAGAGAAACCCAACTCCCACTGATTATAAGCGGATTCCATTGGCCAAAGAACTAGTCCGCTCCAGTCCAGCAAAAGAATGTCAACTCCATTCTAAGAAGCGTGTGCGTATCCTCACATCATGAAATTTTATAGCATTCTGATCATATTTTCTACATGTTTCTTACCCATCTCTCTTTTAGAAAATAAGGTTAAATGATAGAAGACTTCCTCCATTGGGATCGTATTCGAGGAAAATATCTTGCGGGAATTATCTATGCTCCAATGCTGATGTAAGTACCTGTTGTATATCACTATATTTTTACATCAACATGTACTTTGTTAATCGGCGTGAATCTAACCTTTATCTGATCTAAAATTAGTTGTAGCAAAATGTTAAAGGCGCCAATGTTGATTTTTGTAAGGAACACTGCTAGGTAGTTTTGCATACTAAGCTGCATGAATGTACTATCTCATATCACACACATTACTGAATTGTAGTGCTTCTCTGGTTGCCCATTCATTCATTGTGTCAATGTTGGTTTCGTACTTCCTTACCTGGCTGATGATAGCTGTGCCATATTGTGTTAATTTGGTGTAGGCTAGTTTCCCAAACGTTCATTGTGTCACTGTTGCTTTCCTATTATCCGACTTGGCCAATGATAACAATGCTAGTGTTTTAATTTTGTGCAGGCTGCTGAAGATAAGAAGACAAACTCTGAAAACAGCAAGGCAACCCCATTGTTTCTTTCCAGTAAATCTAGGCCAGTTAATATGGCAATAACTCATGATTAATGTGTTTGGTTCCCGTCCTAATTTATGTTATGATGCAGTGGTCGAGACACTCTCCACTATCAATAATACAAGGCTGCCAAAATCACCATCTGAATCTGTTCAGTATCCTCTGTCTCGAACGCAACGGAATAAATGTATGTTTGTGAACCAATTAATGGCTGAAGCAATGATGGAAATGGTGGATGAATCAGAGGCGCAGAGTCGTGCGACACAACAACTGATCAATGTTTTCAGAGATAGTGTAGCAAAGCAGCAAGAACTTGTCCACATGCTTATGGGCATCATCTGTGCTGAGGTTGCAGATTGTGACGTTGTACATGGTTATGTTCTGCTGATTTATTTGCACTGGCATCAATATTTGATTTCCCGGTGGATGTAATTTCCTGTAATATATGCTGGATGTGCAACGTTATTCCCTGTATGCCGTACCTTTGCTTGATCGGTTTTGGTCCTGTGCATAATTGCTCGTCGTAATGGGCTCAAATTATCTAATTTGGTCTAAAGACATGTATGAACTTTAGTGGGCCCATTAAGTTAATGGGCCCTTACTAGGCCAAAAGTTAATGGTCGGCCCTCTTACCTCCCGGGTCGTTAACAGGCTGACATCGAAGCAGGCAACAGGTGGCCCCAATTTATTTCACGGTCCATTAGCAGGCCGTTACTAAGTTTGGGCTACATATGGACCAACTATATTGTAGGCCTTTAGTAGGTCGAAAGAGACAGCAGGCTTTTACTGGACCATGAGAGCATGGGCCGCTAAGAGGCCAAAAGTCAGGTCATATTGTAAATGGCCCAACTGTGTTGTGGGCCTTTAGCAGGCCAAAAGAGAAACCGGGCTGGTATTGGACCATGAAGGGCATGGGCCGTTAAAAGGCCAAAAGTAAGGTCCGACTACAAATGCCCAACTCATTTATGGTCCGTTAACAGGCCGAAAGGCACACAGGGCTGTGAATTGGCCCAACATTTAAATGGGTTGCTAAAAGGCCAAAACTCAGGTCCGACTACAAATGGCCCAACTGATCTATGGGTCGTTGCCACGACCGGTTTTCCGGGTATAAATTTCCAGAAAAGACCGTCGTGCTCATCAGCCCCAGGATTACTGTTAGCTGATGAGGCTCCAACTTGATACAGAAATTCCAAGCAAAAAAAAACAAAGTATGTCGTACAAGACCATTCTGGCCTGTGAGTACAACAAATGGTTTCTAGTGGTTGATGGCGGAAGCGGTTGTGAAACATCAGTGTCTATGGGACTCCATTTCCCATAGGAACAGCTGACCAGGTTAACTCCTAACTTCGCGAGGCTGCTATCTCCATTGCTTAGGTTCCGAGGCTGTCATCGTGTCGCTCCTCTCCGTGCCAGAAAATCTGGCCAAGACAATAGCCAGGGACAAGCCAGTGAGTACTTTGAATGTACTCGCAAACATTATGAACACAGGTATAATATAACAATGATGTGCTGAAAATATTTTATGCTCATGACATCCGTCACAAAATATAAGTGAAACTCTGATGCGTGCAAGCAAGTTATTTATAAAAATGCAATAACATAGTAGTACTAAAATTTATGAAATAAATAACAAGCAATGCCACAGTCGGGCGTCTGTGCGACACCACATAAAGGGCTTTAAAAGAAATGCCACAGTCGGGCGTCTGAGCGACACCACATAAAGGGCTTTAAAAGAGATGCCACAGTCGGGCGTCTGAGCGACACCACATAAAGGGCTTTAAAAGAAATGCCACAGTCGGGCGTCTAAGCGACACCACATAAAGGGCTTTAAAAGAAATGCCACAGTCGGGCATCTGAGCGACACCACATAAAGGGCTTTAAAAGAAATGCCACAGTCGGGCGTCTGAGCGACACCACATAAAGGGCTTTAAAAGAAACAATCATAGTGAATATCCCAGAGGTGGAACCGTCCCAGAGATACTCGATAATGACAACAATATCACGGGTTAGTCAACAATAATAATAATCATAATTATCACAAGTCACCAGTAGTAATTCCATTTCTGGTTTAACAGTTTCACCTCCGAAGACCGACACTCAGACCTACACTTGTCCCATCCCAGACTGTAATCCTTAACCATGGACACGGCTATTCAAATAGGTTTAATCTTTGCAGAGGGTGTACTCTTTACCCACGAGTAACGGATTCCTTTAGTCCATCAAGACTAATTCCGTCTATGGCCTTTTAATTGAAAACACACCTAACTTGCACACACCAGCTTAACTCACACATGTCTGGAATCACCCACGACACCTGTTAAGCAAACTCTAAGTGGGGAGGCTACAACCTCGCGTAGCATGGGATCAAATTTTTATCGCGCGCTCTAAGGGGTGGCCTCCCCTCTCGGTCTCAACCGGAAACACCCATGCCCCCGTACCAGGTGGCATGCCTACCGGCTACAACTGATATCTTCCACCATGGCTTCTCTGTACGGTGTGTCCTAGAAAGAGGTTGACAACTTACTGAACCGTACTCTACATGCTGTAGAGACGAGTGGTAGTACGAAACAAGTATGGGGGTTACTGGCACAAGACTCGATCTACGGTCGACTCAGGAGGTTTAAGTATTCCCTGCATGATTAGCATAACGAATATATTTCAACCAACAGAGTCACTGCTCATGTCACTTTGCCATGCCATACCAAAACATAACCGTCCCGACGGACACCGGCGACAAACTCATGCCTACCCAAGGCGGAGGTTTTCCCGGGTTCCTGTCGGTATGCTTGCAAGGCACATGAGGATGATTATCATCACCAGTGTCTTCATTTCCAATAGCATGGAAATCATTAATATGCACTCTTGCATATGATCATATCACATGAAATAATAGGTCCTTCGAAATGCGGTGGTGTTATAAATGTATCAACGATCACACCAAAATATTATGCCGGGATTCAGAATGCTTGCCTTCAATGTGGGGAAAGGCAGGGATGCACTCCAAAACTTGAAACTTTCTTCTCTCTCCCCAAAATCCTATTTACAAATATATTTGAATTAACACACAAAATAAAAACAGCACCAAAAGTTGTTCTGAAATTTTTTCAAATAAATCTTAAAATAAACTAGATGAAATTTGAGAGAGGTAGGAAAAAGAATTAATTCATTTGGAGTTATATTTAAAAAGTTATAGCCGGTCAAAGTTCTGGTCAAATCTGTTATATAAATTAAAACAGAAAAGAAAATGTTTCGGAGGGGAATACGCTTTCGGAGCGGGGAAAACGTACTGGGCGGATTACGCCTTCACTTAACCCACGGGGATAGACGCAGGGTCACTGACAGTGGGTCCAAGGGGCCCACTAGTCGGTTGTCGCCGGCGACTGGCGGCTCCTCGCGGGGCCCTGAGGGCGGGGATGGATCCGCCACTCCAGTGCGGTCCTCCCGGTGGTTGCCAGGCCGGTGGGGACGGAGGGAGCTGCCGGCGGCGAGCTTCGCGGCAGACGGAGAGCTTCGGGAGCGGAGTGATTTTGGGGCAACGGTGGATTCTGATCAAAATCGAGTAGGGGAATGTGTTTACGGGAGGATGTGGGGGTTCCTGGCGAAGAGAACGGAGAGTGGGAGGCCCTGGTGGTGCCGAATTGACCGTGGCGGTGGTGGCGGCAGCAGTTGTCGGAGACGAGGAAGGAGATCTCCCCGGGTTGAATGCGAGTTAGGGGAGCGCCAAGGGGGTGGCCTGAGGTTGCCTGCGTGCTCGGGGAAGCTCGGGGGCCTCCCTTTATAGCTCGTCGAGGTCGGTTCCGCGGCGGCGGATGAGGATGCCGGCGAACCGCCTCTCTGTAGCTTGCAGGGCAACGTGGCGTGGCTGGGGATGACGGCAGGAACTAACGGACGAGTGGGCACTGCTCCAGGGGCCAGGTTGCGTGCGGGCGCGGCTTTGGCGGCGCCGACACGGGCAGAGGCTGTCGGGCGGCGGCGGCGGCTAGCGCTTGGCCTGTCGGGTGCGGCGGGGGCTGCTTGGCGTGTTGCGGTGAGAAGGGGAGTGCATGGCGAGGTGTTGCAGAGCGGGCCAAAGCCGTGGGGCCAGCGTGTCGGCTCGGGCGCGGGTCGTGCAATACGCGCGCTCTGCTCGCGCTCCGGGCGTGCACGGGACGTGTTCGACGCTATGCCAGAGCACGCTAGAGGTCGCGGTCGAGGCTGGCAATTAACAGACCCAGGTTAGGAGCAACTGGGAGCCTAGTGGACATGCTTGTTTGATCCGAGGTGCAAGCCCACAGTGCAAAGACAAAATCATGTCAAAATTGGCCATGAACACCAGGTGTTTGACAAAATGCCACAGGCACCTAGGAAACTGTTGGGGTGGCCAAAACTTCTAGATTGGGGTCTCTTCAGATGCAAGAGAGAGTGGTGAGGTTATTTTGCCAAAAGAAGAAACTTGTTAGTGCAAGTTTAGCAGAACTTCAATTCTGGACAGGAAATAAATAGCATTATTTCATGAACCAAAAATGATCAAAAAGGTGCATGCTCCTGGACTTAAGGGTTTGGTAGGGCTGTCTACAAGTGGGAGAAATAATCAAGGGTTAAAGAGCAAGCAAAAATATGGTTGCTGTACAAACCATCAAGTTGGACCAGAATGAAAATGAGGTTAATTCACTCAAATTTTTCAAAGAACAGCACTAGGTTTTTGCATAGTGTGGAATCATAGGCTATTACCAATATCCCATAATTTTGGTGGAGGCTAGAAAGAATTATTTAAAAAGGTTGTAGTGCAAATTGCACTCTGGACCAGAGAAGGAAAAATTGATGCAGAGCTCAAATTATAACATAATTAAAATATATTTTTGTATAAAAGTGATTTAAAAACATCACATGACATCTCCAATTTTTGGTTAGAATTTTAGGTGAATTTATCAAATGGTTGTAGTTCAAATATGGCCATATAACCTTGAAACACCATTTTTCAAGAAAATAAAGATCAAGCAATTTAATTAGTTAATTAGTTGTACTGATAAAAGAAAAGTTTTTCTTGAGAGGTTAAATAAGTCCAATGACATGTTTGAAAAGTTTTCACTCAGGGAAAAAACTCATCATAACAGGGAAGGAAATGATTAAAAATCAAAATGGAGCTCAGAAATTCAAAGTTTTAATTCCTGGCAAAAATTTGAATTCATTAAAACAAGGCCAAATTTTTGGGGTGTCACAGTCGTCAATAGGCTGAAAGTGACACCGGGCCAGAAATTGGCCCAACACTTAAATGGGCCGCTAAATGGACGAAACTCAGGTCCGACTACAAATGGCCCATCAGATTTATGTGACGTCAGCAGGCTGAAAGACACACCAGGCCAAAAATTAGCCCAACATTTAAATGGTTCGCTAAAAGGCCAAAAGATGTACATCCAGAAAATTGGCTCATCCATTAAATGGGCCGTTTACAGGCCAAAATCTCATCGGGCCGATATTGAGCCCAAATATATAGCGGGCTGTTAACGGGCTCGAACTGATGATGGGCGGCAATGGTGTCAAATATTTAACGGGCCGTTGACAGGCCGATTTGGCACATCTCGTATGGGCCGTGGGCTTAAATGGACCTGACACAAGTAGGCCTTATATGGGCCGGCCTGCTAATTTTTACTGGGTCATCCTTTTTCACCGGAATGGGCCACTGTTGGGCCGTGCCACGTGTCGACCTATCATAGGCACCTCCTGTCCAATGAGTGGATGACATCTATCCCAACAGTGAGGCAACACGTGTTTCCTACGGCCAATGATGATTTTACATGTGGGAAATCCCCATTGGTCCGGGCTGTTAACGGGTTATCGGATCCAAAACCGGACCTGATAGCTTAACGGCGTTCCGTTACGGTGGATGCCACATTTCGGTCACCCTTGACGAAAGCACTTCTGTGACGCGCGATTTATTGTCATGGAAGTGGACACTTCTGTGATGATAATTTTGGTAATGTCATGGAACACTTCTACGACAGCACAGGTATGACTATCTTAATTCTTTCATAAAATCGTCATGGATGTACATGCATGACAAAAAACGCGACCTACTGTGACAAACACGTATCATCACGAAAGTGTATTTTTTTGTAGTGCATGGAATGAAACTTTGCGATGATTTTTTATACAACAAAAGAAAATTGATGGAGCCAAGAACCACCGGAAGGGGCACCTGGGTGGGCACAACCCATCAGGGTGCACCACCCCCTCCAGGCGCGCCCATGTCGGTTGTGGTGGCCCCGCAGACCCTGAAACCAAAGCTATGAAATCCTATTTTTCCAGAAAAAATCAGGGAGAAAGAATTATTGCGTTTCACGAGACGGAGCCGCCCGCATCTCCTATTCTTCATCGAGAGGCCAGATCTGGAGTCCGTTTGTAGCTCTGAAGAGGGGGGTCTTCGTTCCTCATCATCACCAACCCTTCTCCATCGCCAATTCCATGATGCTCCCCACCGGGGGTGAGTAATTCCTTTGTAGGCTCACTGGTCGGTGAGGAGTTGGATGAGATTCATCCTATCATCGAGTTACTTTTGTTAGGGCCTGATCCCTAGTATTGATTATGTTTTGAGATTGATGTTGCTATTACTTTGCCATGCTTAATGTTTGTCACTTTGGGCCCGGGTGTCATGATTTCAGATCTGAACCGTTTATGTTATCACCATTATATCCATGTTCTATATCCGATATTGCAAGTTATAGTAAACTACTACATGTTATGATCCCGCAACCATAGAGTGACAATAGTCGGGACCACTCCCGGTGATGACCGTAATTTGACGAGTTCATGTATTCACCATGTGTTAATGCTTTGTTCCAGTTCTCTATTAAAAGGAGGCCTTAATATCCCTTAGTTTCCAATAGTACCCCATTGCCACGGGAGGGTAGGACAAAAGATGTCATGCAAGTTTTTTCCATAAGCATGTATGACTATTTAGGGAATACATGCCCGCATTATATTTATGAACTGGAGCTAGTGCCGTATCGCCCTAGGTTATGATGAATATCATCCAACGAATCACTGATCGAATGCTTACGATTTTCCTACTTATTGTTTCTGCTAAGTTACTACTGCTATTGTTACTATTGCACTTGCTACAAAACTACTGCTATCACTATTACAGTTACTATTGCTGCTACTACTGTTATCAGAACTATCGTACTACTTTGCTACTGATCACTTTGCTGCAGATATTTAATCCCTAGGTGTGGTTAAATTGACAACTCAGCTGCTAATACTTGCAAATATTCTTTGGCTCCCCTTGTGTTGAATACTCTACCCTCGAAAACTGTTGTGATCAAATATACTTGTGGGTTATCAGAGATCTTGATAGCACTTTCATTGACTCATAGAAGAGGCACTTTGTCACAAATGACATTGTAATCCTTTAAAGTTCGCCTCATCCATAGCATTTGTGCACAACAAGTTGTGGCTAGTACATACTCGGCCTCGTTGGACGATAGATACATACAATTTTGCTTCTTCGAAGACCAACTTGCCAACGAGCGACCAAGAATTGGCACACTCCAGAATTTGACTTCCTATCCACCACATCTCCCGCCCAATCCGAGTCCGAGTAACCCATGAGATCAAAGCTTGCTCCTTTGGGGTACCATAAGCCAAAGTTCCGGGTATGAGCTAAATCGAAAGATTCGCTTGACCGCCAGATAGTGACTTCCCTTAGGTGCGGCTTGGAATCTTCCACACATTCCCACACTCAACATAATATTCGGTCTAGATGAACAAAGGTAAAGCAAGGATCCAATCATCGATATATCTTTGGATCCACCGCATTACCATTGGCATCAATGCCAAGCTTGCATTTAGTAGGCATAGGAACCTTGACCGGCTTCACATCATCCAGCTTGAATCTCTTGAGCATGTCTTGGGTATATTTGGCTTGTTTGATGAAGGTTCCTTCTCTTCTTTGCTTGACTTCAAATCCAAGAAAGAATCTCAACTCTCCCATCATGGACATATCAAACATCTCGGTCATTAGTGTGGCAAACTCATCATTGAAAGCTTTGTTAGCAGAACCAAATATGATACCATCAACATAAATTTGGCAGATGAACAAATCCCCTTTGACCCTCTTAGTAAAACGAGTGGGATCAATTTTCCCAATTTCAAACCCACGATCTTGCAACAACTTGGTACGGTGCTCATACCACACATGTGGGGCTTGTTTAAGGCCATAGAGTGCCTTGTTGAGTTTATATACATGAGTGGGGAGCTTGGGATCCTTGAACCCTGGGGGTTGTTTGACATATACCAACTCCTTCGAAGGACCATTAAGAAATGCGCTCTTCACATCCATTTCTTGCAATTTAAAATCATGATGAGATGAATATGCAAGCAACATGCGAATATATTCAAGACGAGCAACGGGGCAAAGGTTTCACCGTAGTCGATACCCTTGATACCCTCAACGGGGGCAAACGACCACCAATCTTGCCTTGTTTAGAACAACCACACTGTTAGCATCTTGCTAGTTCTTGAGGATCCACTTGGTCCCAATGACATTGTTGTTCTTCTTTGGCCTTGGCACTAATTCCCAAACTTGGTTGCGCTCAAAGTTGTTGAGTTTTTCATGTGTGGCTTCAAGCCAATCCACATCATCAAGAACCTCATGTACCTTTTGGGTTCAACACACGAAACAAACGCATAATGTTCACAAAAATTTGACAATTGTCTACGAGTAGTTACCCCCTTTCTCAAACTTCCAAGCACATTTTCCATGACATGTTGTTGACGCTCGAGCTTGGAAGCCAGCTTGGCGGTGCAGCGCTCCAAAAGTTCCTCCATGATCATCTTAAGCATCATCTTGAGCTTTCCCTTGATCTTGAGTAGTCTATTGATCTTGAGCTTGCTCGGTGTCATGAACTTAACTGGGGCATCTCTTGATGCGACACCATCATCATGAGGTTGATCTTTCCCTTGATCTCATTCACTTGGTTGAGGGTCTTCACTTTGTTATTCATAAGTGTGTGGGTCTAGCATTGGTGATGGCTCCACTTGAGTAGAGCATTGTACTTCTCCTTCTGCCACAAGGGGTTCCTCAATGGGGAGTATTTGACCAATCCCCATTCTTCTTATGGCTTGAGGAGGAACTTCATCACCTACATCACAAAGACCACTTTGCTCCACTTGGGAAGCCATTAGTTTCATGAAACTCCATGTTACACGTCTCCTCAATGAGTCCGGTGTACTTATTGAGGACACGGTAAGCATGAGAGTTTGTAGCATAGCCAACAAATATGATGTCTTGAGCTCTAGGTTCAAATTTAGGAAAACAAACACCTTTCTTGAGAATGAAACACCTACAGCCGAACAACCGGAAGTACTTGAGGTTGGGCTTGTTACCGGTAAGTATCTCATATGGTGTCTTATTCAAGCCTTTTGGGAGGTAGAGCCAATTGGTGCATAACATGCGGTGTTGATGGCTTCGGCCTAAAAGTTGGCCGGAGATTTGAATTCCGCCATCATGGTCCTTGCCGTGTCCATCAATGTCTGGTTCTTCCTCTCCGCCACACCATTCTGTTGAGGGTTATAAGGTGCAGCATATTGGTGCTTGATCCCCTCATCACTAAGAAACTCATCCAAGGTGTAGTTCTTAAACTCGGTGCCGTTGTTACTTCTAATCATCAATATATTTGCTTCATGTTGACAATATGCATCATTAGCAATGTCGATGAAGATCTGTTAAGTCTCACTCTTCCTGTTCAAGGAGTATACCTATGTGTATCTTGAGTAATCATCCACAATCACTAAGAAATACTTTCTTTCCCCAAGACTATGAAAATATGGAGGTCCAAAAAGATCCATGTGAAGGAGCTCCACGGGCCTCTTCGAGTAGAAGATAGTTGTGGCCCGGTGAGTTGTTTCAAGAAGCTTTCGTTGAATTCAAGCCCCACAATCACGGTCGTTGGAAAAAATCACATTGGTTAGTCCACGAACATGGTCCTTCTTGAGTAGACTTTGCAAAGATCTCATAGTGACATTGGCTAGTCGGCGATGCCAAAGCCAACCCATATAAAATTTAGCCATTAGGAAAGTCACAGTGTTAGTGGGTCACTCCTAAATGTTCACCACATAGGGACCATTCTCGACATGCTCAACAAAGGCTACATTAAGAGTCTTGCTCCATAAAAGGGCCACGGTATCAAAATCAAAGAACGTAGTAAAGCCCATAAGAGCAAGTTGACAACTGGAAAGTAAATTGTATGCAAGGGACTCAACAAGCATGACCTTCTCAATAGGTAAATCTTGTGAGATGACCTCTATGCCAGGACCCAATACCTTAGAGTTGAGGCATCACCAAATTGGACATGGGTGGGCATGGATGGAATAGTATGAACACCCACCACCAAGTCCTTGCTCCCGATCATATGATTTGTTGCTGCACTATCAAGCAACCATGACACTCCACCAAAAGCAAACTCCTACACGAAATCAATGCTTGGTTTTAGGTACACATTTTGGAATGGGTCCTTTGAGGTTAGCAACAAGGGTCTTAGGAACCCAAATAGACCATTCAATGTACTCATGAGGAGATCCAACAAATTTGGCATAAACATGCCCATCACTAGGACGACATAAAACATAAGAAGGATTAAAGTCACTAGCTTTGTTAGGAGGGGCGGTCTTGCCCTCCTTGGCATTACCTCCCATACCCATGTTATTCTTCTTCTTCCCATGAGCACCCTCTCCCACTTTTACAAAGACTTCTTTGATTGGGAGAGGTTGCATGGTCTTGTTCTTCTTCTTCTTCTTCTTCTTATTCCTTGACTTGGGTGCAAACCCAAGTCCTTCCTTCGCCATAATATCCTTTTGTTGCTCAAAAGGTCATCGAGATTCTTCTCACCTTGTATACAAGTCACAAGGCCTTTCTCGTGCTATTCCTTCAACTTGGCATTCTCCTCCACAAGGTGCACATTCCCATAACAAGGATTAGTAGCATTTGCATTATCAATTAGAATGAACGGAGGACAAGTTGATATCTCTTTGGTTAGCTTCACTTGGAGTTGATCATGAGACTCCTTGAGGGAGGCATGAGCACCTTTCAAGACCTTGTGAGCCTTGTTGAGTACATCAAACTCCTCCTTGAGTCTATCATGACCAACACCAATTGCAACTTTCTCAGATTTAAGCACACAAGTAAGAACAATAGCATGATCAAAATATGTTTGCAATTTAGCATGATCAATGTTGTGTGACTCCTCAACAATCAAATGAAGACCTCGCTCTTCCTCAAGAGCAATGGAAAGATCTCCAATATCATCGGCATAGTCACAATGACTATGCCCCTACAACTTGGATATAGTATACTCACGAGACTCAATGATCACATTAGCCTGACGAAGTTGTTCCAAGAGAGCAACGAAGTGCTTCTTGGATTCACCCTTGAGCTTACTCAAGAATTTATCAAACCCATTCTCATCTACGTTCACCACCTCACTATAATCCACACAATCAAACAATGAAGGAGTAGTATGATGGTGGTTTTGATGTTGGGTGTTACCTTATTGATACCTTTGGCCATGAGGCACTTTGCAATGAGTTTCTCATTGGGGGCGCCGAAGAGAGATACCTCGGTAGGAAAAGAGGTGGCAATGGCCACGGTAGCCGTTGCCATTCCTTCACCACTTGTATCTTCATCATCATCAGAGGTGTACTCTTCATATGCCACCAAGCCCTTTGGAGGTATCTTCTTGGTGAAGTTGTTCTTGTTTGGGAATGAATTGCCTTTGTCTTTGCGACTGAGCTTGCCACCATTATCTTCCCTCTTCTCATAAGAATAATACACCACAAAGTGACTCACATTGCCGCAATTGTAGAAAGTCCTCACACATTGCTTCTTCTTTGAACCACTTGAGTTGTTCTTGGAGAAGTTTGTCCTAGAGTTTCTCTTGTTGCACCAAAATTGCTTTAATGCAAGAGCCATGTGCTCATGGTAAGCATATTTGGTGTCTTTGGGGCAACCCTCTTCTTCTTCCTCTTCTTATTCTTACGGAATGGCCTTGGAATTCAAGGAAAGGTTGGGAGAAGCTTTCTTTGACTGAGCACGGGCAAGAGCATTGTCGGTGGTCTTCTTCATGATGTTCACGGCAGTGAACTCGTTCAACACTTCACTTAAAGACAAGGTGTGGAAATCCGGCCATTGACGAATCATGGAGGACATGGCCTTGTTGAATGGCATGATGGCCTAGAGAAACTTGTGCTTGATCCAATTGTCATCCGTATCCTTGCTCGCATGGTCTTGTAGAGCAAACGCACACTACAAAAAAAAGACACATCCGTGATATTTTGGTCCGAACGAAACTTTTTCTGTCATACATATGACACTTCTATGACGATAATTGTGACAAAACCCGGTATCATCATAGATGTGGTGGGCTCCTACTTCTGTGCCAAAAAATCATGACAGAAAATGAGCTTTTCGTCCTGGGCGGGCCGGAGATGTAGCTGCATGACATTCTTTGGGTCGTCCATGATGGAAAAAACCGTGGTAGAAGCGAGGGCGAGGAAAATTTCGGGGAGTTCCCGGTTACGGTGGGCGGTCGGGGGACGAGAGATGCACGTTTCTCTCGTACACATACGCGCGTGTGTGCGAGGCGTTGGCTCTAACTGAACCCGAGCGAGGCGTTGGGCTCTAACTGAACCCGAGCAATTGCACTGCAGGCTACGCATTACTGAACCCGAGCGATCGATCAATGGCTGTTAACTGAACCCGATCGAGAGATTCCTTCGTTACTGCTGCTAACCGAAGCCGATCGATGCTGCCTCTCCGGATGAACAGTGAGTGTTGCGGGGGGGGGGGGGGGGGTGGATGAACAGTGAGCGGTGGGGGTGGATGCAGGACCGCGTGGTGTTGCCTCTGGATGAACAGGATGACCCCGTGGAGGGCTGGATGAACAGTAGACGATGGAGGTGTGCCTGTGGATGGGTGGTTGAACAGTAGCCGGTGGAGTAGCGAGCGGTGGAGGCTGGATGAACAGGAGCCCGTGGAGGTTGGAGGAGGTCGACGGTAGCCCGTGGAGGCTGGAGGAGGTCGACGGTGGAGATGAACAGTATCCCGTGGAGTCCTGTTTTGCGGTACGCCACACCCCTCCCGATGAACAGGACCCCTGTTTCGACCGTAGCGCTCCAACACAAGTCCGTTTCATCCGTTTTGCGGTACGCCACGCCCCTCCCGATGAACATGACCCCCGTTTCGACCGTAGTGCTCCAACACAAGTCTGTTTTGTCCGTTTTGCGGTACGCCACACCCCTCCTGACCAACAGGACCCCCATTTCGACCGTAGGAGGTTCTTTCCTCTGTTTTGCGGTACGCCAGACCCCTCCCGATGAACAGGATCCCGTTTCAAACATGGCCGATGGAACACAAGGCCGTTTCCTCCGTTCTGCGGTACGCTAGGCCTCGTTTCCATCGCCTGTTCCGTCCAAGCCCTCCTGATGAACACGATGACGCATACCGTTCCGACCCAGCCGGATGGCTCCCACGCATTCCGTTGCCTCCTGATGAACACGACGCATTCCGTGTCATAGCCTGGTTTTTGCCCTCTTTTTCTTTGCCTGATTTTCATCTGAGTTGGTTTGAATTTGGAGTTTTGAATCATTTCATTTGGACTTGATCACTTGGGTATCCCTTGATTTTCACCCAAGTGCCCTCTCTCCTCTTCTAACCCATCATTTCACTCCTGGCCAACCCAACAAAATTGCTTGGAATATTTTTCTTAAATGAAAAATATTCATCTTGCCTCCTAAACCCTAGTTAAAATCTTTGACCTCCAAAGCAACCTCCATTTCTGTTGCCCCAAAAATCCTGAGAAAAATCCCAAATATTCTTTGGACCCTAGGGCACATTTCTGAGCAAAAACATTCCACCACTTTTTGGTGTATTTTTGCTACAGAAAATATTTTCACTTCTGGGCTGAAATGGTAGTTTCTACAACAACTACCTTTTTACTAGCTCCAATGCAGCTGGTTTTCCCTGTGCTTATTCACCTTAGTAAGAGTAAGTAAAACCCCAAATATCAGCACTTGAATCATTGTTGTTTGACCACAGTAACTGTTCAAAGTTTTTGTCCAGTAACTAAACATCTTCACCATTTCACTTCTACTGCACCTGGAAACCAACCGAGCCGTGGTAACACCTAAAGTTACTAAGGACTACACGCTAGACATCATGGTTAGTGCATATGTGGCCTGATGTCACGGTCCACGCGATGACCGCGTTCGTCCGAGGGTGCTGGCATACCAAACACGCGCTCTGCGCGTCGCCACCGCCCCTGTGGCGCGCGTGCCCGTTGCTCGGCCAGCCTCGGCGTGTCCCCCGCGCCACCACCCTCGTCTCCATCCCCTTAACTCCTCCCTGCCGCTCGCCGACGCCGGAGCTCGCCACAGCGAGCACAGGCACGGTCTGGCCAACGGCACAGTGCCCGCGCACTGTGTTCGTCCCCTTCCTCCTTGCCCCTATGCTCGTCTGTGTCCGTGCACAGCTCCCGCGTGAACCCCGTCGCCTTATCCCTCTCTCACTACTAGGAAAAGGGCTATAGATGGGATGGACACTAATGGCGCACTATACATGTGGTGCGCCATTACTAAATACTAATGGCGCACCATGTGTTGGTGCGCCATTAGTGTGCAAATACTAATGGCGCACCACATCCCACGGCGCGCCATTAGTAAAAAAAATTATTTTTTTCAAAACAACTAATGGTGCACCGTGGGTGTGGTGCGCCATTACTAGTTGACATAGTAATGGCGCACCACACCGACCGTGCGCCATTAGTAGTTTTGAAAAAAAAATAAAAAAAATTGTTAGTAATGGCGCACCTGTGGACTGTGCGCCATTAGTAATGGCGCACAGTCCACAGGTGGGCCATTACTAAGTCTTTTTCAAAAAAATCAATTTTTTTCTTTTTTTCTTTTCAAAACTAGTAATGGCGGACCGTGGGTGTGGTGCGCCATTACTAGTTTAACTAGTAATGGCGCACCACCACACGGTGCGCCATTAACTAGTGATGCATGATATGGCAGTACGACACCGGTTATTTTCTTTTCACATTAAAAGTTGAACCAGATTAATATTCAACTTGAACAAGTTGTTGACCGGGTCGTGGTGCCGCGAAAACGAGTCTTTCCAAGTGCAACCTCATTTGCCGGTATGAGACGGCCTTAATGTGTTTCATTGTCGTGCCTCTGGTCGGTACCTCAAATTAGGGAAGGTTATGGGCGTGCTGTACCCTGGCCCGGTAGGCAAGCATAACCTTGTGACCTCGTTGTTAAGTTAAGTTTGGTACCGGATCCCAGTGTGGATCGTGGCCACGACGGTGGTCGAGGTGTCTGGAGGTAGACACGGGGCCACCTAGGACTAGCCCAGTGGGGTCTGAGTCGGAGCGGCAAGGAGAGTGTCATGACAGTGAAATGGTTTCGTCGGAACATTGTTGGTCCACTCGGATGGGAGAGTGAGGCCATGGTTCCGTACTGTGGGTATAGTGTACTAACCTCTGCAGAGTGTATTTAATCAATCGATAGCCGAGTCCACGGATGTGGACACGCTCGAAAGTAAGGTACACCATGGGTCAACACTTAATAAATATAGCTTTCAAAAAAAACACTTAATAAATATGCACACTAAATTGCACTAAGGATGACAGTGAGGTCATCGTGTTGAGTTGGCCATGAGTTGGTCGGGCTGTGATCGCCGTAAGGATCAAGGGCCACGAGTTGGTTGGGTTGTGATCGCCGTAAGAATCACGGGCCACGAGTTGGTCGGGTTGTGATCGCCGTATGGATCACGGTCCATGAGATGGTCAGGTTGTGATCGCCATAAGGATCACGGGTATGTGTTGGTAATGTTATGTTTGTTGGTCACATCTGGTAAGCAAGTTGGGAGCATGAGTACCTATTGAGCATAGTCACATCATGTTGGTTATATTGTTGCATTGTTGATTAAAACTGGATAAATATCATAATATTGTATGTCACCTTGTTATGCATATTGTGAGCTTGCAAGTACATTCAATATACTGACCTGGCGTGTCATGCCAGATTTTAGGAAAGTCCCATTGGAAAGGAGTGATGTCTGAGTCTAGACCGTGTCCATGTTGGTGTCCTTGTGCTATGCAGTCCCGCTACGACGTTGTTCCGCTGCCTAGTAGTTGTCAAGAATCGAGGCCTCCTTTATGTTCCATAAATAATGTACATATTGTTCAGCCGCACCGGGTGTGCCGCTTGGCCTTGCTAACTGCTGTAATATGAACTATGTTCCACTAGCATGAATAAAGCGGTTGTATTCTGCGCCATGTTGTTGTGTGTTGCCAGAAGACAAGGTCTCTGGGCTGGCAATGCAGGGTAAACCGGTCGCTCTGAGCCGGGCTGCCACATTTCGTTGCCTTCCCATGAACACGACGTATTCCGTTGCCTCCCCATGAACATGACGACAATGATGTTTCTCCGTTCCGACCCAGCCATGTACACGAGTCCTGGCCGTACGTATGCACGAGTCGGCATTCGAGACCCTGCCCGTATGTACGTACGTGGCCATATTTTCTTTCTTGCACCCTGGCCGCTCTACGTACGTGTACATGCTACATGCGCGCCTCTACTACGACACGTGGGCGCCTCTACAACGACCATTATGTATGTACACATTCGCGACCAGAATGACAACGCTATGTACGCTTCGACCAGGTGGGTCCCGACTGTCAGGCGCTTCCTTGCGTGCAAAGATATAGCTGGTGGGTCATAGCAGTCAGGGGGGCAAATCATTTTTTTCGGACGCACTTCCTTGCGTGCGAAGATGTAGCTGGTGCGTCCCAGTAGTCAAGGGGCGAATCGTTTTTTTTTTGCCCGGACGCACTTCCTTGCGTGCGAAGATGTAGTTGGTGGTTCCCAGCAGTCACGGGGGTGAATCATTTTTTTTGCCCGGACGCACTTCCTTGCATGCGAAGGTGTACCTAGTGGGTCCCAGCAGTCAGGCGGGAAACATTTTTTTTCGCGAAATACGTTGGCCCGTCCGGTGGGTCCCCACTGTCAGGTAGAGGAATAATTATTTTGCGTGTAATAAGGAGGCACTTCCTTGCGGCAGTCGTGGACCCAGTTGTCAGCCTCTCCACGCACAGTACTCTTCCGATGGAAGTCGGTCGTTGACCACATTGACCACGCCGCGCCGAGAGCACCACGGCGGTGGACGACGGCGAGGTCTAGGAAGGGGACGACGCGGAGCCGGGGAAGATGTGGCAGTGGATGCCCACGCGAAGAGGAGTACGAGGGTTCACTGGTTCGGCTGCGGTGTGAGGCTGCCGTTACCGCAGAATAACAGGGGGTGTGGGTGAGTAGAGGGATGGCCTGGCTAGCGGTGGGAGTAGTAGGGGGCGGTGACGCCTCCGCGGTATCACAGCCGGCCACAGGAGGCAGTAGTGCGGCACAACCGGCGCTGCTTTCGGCGGCTGGAGAACAAAGACCAGAGGTTGAAGAAGCACTACGGCCATTGGATGGACATCGTACGGTCACAAGAGTATTGACTAAGTTGACAAAGCCCTCCGTCCCCGTCAACTTACTAGGCCCACAAGTCAGCCTGCCACTATACTGGTTCCCAGCTAGCAGGGGGAGTGTTCGTTTTTTTTGCGTAATAAGGAGGCACTTCCTTGCGTGCGAAGATATAGCTAGTGGGTCCAAGCTGTCAGCGGTGGTAATGTTTTTTCGCGAAATACAGAGGCCCTTTCGGTGGGTCCAGAGGAATCATTATTTTGCGAGTAGTAAGGGGGCATTTCCATGCGTGCGGCCGTGGACCCAACCGTCAGCCTCTCCACGTACAGTCCACTTCAGATGCATATCGGTCGTTGACCATGTTGACTAGGCCGCGCCGAGAGCACCAGGGCGGTGGACGATGGCGAGGCCTAGAAAGGGAGCAACTCAGATGCAGGGAAGACTCGACAGTTGTTTCCCACGCGGAGGGGAGTATGACTGTACGAGGGTTTACTGGTTTGTCTGCCGTCGCCGGAGAATAACAGCAGGTGTGGGTGAGTAGAGGGATGGCTAGGCCAGCGATGGGAGTACAGTGGGGCGGTGAGGCCTGCGCGGCAGCACAACCGGCTGCGGGAAGGAGGGAGCAGGCAGTCCCGCCGGTGCTTGTTTGAGCAGCTGGAGCAGGAAGAGCAGAGATTGAAGAAGCACGACGGCCGTTGGATGGAAATCCAACAGTCACTGCTTGTGTGTCAACCTTTTTTTAGGAAAGCCTCAAATTTGTGGAAAACAGCATACAACGCATCTGCGATTATTTCTAATAATTTATAGCCCATTTGCTAATTCTTAAGGTTATTTAGGAGCCCATATTCTTTTTGTTAGCATTACAGCCCATATTGTGGCCACGGTTAAAAAATTATTAGAAATGTTGCATATTTCGGTGCGGTCCGAACTGTTTTTAATCCCGAAATTTCGAGTCACATTCAAAATGATTTTAAAAATAAATGTATATCAATATAAAATCCAACAAATTGTCCACACATAAAAATAAATGCAATTTAAAATCTCGAAATGAAAAAAAGATATTTGAAACTAATTGTCGGTTTGATGTGTTTTAAAAATGTACGACCCATTTCTCATTACTGATAGGCCATTTTCTCAGCTAGCCGAATGAAGCTCTCCTCATCTTGAAAGATTTGCAGCCCAACAGGCCTGACAAAGAGACTTACTTGGCAAATCAAAAAAAATTGGGCTATGGCCGTGGACCCAGCTGCGGCTGTGGACCCAGCTGTCAGCCTCTCCACGTATAGTACTCTTCCGATGGAAGTCGGTCATTGACCACATTGACCATGCCGCGCCGAGAGCACCAAGGCGGTGGATGACGGCGAGGCCTAGGAAGGGGACGACGTGGAGTCGGGGAAGACGTGGCAGTGGATGCGCACGCGGAGAGGAGTACAAGGGTTCACTGGTTCGGCTACGGCGAGAGGCTGTCGTCGCTGCAGAATAACCAGGGGTGTGGGTGAGTAGAGGGATGCCTTGGGCCAGCAGTGGGAGTAGTAGGGGGCGGTGAGGCCTCCGCGGCATCACAGTCGGCCACGAGAGGAAGGAGCACGCGGCACGACCGGCGCTGCTTTGGGCGGCTGGAGCAAGAAGACCAGAGGTTGAAGAAGCACTATGGCCATTGGATGGACATCATACAGTCATTGGAGCTAGAATCGTTCATATTGACTAAGTTGAAAAAGCCCTCCGTCCTCGTCAACTTAGTAGGCCCACAAGTCAGCCACCCACTATGGTGGGTCCCAGCTAGCAGGGGGTATTCAATTTTTTTGTGCGTAATAAGGAGGCACTTAATTGCGTGCGAAGATATAGCTGGTGGTCCGACCTGTCAGCAGGGGGAACATTTTTTCGCGAAATACAGAAGCCCTTCCTATGTACAGTCCATGTACAGTGCGTAATAAGGAGGAACTTTCCTTGCGTGCGACCATGGACCTCATGGGTCCCAGCCGTCAGGCTCTCTATGTACAGTCCCCTTCCGATGACTATCGTATGTTGACCGCGCCGCGCCGAGCGCACCGAGGCGGTGGACGACGGTGAGGCCCCAGACTGGAACAACCCAGAGATGGGGAAGACGCGGCAGTGGAGTCGCAGACGGAGAGGAGTGGGAAACTTGACTGGTTCGGGTGCGGGGTGGGCCTACACTTGGCAGAGAATAACAGGAGGTGTGGACTGGAGGGATGGCCTGGCCGTCGCCGGGGTAGCGTTTCGCTGAGGAGCGCAAAACAACGCCGCTGGACGCCGAAGGCTGGAGCAGGCAGTTCCAGCAACGCTGGGGGAAGAAGACGAGAGATTGAAGAAGAATGCCGACCGTTGGATATAAATGCAACCCCTTCTTAGGCTTCAACCTACTGGCCCACATGTCAGCCAGTCCATTTGTTTTTTTAGTCCATTTGGTGGGCTGGGTGAAACAATGATGTAGCATTTATGCAGCCGGTTTAAATCCCATTTGCATTTTTCTCGAAAATGTGGACTTGCTGGGCTGGGTGAAAATATCATGTTGGGCTAGATGGAGAAATGTTATAAAAACATAAACACATGATTGCACATCTATTACTGCATTGGTCAGTAAAATCCTTGCAAGCTTATGTACGCAATCACTAGAGGTTAACTTGCCAAGTTATATATAAACAATTATTATTATTATTTTGTAAGAACTTTCAACTTACAAAATAAAATATCATTTAAATTTGATGAGTTAATTGTACGTGGGGTATTATTAATTTTTAGGCTAGACGTGGGACAGCTGAGTTGGTTCTAGGGAAAAGTACTGGGAGAAAACTCAGTTTACATCGAAAAAGAAAGTGGGAGAAAATTTAGAGACCTGCTGGGTCCACCTAAGGAGGGGAATATGTTGGGAGGAAGGAGATTCAAAGCACGGCAGCTGAGTGAACTAGTTTTCTTTTAACGGACAAGTGAACTAGTTACATACATAAGCAAATAGCCACTAAAAAAAGCAATCAGGTTAATGGGTTCTTAAAAGAAATATTTCGGACAAAACAGATAATTATGACACATAGGCTAATGCATGAAACACTCAGATGATAAAGGTGTTCATAAACAGATAAAGTACAACATCTAGACCTTCCTGGCATGCTTGATCATGACGCTGCGGCTGTCCGTGTACTCGTCGGTTATGGGAAGCAGACACGCCCACATGTCCAAGATCTACATGTACATGTCGTAGCATGCGTATGCGTCCTTGGCCGCGTAGGTTATGTAGGCTAGATTCAGAGGTACCTCCCACATGTTCAGGTCATCTTCTTTCATGTTAGCGTATCAGGGGTCGATGATGGTCTCAGCGAGGTCAACCACGGAGTCCTTCTCCTGCCCGTTGCTGATGATCCTGTATTGCTTCTGGATGTCGTCAAGCTTGTTGCACCAGATGGCCGAATCGTCGTGTTCTTCCTTCTCTCCACCGTAGCGAAGGTGCAGTCGGCGATGCCGATGAAACGGGCGAATGCACCAGAACCTGGTGCAGACATAGGACTGAGGCGAGGCAGAGCTTCACCGAGTCCATATCATTGGTGTACATCAGATTCAACTTGGTGCAGCCATAGGACTGAACGGCGAACTCAAAGGGGAACTCCTTGCCGAAGTCCATATCCAGCAGGCTCACCCCTCAGATTAGCATTGGAGTCTCTTCGAGTGAACTAGTGTGTAGGCGGCAGCAGTAGTTCGTTTTTCAGCTCTTGGGAAACTGGCTTCAACAGTAAGCTGAGTGTGTACATGCGACAACAGTTACTACCCCTCCCTCGTCCGCTGCACGCCCGGAAGAAGGTGCACCCTCGGCGCATTCAAATTCCTCCTTTAAGAAACCTACTCCGGCCACACGTCGGTTCATGAGCGGGTCTATATTGGTACTGTAATAACAGGAGTTAGTGGTCACTTTACTTAAATTTAATTATCTGTAATAGAAATTTATACTTAAAACAAACAATGCATTGGCTCGTTCTATCAGTGCCACATGATCAACATGCACAACAATTAGAATTATTATTCTCGGGACGCACACGATCAACACATTTGTCGCACTTTCACAAAGATAATACAACCAAGTTTGAACTGTTTGTTATGGTTGTTGTCCTCTGCATCATCAGGTCATGTTTCCCAGCTTGCAAGATTCAGAACCAAAAAATAAGATCCAAATAATAAGTACAAGAAAGATGCCTACACATCACACTGATTCCCAGCTTGCAAGATTGAGAACCAACAAATAAGATCCAAATAATAAGTACAACAAAGATGCCTACACATCTCGTTGATTCCCAGCTTACAAGATTCAGAACCAACAAATAAGATTCAAATAATAAGTACAACAAAGATGCCTACACATCTCATTGATTCCCAGCTTGCAAGATTCAGAACCAACCCATTAGAGCCTTTTGATAAAGTGAATATCAGGATTAAATCCATCTTGGCTAGCCATGTCATACAATCGAAGAACTTGGCGAATGCTCTTGACCGTCACAACATCTGTAGTTGAGTATTCATGTTTGCACAGCACAAACAAGGAGACAGGAGAGCATGATTTCGCTTTAATAGCGGCCTCCTTGAACTCAACCTGCAGCTCCACTCGGATGAGGTCTGCTTGGAGTTCCATGATTCAATTCATGCGCCTTTTTCTGCAGTTCACCTAAAATGAAGTGTCGGTGTCAAAACCGGCGGATCTCGGGTAGGAGGTCCCGAACTGTGCGTCTAGGCGGATGCTAACAGGAGACAAGGAACACGATGTTTTACCCAGGTTCAGGCCCTCTTGATGGAGGTAAAACCCTACGTCCTGCTTGATTGATATTGATATTGTGGATGTTTACAAGAGTGGATCTACCACAAGATCAAGGAGGCTAAGCCCTAAAAGCTAGCCTATGGTATGATTGTTGTAATGTATGTCCTACGAACTAGAGCCATCCGGTTTATATAGACACTGGAGAGGGCTACGGTTACATAGAGTCGGTTACAATGGTAGGAGATCTACATATCCGTATCGCCAAGCTTGCCTTCCACGCCAAGGAAAGTCCCATCCGGACACGGGACGAAGTCTTCAATCTTGTATATTCATAGTCTTGGAGTCCGGTCGATGATGATAGTTTGGCCGATGATAGTTCGGCTAATGATGGTAATCCGGCTATCCGGACACCCCCCAATCCAGGACTCCCTCAGTAGCCCCTGAACCAGGCTTCAATGACGATGAGTCCGGCGCACATATTGTTCGGCATTGCAAGGCGGGTTCCTCCTCCGAATAATTCATAGAAGATTGTGAACACCAGGATAGTGTCCGGCTCTTCAAAATAAATTCCACATTCCATCGTAGAGAGAATAATATATAAATATACACAAGTTCAATCTGCTCACGTTTTTTGCGGCGTGACGTCACACCACTACCAAGCCATTATGTTTTTTATTATACCACCTCAGCGCATTTAGCGAAGCGGTTCCCTTGGCACGTCTTGTCGAAGCAGAGATCGTGTTTCCCCTTAATCCGTGATTCTCATCAATACGGACGTGGGTAACCCAACTGCGCCCGTCGCCACGCCCCCTCTATCGAAGGCGAGTCCCGAACGGTCACGGAGACGGCTCTTGGTATTTCCCTTCTTTATAACGGGACCAAGGCTCGTTTCTTTTCTTCAACCCTCCATCAAATCCTCCTCCCGCCCCAAGTTCCAGCACCTAGAGCTCCAGATTCGAGCGCTTCGGACCTTCAACAATGTCCGGCTCTGACCTCCAGGGCCGGTGGATGCCTTCCTCCGTCACGGAGGAGGACGTGCTAAAGCTGCGGGAAGCCAAGTACCTGACTTACGAGATTTCGCACAGGTTGCCTGCAGAAGGGCAGGCCATCCCCACCCCCGAGCCCGGCGAGTATGTCGTCTTTGTATCCCACCTCCGTCGGGGTTTAGGCTTCCCGATAGATCCTTTCGTGAGAGGGCTCATGTTCTACTATGGGTTGGAATTCCATGATTTGGCTCCGGAGTCCATCCTCCATATCTCCGCGTTTATCGTCGTCTGCGAAGCTTTCCTCCGCGTCACCCCTCACTTCGGCTTGTGGCTGAAGACCTTCAATGTGACGCCGAAGATGATTGGGGGGCGTCAAGCGGAGTGCGGCGGGGCGGCCGTCAGCAGGAGGGCCGACGCCCCGTGGCCCGCAGGCTCCTCCCAAGAGGAGCTCAGCTTGTGGCAGCAAGAGTGGTTCTATATCACTGTTCCAAGGGGCCGCAAACAAAAACCGCCGCCCTTATTCCGCCAGGGACCTCCACAACGGTTGATGTCGTGGGTCAACCAAGGGCTCAACTGGGGGCCGTCAAAGGACGTGCCCCTATTGCAGGGCCGGATTCGAGATCTCCAGGCGAGGGAGATCGATCTGGTCGTGGTGATGTAGGTTATGCTGATCAGGCGTTATTTGCCCTGCAAACGCCGTCCTCTCCGACTATGGGAATTTAATCCGGAGGGACCTCGGATTCTTCAACATTTCATGGGTACGACACCCCTGGAGATGTACAAATTATTCTTCGGATCGCAAGAGGTGCGTTCGGAACTGACCGAGGATGCTGGCCTAAGCTGCAATCGCCCGAATACTCAGGTAAGTAGCTCCGAGTCCGGACACATCATTTGTTTGCCCTTTGGTGGTCCACCTTATGACCAACTTCCTTCTAAACAGGAGTGGATAGCGGGAGCAAAATTAATATGGTGTCCAGCCCCCCTCCCAGAGACCGCGCCGGATTCCACGCTGGTCAGGATGTTGGAGGTTGCGCCTCCAGAGGAAGGCGAAGGGGAAAGTGAAAAAGCTACTGCCTCGCCTAAGGAGGCTTTTGAAAGAGGGGGGATCAAGAATCCCTCCCTCCAAGGGGAGAAGAGGATTGCCTCCGAGGACCTGGGGGCCAAGGCCCCCAAACGGGGGAAGAAATCTTCGCCAGAGGGTCCTGCGTCCGGGGAGGCCCCGGCCGCACAGTCTCCCTTAAAGGATCAGCCCTCCAACGAGCCGTAAGTAAAAATAAAGGATTTTTATAGCAAAGGGCATCCCTATTTGTGCTTCTGAGGATAACTAAAGTTTTTACCTTATAGTTTGGATCTCCGTCCTTCGCAAATGAGCTCGACTTCGGGGGACCTTCGTCCGGATATGGTGGAGAGCGAAACGCCTCCGTCCGGGGCGCCGTCGGATAGGGCGGACGAGCCGGAAGTGTCGTCGAGGAGGGAGCCACCGGGTTTGGCGATGCCGGATAGTTCGGTGCCAGCTAGTGTACGGCTGAAGGATCTGCTTGAGAAGGCGTCTATCTCAGAAGATCACCAGGCACCGATGAGTGCGGTGATTGAAAGGATTTCATCCTCCGAAGGCGGGTTGCATAATGCCGTCAGTAGTTTGCTGACGGGGTTTGAGGTACGTAAAAATGACACACCTTTGGACAGTTTTGCATATAGAATGCGCCCTGTATGGGTAGTAGCCCCTGAGACTCGGTAGGTTGTCGAAAGCGACAGCGTGCCGAGGATCAAAATCGCAGGTTTAAATTTTCGCCATACCTATATAGGTGGCGGATCGTCCGGGGGCCAGCCGGACTAATGAAGTTGCCGCACTAAAGCGGCAACTCACTGTTGCGGATGCGGACATCACGCTGGTCAACAGGCGGCTTGATGAGTCGCAAGGTAAGCGTTCCTGTGCGGTCACTTGGTAAGGGAGCCGAAGCCGTCTCCTTACATGTGTGTGAAACGCAGATAGCGCCGCTGTTGTGGAGAGCCTTCGGGCCGAACTTGCTCAAGCCAAGGAGCAGGCCAGAAGGAGTGATGCGGCGGCCTCGAGGGCGGCCGAAGAGTTAGCAGCCGAAAGGGCCGCACACTGCCAAAGCAGGGAAGAGATGGCTGAAATGGCCGTGAAGTTAAAAGATGCTACCGACCGCAATGAGGCTCTTGAGAAGGAGCGCCTGGTGGTGCAAGAAGACCTGGGGAAGTCCACCGCCGAAGCCAAGGATGCCCGCTCTGTGATGCGGGCTATAAAGGAAGAGCTGCGCCAGGCCGGAGATATTTTAGCTGGCAAGTCTTTTCTGCTGCGCCGAAGGTTTACGGATCCAAAGTTTGCTCAGCTGGGCCAACTGTGGGGTCCGGAGGACCCTTATATGGACTTAGCAGCGAGTGCGGCGGATGCCGTTGTGCATTTTCAAAGCCAGAAGGATCACGAGACGGAAGAGTTGTTTTGGTCTCAATTCCATAGTCCAGAGCGTTCACTTCCGCTGACCGACCGTTTGGCCGAGTGGGCTGAGCTGAATAGGTTGTCTGGGCTTGCCATGACAGATATCGTGACCCATGTCTGGCCGGATAGGCCCGAGCCGAAGAGTTACTTTGGCTTATTGCAGCAATTTCTTGGGGCGGTGCCGCATATGAAGGCGATGAAGCGGTCGGCATGCATAGAGGGTGCGCGGATGGCACTCGCCTGTGTGAAGACACATTGGATAGAGATGAATGCCACCGCTGTTGCGACCTCGGGTTCGGACGATAGCCGGTTACCCGCCGAGCACTATTTTGGCGAAGTGTTGCGTGGTTCTCGTGTAATAGAGTCGCAGTGTTCAAAAAATGTTACATTCAAATGAACGTTTTATGTTGTAAAACAATATTTATGATGTAAGCGCCTTTTATACTTGTGCGTTCAAGTAATGTAATATCTCCTATGCGGCCGTTCATGTATACGTGTGTATAACCTGAAAGATGGCAGTCGTCGGCTTCAGCCCCCACGCACAAGGTGCGGGGGTGTTCGCAAAAAATAGCGCATTTTCAAACTTAATCCGACGTAGGGTCTTAGTCTGAAAAGAATCCTTGAAACGGGTCCCTACTACACGTCTGCGCCTGTGTCTCCGTTGTGCCATATCCTGGACGGGTGTGCACGTTGTTCATCTCTAAAAGGAGAGGAACTTAGTCTAAAAAAGAAATCCTGCAAAAAGTTACAAAAAAATTGAAATATAAATGTAGAAAGCTGAGCATATGGTAGCCCATTATAGCTTATATACACAAACCCTTGTAAGGGTGTGCGGCTAGGTAGCCCCTAGCTTATTTATTCCGGACTCGTCCAGCCGTGTCCGGGGTCTTAGCCGACCTTTTTAATGAAATAATGCCACGTGGACCAGGCATTTTAAGCGTAAGAGACGCGTAGTGTGGTATTGCGTTAAAGCGGACGAAAGCTTCTCGTCCCAGTAGTGCTTGATAGCTACTTTTGAATGGGGCGACATGAAAGGTTAGCTTTTCTCGTCGGAAGTTGTCAGGTGACCCGAACACAACTTCTAGTAATAATGAACCTATGCACCTGGCGTAAGGGCCTGGTGCCACTCCTTTGAAGGAAGTGCGGCTATGTCGAATTTTAGTAGGGTCTATCCCCATCCTGCGGATTCTGTCCGGATATAGCAGGTTTAAGTCACTGCCGCCGTCCATCAGAACTTGCGTAAATCGCAGTCCGTCTATTATGGGATCCAATATCAGAGCAGTCCATCCTGCGTTCTGGATACTTCTGGAATAATCCCGATGGTCGAAAGTGATTGGTTTTGACATCCAATCCCGGTGTTCCGCTGGGGTGGACCGTGCGGCACTTGTCTTAGTGAGTGCCATGTTGGTTTTCCGTACTATCACATGAAGTGAGTTTACTGTTTTGACTTCTTGTGGGAAAGTCTTCTGACTTCCGTTGCTCTGCTGATGTGGTGCGTCGTCGTCCTCGCTTGGCGCATCGAGCACCTTGTGTTCGGCGTTGAGCCTGCCGGACTGTTTGAAAACCCAACAATTTCGGTTGGTATGGTTTGCAGGCCTTCCGGAGGTACTGTGTACCTGACATATCCGATCCAAAATTTTGTTTAAGTTGGATAGCTCGTCACTGTTGTCCTTAAGAGGCAGTGTTTTATTGTTTGGCCGCGAGCTTTTGAATCCGTCGTTGACCGCCGTGCTCTTTGGGGTTTTTTCTTTATTCCGGCGCTTATCTTTCCTGTGCCGTGATTTTCCGTTTCCATCTCTGATCTCAGATGTACTCGGATCGGTGGTGCTGCATCTTGCTAGCCAGCTGTCTTCTCCTGCGCAAAAGCGCGTCATGAGGCTTGTTAGCGTGGCCATAGTTCTTGGCTTCTCTTGGCCGAGGTGTCTGGCGAGCCATTCGTCTCGGACGTTGTGTTTAAAAGCTGCTAGGGCTTCCGCATCCGGACAGTCGACTACTTGGTTCTTTTTGGTAAGTAACCTGTTCCAGAATTTGCGCGCTGACTCTCCGGGCTGTTGAGTTATGTGACTCAGATCGTCTCCATCCGGAGGGCTGACATAAGTCCCTTGAAAATTTGCTCTAAATGCATCCTCAAGCTCTTCCCAACTTCCAATAGTGTTTTCTAGGAGGCTTTTGAGCCAGTTCCGAGCTGGCCCTTTGAGCTTGAGGGGTAGATATTTTATGGCGTGGAGATCATCTCCTCTAGCCATGTGTATGTGTAGTATGTAATCTTCTATCCAGACTCCAGGGTCTGTTGTTCCGTCATACGCTTCTATGTTTATGGGTTTAAACCCTGCTGGGAATTCATGATCCAGCACCTCATCGGTGAAACATACCGGGTGTGCGGCGCCCCTGTATTTGGGTGTGCCGCTGTCTTCAGACACTTGTCGTGTTGTGTTACTTCCTGGGGCCCTCTTTTTTGGCCCATAGATGGACCTAGTTGGGTCGTCTATTTTCCCAGGGTCATAGGTCGGCTTGTGTGCGGCGCCGTTTGCCGCTTTTGGCCTGTCATCTGGCCGTCTATCCGGCCAGGCGGCCTCTTTGTTATTTGATGGTGAGGGCTCTATGGCTTCCTCGTCAAATTCTGGTAGCAGCTTGCGCTTCGGGTAGCTCTTTGTGTGATGGCCATTGCCATATTTGCTTGCGGGATTATCCTTTGCGGTGCCCCATTGATCCTCATCGTCGCTCCCTTTTGGGGTATCCACCATATATATGTCATGTGATGAGGTGGCCTTCCAGTGCCTTGTAGGTGCTGGTTCTGGATTGTCTCCGTCTTCATCGTCCATACCGTCGATGTCTTCGGAGTCGTAGTTTAGCACGTCGGTTAAATCGTCGACGGTGGCTACGAAGTGGGTGGTGGGTGGGTTTTGAATTTCTTCGTCGTCCACGTCCCAACCATCCCGGCCGTAGTCCGGCCAGGGCTCTCCGGATAACGAGAGATGCTTCAGCGAATTTAAGATGTCGCCGGAGGGTGAGTGCTGAAAGATGTCCGCAGCGGTGAATTCCATGACCGGCGTCCAATCGGATTTGACAGGCGCGGGCGTAGGAGGGTTGGAGTCCGGTAGAGAGTCCGGCACCTTGGAGTCGCGAGCTATATGCAGGACAAGGTCAGTGTTCGGCTCCATCACTGTAGAAGTTGCAGCCCCCGAGGCGGTGTCCAGCCACCCATCCTCGATATGCGCGATCGGCTCTGGACTATAGATCGGAGTGGATTCGAGTGCCACCTCCAAGGCGTTGTCTGGCGGCAGAGTTAGGTCGTGCCCATCGTGACAGTGCGGCACGCTCGGCTGTGGCTCGGATCCGTCGAGGATCAAGTCCCCGCGGATATCGGCCGTGAAGTTTAGGCTTCCAAACCTGACCTGACGGCCAGGGGCGTAGCTTTCGATCTGCTCCAGATGGCGAAGTGAGTTGGCCCGCAGACCGAAGCCACCGAATACGAAGATCTGTCCGGGAAGAAAAGTCTCACCGAGGACCGCATCGTTGTTGATTGAAGAGGCCATCAAGCCTATCGGTGAAGACACAGAGGAACTCTCAATGAAAGCACCAATGTCGGTGTCAAAACCGGCGGATCTCGGGTAGGGGGTCCCGAACTGTGCGTCTAGGCGGATGCTAACAGGAGACAAGGGACACGATGTTTTACCCAGGTTCGGGCCCTCTTGATGGAGGTAAAACCCTATGTCCTGCTTGATTGATATTGATATTGTGGATGTTTACAAGAGTGGATCTACCACGAGATCAAGGAGGCTAAACCCTAAAAGCTAGCCTATGGTATGATTGTTGTAATGTATGTCCTACGGACTAGAGCCATCCGGTTTATATAGACACCGGAGAGGGCTAGGGTTACATAGAGTCGGTTACAATGGTAGGAGATCTACATATCCGTATGCCAAGCTTGCCTTCCAGGCCAAGGAAAGTCCCATTCGGACACGGGACGAAGTCTTCAATCTTGTATCTTCATAGTCTTGGAGTCCGGTCGATAATGATAGTCCGGCCGATGATAGTTCGGCTAATGATGGTAATCCCGCTATCCGGACACCCCCCAATCCAGGACTCCCTCATGAAGCAAAGATTGCATCATTTATCTAGCAAGAAGTACTTGCTCTCGTGAGCTGGCAGGTTCTTCTTTAGTAGTTGCACTAAAATTGAGGAACATTATGGTTGGTTGTCCAGCTCATGTAAGGTGCAACTATAATTTTCTTATCCTTTTGGGCAGTTCTACTAAAATAAAGTGCCATTGTGGCGACAGTGAAGGCTCCATCTTGCAAAGGCTAATAAAATGTTGCACTAGATTACCAGCAGAACTTGACAGAGATTTTGGAAACTCCAATCACCACTTTGTGTAGTTCCACCAAAATTGAGAGATGTTGCCCACGTGACATTTTAGTTGAACTGAACAAGACACTCATTCCAAAAAAAAAATTGTGCAGTTCACCAAAAGGTCACGATAGCAATAAGGTCAAATGGATATCCCTATCTGCACAAAAAGATAGAAAGTAAATAGTTGCTGGTCAATAAGAATATACGAAACCTATACAAAATGAAAAGAAGCATCTTAATTATGTTCATGGGAATCATGCAGGGACAGTAGAAATTTTAAATTGTCAGCAATGCTTCATGTTACCAGAAGCATTACGATCAACAATGAGATTCCTCAAATATGGGATTACTTTAATGGTGTCATTGCTTGTTTACTAGAAACAGTAAATTAACAACAGCTAAAGAGTTGGTTTAAGGGCATGGGACCGTGGGGACACCAGAACACTCAGCAGCGTAAAGGAGCAACTTACTTATCATACTGGGGAAAACAGCTGGAGTGCCATTTGTAACACAGTTTAATTGCATCTTATCACTGGAGGCATTAGATTAACAATAACACTGGTTAGACATGTCCCTAAGGTAACAGTGTGATCACTTCATTTTACATGTGCCCTTACATTAACAACATCAAAAGGTTGGTATAAGGACATACGGTAGTGGACGCATCAGCACAATGTACCTACAAGGAGGCATAAAGTGGTGATGCCGAGTTTGTTCATGCTATGTGAGGGCAGCAAACCTAATCCTGGAGACCTTGTACTATGTGAGGGTAGCAAATCTAATCCTGGAGACCTTTTATTATGTGAGGGCAGCAAATCTATTCCTGGAGACCTTTTACTATGTGAGGGCATTAAATCTAATCCTAGAGAGCTTTTACTATGTGAGGGCAGCAAATCTAATCCTGAGACCTTTTACTATGTGTGGGCAGCAAATCTAATCCTGGAGACCTTTTACTATGTGATGGCAGCAAATCTAATCCTGGACGTACTCTGTTGACTTGTCCACCAGCCGCCACTTTCTATCCTTTTTTCAACCAATAATAGATCTGTTCCTTATCTAGTTTGTACTGCGTTTTCCCATTATTTCCCTTTTCAACCAAGAGACCGGTTGGGTATCCGGTCTCTACTACTTTCACCATATTATTTCCTCTTTGAATCAAGTCCTAGATTCATGCTACAACTTTCCCCCTTTCTTCGTTCTTTGAACAAAGCCCTAGATTCGAATGCATGAATTAGCTTTACCTCTAATAATACTAAATATTTAGGTTGCTTTGGAAGAGCTGATGGGAGTAGAAAAAGATGCACATGCAGACACGTGGGGAGATGGGGCAATAGAGCAAGGCCGCTTTCGAAGAACTTATACGTGAGGGTCGCCGGGATGTCGGCGGCGGCAGGTCAATTCTGCGGACAATACGGCAGGGAGGAAGAAGGGTCGGAGGACCTCCCGAGCCGGTGCTGTGTCGGAGAGAACGGCACGGGCACAGGATTAGGCCCCTCCGGCAGCTGTTGGTTTCCTCGCTCGGTGGTGATGACCGCGTGAATGATGCACCTTTTAGTCCTCTACACACACCGACCGAAGGGATCCGGCCAGATCTGTGACCAGCGGTGAGCAGAGAGAAAATGTTGCTACCGTTATCTTGTTTATAGTGGAGAGAAAATGAGAGAATGAAGAGAGAAACCCTAGTAAAGCAAGCGCTCAGGCCCCTGCATCCATATATAGTGGAGTGATGATCTTTTTTCTCTCCACAACAAGCGTTTCAATTTGTGCATGTGGTATTAAAGAAAAGAAACTCTCTATTTAAGGTGACTTCTGTACGACTCCTACTTACTACTAGTAGTACTACAGTATTGTTCACTTGTGCTCCCCGCCCCTCCATTCATGGAACAACCCCACGGATGAATAAACATAAAGTAAGTACTATATTTATATAGAACGAACAAGCTCGAACTATTTTCGCGTGGTTAAAAGTTGAGGGCGGGGCTTTTCTCGGGCAGTACGCGCGGCAGTTTTCGGGTAGGCGGTTTGACAAAGAGGCGAGGAGGATGAGCGAGTGGCGAATTCTCAAACATACTACTGGGAAAGGTCGGGCTGTGCGATTTGACGACGCGTTACTGCTGGAAAGACTTGTGATATGACCACTCACTATAGTCATGAATTATTGGCGCTCCGACTAGGGTGATGCCCCCCTTCCGTCCCGCGCTCTAATCTGGTGCATGACACGTTGACCCGGGTGTTGGATCTCCCACATGTCGGAGTAGTAAGAAGGAGCAAAGAATGATGCATTATATACTAGTACTACTACTACTCAGGTCGGAGGAGTGCGAACCACGGCAGCCCAGTGAACCAGAAGTGCGAACCACGGCAGCCTAGTGAATCAGTAGTGCGAACCACGGTAGCCCAGTGAACCAGCAGTAGAAAACAATGTGGTGATATGCCATAAAAAACAATGTGCTACGGTCCACACTGTAGCATGTACAGTAACACTCCTCTTTGTTTGGATCCCTGAGTTAGACCTAGTTTGGGTTGAAATAGCCTCAAATTATCGAAACAAGAGGGGTTAGTTTGAGCTAGTTTGCTCTAACCCAGCTAAAAAAACTCGCCCGATGGAGAGGTTCTAATTGGGTTAGTTATCCTCAGGCCCACTAAAAGAGAACTAAAAAAATCTCCCCTGCCCGCACCAGATCGCTCCCCCCCCCTCTCGCACGACTCCTCTATGTTCCCCATAGGGCTGCCCGCCCAAGCGCCGCTCGCCATCTCTCTCCTCCGGCCGCCCTCTCCTTCCGGCCTCCACCGCCCTACTCCGGCCGCCCTCTCCCTCTGGCCTTCGAAGGTCGCCCCGCTCCCCCTTCACCAGTCGTTTTTCTCCATCTGTCGTGCGCGGCGGCGGCGCATCTACCAGGGAGGTCGCGAGAGGGGTGAGTTTGTTCGTTCCTTCTCTGTCTCACGGCCATATCATTGATCTTGCTTGCTCTAGCGCTAATTCTGATTTGGAAAAGTCGATCCTGATCAAACTTGGTATAGATTTGTGGTGCACGCATGGAATTGTTTGATGCTGCTTGAGGAGGTAATAAATCTTTCTAGAGGCCCAAAGATTCAGTTCACATTTTTAGGTATTTCAATTTCAGGCTTGCATTATTTCTAGAGGCCCAAAGATTCAGTTCACCTTTCTAGGTATTTCAGTTTCAGGCTTGCATTATTTCTAGACGCAAAAAGATTCAGTTCACCTTTCTAGGTATTTTTGTCACAGGCTTGCATTATTTCTAGAGGCCCAACAATTAAGTTCCCAGTCGGCGGCAAGCGGCCCTGCTACCCATGCCGGTGTCGACCTGAACTCGCAAGGGCCGGCGTCGGAGGGGTTCCCGGGGCTTGGGCTCTATAGAGCCTTCCTACAGAGCGACGATGGTGAGCTCCTCCCTCAGTGCGTGTGGGGCTCCGGCCTCTCTCCCTATCGTGAATGACTTCCGTGATGAGTTAGCTCATGCTTTGTTTCATGAAGTGTTTTTTTATTTTGTGAAGCTTGATTGACGACTTGTATGTTTAAGTGGGATATCTCATTTGTATGGACAAAGTAAAAATTATCATGTTTTGCATGCTTGATTTCTATAGATGGTTCGTTTATGTCAATTGTGAGCGAGAGGAGGCCACAGAAGAGCCGGGCGCACCAAATCCGGCAGGAAATAGGGTCCAAAGTAGTCAAATGATTGAGAAAGAGCATTTATTATCAATCTAACCCTACCATCCATACACCTCTTTGGTTTAGAGTTAGTTCAGGGTTAGAATCTAACTCTAACCTCTAACTGAGTTAGAGTTCTCCTCGTCTCGGTTCATCGCCATCATACTTTCCCCATTCCTGTGTTTTCAGTATCCTGCGAATCAAAGAGGCCCTCTTTTTGCGGGAAAAATCAAAGAGGCCCTTAGACTGGTTTAGGTCCGGTCATTTTTTATAAACGTGTTATGTCCAAAATTTAATGAACGTGCTCTGGTTTCCACGAAAATAATCCGGTTTCATGTAGTAATTAATTCATTTATTTATTATTCTGCAGGGAGTTTGCATGAATTCGTGAGGTCTGAAATGTAAAGTACCCCGGCATATGCTCCGAGTCGTGCATGCACTACGACCCGGATGCTCTATGTCCCACATGTCGGCGAATGGGAGCATGCGGAAATAGCCTAGGAGTACATATAGCAGGATAAATGCGTGAAAAAATATGTACTGTGAAGCGTAGCTACCGTTCGAAAAGGAGACCTAAAGTGATGACAGCTATAGGTCGCACACACCCAACTAGTGGTACTAGACATAGGACTAATTTTTCCCTCAAAAAAAGAGGCATGAGTGCTCAGTACTCATATTCTATAAACACGAGTCCCATTTGACAACAGCGTCTATACTACAGCAAGCTCTCCTCCCTCGTTTCTCTCTTCTAATTCTAAACTCAGCCGACGCCCGGTGGGCGGGGTGGGTTTGCTCAACTACGGCCCCACCTCACAGTGAAAACATTACGACTAGAATAAAAATGCCATATACTCCCTCCGTTCTTAAATATAAGCCTTTTTAGATACTATTTCAAATGGAATACAACATACAGATGTATGTAGACATAGTTTAGAGTGTAGATTCACTCATTTTGCTCCGTATGTAGTAGTCACTTGCTGGAATCTTTAGAAAGACTTATATTTGGGAACGGAGGGAGTACTATACTAATAAAACATTAAGGCCACGAGGTGATGCAGTGCTGGTTACAGGAGGTAAGAACAAGAGATGCATCCATCGACGACGCCCACCTCCTCAACTCAGGGCGCCGGCCCACCGAACGGCTCCTAAGTAGCAGCGGCTTTCGTGGCCAGGTCGATGTCCTTCTAAACAATGGCGTCCAAAGATTCCAGCCGCTGGAAGAAGGCCAACGTCTTTGTGCCCTCGCTTGCCTTGTAGTGGCCTATGTAGACGATTTCCTCATAGACGTGGATGTGCAGGTCTACAGTTTCTTGCATGGCGAGGCGGTGTGCGGCGAGCGCGACCTCGAGGTGCACATTCTTCGTCGCGACCTCCGGCACCTGCAGGGCCACCAGGCCTTGAAAGAGTTCGTCACCATGGATGCTGATGAGGGTAGCAGGCAATGAAGAGCCTCAGCGCGCGGGCTGGAGCATTACGACAAGGTCGTCCACGTGCTTCTTGATGGCGGTGAACTTGCGGATGGAGTTGACCATCATGTCGTCCATGTGAGAGGCGAAGCCAGCGTCGGCGAGGGCTATGATGCTTGCGGCCGCCAGCACCGTCTGGAAAAATTGCACGGTGCGGGGCCGCAGGCCGGTGCCTTGGATGATTTGGCACAGCCCACTGCCGCTCGCGTCCATCACCTCCATAGGTGCTTGTGGCTTCTGGTCACTTGGTCTTGGATTGGAGTGAGCAGTGTTATGCAGAAACTTGGGGGTAGATGGATTGGAGTGGTCGGGCGCCTTTATTATATGAGAGTCCAAACTCTGTTGCATTCACATCGTGCTAGCTCTATTTTGCTTCTCCAATTAATTCCCTCTGCATTTAATTGAGGATGCATCATTGACGGTTCAACGTCTCAGGAACCGCTACCCTCTCCCTCCTTGGCATTCAAGCACCTATGGACCCGTCGACAACGAGGTGCCTATGGTGACTTTGTAAATTTCAAGATGATAGTGTCGTGCGTGTGTGCATTCATAGGGGTGACTATATGCGCGTGTATATGAGCACTTGCGTCTGTACTGTGTCAAGAAAACGTAAATGCGTGTCAAAAAGAGACTAGTCAGTATACTCAATATTGTGCACCTCGGAGAGGAAAACGATAGAACTAGTACGTATTTATTTACTGTGCGGATTCACTCATTTTGCTCCATATGTACTCCATCTCAGTGTAGTCTAGTCACTTGTTGAAATCTCTAGAAGGGCAAATATTCCTTTCTGGTTTACAGGGCCATACTAGCAAGTAGTTGTATGTACTAGTACAATAGTGGGCTCACATAGCAATTTTGTCTCATGTAATAGCCTGGCTATATGCGTGCTCCAATTTTCGCAACTCCAACGTTCGGTTTGCGCTTCCGCTTGGCTCTTCGCCTCTTCGAGAAGACGAACAATGATGTTACTACTACTGCTTCTACAGTGTCGAATCCAGTGTTGCATGTCCATCCACCGCGAGCGGGACGGATAGCTTGCTGTAGAAGTACTACTAAGCAAAAGCATGTCCTCGTTTGTGAGCAACAGCACGCATGGGCGAGGGAGAAGGCGTGTAGTAGTAAAATCAAGCTTCTCCTCATTGTACGAGTTGACGCGACACATCATAGCACTGGCCCCACATGCTTGCCTCTAAACTTGGCTGAAAGACCTGCAGTGTACAATATATTTGCTGCAACCTCTAACATTTACCCACCACAAATTAAAATATATATGGCCGTATGCATCGTTCTGATGCAGAGGATGGGGAGTCCCCCCTTTTCAAAAAAAAAACAAATTAAAATATATATTCCTGTCTTGACCAGATGAGCGTGCAAACTACAATCACCAGGGTGACAGGTAGGGCCAGAAGACTATTTTAATTTTTCTAGAAAACTTCGATACGGCCACATAGCATGGAGCCAACCCAAACGATTTTAAGCTTACAGGCACGGTACACTCTATCCTAGACTACTGTACACATGAAACTGCCAAACAAGCGTCCGGGCTGCGCTTGGCTCATCGCCTCTTCGGGAAGTTGAACAATGATGGATTACTACTGCACTAGAGGAGTACTACAGTACGCTTCTGGCCATCTGACACCGATTGAACTGCTGCATGTCCACCGCGTGCGGGAGGGGGAGCGTGTAGCGAAAGCTCCTCCTAGTATTGCCAGCCACCATGCTCATGGGCAAGGGAGGGACGCTCCTGCCTTTGCGTGTATGATAGGTGGGCCCGACAGGTGTGTGGCCAACCTGTCATACAGCCAAATGCAGGTGCAGTTAAGGGGGTGTTTGGTTCCAGGGACTTTTTTCTGTTAGGACAAGAAAAAGTCCCTAGCAAACCAAACAAGGTGGGACTTTTTTGAGACTTTTTGCTAAAAGTCCTTAGAAGCACCTCCTTGAGAGTCTTTTCCAAAAAGTCCTAGGGAATAGAAAAAGTCCTAGGACTAGAGAACCAAGCACCACCTAAGTCTGCGAGGGAGACGATAATCGAACTTCTCGTTGATGTACGAGTTGACGCGACACATCAAAGCACTGCACTCGATATATTTCAATAATTAGCGTTTACCGATGCATTAATTACAACACATGCATGCATGCCATGACTCTCCTTTTGATACTTGCATGTGTTGATTTACACCTTGAAGTAGTATAAAATATGTGACGGTAAATCTTTGTAATGCCCTGGCCCAAGTCGAGAGATGGTTGTGCACGAGGAGGGCGAGATCATGCAGACCGAAGAGGACCCGATGATGGAGCTCTCTAAGGTCTCGATGGACCTCACCGTGCTCCACTGCCCCTTGTGCCTCTGACCCTTGATGCCTCCAGTGTATGAGGTTCCTATACACCTTGTCCGTTCGGCTGATTGCGCAAGGTGCAGGTTTCTTGGTTGATGTTTTGTTCGATTGATTTCTGCAGTGCAAGGGAGGGCACCTGGCCTGCGCGGACTGCCACGTCGACCGCCCCGGCAACCAGCGGCAGTGCCAGAAGTGCAAGCGCGGCGGTGGCTTCTACATGCGGAACACGGCTGTGGACTCCGTCCTTTCGTCGGTGAGGGTGGAGTGCCCGCACGAAGGCTGTGGGCTCTACGTCACTTACCACAAGCTCGCCGATCACCAGAGCATGTGTCCGCTTGCGCCCAGCAAATGCCCTGTGCCCGTCTGCGACTACGAAGGCCCACCGTCGGCGCTCTACCACCACATTAGCACCGCGCATCCCATGCCCGTGCACAGGATCCAGTACGGCAAGGTGCTCCAGCTGCAAGTGCCACTGTTGGAGCCACGGCTCTTGCTGTTCGCAGAGGAGGACGACCGCGCATTTTTCTTGCTCGGCGGCGTGCTTGACATCGGCGCGCCTATCGCCATGTCGGTCATCTGCATCAGAGCGGGAGCATCCCCACTGCCACACTATGTGGCCAAGCTGTGGGCGAACGGCCCGCCGGGGGAGCCCAAAGGCACGACCGGCGCCGTCAAGGTGGAAATGGAGGTGACAAGCAGCAAGGATCCCGGTGACGTGGACGTGCAGGAGCTGACCTTCTTCAAAGTTCCGCCCAAGCTGCTGGCCGGGGCTAACCTAGTGTCCCTCCACATTCAGATTGACAAGCTCACGTCCTAAATGTTTCTACAGTGCCTTATGTTTATCTTAGTAATATGCTAATATAGGGATTACCTCGGTCTACCTTAGCTTAAGAAATGGTGGGTTTTGGTGGCGGTGCAACAATTACTTCAACATCAGATCAGTAATTTCCAACAGTCGAATGGATATTTTGTGTCTGTTGGATATAAAGTTCCTTTGGGTAAGAAGTACTACTTGTCATCAAAATGGATAAAAGGAGATGTATGTAGACGTATTTTAGTTCTAGATACACTAGTGCAGAACCGGGCATTAGCACCGGTTCGTAAGGCCCTCTAGTGCCGGTTACATAACCGGCACTAATTTGTGGTCACTAAAGCCCCCCCCCTTTAGTACCGGTTCAGCACGAACTGGTGCTAAAGGGCAACCACGTGGCACGAGCCACCTCCGGGGGCCTGGAACCCTTTAGTACCGGTTGGTAACACCAACCAGTACTATAAGGTTTGGTGGGTTTTTAGTTTTATGATTTCTTTTTCATTTAATTTTGTGTTTCCATTTTAATTCTTTTTCGTTTGCTGGTATTTTACGATACTACACATTATACACGTTATGCATATTAATAGAATTTCTAGTAGATCAACCAATCATCGAGTTCAACATGATTGTCATGATATTATAAGCGTTCATATATAACACCACAAAAGCAAATCACTTAAGTTCAGAACGAAGAACACAGACATGAAAGGAAAAGTACTAATTAAGAGCAGCATGAAGAACTAGCTGAATCACTCCTGCTAGCTACTCATACGATCATCATCCTCATAGTCATCGAACCCCACCCTACATAATTGTTCTTAGCACATGATCATCAGTATCAGGTAGGACCTAAACACCCTTAAGGTAAAATAGCATAAAACAATATAGACCCTGACTCTCCATTATGAAGAATGGCGATCATCCTGTCTCCAATTCTTGCCCTTCGCTGCTCATTGCTTCCAAGAAGCTCCTTACGACTGTCCATACATTTTTTCCATTCTTTGATTGTTATGTCTCCACTTCTTTTAGAAACCCGGTATGGACAGTTGAGATTCGTAGGACGACCTGGTCGTATGTTCAAAACATGAAGGCTACCATGCGTATACATCAGATGAGGCACACAATCATTCGGGATTATCTGTTGAAAAACATAGTAATAACTTCGTAGTTAGCAATGATGTACTAGTTTTAGAAGTGTGCAAAAAGATGCACGGATGTTGTAATAGTAAAAAATAATCTTACCAGGGTATCTCCATGGTAGTTACCGTAGTTCAACACGTGCACTAGTGGCACGTATTGACCATAATGTTGAGGAGTTTGATTGTAGATATTGTAATTCTCAAGATCAGTACAAAATCCGACCAGATGATTTTTCTCCTGATAAGTTAATTCGGAGCCTTCGGTGTAGTACGTTCTGTCTACCATCTTCCGCACATTCTTTGAAGAATGAAAATAAGCTGTCAATGGAGATAAGTTGTCAACTATATATTTTGAAATAAACAATATAAATTACTTAATAACTATGTTTAGCTCACATGAGGGAAGAACTGGAGGTGTATCCACAAGGACCGAAATCGAAGGTGTCTCTTGCTCGATTGTAGGATCACCAAGATCCATGGTGACAAGCATAACCTCATCAAGACCATACATCTTGCAAAATGCATCCCAATTTTTGCAACCAAAATGGGTTACACTCTGAGCATTGTACAGCTTTACTTGAAAATCCACACCATGATGGGTACTTAGGATAATTTTTTTGGTTTCGAAATTTTCATGGTCTTCAAAACCCATCCTCTCCAAGACATAGCGTCTTGCAAAGCATGGGATAAGCTAGTCGAATTGGAAAAGATGAAAAATACACGTTAAAACAGTTGAAGTCGTGCTTAATTACGAAAAAAACTATTGTCATCGTTGCGTACCGTATGAACATCGCAGGTCTCCTCGAGCTTAATGCTGAAGCGCCGATCTTCGTCCAGCACAATGAACCTGTCGCACATACCTCGGTCGTCGTGGCACTAGTCGCACTCAGCCGGGCGGTTTTCGTCCGATGAGTACGACATTTCCGGCCTACGTTCATAATTCAAATATTAAACTAGATCATTATTATTAATCACGGGTTGACTATCGATGATCGATGTACGTAGTAGCTCCTCTTTCCTTCCCGAATGCATTATTATACCAAATTGTCTAGCACACGGGAATGAAGGAGAACTTATCCAATATGAGCATTCAATAAGCAAAACCAAATCATAAAATAAGCAAAACCAAATCATAAAATAAAGTATAGTATTCAAATTAGCATGCATTCAATAATTATAAGCAAAAGTACATCATCTCTTTCCTTTTTCTAAATACTATGAACAAAAAAATCATTAAAATTCTATGAACAAAATTAATTACACAATCTAAATATCACCAAAAAAATCTATTAACAATAATATCACCAAACATGCATATTCAATAATAATATCACCAAAAAAATCTATTAACAGAAAAAAAACTATTAACAGAAAAATCTATTAATTCAACTAGTTCAACTAAGCATTTACTAAAAATAAACTAGTTATATTAATTCAACTAGTTCAACTAATTAAGCATTTACTAAAAATAAACTAGTTCTATATATTAATTCAACAAGTTCAACTAAGCATCTTCTAAAAATAAACTAGTTCTATATATTAATTCAACTAGTTCAACTAAGCATTATATTTACTAAAAATAAACAAGTTATTATATTAATTCAACTAGTTCAACTAAGCATTTACTAAAAACAAACTAGTTATATATATTAATTCAACTAGTTCAACTAAGCATTTACTAAAAATAAACTAGTTATATATATATTAATTCAACTAAAAATAAACATTAACATATTTCTAATTCATCGATGATAACATTTCTAACATTCTAAAAATAAACTACATAGTTCTAATTCATCTAAACATTATATATAGAAAACAAAAAATAAGTAAAAAAATATGTGTGTGTGTGTATATATACGTGTGTGTGTATGTGTGTGTGTGTAGTGTACATGTAGTGTGTGTGTGTGTGTGTACGTGTTTGTGTGTGTCTGTGTGTATGTGTGTGTGTATGCGTGTGTGTGTGTAGTGTGTGTGTATGCGTGTGTGTGTGTGTCTGTGTGTGTGTGCAGTGTGTGTGTGTGTGTATGTGTGTCGGGGGCGCGCGGCGACGACGACGAGCGGCGGGGGCGGCGACGACGATGGGTGGCGGGGGCGCGCGGCGACGACGACGACGGGCGGCGGGGGCGGCGACGGCACGGCGGCGCGGCGGCGGCGCCGGAGACTAGATCGAGAGGCCGCGAGAAGTGGAACGAAGTGCGACGAGATAACTGATTTTTCGTAAGTGTAGTATATATAGGGGGAGCCTTTAGTACCGGTTGGAGCCACCAACCGGTACTAAAGGCCAATTTTGGCCAACCGAAGCGGCGGGAAACGAGGGCCTTTAGTACCGGTTGGTGGTTCCAACCGGTACTAAAGTGTACACATTAGTACCGGTTGGAGACACCAACCGGTACTAAAGGCCGTGCGCTGCCACCGTAGTGCGCTATGTTTAGTCCCACCTCGCCGAGCGAAGGGCAGCCGCACTGGTTTGTAAACCCAGCCGCGGCTGCCCTTTTGAACTCCTCTATTTAGCAGGCTTCTGGGCCTCACTAGGGCGTGCTGCCATGTGAGTCTGCTGGCCCTACTGGGCATGTATTCGCACACCCAAGGTCTGTCAGGCCCACAGGGCAGCGCCCCAACAATTTTTTTCTTTCCTGCATTATTTATTTTCTTCTATTTATTTTTGAGTAATTTTATTATATAGTTATTTCTTTTCTGCTTTATTTTTTTTCTATTTATTTATGAGTAGTTTTTTTGCCGTATTTCGTTTCTTTGTGAATATTTTTGCTTTATATTAGTTTTCTTCTTTTCTGCATTATTTATTTTCTTCTATTTATTTTTGAGTAATTTTTTTATATAGTTATTTCTTTTCTGCTTTATTTTTTTCTTCTATTTATTTCTAAGTACTTTTTTTGCCGTATTTAGTTTCTTAGTGAATATTTTTGCTTTATATTAGTTTTTTTCTTTTCTGCATTATTTATTTTCTTCTATTTATTTTTGAGTAATTTTTTTATATAGTTACTTCTTTTCTGCTTTATTTTTTTCTTCTATTTATTTCTGAGTAGTTTTTTTGTCGTATTTAGTTTCTTTGTGAATATTTTTGCTTTATATTTGTTTTTTTTCTTTTCTGCATTATTTATTTTCTTCTGTTTATTTTTGAGTAATTTTTTATATTGTTATTTCTTTTCTGCTTTATTTTTTTCTTCTATTTATTTTTGAGTAGTTTTTTTGCCGTATTTAGTTTCTTTGTGAATATTTTTGCTTTATATTAGTTTTTTTCTTTTCTGCATTATTTATTTTCTTCTATTTATTTTTGAGTAATTTTTTTTATAGTTATTTCTTTTTTGCTTTATTTTTTCTTCTTCGTCTTCTTCTTCTTCTTCTTCCCTCTTCCTCTTCTTATTCTTCTTCTCCTTTTCCTTCTCCTTCTACTTCTCCTTCTACTTCTTCTTCTTCTTCTTCTTCTTCTTCTTCTTTCTTCTCCTTCTTCTTCCTCTTCTTATTCTTCTTCTCCTTCTTCTTCCTCTTCTCCTTCTTCTCCTTCCTCCTCCTCCTCCTCTTCTTCTTCTTCTTCTTCTTCTTCTTCTCCTCCTCCTCCTCCTCCTCCTCCTCCTCCTCCTTCTTCTTCTTCTTCTTCTTCTTCTTATTATTATTATTATTATTATTATTATTATTATTATTATTATTATTATTATTATTATTATTATTATTATTATTATTATTATTATTATTCTCCTTCTTCTCCTTCTTCTCCTTCTTCTTCCTCTTCTTCTTCTTCCTCTTCTTCTTCTTCTTCTTCTTCTTGCCATAACAGAAGAAGTCCGAAGTTGTAATAAGTTATTAAAAATAAAAAAGAGGTTCAAAACAAATCATTAAATGCATGAAAAATATCAAATGAAGGCAGAAATGGTTGAAAGTTGATGGCGTCGCTTTGAATGATGCATACTGAATGCACAAAAAGTCTGGAGTTGTAAATAGTTAAAAAAATGAAATGTCTTTGTAACAGATGAGTTTAATTTTGTCAGAAACCTGAATACTTCGAAAGAGATTGTCCAGTTTGTAAACGAAGTGCATCCAGTTTTTCCCGTAACCCTCTCTACTTTTTTGAACAATCTATGTGGGTGAAATGATGATACCATGCCAAGTTTCAACTTTTTCAGAGTTCATTTGTAGTGCTTTTCAATTTCCAGGTCATTTAGCTCAAAAAAAATCATTAAATGCATGAAAAATATCAAATGAAGGCAGAAATGGTTGAAAGTTGATGGCGTCGCTTTGAATGATGCATACTGAATGCACAAAAAGTCTAGAGTTGTAATAAGTTTAAAAAAATGAAATGTCTTTGTAACAGATGAGTTTAATTTCGTCAGAAACCTGAATACTTCGAAAGAGATTGTCCAGTTTGTAAACGAAGTGTATCCAGTTTTTGCCGTAACCCTCTCTACTTTTTTGAACAATCTATGTGGGTGAAATGATGATACAATGCCAAGTTTCAACTTTTTCAGAGTTCATTTGTAGTGCTTTTCAATTTCCAGGTCATTTAGTTCTCAAAAAAATCATTGAATGAATGAAAAATAGCAAATGAAGGCAGAAATGGTTGAAAGTTGATGGCGTCGCTTTGAATGGTGCATACTGAACGCAAAAAATATAAGAGCATTTACATCATGATCTTATATTTCTTTACAGTCTAAACTGCCAATATGATCTTATAACATCAAAAATACTTTGATCATCAATGATCTTTGTGTGTACAATCTGAATTGTCAATATGAGTCATCAACGATTTATAAACCGATGAAGACTCATATTGCGGCCACAAATTCTACACATAGAGTTCAATGAAGACCAAGTGCTTGTGATAGTTTGAGAAATAACATATTTAAGGTGGTAAAAGGCTTGTTAGGGGAGCGAGGTGGGACTAAAAACAGCTTGCCATAACCTCATTAGTACTGGTTCGTGGTACGAACCAGCACTAAATGGTGATGGTGGGGCCATAGGCTGACCGCAGGCTGACACGTCACCTTAGTACCGGTTCGTGGCATGAACCGGTACTAAAGGTTCGCCACGAACCGGTGCTATTGATCGCCGCCACGAACCGGTGCTATTGGCCACATTAGTGCTGGCTGAAATTCAAACCGGCTCTATTGGGCTTCACGTTTGACCCTTTTTCTACTAGTGATACGTCCCTTTTTATCAATTTTGATGACAAGCACTCCCTCCGTTCCACAATACATGCCTTCCATTTGTTAAAATATAGATGTATCTAGACATGTTTTAGTATATAGGTACATCCATGATAGAGCCAATTGGATGGTTGAGAACACTATAATTCGTAGCTACAGATGCGTGTGTGACTCCCAGATGCAGAGGCCGGGGGTCATCATCCTCCTTTCCGAGAAAAAACAGACGCGTGTGTGAGAGGACGAGTGCGTGCATGCACCTCTTCTCTTCCTATATAACGTACTAAACTCAGAGTACAAGTTTTTGTGGGTGGCATGATGGTGCGTGCGAGAAGTCCCGAGAGATAGGTTTAATGCGTCTGAAAAAAAGACTAGCCTAGATCTCGCCACGCGGCTATTCCTGTCGAACGCCCCATTAACCGTAAGATATGTATACGAGGTGCCAGTTATTGCACGTACACAGCAGTACTCCCTCCTTTCCGGTTTATAGGGCTTAATTCAAAAATCTCACCATCCAAGATAGTGAGTGGTGGAATATTTTTTTGTAGTTTGCAAAAGCACCTAATTAATGCTCTTGTTTTTCTCAAAAAATTATGTTTATCAATGCATTAATTGCAATGAATGCATGCATAAAGTACATGCATTGGTCAATTTTCTCTTAATACTTGCATGCAATGATTTAATGCACCTTGGAATCTGAACATGTGATGGGGAACAACCAAATTGAGCCTTATAAAAATGGAAAAACTAAAATTTTGAGATAAGCCCTATGAAACCAGAAAGGAGGGAGCATAAAAAGAACTACTCCATCCGGGAATAGTGCCGCACTTCGAAACTAGAACCGTCAATAAATTTTGAGCTTGCGTCTCGTCACATTCCAAATTACTCCACGCTATATTGAATTGCAAACCAGTTCACACCGATCACAACCTAAACGGTTTCCCACTTAGGAGCGTATTAGTACAACGCTATATTGAATTGCAAACCTGTTCACACCGATCACAACCTAAATGGTTTCCCACTTAGGAGCGTATTAGTATTTGGTTATAAATACTAGTATGCCAAGATGACTGTTCATTCCTCCTCAACTCCTCATCCACAAAAACAAACAAGTCATTCATCATCCTTCCCTTGCGTCTGCCATGGCCAGTGTGAGTTCTAGGTTGAGAGATTGCCACCAGGGAGAGGCGAGCATGGAAGCGGAAGCACGAGAGATGTCCCGCCTCGCTGCGAAAGCAGCCGACATGTCCCGCTATGCAGAAGTAGCAGCACAGAGGTCCCGCCGCGCCATCGATGCAGCAGACTGGTCCGGTCGCGCCGTGGAAGCAGCAGAGATGTCCCGTCATGCCGCGAATGCAGCAGGATGTCCCGCCGCGCCGCGGCGGCCTGGGAAAATTTCTCGCGGGCAGGCAACGACTGTTACAGGCGCATGCATGTGATCATCCATAGCCAGATTGATCAGATCTCCGGCTGGGCGAAGTTGCAGGACGACATGAAAGCCTCATTTGAACAGGCTACTGGCGTCATCCGGCAACTAAGGGAGGACAATGAGAGGCTCCGGGCCGAGCGCGACCTGCTGAGGGAGAAGATCGTCCGAAGTGCAGACCAGTAGGAGGAGACCAGTGCCTTGTTGAAGAGGACTGGCGTCATCGTCAAGAAACTTATGGACGAGAATGACAAGCTCCGCAACGAGCGCCAAAGGCTGGTGGAGGAATCCGTGGATGTTCTCAAGTAGCGTCTTTAGGACACGAAAGAGCTCATCGCCGCTCACCGCAGAGACTAGTTCCCGTAGCCTCCAGCAACGCATCAAGAAATTAGAGATCAGCGAGCTAGATCCTTGTTTTCCTTCTTCTTTTGCCCTTGTGTATTTTGGGCGTAGCCTCATGTGGCTTTTTAATTATCCTTCTAATTATGTAAGACAATTAATTGTCCTTATATACTCATCAGTCTTGCTATAAGTCGTAGTAGATGCTATATAGGTCCGTCGGATCTTACATCAAGATCCGTGCTTTCAGATTTTCTTTTTTCTCTCTTAAGTCTTAGTCGAGTGAGACATAGCCACGCCATTAAACAGAGGCTCGGGCGCCATTAATGGAGACCTTGGGAGAGAGGTGGATGGCAGATGGAGGTCAAAGGGCTCTCCTCCCGATAAGCACGCGCAGGGGTCTCATCGCACGCCTCTCGTACTCAAATAGCAACCCTGCATGGCGCCTCCTAGCTAATAAAAAATGGGGACGCGTGGCGGAACGTAAATGGTACTAGTAAGTAGAACGCCCACAGTTTCAATAATACTTGTGTTTCCGATTGTAACGTGACAGCAGTTGTTCCAAAATGACTTTGTTGATTGTTAATGTGTGTGCCTTCGCAAATCGGACTGCAAAATTACCACAGCATGTTGGTGACATGTCATGGCACCAAGCCAAGTTTCATTATTTTCATGCGTGTTTTGGATTTACAGGAATTAAAAAACTAAGTTTCTCAATGTTTCCAACCCAGCCACGACACCCAGAATTTTGAATTTCATTCCCATTTCTTGCATGAAACCTAGAAATTTACCCGAGGACACACATGTGATTTTCAACCAACTTTGGTGCACTGGAACATGTGCTTGTATTTCAAATTTGAATTATGCACACAAAGGTGACACATTCCCTCCCAGAACCACGAGCCTTCTTGAGACAAGCTCCGATTTGCAAGAAGCTTATACCAAAATTTGTTCCTATTCGGCCAATTTTTTTACCACGGCATGGTACTACAATGACATGACACCATGCCAAGTTTCATGATTTTAAAACCAAGTTTCTCAATGTTCTCGACAGAGCCATGATGCCCATATGTTTGGATTTTATTCTCATTTTTGAATGGGACCTAGAAATTCACCCGAGGACACAAATGTGATTTTTCAACCAACTTTAGTGCACGGGAGCATGTGCTTGTAGTTCAAATTTGAATTATGCACATTAAATGACCAAAAACTCAATCAATGTGTAAATAAGGCCAAACGAAGCCGAAATAATTCCAAAATTTAACAGGGCACTCATGTAGTTCTATGTTGCCTTTGTAAATAAACTCAAGGGGGACAGCGTATATCGTTTCGCACTCAAAGGTGGCACGTTCCCACTCAGAACCACGAGCCTTCTTGAGAGAAGCTTCGGTTTGCAAGAAGCTTATACCAAAATCTAGTCCTATTCGGCCAATTTTTTACCACAGCATGGTAGTACCATGAGATGACACCCATGCCAAGTTTCATGATTTTCAGACGTGTTTTCGATTTGCAAGAATTTTAAAACCAAGTTTCTCAATGTTCTTGGCCGAGCCACGATGCCCAGATGTTTTAATTTTATTCTCAATTCTTGCATGGGACCTAGAAATTCACCCGAGGACACAAATGTGAGTTTTCAACCAACTTTAGTGCACGGGAGCATGTGCTTGCAGTTCAAATTTGAATTATGCACATTAAATGACCAAAACCTCAATTAATGTGTAAATAAGGCCAAACGAAGCCGGAATAATTCCAAAATTTAATAGAGCACTCAGGTAGTTCTATGTTGCCTTTGTAAATAAACTCAAGGGGGACAGCGTATATTGTTTCGCACTCAAAGGTGGCATGTTCCCTCTCAGAACTACGAGCCTTCTTGAGAGAAGCTTCAGTTTGCAAGAAGCTTATACCAAAATCTGTTCCTATTCGGCCAATTTTTTTACCACAACATGGTAGTACCATGACATGACACCCATGCCAAGTTTCATGATTTTCAGACGTGTTTTGGATTTACAAGAATTTTAAAACAAAGTTTCTCAATGTTCTCAGCCGAGCCGCGCTGCCCAGATGTTTTAATTTTATTCTCATTTCTTGCATGGGACCTAGAAATTCACCCGAGGACACAAAGGTGATTTTTCAACCAACTTTGGTGCACGAGAGCATGTGCTTGTAGTTCAAATTTGTCTTATGGACATTAAATGACTAGAAACTCACATAATGTATAAAAAACGACAAACAAACCCGGAACAATTCCAAAATTTAATAGGGCACTCATGTAGTTCTATGTTGCCTTTCTTAAGAAACTCAAGGAGGGGGCAGCGTATATCGTTTCATGCTCAAAGGTGGCACGTTCCCTCTTAGAACCACGAGCTTCCAAATCGGCCCAATTTTTTACCACAACATGTTAGTGCCATAACATGACACCATGCCAAGTTTCATGAATTCCAGGCGTGTTTTGGATTTACATGAATTTGAAATCCAAGTTTCTCGATGTTCTCGGCCGAGTCATGACGCCCAGATGTTTGAATTTCATTCTCATTTCTTCCATGGGACCTAGAAATTCAACTAAGGACACACATGTGATTTTTCAACCCACTTTGGTGCACCAGAGCATGTGCATGCAATTCATATTTAAATAACGCACATTAAAAGTCCAGAAACTCAATTAATGTATAAAAAGGCCAAATGAACCCGAAATAATTCCAAAATTTAACAGGGCACTCATATAGTTTTTATGTTGCCTTTTTAAAGAAAATCAAGGGGGAGGCAGCGGATATTGTTTCGCACACAAAGATGACACGTTCCCTCTCCGAACCACGAGGCTTGTTGAGAGAATCTCCGGTTTTGCAAGAGGCTTATACCAAAACTTGTCCCAATTCAGCCAAAAATTATACATATGAAAACAGGCTTTAGATTATCACGAACATCTCGCTACCTAGACCAATAATGTACTGTGATTTGAATTCAACATAAAATGGATACAAATATTTGAATTGGAGAGCGAATGGTACATGTAGTTCATAGTCAAACTTGACAACAATCATATTCAAATAAGGAAAATTGATTCCAATTTAGTCCATATGGTAGACGACAATATATATGTTCACATGGTGGAGTAAAATGTTCATATATGATGGAAGATCAAAATGTACGACTACATCAATTATAAACCGCAAGATCACCTAACGATATATTCAAATTCAACATAACGTGGATTCAAAAATTGAAATTCGAGATCCTGGCATTTGTAATCATATAAAAAGGGACATTACTCTTTCTTTGGTGGGACTGGATTTGTTTTTTGTTGTTGAGGGAAGTGCGGATCAATTTGGTACTGTGTAGGGTAATCTTGTTCTCCCAATTATTTTTTGACATTTTTCTTGTAGTTCTTTCAATGGCATCTATAGCAATATAGTAAAAGGGGACATGAATCTCTTGTGTCTTGTATGAATTGTTTTTTACACGTTAAGTTTTTTCTGGCGAACAAGGAAACCGCACCTTGTTATCCCGAAATTTTCAAGCTCGAGTATCTTTTGTCTCACCTGCTTTGAAACTCCCACCTCTTCAACCCGCATCACGCCTTGTTATCCCAAAATTTGGACGCGCACAAGAAGTCCCTCCTCATCCGAAATCGGTCCCGCGGCCCAGACACGCAAAATCCCCCTTTTACCCCTCAGCCGGAAATGAAGCTCCACGTCGCGGTGTCAAAACCGGTGGGGGTACGCTGGTAACTTACCCTACATTTCAGACAAGCGCGTCCCTAAGCTTGGCTCCCCCCTCCCCCTTCACCCCCCGCCCCCCATTCGTACACCGAGGCCGCCAAAACCCACGAAACCCCACGCTCCTCCGTCGGCCTCCCGGTCGCCGCCCAGCCAGAGACTCTTCGCCGACTATGTCGTCCACCGCAACAGCTCGCCGTCCCTCATCCACTGCACCGAATGAGGTTCCATTGTCGATCTTGTCGTCCCGGAGGAACAGCCGCCCCGTCCTCCACCTCCAAGGAGCTGCCCTGATGTTTGCCTCGTCTATCGCGCCACCTCAATCCCCACAGCACCGTCTTGACCTGCCCCACTAGAACCACAGCACCCTCACCAATTCCTCTGATGAAGCCGAGGCCAAATCGGCGCCACCAAGGAGGTTCTGCACTCACCGCTGCATTTTATCTTTTATTCGATCTCACGGGGCTGCCGGTGCTCGATACCGAGCAGACATGGCGGGTTTCCATCGACGGTGTCGTCGCCGGCCACATCATCCACAACGTCTCTCCCCCATGTTGTTGCTTCCTCGGCGGCGACTTCCACAACGGCACTAGCTGCAGCTGCTTCGGCTCTCGCTCGTGATGCGGCTCTGTTCTTGCTGTCGGTCGCGCTGCTGCACTGCTATTGCTTTCGTTCATGCTGCTGCTCTGCTCTTGCTCTCGCCTGTGCTGCTGCTGCTATTGCATGACGTCCGACAGCTACAGGAGTTGCTTCTTTAGCACTCGCTCGCGGTGCTACTGCACGACTTGCTCTCTTCTAGTGCGTTCCCTGCTCGAGCGTCTGCTGATTTAGATCACTACTTCTCTGCTACTAGTGCTCGAATGCCCTAAACATCTGTTGCAATTCTCTGTTACTAGTTCAATCAATTTCGACAGTAAAATTCAGTTTCGAGTATAAAGTTCATTTTCTTCAGTTAAGTTCAGAGTGAACTTACAGCATCTGTCGGAGCGGCCGTGGCACGGCTGATGCGTTTTACATCTAGCACTTTTTGGTGATGTATTTTACATCATCTATTGGAGATGATATTAGGGTCCCACTTCAGATGAACATTGTTTGTCTTGTCCTGCTTCAGCCTCGCCGCCGTACACCTTAGCGGAGCTGCTCCAACAACGGAACCGTCCATCAAAGCAGAGCAGTACCCTCGGCGCCGTTTCCAGAGGCCTTGGATCTTCTTCCCTGCCTCCGACAGTCACACCAGCATCATCACCATCCTCCACGTCCAACCCAATGATGCTGAGGTACACAAGGCTATGCCAAAGAGGTTGTACACTCGTCGCATCACTTTGTTACTCTGCATTCATGTCGATCCCTCAGGGATCCTTTGCTATGGAACTACTATTCATGCAAATCTATTAGAAGGAGTGGAGCAAAGCAAAACTGCTGGATTTTTTTTCCTTTGGTGTCTCTTTCGAAGAAAAAACGTAGGAATTTTATTCACTTGGACGTCCTTTTCAAATTAATATGCATGAAGAACAGAACTAAGTGCATTACAGGCATAATAAGATTCTTATTTTTTTCATTTTCACGTGGTTTGACTTTAATTTGACCATGTTTCTACATTCCTGTGTTCTTCCAATTCATGTGAGCCAAACACCCAGGTTGACTGAAATCCTATGTTTCCAAATGCTCCGTTTTGCACGTGCATTGCTATCCTATTCCTGTGTTTTTCCTGTCCCTGCGTTTATAGAATCCTCCAATTCTAAGGAGCCCTTACAGATTTACTTCATTTTCAGATAGGCGTTAAAGAAAACTCCATGTGTTATGTCCTCCTCCTGCCGTGCCGTCATCCACCCCACCTGAGGTGCACCATCGACAGAAGTGTTCATTGCAGCAAAGATCCCCACTGCAGACTTTCTTTCGCCACCTCAGATCATCTTCCCCGTTGCCGGCAGCCACGCTAACTGCATTACCATCATCAACTGAACAGATGAACCTGATGACTACACAGTTCCGGAAGAGAGGTCGCAGTCTTTCATGTTTGCTTACGTTATACATCAGTTATTATTACCTGCTACTTTATCATTCAAACTTGAGTTTTGAATTGCCCATGGGTCTCATATCGAGCCAGCAACGAATAGTATCTCTCTACTATCTGGTTCATTTGGGGTCTTCTATGTGGTTCATGTTTGGTGGGCAACAAACAATAGATGATCCATTGTCTATCTTTTTAAACTGAAGCTATAATCTACCTGCTATCATTAGTTTTGGATCCATCCACTCGTTTGCTACCATCAGTCTAGATTTTTGCATGCACCCCTTAGGCCTTACAAAATCTAACTATTTTTTTATTATGCTTGTCAAATATCGTACACAATCGTATTGAACATGTAGAGAAAAAGAGAAGACCGTTGCGTGGGAATATAAGGTCATGTAGACGCCGCTCCATGGTGGGCGAAATGGCCCCCCCTCCTGCATTTCCATATTGTATTCCAGAGGAAGATAACTATTCAGATGGAGATTTAGAAGGAGCCGACCACGCCTGTTTACCACATGAGGTGTTTGCTCTAACCTGGCATGTTGATGTTGGTCATATCATGCATATGGCGCCTTGCATTGCTTACATTATACATCTTATATGTCATCATCTTTGAGGGAGTCCTGGATTAGGGGGTGTCCGGATGACCGGACTATAACCTTTGGCCGGACTCTTGGACTGTGAAGATACAAGATTGAAGACTTCGTCCCGTGTCCGGATGGGACTTGGGGTGGAAGGCAAGCTTGGCGATACGGATATGTAGATCTCCTCCCAGTGTAACCGACTCTGTGTAACCCTAGCCCTCTCCGGTGTCTATATAAACCAGAGGGTGTTTAGTCCATAGGACGAACAACAATCATACCATAGGCTAGCTTCTAGGGTTTAGCCTCTCTGATCTTGTGGTAGATCTACTCTTGTACTACCCATATCATCAATATTAATCAAGCACGAGTAGGGTTTTACCTCCATCGAGAGGGCCCGAACCTGGGTAAAAACAACGTGTCCCTTGTCTCCTATTACCATCTGTCTAGACGCACAGTTCGGGACCCCCTACCCGAGATCCGCCGGTTTTGACCGACAAGCTCGACTCCGACTCCGAAGACATCGACGATATGGATGACGATGTAGGAGACAAACAGGAACCAGCGCCTATAGGGCACTGGACAACCACCTCATCTCACGATGTATACATGGTGGACACACCTAAAAGAAACGACGGAGAGGAACAAAGGGATGCAAAGAGGGATCGTTCCCTCGAAAAGCAGTCAAAGCGGCGGCATAAGCACCGCTCCAAACCACACCTCGACAGAGACCGCAGCCATACAGACCCAGCCATAGAGCGGGGCGAACCGGCGGACGACAGACATGCCATCAAGCAACCGTCCGAATACGGCAACTTGGATAAACAAACCGAACAACCCATCCCTGGCGAAGATAATAGTCCCGACGACCTCATGCCGGACAAGTTGTTGGAGCAGGAGAACCTCCGCAAAAGGCTCGTCGCCACTGCGTGTAGCCTGAAAATGCAGAAGCGGAAGCTCAAAACAGCGGAAGATGCACTCAGAATTAGATGGAGCAAAGTACTCAACACCGTTGACAAATACGGCGACAACCGCCGCACAAAGAGCTATCCGAAGCGAAAATTACTGCTGGAATTTGATGAGGAGGCCTTAGATCCCCCGCAATCAAAAAATAATGAAGCCACCCGGTCGGATAAATAACCCCATGGCCAACATAGAGCGGCAAAAAGCGCCGCATACAAGCCGGCACGCGATCCGCACAAGGATTCGCATCAGAAAGATGGCCCAGCCAGATCTATCTACGGGCCAAGAAAGCAAGCTCTAGTAAGCAATGCAACACAACAAGTATCCGAACATCACGGCACACCCAAATATAAGGGTGCCGCACACCCCCTATGTTTCACCGATGAGGTGCTGGACCATGAATTTCTAGCGGGATTGAAGCCCGTACTAGAGGCATACGACGGAACAACAGACCCAGGAGTCTGGATTGAGGATTATATCCTCCACATACACATGGCCAGAGGAGATGACCTCCACGCCATAAAATACTTACCCCTCAAGCTCAAAGGGCCAGCCCGGCATTGGCTTAAAAGCCTTCCCAAAAACACCATTGGAAGTTGGGAAGAGCTCGAGGATGCTTTTCGGGCAAATTTTCAAGGGACCTATGTCCGACCTCCGAACGCAGACGATCTAAGTCATATAACTCAACAACCCGGAGAGTCAGCCCGGAAACTCTGGAACATTTTTGTTACTGAAAAGAACCAGATAGTCGACTGTCCGGACGCCGAAGCCTTAGCAGCTTTCAAACATAGCGTACGAGACAAATGGCTCGCCAGAAACCTCGGCCAAGAAAAGACAAGAACAATGGCCACATTAACAAGCCTCATGACCCGCTTTTGCGCAGGAGAGGATAGCTTGTTGGCAAGAAGCAGTACCAGCGACCCAAGTACATCCGAAATTAGGGATGGAAACGGGAAACCGCGATGTAGCAAGGACCAGCGCCGGACAAAGGGAAACAGCCCGAAGAGCACGGCAGTCAACGCCTGATTCAAAAGCTCTCGGCAGAATCACAAAAAGCTGCCCCTCAAGGAAAACAGGGACGAGCTATCCAACCTAAACAAAATGTCGGACAAAATATGCCAAATCCATAGTACTCCCGGGAAGCCTGCAAACCATACTCACAGAGATTGTTGGGTCTTCAAGCAATCCGGCAAACTCAACGCCGAACACAAGGGGCTCGACATACCAAGTGAGGACGATGACGAACCCCACAGGCAGAGCACCGGAGAACAAAAGAAGTTCCCACAAGAAGTCTAAACAATAAACTCACTTCACATGAAAAAAGGGAAAAACAGAGTGGCGCCTATAGAGATACGCGCCATACGGCCTGTCCCAGAGGAGTCCCGACACTGGTTGTTAAAACCAATCACCTTCGACCGTCGGGATTACTCTAGAAGTCACTACAAGAAATATGTCAACTAGTGACCTTTTGTCAGTGACCCTGGAAGAATTGGTCATAGATCTATGACCATTTCAGACCAATTGGTCAAAAGCTGTTCAAGGGGCTCCAAACCCTAAACCATTGTGACCATTTTGGTCGGAAAGGTCGTAATTTCCTTACACGAAAAGGTCACAAAGCAAACAGTGCTAGTCTGCTGCCTTATTTCTAGTTGTTAATGACCAATATAGATGGTCATAGCCTTGTAGATTGTGGTGGGTTGTGAAGACTAGGCGCCATCTCATCAGTTTTGCCTATGTGTCATGTCCATGTGGCAGTTTTTGCCCTAGGTTGTGAAGCAACCTATATTTCTGTTATTTCCAAAATTCCCAAAAAAATCTCATAAATTCTTTGGGTCATATATTCGTCAAATATGTAAAAACCTTCCTTGCCTAGTTCAAAAATAATTCAAAAATATTCATTTTCCTATTCTGTTCAGAGCAGCACTTTGTGAAGGAAGTACCACTTTGGCATGTCCAAATGGTATCCATTTTCTACAGTGCTTTCCTATGCCCAAATAACCATCCTCCACCAAATGCTAGCTCAATCCATTCATTATTTTGAGCCTAGCTTCAACATTCGTATTTATGTCTAGTGTGGTACTTTGTAAAGTAAGTACCACCTAGGATCCTCCTTTTGAGGTGAAAATTTGTGAAGACAGTCTTCTTAGTAACTGATCATCCTCAGCCAAAACTCACGCCCATTAGCCATGTGCATTTCCCGTACCGCAAATCAAACACTTGGCTGGTTATTCATGTTTGAGCATCGATCGGTCTCCTCGTGAGAATCTTATGTTGTGATTTTCTTCCTATCACCTACCTGGGGAGTGCCCAACCCACTAGACATGCCTAGGCCGCCCAGAACACATGGCAACGCCACGGTCACTCGGTGACCACGCGGCGGGCATGCGAGCTTACGCGCTCTAGAGTTGGGGCCCTCAGCCACCGTCCAAACCTCGATGTCTCGCCATAAAACAATGTATTTCTGATTAAATATATACTTATGTACCTAGAAATGATTTTTGGAAAAAATAAATAGCAAACTATGAGGCAGCTACAGTTCAAATTTGACACGCTTCCAACTGAATCGGCGGCAATTTGTCTTTTTCACCAGAGGTGGATCAAAACTTTTTACACCCGACCATTTTGTCAATTGTGCATTAAACATGGCCTAGTATTTTATAAAATTGATTTGGTCCATTTTTGCAACAATTATTTGGTAGTTCCTTCACAAAAAAACCTCATTTCGGGCACTCGGAAAATGGAAAATGAATTTTCCATGCAAAGAAAATGAAAACTCCCTTAGGAAACATTGTTTGGAATTCCAAGATGCACCCTTGTGCACAATATGAGATCATTTGAACAAACTATGCCATGAATGTGGCCATAAGATTGATCATTTGGCTTGAAAGCCATGAATCTTCACGCATGATACCTCATTTCTGAGAACACTTTTTTAAAATAATTACCGTATTACAAGTTCATTATTTTTCCTGGAAACTTGGTCACATATAGTGACACAATGCGAAGGTTTACCAATTTTTTGATTATTTTTGAATTTTTTATGCCCGTTTCAAATTGCGGTCAAAACGGCGGGCTTGACCGTTCCTAGCTAGTGGTTGAATCTTGGAAAACTTTTGGTGTTTCTATGATAAAATAGATACTTATGTACCTAGAAATGATTTTTGGAAAAAATAAAGAGCAAGCTATGAGGCAGCTGTAGTTCAAATTTCACCCGCTTCTAGCTGGATCAGCGAAATTTGTCTTTTTTACCAGAGGTGGATCAAAACTTTTGACACCCAACCATTTGGTCAATTGTGAATCAAATATGGCCTATTATTTTATAAAAATGATTTGGTCCAATTTTGCAACAAATATATGGTAGGTCCTTCACAAAAAAACTCATTTCGGGCACTCGGAAAATGGAAAATGAATTTTCCGTGCAAAGAAAATAAAAACTCCCTTAAGCAATACTGTTTGGAATTCCAAGCTGCACCCTTGTGCACAATATTAGATCATTTTAACAAACTATGCCATGAACGCGGCCATAAGATTGATCATTTGGCTTAAAAACCCTGAATCTTCACGCGTGATAGCTCATTTCTGAGACCACTTTTTAAAAATAATTACCGTATTACAAGTTTATTATTTTTCCTGGAAAGTTGGTCACATATAATGACACAATGCGAAGGTTTTCCGATTTTTTGATTTTTTTTTGAATTTTTTATGCCCGTTTCAAAATGCGGTCAAAACGGCGGGCTTGACCGTTCCTAGCTAGTGGTTGAATCATGGAATTTTTTTGATGTTTCTCTGATTAAATAAGTACTTATGTACCTAGAAATGATTTTTGGAAAAAATAAATAGCAAACTATGAGGCAGCTGCAGTTCAAATTTCACCCGCTTCCAACTGAATCGGCGGAAATTTGTCTTTTTTACCAGAGGTGGATCAAAACTTTTTACACCCAACCATTTGATCAATTGTGCATTAAATATGGCCTTGTATTTTAGAAAAATTATTTGGTCCAATTTTGCAAGAAACATATGGTAGGTCCTTCACAAAAAAAACACATTTTGGTCACTCAGAAAATGAAACATGGTTCTTTTGAGCAAAGAAAATGAAAACCTCCCAAATCAACATTGTTTGTCATACCTAAATACACACATGTACAAAATATTGGTTTATTTGAACTAACTATAAGAGGTTAAATATTTGCCTGAATAATAGGGTACAAACTATAAGAAAAAAACAAAAAATGCTTAATTCTGATTGGTGGAACCAGCTGTGGCATGGATCAGTGACATGGCAAACATCCATCCATCCGTCCATCCATCCATCCATCCGTCCGTCCATCCACCCCTCTGCTGTCTCGGCTAACCCTAGCGATCCACTCCCTAGCGCGCAGATCCATCTCACCTCCCCTCCCCTCGCCGCCACCCGCCCCTCCCCTCGCAGATCCAGATCACCCCGATTCGCTGCTCCCCTCCCCTTCCAGATCCCCGCCACCACCTCCCTCCTCCTCCCTCGTCCCGGTTCCCGGCTCTAACTCGACGGGCCGGTGCACCGCCATGACCGCAACGAGCCCAATCCCATCGCCAAATCTGGGAACATCGCCATGGCTCCCTGCTCCGCGGCGGCCGAGGTGGCGCGGGAGCTGCGGGACGCGGTGGCGGCCCTCGCCGTGCGCCGCACCGACGACGAGGACGCGCTGTGGCGCCGCGCCGTCGCGCTGGACGCCAACGTCCAGGGCTCCCTCGCCCCCCTCGACCCCGCCACGCTCGACATTACTACTCCATATGCTAGTCGCAGCGAGGGCGGCGGCAACGTGGCAGAGGCGCAGGCGCCGACCAAGAAGGGCGGCCATGGCGGCACGGCCGCCGCCGACCTGCGCCTCCAGGGCATTTCCGATGCCATCCGCGTCGTCCCGCACTTCCCCAAGCAAGGTCCGTCCGCCCATCTCTATGCGAAACCATTACTACTAACCAACCATAACCCTCCTGTCTGACGTGCTCTGGTCGTTCGGTTGTTGGTGCGGTGCGTGCAGGGATCATGTTCAACGACATCACAGCGCTGCTGCTGCAGCCGGGCGTGTTCAAGGACGCCATGGACATGTTCGTGGAGCGCTACCGCGGCATGGGCATCGCGGCCGTCGCACGTAAGATCATTACCCTTATCTGACCAACCGGCCCTCTCACGAGTCAATCATGCAGTACCTTCTCACCAAAGCGTATGCCATTTCCATGCTAGTGTTGTCTGAAACTGTCCATATTTGCTCCACTTTAAGTGTTACTTTTGGTCAGAAAGCATCCAGTTAGGCAAACTAGATAGATCTGTTATACTCATATAGTACGACACAAGGGAAGCACTGACTTGTTGATTCTTGTTTGTGGCAAGGCCAATCAAAGAGCCTCTATGATTTGGTGTGCTTTTCTTCTTCTTGGTCTGAAAAAAGCAAGTGATCTGAACTATTCTGTCTTCCCCTGCTGGAGAAGCCAAGTCAAATCTAGTAGTTGATCTTAAATTTGTGTGCTAATATTAAATACTTCTATACCCCATGTGTAAAAGGTAGCCTTAACAATTTGGCTTGATCCACACAGGATCCTCTTGAGCTGTAGATTTAGACATTAGACACTCACCCTTCAGCTTGTTCATTCATGCTGATCCACCTAGTTATTATGTGTCTTCTTCAGTTGCAAAGGTTAACAATAACATGTTCTAGAACTATCCTGACCTATCTCTCCCTGCTTTTGATATTTTACTAGAACTGCCATAAATGTCCAGTATGTGGATTTATATGTTCATATATGCTTGCTGAGTGCTCATAATTTGCTGCAATAACTCTAGGCAGAGCATGGCCAAGTTGGCATGTTTTTTGTTCCTGATTTGAGGTTGTGGCTTTGGACTTGTTCTGCTTCTTACATGTCGCACTATCGTATATGTCAAACTTCAGATCAAGCAAATAACTACTGTGCCTACTCCAGTTTAGAGTACTCCAAAGTTATTCTGTCTTGAGAACCACAAATTGAAGAAGTGCTTGAAAGCTCCAACTATTGAGTCCTGCTGGCTTTTTTTGTAGGTCTTCTTCTTCCTTGATCTGGTGCAGCAGCAACAGTTCAAGGTCATGGTCATGGATCTACAGCCATATATTTTTTTCTTCTTATTCTTCCCTGAGATGAGATGAGATGAGGTTTGTTTTCCTCAAGGTCAAGGTGCAGCAGCTCGATTTGATTTGATGTGATTGGATTCAGTTTCCTCATGCCTCTCTGTTTGCATTGCAGGCTTTGTTGGTTGGTCTTCAATTCTTCATGCCGCTGCTGCTACTGCTACATGAGGGCCCTCTTCAATTCTGCATCCATTGCGGCCGCCGCAGTTTCCACCTCCAGAAGAGCACCTACTCCTTGTGCGGTTACCCGGCCGCCTGCATCTGCAAGTGTAAGCTCCCCCTCCCTCCGTCCTAGATCTCTAGGTCTGTTGCTGTCATGTGCCATGTTCTTGATGTTGCGCGTCCTCATGTAGATGCCACGAACGGCGCTGCTCCTCCATGCAGATTTGATTCGCCGCATTAGTACGCGGTTGTTGTCTTGCCGTGGTTGTTCAAATAGAGATGCACCCAGTTGATTCGTCATCTCGAGTCATAATTTTTCTGCATTCCCTCTTGCTGTAGCTTGTTGGATGCATAGTTTGATCTCCCAATGGGAATTATTAGTGAATGGTGATGTCTGTGGTCACGAGAATGGTGATGTAGTAGCTAGTATGCTTGCTGCGTGTATGTCCATCTCTTTACTGTTTTGCTAGAACCATAAATCCTGATGTGCATGATGATCATGGTCTGGTTTGTTAGATCTATTCTGCTCGTGCTTAAAATTTGACATGCCTGGATTCGAAAACCCGTTCTTACAGTTTTCATTTCTATGATCAATTTAGAGAGTTGCACATGTTTTGTACCTATTCTTATTCTTATATGTTCATTCTTATTCTTATTCTTATATTTTGTTCTACTTGGATGCATTGGTACCCCCATCATCGAGCGCACGGATGCAACGGTGGAAAGAAGATGATGGTCGTGTGCATCATCAAGCACACCATGGTGATCATCTACCTTCTCACAAATTCTAACTCAATCCAGATCGACGGTGTCTCTCTCGGTTCCCTTTATTCTCTCATGCGTTTGTCATGTTAGTGTATGTGCTTTGACTAGTAGAATGGATGTCATGTTATGTTATGTTAGATCTTGCCTATTGAATGGATGGCTGTGGTAGTAGAATGCCATTGTTGTTTTAGGTGCAATGTGTTGCAGTGAGGTTACAGGACCTGCACTTCATGCATATTCATAGTCTCTGTTTTCTTTTATGAATAAAAAAGCATGGTACTAGCTGGATTAGTGTTATCAGTCTATATATAGAACTGTCCTTTTTTGAATGGAATGTTGATAATATATTCGGTCCATTTGTTCTGATTCTTCTTAGCCTATTCATGTAACAGGGTGGAAATGTCAAAATCTACAGCTCAAAAGGTAGCCTACATGAGCTCCAGGCCTAGGAAATTTCAAGTTCAAAGCGGCGTGTAGCCCTAGCAGCAAAGATTTGTTCTGTTTGACTGTAATAAACTGTAAATATTATAGTACTGTAATAGTAGGCATATCTAGGTTGTAATACATTATGCACAAATTGTAATAGACTATGTACAGGAGCTCCAGGCCTAAGAAATTCGACATTTTTTCTGTTCTATTTAAAATATTGATTATTTGTGTGATTTGAAGACGTGTGAAATGTAAACCTGATTAGTGGGCCCCATTTGTGAAAATAATCTAACAATGCTCACATTTCTGACATGTGGGACCAATATAGGAGATTATGACAAGTGGGACCCATGTAACTTGTGGGACCAGATTGAAAAATATATAATGAAAAACTAAAAAGGCCATGGCCCAAAATATAAAAAAAGGCCAAATTGTTGGGCCAAGCCCATGTAGCTAGACAAAATTCACAGAAAAAATATACAGTAAAAAGGCTAAATTAATGGGCTCGGCCCATCTAAAACACCGAAATGGACCGGGCTGAATCTTGTGCCACATCAGCTTGCCACGCTGGATGCCTACGTGGACTGGGGAGGCTGCTAGTGACCAAAACGCCATAGTAGGAATATTTTGGTCGTAAACGTCCACGACCTTCTCACAGAGAAGGTCGCTATAGTTAGTTTACGACCCTCAGCTTTTGACCTTCTGTTTTTGGTCACAAAAAGGTCGCAAATGAAAAACTATGACCTTTCAATGACCAATAGTGGAGGTCACAAGATAGCATATTTCCTGTAGTGAGTATCCGGAACGCAGGCTGGACTGCCTTGATATTAGATCTGATAATTGACGGACTCCACTTTACACAAGTCCTAATGGACGGCGGCAGTGGTCTAAACCTGCTATATTAGGACACAATCTGCAAAATGGGGATAAACCCAACAAAAATTCGCCATGGCAACACTTCCTTTCGAGGGGTAACGCCAGGCCCAGATACCAATTGTACGAGTTCCCTCCTGTTAGAAGTTATGTTCGGCTCCCCCGACAACTTCCGCCGCGAAAAGCTAACCTTCCACATCGCCCCATTTACAAGTAGCTATCAAGCACTACTAGGACGCGAAGCTTTCGCCCACTTTAACGCAATACCGCATTATGCATCCCTTACGCTTAAAATGCCCGGTCCGCGAGGCATCATCTCATTAAAGGGAAATATCGAGTGTTCCGCGAGTGCGGAAGACTGTGCGGCTGCCTTGACAGCCACACACTACACCGGCTTCACTAATCAAAGCACCTAACAGGTCGTTTAGACCCTGGACATGGCTAGACGAGTCCGGCGTAAACACACAAGGGCTTACTAGCCGCATACCCCCGTACAAGGGGCTCCGCGTGTGTACAACAAGAGACAATAAAGCTCAATTTTACCCATTTTCTGAATTATGCTTTGTTTATTTAATATAACATAGATTTTCGCACGATCTTTTTCAACTAAGTTCCTCTCTTTTACAGGTGAACATCGTGCTACACCCGTCCAGGATACGGCACAACGGAGACACAGGCGCAGACGTGCAGAAGGGACCCGTTCCAAGGATTCTTTTTAGATTAAGACCTTGCGTAAACCTTTTCACTGTCTCTTGTTGATACACATCCCCTGGTTTCTTGTTATAACCGAGGAGGAGGCTGGCGTCTTGGCATGTGGCCACGTCAGAATGTTGCGCGTACCTGGACACCAGGGGCTTCTTACCAAGAGAGTTGTTCAGCCCGTTTTCATAAAGACCGAATACCTTAGGGAGTGTTCGGCGTCGCGAGTTTGGCCTTATATGCATCAACTCCGAATCATGTCTTTGGTCAAATGTTGGGTTTGCCCGGCTCCTATGTTTTGGTGCCTTACGTTCCGCTTGTTGGGGAACGTAGTAATTTCAAAAAAAATCCTACGCACATGCAAGATCATGGTGATGCATAGCAACGAGAGGGGAGAGTGTGTCCATGTACCCTCGTAGACCGAAAGCGGAAGCGTTAGAACAATGCGGTTGATGTGGTCGTACGTCTTCACGGCCCGACCGATTAAGCACCGAAACTATGGCACCTCCGAGTTCTAGCACACGTTTAGCTCGATGACGTCCCTCGAACTCCGATCCAGCCGAGTGTCGACGGAGAGTTCCGTCATCACGATGGCGTGGTGATGATCTTGATGTACTACCGACGCAGGGCTTTGCCTAAGCACCGCTACGGTATTATCGAGGTGGATTATGGTGGAGGGGGGCACCGCACATGGCTAAGAGATCCAAGGTATCAATTGTTGTTGTACCTAGAGGTGCCCCCCTGCCCCCGTATATAAAGGAGCAAGGGGGAGGGGGCGGCCGGCCTAGTAGCGGCGCGCCAAGGGGAGTCCTACTCCCACCGGGAGTAGGACTCCCTCCTTCCTTGTTGGAGTAGGAGAAGGGGGAAAGAGGGGGAGAGGAGGAAGGAAAAGGGGGCCGCACCCCTTGTCCAATTCGGACCAGAGGGGGGCTGCGCACCTCCTTCCTTTCGGCCTCTCTCCTCTATTCCCGTATGGCCCAATAAGGCCCATATACTCCCCGGCGAATTCCCGTAACTCTCCGGTACTCCGAAAAATACCCGAATCACTCGGAACCTTTCCGAACTCCGAATATAGTCGTCCAATATATCGATCTTTATGTCTCGACCATTTCGAGACTCCTCGTCATGTCCCCGATCTCATCTGGGACTCCGAACTCCTTCGGTACATCAAAACTCATAAACTCATAATATAACTATCATCGAAACCTTAAGCGTGCGGACGCTACGGGTTCGAGAACAATGTAGACATGACCTACAACTATTCTTGGTCAATAACCAATAGCGGAACCTGGATGCTCATATTGGCTCCCACATATTCTACGAAGATCTTTATCGGTCAAACCGCATAACAACATACGTTGTTCCCTTTGTCATTGGTATGTTACTTGCCCGAGATTCGATCGTCGGTATCCAATACCTAGTTCAATCTCGTTACCGGCAAGTCTCTTTACTCTTTACGTAATGCATCATTCCGTAACTAACTCATTAGCTACATTGCTTGCAAGGCTTATAGTGATGTGCATTACCGAGAGGGCCCAGAGATACCTCTCCGACAATCGGAGTGACAAAACCTAATCTCGAAATACGCCATGTAGTACTCCTTTATAATCACCCAGTTACGTTGTGACGTTTGGTAGCACCCAAAGTGTTCCTCTGGTAAACGGGAGTTGCATAATCTCATAGTTACAGGAACATGTATAAGTCATGAAGAAAGCAATAGCAACATACTAAACGATCAAGTGCTAAGCTAACGGAATGGGTCAAGTCAATCACATCATTCTCCTAATGATCTGATCCCGTTAATCAAATGAAAACTCTTTTGTCCATGGCTAGGAAACATAACCATCTTTGATAAACGAGCTAGTCAAGTAGAGGCATACTAGTGACACTATGTTTGTCTATGTATTCACACATGTATCATGTTTCCGGTTAATACAATTCTAGCATGAATAATAAACATTTATCATGAAATAAGGAAATAAATAATAACTTTATTATTGCCTCTAGGGCATATTTCCTTCAGTCTCCCACTTGCACTAGAGTCAGTAATCTAGTTCACATCACCATGTGATTTAACACCAATATTCATATCTGTATATGATTAACACCCATAGTTCACATCGTCATGTGACCAACACCCAAAGGGTTTACTAGAGTCAATAATCTAGTTCACATCTCTTATGTGATTAACACCCAAAGAGTACTCAGGTGTGATCATGTTTTGCTCGTGAGAGAAGCTTAGTCAACGGGTCTGTCACATTCAGAGCCGTATGTATTTTGCAAATATTCTATGTCTACAATGCTCTGTACGGAGCTACTCTAGCTAATTGCTCCCACTTTCAATATGTATCCAGATTGAGACTTAGAGTCATCTGGATTGGTGTAAAAGCTTGCACCGATGTAACTTTTACAACGAACTCTTTTATCACCTCCATAATCGAGAAACATCTCCTTAGTCCTCACTAAGGATATTCTTGACCACTGTCCAGTGATCTACTATTAGATCAAAATTGTATTCCTTTGCCAAACTCAGAGCAAGGTATACAATATGTCTGGTTCACAGCATAGCATACTTTATAGAACCTATGACTGAGGCATAGGGAATGACTTTTCATTCTCTTTCTATTTTCTGCCATGGTCGGGTCTTGAGTCTTACTCAACTTCACACCTTTGCAACACATGCAAGAACTCTTTCTTTGACTGTTCCATTTTGAACTACTTCAAATTCTTGTCAAGGTATGTATTCATTGAAAAACTGATCAAGCGTCTTGATCTATCTCTATAGATCTTGATGCTCAATATGTAAGTAGCTTTACTGAGGTCTTTCTTTTAAAGAACTCCTTTCAAACACTCCTTTATGCTTTGCAGAATAATTCTACATTATTTCTGATCAACAATATGTCATTCACATATACTTATCAGAAATGATGTAGTGCTCCCACTCACTTTCTTATAAATACAGGCTTCACCGTAAGTCTGTACAAAACCATATGCTTTGATCAACTTATCAAAGCGTATATTCCAACTCTGAGATGTTTGCACCAGTCCATAGATGAATCGCTGGAGCTTGCACATTTTGTTAGCACCTTTAGGATTGACAAAACCTTCTGGTTGCATCATATACAACTCTTCTTTAGGAAAACCATTAAAGAATGCAGTTTTGACATCCATTTGCCAGATTTCATAAAATGTGGCAATTGCTAACATGATTCGGACAGACTTAAGCATCACTATAGTTGAGAAAATCTCATTGTAGTCAACACCTTGAACTTGTCAAAAACCTTTTTGCGACAAGTCGAGATTTGTAGATAGTAACACTACTATCAATGTCCGTCTTCCTCTTGAAGATCCATTTATTTTCTATGGCTTGCCAATCATTGGGCAAGTCCAACAAAGTCCACACTTTGTTCTCATACATGGATCCTATCTCAGATTTCATGGCCTCCAGCCATTTTGCGGAATCTGGGCTCATCATCGCTTCCTCATAGTTCGTAGGTTTATCATGGTCTAGTAACATGACTTTCAGAACAGGATTACCGTACCACTCTGGTGCGGACCGTACTCTGGAAGACCTACGAGGTTCTATAGCAACTTGATCAGAAGTTTCATGATCATCATCATTAGCTTCCTCACTAATTGGTGCAGGAATCACTGGAACTGATTTCAGTGATGAACTATTTTCCAATTCAGGAGAAGGTACAATTACCTTATCAAGTTCTATTTTCCTCCCACTCACTTCTTTCGAGAGAAACTCCTTCTCTAGAAAGGATCCATTTTTAGCAACGAATATCTTGCCTTCGGATCTGTGATAGAAGGTGGACCCAACAGTTTCCTTTGGGTATTCTATGAAGACGCACTTCTCCGATTTGGGTTCGAGCTTATCAGGTTGAAAACCTTTTTCATATAAGCATCGCAACTCCAAACTTTAAGAAACGAAATCTTAGGTTTACTGCTAAACCATAGTTCATATGGTGTCGTCTCAACGGATTTAGATGGTGCCCTTTTAACGTGAATGCAGCTGTCTCTAATGCATAACCCCAAAACAATAGTGGTAAATCAGTAGGAGACATCATAGATCGCACCATATTCAATAAAGTGCGGTTACGACGTTCGGACACACCATAACGTTGTGGTGTTCCAGGTGGCGTGAGCTGTGAAACTATTCCACATTGTTTTAATTGAAGACCAAACTCGTAACTCAAATATTCGTCTCCGCGATCAGATCGCAGAAACTTTATTTTCTTGTTACGATGATTTTTCCACTTCACTCTGAAATTCTTTGAACCTTTCAACTATTTCAGACTTATGTTTGATCAAGTAGATATACCCATATCTGCTCAAATCATCTTGTGAAAGTCAAAAAATAACGATACTTGCCACGAGCATCAACACTCATTGGATCGCATACATCGATATGTATTATTTCCAATAAGTCAGTAGCTTGTTCCATTTTTCCGTAGAACGGAGTTCTAGTCATCTTGCCCAAAAGGCACGGTTCGCAAGCATCAAATGATTCATAACCAAGTGATTCCAAAAATCCATCTTTATGGAGTTTCTTCATGCGCTTTACACCCATATGACCCAAATGGCAGTGCCACAAATAAGTTGCACTATCATTATTAACTTTTCATATTTTTGGCATCAATATTATGAATATGTGTATTACTACGATCGAGATCCAACAAACTATTTTCATTGGGTGTGTGACCATCGAAGGTCTTATTCATGTAAATAGAATAACAATTATTCTTAAACTTCAAATGAATAACCGTATCGTAATAAACATGATCAAATCATATTCATGCTCAACGCAAATGCCAAATAACATTTATTTAGGTTTAACACTAATCCTGAAAGTATAGGGAGTGTGCGATGATGATCATATTAATCTTGGAACTACTTCAAACACTCATCGTCACTTCCCCTTCAACTAGTCTTTGTTTATTTTGTAACTCCTGTTTCGAGTTACTAATCTTAGTAACCGAACAAGTATCAAATACTCAGGGGCTACTATAAACACTAGTAAGGCACATATCAATAACCTATATATCAAATATACCCTTGTTCACTTTGCCATCCTTCTTATCCACCAAATATTCAGGGCATTTCCGCTTCCAGTGACCATTTCCTTTGCAGTGTAATCGCTTGAGTAGCAACTTGCTTGCTGTTCTTCATGAAGTTCCCCTTCTTCCCTTTACCCTTTATCTTGAAACTAGTGATCTTGTCCACCATCAACACTTTGATGTTTTTCTTTGATTTCTACCTTCGTCAATTTCAGCATCACGAAGAGCTCGGGAATCGTTTTCGTCATCCCTTGCATTATAGTTCATCACGAAGTTCTACTAACTTGGTGGTGGTGACTAGAGAATTCTGGCAATCACTATCTTATCTGGAAGATTAACTCCCACTTGATTCAAGCGATTGTAGTACCCAGACAATCTGAGCACATGCTCACTAGTTGAGCGATTCTCCTCCATCTTTTAGCTACAGAACTTGTTGGAGACTTCATATCTCTCAACTTGGGTATTTGCTTGAAATATTAACTTCAACTCCTGGAACATCTCATATGGTCCATGACGTTCAAAAGGTTTTTGAAGTCCCGATTCTAAGCCATAAAGCATGGTGCACAAAACTATCAAGTAGTCATCATATTGAGCTAGCCAAAGATTCATAACGTCTGCATCTGCTCCTGCAATAGGTATGTCACCTAGCAGTGCATTAAGGACATAATTCTTCTGTGCAGCAATGAGGATAAACCTCAGATCACGGATCCAATCCGCATCATTGCTACTAACATCTTTCAACATAATTTTCTCCAGGAACATATCAAAAATAAACATATGAAAGCAACAACGCAAGCTATTGATCTACAACATAATTTGCAAAATACTACCAGGACTAAGTTCATGATAAATTTAAGTTCAATTAATCATATTACTTAAGAACTCCCACTTAGACAGACATCTCTCTAGTCATCTAAGTGATCACGTGATCCAAATCAACTAAACCATGTCCGATCATCACGTGAGATGGAGTAGTTTCAATGGTGAACATCACTATGTTGATCATATCCACTATATGATTCACGTTCGACCTTTTGGTCTCCGTGTTCCGAGGCCATATCTGTATATGCTAGGATCGTCAAGTATGACCTGAGTATTCCGCGTGAGCAACTGTTTTGCACCCGTTGTATTTGAACGTAGAGCCTATCACACCCGATCATCACGTGGTGTCTCAGCAAGAAGAACTTTCGCAACGGTGCATACTCAGGGAGAACACTTCTTGATTATTAGTGAGAGATCATCTTAAAATGCTACCGTCAATCAAAGCAAGATAAGATGCATAAAGGATAAACATCACATGCAATCAATATAAGTGATATGATATGGCCATCATCATCTTGTGCTTGTGATCTCCATCTTCGAAGCACCGTCGTGATCACCATCATCACCGGCGCGACACCTTGATCTCCATCGTAGCATCATTGTTGTTACGCCATCTATTACTACTACGACTATCGCTACCGCTTAGATATAAAGTAAAGCAATTACAGGGTGTTTGCATTTCATACAATAAAGCGACAACCATATGGCTCCTGCCAGTTGCCGATAACTTCGGTTACAAAACATGATCATCTCATACAATAAAATATAGCATCACGTCTTGACCATATCACATCACAACATGCCCTGCAAAAACAAGTTAGACGTCCTCTACTTTGTTGTTGCAAATTTTACGTGGCTGCTACGGGCTTTAGCAAGAACCATTCTTACCTACGCATAAAAACCACAACGATAGTTCGTCAAGTTGGTGCTGTTTTAACCTTCGCAAGGACCGGGCGTAGCCACACACGATTCAGCTAAAGTGAGAGAGACAGACACCCGCCAGCCACCTTTAAGCACGAGTGCTCGTAACGGTGAAACCAGTCTCACGTAAGCGTACGCGTAATGTCGGTCCGGGCCGCTTCATCTCACAATACCGCCGAACCAAAGTATGACATGTTGGTAAATAGTATGACTTGTATCGCCCACAACTCACTTGTGTTCTACTCGTGCATATACCATCAACGCATAAAATCTAGGCTCTGATACCACTGTTGGGGAACATAGTAATTTCAAAAAATTTCCTACGCACACGCAAGATCATGGTGATGCATAGCAACGAGAGGGGAGAGTGTGTCCACGTACCCTCGTAGACCGAAAGCGGAAGCATTAGAACAACGCGGTTGATGTAGTCGTACGTCTTCATGGCCCGACCGATCAAGCACCGAAACTACGGCACCTCCGAGTTCTAGCACACGTTCAGCTCGATGACGTCCCTCGAACTCCGATCCAGCCGAGTGTCGAGGGAGAGTTCCGTCAGCACGACGGCGTGGTGACTATCTTGATGTACTACCGACGCAGGGCTTCGCCTAAGCACCGCTATGGTATTATCGAGGTGGATTATGGTGGAGGGGGGCACCGCACACGGCTAAGAGATCCAAGGGATCAATTGTTGTTGTACCTAGAGGTGCCCCCCTGCCCCCGTATATAAAGGAGCAAGGGGGAGGGGGCGGCCGGCCTAGTAGGGGCGCGCCAAGGGGAGTCCTACTCCCACCGGGAGTAGGACTCCCTCCTTCCTTGTTGGAGTAGGAGAAGGGGGAAAGAGGGGGAGAGGAGGAAGGAAAAGGGGGCCGCACCCCTTGTCCAATTCGGACCAGAGGGGGGCTGCACGCCTCCTTCCTTTCGGCCTCCGAAAAATACCCGAATCACTCGGAACCTTTCCGAACTCCGAATATAGTCGTCCAATATATCAATCTTTACGTCTCAAACATTTCGAGACTCCTCGTCATGGCCCCGATCTCATCTGGGACTCCGAACTCCTTCAGTACATCAAAACTCATAAACTCATAATATAACTGTCATCGAAACCTTAAGCGTGCGGACCCTACGGGTTCGAGAACAATGTAGATATGACCTAGAACTATTCTTGGTCAATAATCAATAGCGGAACCTGGATGCTCATATTGGCTCCCACATATTCTACGAAGATCTTTATCGGTCAAACCGCATAACAACATACGTTGTTCCCTTTGTCATTGGTATGTTACTTGCCCGAGATTCGATCGTCGGTATCCAATACCTAGTTCAATCTCATTACCGGCAAGTCTCTTTACCCGTTACGTAATGCATCATTCCGTAACTAACTCATTAGCTACATTGCTTGCAAGGCTTATAGTGATGTGCATTACCGAGAGGGCCCGGAGATACCTCTCCGACAATCGGAGTGACAAAACCTAATCTCGAAATACGCCAACCCAACATGTACCTTCGGAGACACCTGTAGTACTCCTTTATAATCACTCAGTTACGTTGTGACGCTGGGTAGCACCCAAAGTGTTCCTCCGGTAAACGGGAGTTGCATAATCTCATAGTTACAGGAACATGTATAAGTCATGAAGAAAGCAATAGCAACATACTAAACAATCAAGTGCTAAGCTAACGGAATGGGTCAAGTCAATCACATCATTCTCCTACTGATGTGATCCCGTTAATCAAATGACAACTCTTTTGTCCATGGCTAGGAAACATAACCATCTTTGATAAACGAGCTAGTCAAGTAGAGGCATACTAGTGACACTATGTTTGTCTATGCATTCACACATGTATCATGTTTCCGGTTAATACAATTCTAGCAGGAATAATAAACATTTATCTTGAAATAAGGAAATAAATAATAACTTTATTATTGCCTCTAGGGCATATTTCCTTCACCGCTCTATCGGCTAAGGTGGCACCAGGAGAACTACTGCGATTGTGCCCTGGTTCAGCCAGGCGAGCACCTCAGTAGAGAAAGCCGAAAACTGACTGTCATTATATAGCGTGAGACTGGTCAACCACTCAATGACCCGCCGGAATCTTTAGGATTCCTCCGCATTAACGAAGGGTCGTTTCCCAGCCAGGCACACACGCGCCCCGAATTCGGGTGAGCATGGTGCCCCTAGGGGCTATATAGTAGCCCCACTGTCAAAGTCATATGGCTAAGTGAAAGTGATAAAGCATTATAGTCCGGTTGCCTAGTTCGCTGCGCTATAACCTCCTTAATAGGACCAAGACATTGGATCAAGTGTGAAAATGCGCCTTCTGCGAACGCCCCCGCATTATATGCGTGGGAGCTGAAGCCGAAGACTGCCATCTTTCAGGTTATATACACATATACATTAACGGCCGCACAGGAGGTATTCTAATTCTTGAAGGCACAAGTATAAAAAGCTTTTATATTCCATTGAAAAATTGTTTTACAATAATACATGTCATTCGAACATAACATCCTTCGAGTACTGCGTTTCTATTAAACGGGCGCCCTGCAGAACTTCCTAAAAATAGTGCTCGGCAGGTACTCGGCTCTCGTCCGAATCTTGGGATGCAACAGCAATGGCCTTCATCTCCGCTCAGTATGTCTTGACACGGGCAAGAGCCATCTGCGCACCCTCTATGCACGCTGACCTCTTCATTGCATTAATATGCGGCACCGCACCGAGGAACTGCTGCACCAAGCTAAAATAACTCTTCGGCTCAAGCCTTTTCGGCCACAGATGACTCACGACATACTTCATGGTGAGTCTGGATAACCTATTCAGCTCCGCCCATGCGGCCAAACGATCGGTTAACGGAAGGGGGCGCTCTGGATTGTGGAACTGCGACCAAAAAAGCTTTTCCACTTCGTGGTCCTGTTGATCGCGAAAGTGTTCGGCCACGTCCGCAGCACTCGCTGCCAAGTCCAGATAAGTGTTCACCGCACTCCACTGCCGATCCAACGGAGCATATTTAGGATCCCCGAACTTCATCCGTAGCATAAAGTGCTTCCCAGCCGTGATATCTCCGGGCTGATGTAGCTCCTCCTTCATAGCTCTCATCGAAGAGAGAGTATCCTTGGCCTTGGTAGTGACCTTCTCTAGGTCCTTCTGTGCCACCCGATCTTCTTTTTCAAGAAGCTTGCAGCAGTCGGCAGCATTCTTCAACTTTATAGCCATTTCGGCCATTTCCTTCTTGCTTTGGCAGTGAGCAGCCTGTTCGGCTTTCAGCTCTTCAGTCGCCTTTAAGGCAGCCGCATCGCTTTTCCTGGCCTGCTCCTTGGCTCGGGAAAGTTCCGCCCGAAGATTCTCCATGGCAGCGGCACCATCTGCATCAAGCACACATGTTGTAAGGTACGGGCATAAAGCTCCTCTTACCAGGTGTCTTTGGAGAAATTACATACCTTGTGCCTCGTCAAGCCGCTTGTTGACAAGCGCGATGTCGGCATCTCCCACGTCAAGTTGCCACTTTAGCTCGGCAAATTCATCATTCCGGCCAGCCACCGGACACTTCGCCACCTACATAGGAAAGGTGACATATTATACCTGGGATTATGATCCTCGGTGCGCCGTAATTTTTGACAACGCACCGAGTCTCAGGGGCTACTATCTATACAGGGCACATCTTATATATGCGGATCTGTCAAAAGGTACATCATTTCACGTACCTCAAAACCTGTTAGTAAACTCCTGACGGCCTCGTACAACCCGCTCTCCGCGGATGAAATCCTTCCAATCACTGTATCCATCAACGCACGGTGTTCTTCTGAGATAGACGCTTGCCCGAGCAGATCCTTCAGCTCCTCCGACCGTGCACCGGACGGTGCCGGACTTGTCTGATGGCCTTTTTCGAAGGCCGGACACAGAGGGCCTTGGGGGGCCATACGACTGCCTTCCGGCCCTGCCGGATTCGGAGAAACCCTCCGTGACGACACCTCAGGGTCGCCCGCCTCGCAAGGCGGTATGGCAGGGGGAGGTGTTCCGCTCTCCATCATCTCCGGACGAAGATCCCCTGAAGATGAGCTCTGCTGTGAAGGGCTGAGATCCGAACTACAAGGTAAAATTTCGGTTATCTCCCTCAGAAATAGAACAGGGATGTCTCTCATTTTAAAACTCCCTTCTTTACTTATGGCTCGGTGGAAGGCTGATCCCCTTGGTGGCACAATGCGACTGAGGCATCCCCCGGTGCCGGACCCTCCGACGAAGATTTCTTCACCCGCTTTGAGACCATGGTCTTCGGGTCTTCAGAGGCGGTCCTCTTCTTCCCCTGGTTAGAGGAATTCTCGATTCCTCCTTTCCTGACAGCCTCCTTCGGGGAGGCGGTAGCTTCCTTGTTCCCCTCACCGCCTTCTTCCAAAGGCACAACTTCCAGCACCCTAGTTAACACGGGATCCGGCATAGTCTCGGGGAGGGGGGACGGACACCTGATTAGCTTTGCTTTCGCTATCCACTCCTGTTTAAGGGACATCTCTTTTAAGGGCAATTTTATGATGAATATACGGATAGCGTGTCCGGGTACTGGGCTGCTTACTTGGGTATCCGGGCGATTGCAGCTCAGACCTGCGTCCTCGGACGAGTCCGGACACATTGCTTGTGATCCGAAGAACAATTTGTACATCTCCATGGGCGTCGTGCCCACAAAATATTGGATGGCTCGTGGTCCTTCCGGATTAAACTCCCATAGGCGGAGGGGGCAACGTTTGCAGGGCAGGATGCGGCGAATCAACGTAACCTGCGTCACTACGGCCAGATTGATATCTCTTTCTAGGAGATCTCAAACGCCGCCCTGCAACAAGGGCACTTCCTTGGACGGCCCCTAGTTAAGCCCTTTATTAACCCATGACGCTAGTTGTGGTGGGGGACCCGAGCGAAAGGCAGGTGGCGCCACCCATTTGGTGCCCTGGGAGGTGTGATATAAAACCACTCTCGTTGCCATAAGCTGAACTCCTCTTGAAAAGAGCCCTCGGGCCATGGAGCGTCGGCATTCTTGCTTATAACAGCGCCTCCGCACTCTGCGTGCTGCCCCTCAATCATCTTTGGCCCTACTTTGAAGGTCTTAAGCCACAATCCGAAGTGAGGAGTAATACGGAGGAAGGCCTCGCACACGACAATGAACGATGAGATATGGAGGATGGACTCCAGAGCTAGGTCGTGAAATTCTAGGCCGTAATAAAACATGAGCCCCTCACAAAGGGGTCCGTCGGGAAGCCTATCCCCTGAAGGAAGTGAGACACGAACACCATGCTCTCACCAGGCTTGGGAGTGGGAATAACCTGCCCTTGAGCAGGCAGCCTATGCGAGATTTTGCCGGTTAGATACCTGGCATCTCTTAGCTTTAGCACGTCTTCTTCCGTAATGGAGGAAGGAATCCACCGGCCTTGAAGGTCGGAGCCGGACATCATCGGAGGTCCGAAGCGCCTGAATCTGGAGCTTTGGGTGTTGGAACTCAAGGTGAGAGGCGGATTTGATTGAGATTGAAAGAAAGGAGTCAGGCCTTGGTCTCTTTATAAAGAGGTTGAATACCAAGAGCCCTCCCCGTGACTGTTTGGGACTCGCCTTCGATCAAGGAGACATACCAACAGGCATGTTTGGGTTACCCACGCCCGTATTGATGAGAAATCCCGGAATAAGGGGACACGATCTCTACCACTAGTAGAAAAGGGGGCAATGGTCCAGGCCGGTCAGCCCATTAGTCCCGGTTCGTGAGCCCCGGGGGCCAGACGGGCCACGTGGGCCATTGGTCCCGGTTCGTCTGGACCTTTTGGTCCCGGTTGGTGGGACGAACCGGGACCAATGTGCCTTGCTCCTGGCCCACCACCATTGGACCCGGTTGGTCGCCTGAACCAGGACCAAAGGCTTCCCTTTAGTCCCGGTTCAAGCCACGAACTGGGACCAATTAGTTGCCTATATGTACCCCGCAAGCAGAGCACTCTCACTGCTCTGTTTTTCGTGGCATGCGAGGAGGGAGCTTTGTGGTGCCCTAGCTCACCTCCTATGCACACGAGGTGTTCGATGGAATGCCCGAGCCGCACTACTTAAGCTTTCTCCTCTCCAAGCTCCACCTCCAAGCTCCATTTTCCTCAATATTTCTCTAGGTCTAGCGGTCCGTCACGTCCCGTCCCCGTCTTCACCGCCGTCGATCGCCCGCGCCGATCTCGTCGCCGGCACCACCGTGGTGAGCCTCTTACGTGTATGTTTATATAGATACTTGTATAATTTTCTTACTTTTATTATTGCATCTAATATAGTGCGATGGTTTTGGTATCCGCCCCCATCGGCCCTCGTCCTGTCTATGATTCGGATGTGGTATATATTATCTTTTCATAACTATTGGTTCATTTATTGTTTATGACAATTATGCCGACCAACGTGACATAGATTTTATTTATCTAGGAGGTTGTTGAACCGGAAATTCCAACCGACCATATTGTCGAGAGGTTAAATTTAGTTGAAGAAGAAAACAATTTGTTGAAGGAAAAAATTAGAAAAATTGAGGAGGAGAAGATGATATTGGAGTTGCATGTTGCGGATGTCGTCGATGATCACAAGATCAAGATGGATGCAATGCGCTTGAAGATTAGAAAGATTAGAAAATATGCCATTCATACCGAGGCTTGGTATCATTATGTCGTTGGATCAGTTGTTACATTGGTTGCGATTATGATCGCATTTGTTTTCGCATTGAAATGATTTACATAGTTTCAGTGTATGGTTTAATTAATTTAGATGCTCTGCAGAGCTTTATGTTGTTAGATGAGAACTATGTATGTACTTTGGTTTTAGTGTGATGATGAACTTCTATTAATTTGGTTTTAGTGTTCTGTAATGATTTTTGACACACTTAATTATATATAATGCACGCAGATGAACCGGCAATGGATGTACGGTTCAAGACACACCTCCGAGTACATTAAGGGCGTGCATGATTTTCTCGAAGTGGCTGAGGCAAACAAGCAGAATGGTTTTATGTGTTGTCCATGCCCTATATATGGGAATACGAAGTCTTACTCTGACCGGAAAATCCTCCACACCCACCTGCTTTACAAGGGTTTCATGCCACACTATAATGTTTGGACGAGGCACGGAGAAATAGGGGTTACGATGGAAGACGGCGAAGAAGAAGAGTACGATGACAACTATGTGCCCCCTGAATACGGTGATGGTACTGAACATCAAGAGGAACCAGACGATGTGCACGATGATGCTGCAACGGGCGAAGCTGCTGAAGATTAAGAGGAACCAGACGATGTGCCCGATGATGATGATCTCCGCCGGGTCATTGTCGATGCAAGGACGCAATGCGAAAGTCAAAAGGAGAAGCTGAAGTTCGATCGCATGTTAGAGGACCACAAAAAAGGGTTGTACCCCAATTGCGAAGATGGCAACACAAAGCTCGGTACTGTACTAGAATTGCTGCAGTGGAAGGCAGAGAATGTTGTGCCTGACAAAGGATTTGAGAAGCTACTGAAAATATTGAAGAAGAAGCTTCCAAAGGATAACGAATTGCCTAACAGTACATACGCAGCAAAGAAGGTCGTATGCCCTCTAGGATTGGAGGTGCAGAATATACATGCATGCCCTAATGACTGCATCCTCTACCGCGGTGCGTACAAGGATCTGAACGCATGCCTGGTATGCGGTGCATTACGGTATAAGATCAGACGAGATGACCCTGGTAATGTTGACGGCGAGCCCCCCAGGAAGAGGGTTCCTGCGAAGGTGATGTGGTATGCTCCAATAATACCACGGTTGAAACGTCTGTTCGGAAACGGAGAGCATGCCAAGTTGATGCGATGGCACAGTGAGGACCGTAAGAAAGACGGGAAGTTGAGAGCACCCGCTGACGGGTCGCAGTGGAGAAAAATCGAGAGAAAGTACTGGGATGAGTTTGCAAGTGAGCCAAGGAACGTATGGTTTGCTTTAAGCGCGGATGGCATTAATCCTTTCGGGGAGCAGAGCAGCAATCACAGCACCTGGCCCGTGACTCTATGTATGTATAACCTTCCTCCTTGCATGTGCATGAAGAGGAAGTTCATTATGTTGCCAGTTCTCATCCAAGGCCCTAAGCAACCCGGCAACGACATTGATGTGTACCTAAGGCCATTAGTTGAAGAACTTTTACAGCTGTGGAATGGAAACGGTGTACGTACGTGGGATGAGCACAAACAGGAGGAATTTAACCTAAAGGCGTTGCTGTTCGTGACCATCAACGATTGGCCCGCTCTCAGTAACCTTTCAGGACAGACAAACAAGGGATACCACGCATGCACGCACTGTTTACTTGACACCGATAGTATATACCTGGCAAGCTTCAGCAAGAATGTGTACCTGGGCCATCGTCGATTTCTTCCGACCAACCATCAATGTCGAAAGAAAGGCAATCATTTCAATGGCTAGGTAGATCACCGGAAGAAGCCCGCCATGCGTACCGGTGATCACGTACTTGCTATGGTCAATGATTTACATGTAATCTTTGGGAAGGGTCCCGGCGGACTAGCTGTTCCGAGTGACGCTAGGGGACACGCACCCATGTGGAAGAAGAAATCTATATTTTGGGACCTACCCTACTGGAAAGACCTAGAGGTCCGCTCTTCGATCGACGTGATGCACGTGACGAAGAACCTTTGCGTGAACCTGCTAGGCTTCTTGGGCGTGTATGGGAAGACAAAAGATACAGCTGAGGCACGGGAGGACCTGCAACATTTGCACGAGGCATGCCTCCAAAGCAGTATGAAGGTCCCGCCAGCTATGCTCTTACCAAAGAAGAGAAGGGAATCTTCTTTGAATGCCTGCTTAGTATGAAGGTCCCGACTGGCTTCTCGTCGAATATAAAAGGAATAATAAATATGGCAGAGAAAAAGTTTCAGAACCTAAAGTCTCATGACTGCCACATGATTATGACGCAACTGCTTCCGGATGCATTGAGGGGGCTTCTACCGGAAAACGTCCGATTAGCCATTGTGAAGCTATGTGCATTCCTCAATGCAATCTCTCAAAAGGTGATCGATCCAGAAATCATACCAAGGCTAAGGAGTGATGTGTTGCAATGTCTTGTCAGTTTCGAGCTGGTGTTCCCACCATCCTTCTTCAATATCATGACGCGCGTCGTAGTTCATCTAGTTGACGAGATTGTCATTCTGGGCCCCGTATTTCTACACAATATGTACCCCTTTGAGAGGTTCATGGGAGTCCTAAAGAAATATGTCCGTAACCGTGCTAGGCCAGAAGGAAGCATCTCCATGGGCCATCAAACAGAGGATGTCATCCGGTTTTGTGTTGACTTCGTGCCTGGCCTTAAGAAGATAGGTCTCCCTCAATCGCAGTATGAGGGGAGACTGACTGAAAAAGGCACGTTTGGAAGGGACTCAATAATATGCAGGGACGGATATTCTTGGTCTCAAGCACGCTACACAGTTCTACAGAACTCTACCTTGGTGACCCCGTATGTCGATGAACACAAGAACAGTCTGCGCTCCAAACACCCGGGGCAGTGCAACGACTGGATTACATGTGAACACATCAGGACTTTCAGCAGTTGGTTGGAAGAAGGTCTCAGAGGTGACAACACTGTTTGTGATGAGCTGTACTTGTTGTCCAGGGGACCATCTTCGACTGTTATGATTTGGAAAGGATACGAGATAAATGGGAATACATTTTACACGATTGACCAAGATCAAAAGAGCACCAACCAAAACAGCAGTGTCCGCTTTGATGCAACAACCGAGAGGGGAAAGGACACATATTATGGTTACATAGTGGACATATGGGAACTTGACTACGGACATGATTTTAAGGTCCCTTTGTTTAAGTGCAAATGGGTCAATCTGTCAGGAGGCGGGGTACAGGTAGACCCACAGTACGGAATGACAACAGTGGATCTGAAAAATCTTCAATACACAGATGAACCGTTTGTCCTAGCCAATGATGTGGCACAGGTTATCTATGTGAAGGACATGTCTACCAGACCGAGAAAGAGAAAAGATAAGGAAGCGAATACATCATACAATGAGCCAAAGCGCCACATAGTTCTTTCAGGAAAAAGGGACATCGTGGGAGTGGAGGATAAGACAGACATGTCTCAAGATTATGAAAAGTTTCATGAAATTCCTCCCTTCAATGTCAAGGCTGACCCCAGCATCCTGATAGACGATGAAGATTATCCATGGTTACAGCGCAATAAGTAAATGACACAAGCGAAGAAAAAGTGAAGAGTTTCTCCCGCAACTATTATGATGATACCATGCCAACTTTGTAACTGACGAGTATGATACCATTGTCCGTTTTGTATATGCACATGCTATGTGTGAGTCAATTTATGATACCATCCCAACTTTCAACTTTTTCAGAGTTCATTTGAAATGCTTTAATGTCTTATGGTTCGGCCCTTGTAATAATTAAAAATAGCAACAATAAGTATTTTGTTGTAAGTAGAAACAAAATAAAATAAATAAAGCAAGAAAGAAAACAAAAAAACAAAAAAAAGTGTTTTCAAATTTGAAAAGTAATGGCACTAACAGAAAGTTTATAATTTTCCTAAAACTAAAAGCAAAAAGAATTAAAAAATAAAGCAAAAAACAAAAGAAAATAAATAATGCAGAAAACAAAACAAAAAAACAACAATAAGTATTTTGTTGTAAGTAGAAACAAAATAAAATAAATAAAGCAAGAAAGAAAACAAAAAAACAAAAAAAGTGTTTTCAAATTTGAAAAGTAATGGCACTAACATAAAGTTTATAATTTTCCTAAAACTACAAGCAAAAAGAATTAAAAAATAAAGCAAAAAACAAAAGAAAATAAATAATGCAGAAAACAAAACAAAAAAACAACAATAAGTATTTTGTTGTAAGTAGAAACAAAATAAAATAAATAAAGCAAGAAAGAAAACAAAAAAACAAAAAAAGTGTTTTCAAATTTGAAAAGTAATGGCACTAACAGAAAGTTTATAATTTTCCTAAAGCTAAAAGCAAAAAGAATTAAAAAATAAAGCAAAAAACAAAAGAAAATAAATAATGCAGAAAACAAAACAAAAAAACTGGAAAAAAATAAAAATAGCAACAATAAGTATGGAAAACAAAAAAAACAAAAAAAAAGCCTCCTACTGGGCCCCCACGGCCTGAATACGACTTGAAACCCTACTATGGGCCAGGATTCAGGCCCGCAGTAGGCCCAGAAGGCCCATCAGGCAAAGCAGTAGCAAGTAGGCTCGTAAGCCTGCAGTGGAGAGGAGCTCGAGAGGGGTGCGGCAGTGGGGCTTATAAACCACTGCGCGCCCCTCTCAACTAGCGAGGTGGAACTAAACTTTGGCCGCGACGCGGGCAGCACAGGGGCCTTTGGTCCCGGTTGGTAGCTCCAACCGGGACTAAAGGGGGTGCATTGGTACCGGTTCGTGGCCCCAACCGGTACCAATGCCCACCCTTTAGTCCTGGTTGGTGCCTCCAACCGGGACCAAAGGCCGCCGCTTCCCGCCCTTTGGGCTGCTGAAAAGAGGCCTTTGGTACCGGTTGGTGGCTCCAACCGGGACTAAAGGGGGCATTAGTCCTGGTTGGAGCCACCAACCGGGACCAATGCTCTTGCTATATATACAGGACTTAGCAGTTTTAGCCAAAACCCATCTCTTTCTTCTCGCCCCGACGCCTGTGCTCCTCGTCGCCGTCGCCGCCGAGCCCTGCCCCGACGCCGTCAGGCTGGTCCAGCTCGCCGTCGCTGCCGCCGAGCCACTGGCCCGACACCGTTGCCGCGCCCGTCGCCCCTGCCGGCCCCGACACCATCGTCGTCGCCGGGCGCGCCACCGGCCGTTCACCGACCCCGTCGCTGTCGCCGCGCGCGCTGCCCCTTCCCCGACCCCGTCGCCGTCGCCGCGCGTGCCGCCCTTTCCCCGACCCCGTCGCCGTCGCCGCGCGCGCCGCCCCTTTCCCAACCCCGTCGCTGTCGCCGTGCGTGCCGCCCTTTCCCCGACCCCGCCGCCGTCGCCGCGCGCGCCGCCCCTTTCCCAACCCCGTCGCCGTTGCCCCGACCACACGCAGCCGCCTTCGGTCTGGCCGCCAGCGCCCTTTCCTCTTTTTTTATATATGCAGAAGTTTATATATGCAAAAATTTATACATATATGCAAGTATATATGTATTTTTTTTGCATTTTTTTGTGTATATGTGTTTTTATGTGTATATATGTGTACATGTTCATAGTATTTTTTTCATAAGTGTATTTTTTTGTTCATTGCATTTTTTCATATATATAATGTATATATGTATGTGGTAGCTATATATATGATGAATGGATGTGGCTATATATGTATGCATGAATATAATGTTCATAGCATTTTTTTGTTTATATATGTTTTTTCATATATGTATTAATTTTATATTTAGGTTGTTAGTAGATATCGATTTTAGGTTAGTGTAGAGGAGAAAGTAAAATAAGGAAAAGGAAGAGAAGAGGAAGAAGGAAGGAAGAAGGAAGAAGGAAGAAGAAGAAGAAAAAGAATGAGAGGAAAAAGGAAAATAAGAAGAGGAAGAAAGGAGAAAAAGAAGAGAGGAAGAAGAGGAAAATAAATAAGAAGAGGAAAAAAGAAGAAAAAGAAGAGGAGAAGAATAAAGGAATAGAGGAGAAGAAGAAAAAATTGAAGAAAAAAATTCTATTTTTTCTTCTTCTCCTCTATTCCTTTCTTCTTCTCCTCTTTTTTTTCTTCTTTTTTTTTCTTCTTCTTCTTCCTTCTTCCTTCTTCCTCTTTTCTTCCTTTTCCTTAATTATTTTCCTTTCTCGAGGGACAAGAAGAAAAAGAAGAGTAGAAGAAGAAAGAAAGGAATAGAGGAGAAATAAGAAACTTCAACACGAGGGGGTGGTACCGATACCCCCTCCCCGATAACATTATTTTCCCATGTATATGTATGTCACGTCGTTGTCGATATAACCCCCTCTAGATAACTTCGACATGAGGGGCGGTCGATATATATACCCCCTCTCGATCATGATAACTTATACAACGGCAGCACCCCCCAGCCCTCGGCCCTCTCACTCGACCAAAACTCTCGAGGACACCCAAACCCTAGAGAGAAAACGATGTTGGTCTCCTACCCCCTCCCGCCGCGCCCCTACCCGACAAATTAACTCTCTCGAGGCCACCCAAATTTACCAAGTTAAAAGAGCGTTGTCGTCGAGGCCACCCCAAACCCTTGAATCATTGTGTTGAGGCGACCCCAAACCCTAGAGAAGCAGCGTCGAGGCCACTAACATGATTCCTTATTGTGATTAGCTAGGTAGTTCTACGTTTGCCACTAATATATATATATATATATATATATATATATATATATATATATATATATCCATCTGTACCATGTTTGAATAATAATTGGCATGTTGTAAATATTTGCAGAAACTATGGAGCACTCCCGAGACGAAGAAACAGGAGCGATGTTGGGGGAGATAATCGCAAATGGAAGTGATGATGTTGCGTCATTTCTCCTCGACACCGATGGTCAGCTGGATGAAGAAGAGGGCTATGTTCATGATGGCTTCGGCCCATTAATGCCGGTACAAGAAGAGGACTATGTTCATGATGGCCCCGGTGACACAATGGAGGTACAAGAAGGAGACCGTGCTGACTGCTCCAGTGACAGAACCGAGTCCGGCCAGGTATATATATTAGTTAAGCCCGTGCTGACTAGTTAATTGATGCTTCCATTGTTTTGGTATATGTACACATATTAATTACTCTTGTCTTTCTTCCTTATAATTTCTAGCCCTCCGGATCGAGCACAACTTTGGTAAGGAGACGAGGCCCAAAGAAAAAGTTGAGCTCGGATGAAAAGTTTGAGATCATAGAAATCGCGCCCGACGGCGAACCGATTGAACCCATCCGGACAAGGAAGGCATTTTCGGCTCAGTGCGGGGTTCTTGTTAGGGACAAGATCCCGATCAGCATCCAGCAATGGTATAAGCCTAAGGAGGAAGACCCTGAGGTGTCTTATGTCAATGATATGTAGAAAGAAGATCTTTGGACTGAGCTGAAGGCAAATTTTACCCTACCGTCAGAGGAGGATCCGGAGAATCCAGTTAAAGAGCAATTAATCAAGTCTTGTGCTCTCAAGAAGATGGCAACTCTAATGAGGAGGTGGAGGAAAGAGCTGAACCAGTTTGTCGAAAAAAAAGACACCAGAATTCATCGGCAAATATGAGAAGATCAAAGATCACTGGCCCGCATTTGTGGCCCACAAGACATCGGAAAAGAGTAAGAAGATGTCGGCGAGAAACAAGGAAAATGCTGCGAAGAAGAAGCTTCACCATCGCACGGGGTCAGGTGGCTACCTCAAAGCCCGACCTAAGTGGACCAAGGCTGAGCATGATCTGCTTGAAAAAGGGATCAAACCAGAGATAATGTACTGGCCAGACCGTTGCCGGACTTGGTTCTTCGGGGCTGGCGGAACCTTGGACCCTGTAACAAGGAAGTGCCAGTGGACGGACGAGGAACTGGAAATACCAGTCAAGAACCTTCGACACTATATCGCTGCAGCACAGCGAGGGACGTTCCTTCCAAACAGGGAGAAGGACAAGCTCACAATGGCCCTTGGGAATCCTGAGCACCCTGGACGGACACGAGGCACGCCAGGCTCCATTCCGTGGAAGGTTGGTTTTCCGGACGCGGGGGGTTACAAAACCCACGAGAGGAGGAATAAACTCTAGCAGGACCAACTGCAGGCGTTGCTTGGAAGGGTAATGGGGCTAGAGGATCGAGAAGAGGAACGAGAAGCAGCAGATCGCAACAAATGACCTGTCGAAGCTTCCCCCGAAGCTACCCTGCCATCTCAGCGGAGAAGCAGCGTGGCTTCCACCGAGCTGCTTCAGCCGGAGCATGTCTTGACGGCTCCTGCCAGCTATCCCGTGGATGGCATCACGGAGTCTCAAAGTTGCCACATTATGGCGCGATGGATGACTTTGAAGGTCAAGGCGGCTGTTGGCCAAGTTTATCCTAGTGGACCCGGCACAACTTATCACTAACAGCCGATTCCAGAAGGATATGCTAAGGTGATGGTGGATGAAATAACAGAGGGATTTGAGGACCTCCTGCTTGACCACCCTACCGGTGAAGGGGAGACTAGGCTGGGTTCTGCTATGAAGACTCCATGCCTATGGCGGAAGGAGCTCATCAACCTTCCGAACTGGACGCCTCCGCCTCCACCTCCTCCTCCAGCGAGTCAGGGAACTCCGCCTCTTCCACCGCCTCCTCCTCCGGTGAGTGACGATCAGGGCATGCGTGGCGGCACTCCGCCTCCTTCTCCGGCGTGTGGCGGCACTCCGCCTCCTTCTCCGCCTGCGCCGGAGCTCCCGAGCAGCCAGCAGCCTCCTCCTTCTCCGCCTCGCCAGCAAGGGCGGAAGAGACCCGCCGCCGCCCCGGCTGTCTGGCGCGTCATACTCCTTCTCCTCTGCCTCGTAAGCAAGCACGAAAGAAGACAGACGCTGCAGCCGCTCCGTCTGCTCCGGCGTCTAGCAGCACAACCAGAGGCGGGAGGCAATACAAATACGGTCCATCATCTCTCAAGCCTCTAGATAAGTTACCGTACGAGAGGTCCGAGGAGGAAAACAATACGATTGTGCGGACCCACGTGAAGGACTTATTTGAAGGGGTGAAAGCAAAGAGACATCCACCTCCAGAGGAGAAGGTAGATCCGGTGAAAGCAAAGCGCACTATCGATGCCCTGAGGAAACCACCAAAGTCTCCGCCGAGAACCAACTATGAGCGCATTACTGAACAGACATATCTCCAAGCCAAGTGGTCGGGAACTACTGTTAGTGATAAAAGGTTAAAAGAACGAGCAAAGGGGAAAAAATTGCCCAGCTCGGCGAACAAGCACAGCAATCGTGCCCCCTGCTTAATGTGTCTAATGCTCCGGGGACGGTGGCCGGTTATGGCAATCTTGAAGATTACCTGCCTGACGATGCACTTCCTGATTTCATGGCGGTGGACGAACACAGATACGAGTACGGGAAGCCTCTCGTAAAAGATGAAAAATCTCTGACAACAATGATGCGAAGATTCCATAGTTGGTACATGAAAACATGCAAAGAGTCTGAGGGGACGAACAGTTTGTATCTGAACATTAAAGAGGAGCACGACCTCGTTTCAAATGATCTATTGTGCGTTCCATTTGATGAGTTCTTTGCGTTCTTCAATCAAAAGGCCCTCTATAAATTAATGGTCTTTTGCTACTGCCTGTAAGTACTATTTCTGTCATTAAGTCTATATATATAGCTCGGCTCTTTCATTGCATGTATTTATAATTAATTATCCTCAATATATTATGCAGATTGAAGATTGTCGAGTGCAAAAAACAAGAAATTTATGATATTGGGTTCATTAACACAAATATCATAGATGTATTTCTGGTTGAAAAGAACGTCAAAGAGGCCGAGGACAACTTGCTACGATCGTTGATCAAAAATCAAAACAAAGATACCATACTCTTTCCTTACAACGGCAAGTGAGTGTTACTGTCGTGTTCATATTTGGTTTCCCTTATTACTCGAGCGAGGTTATAGTAATGTAATTGATGAGTTATGCGTGCATGCGCAGGTACCACTATATTCTTCTGGAGATTAAGCTCGAGCATGGACTAGTAACCGTCTTAGACTCGGGACGGAAAGATCCCGAAACCTATGCGGACATGACTGAAATGCTCAGCAACTAAGTTCAATCGATCATTATCGCACCATATCGGCAACTTTTTGTTCATTTCCTGATATCTCAAGTAATAATAATTATTTTCTTTGTCTTGCAGGGTTTGGAAACAGTTCACCGTAGAAGCTCCGGGACTGCCGAAGGAGCTGCGATATACATACCCAAAAGTAAGTACTACTGGGTAGCTAGTTGCGCGCATCTCCCGTTGATTCTATAGCTATACTTTCATCAATGCCATTTATAATGCTTCATTATCAGTTTGATTGACCTCTATTTCTCGTAAAGTGCTTGTGGCAGGAGGAAGGGAATGATTTCTGTGGATACTACGTGTGCGAGTTCATCCACACTGCGACTTTGAAAAACAAGCGGGGCTACTCTAGAAGACAATATAAAGTGCATAAGCAATAATATTCACAATTTCATTTTATTACACCATCATTTCCGTTGAGTTTCATTCATATATATGTCTTAATTAACCCCCTTCTTCAAATTAGACGTGGCAGATGCGGGATGAACTCCTAGAACCAGATCGCATGAAAGCAATTCAAGAGGAATTGGCGGGATTCTTTCTTGAACACGTCATCAGTAAAGCCGAAGAATACCATGTGGAAATTGATTTCAAATGCTAGGGGTTTGTAATTAAGAGATCTTATACATATTGTACATGTATGTAGCCAGTAGCGTCGGATACATGATACGAAAACTTGTTGCTCGACCAATCTCTCGGAGGAGAGGTCGATCAATCACTTCTCTCGGTATGCATGACGAACTTCTGTACTGAATGGTTCTCTCGATCACTTATGTATATATAGTACGTAGCGTCGACCAAGCACGGACATAAGAGAGGACACTTCTCTCTATTAATTAGCTAGCTAACACGATATATGAAACACCTAAATTAACCCCCCAAAACCCCCAACCCCCCTCCTTTAAAAAAAACAAAAACCCCAGCCACTGGAATGCAGACGCGTGGATGCCTTTTGGTCCCGGTTGGAGCCACCAACCGGCACCAAAGGCCCCCTGACTGGGCTCGGCGCACAGGGCCACGTGGAGGTACATTGGTCCTGGTTCGTGTTTGAACCGGGACTAATGGGTGGAGGTATTAGTAACGACCCATTAGTCCCAGTTCATGAACCGGGACTAAAGGCCCTTACGAACCGGGACTAATTGGTGTTTTTCTACTAGTGTACTACGACAAGACGTGCCAAGGAAACCGCCTCGCTAAACGTGCTGAGGTGGGATGGTAAAACGATTCAAATAAAGGATTGGCCGTGGCGTGATGTCACGCTGCGGAATACGTCAGCAGATTAGATTTGTTTAAATATTATTCTCTCTACGGTGGTATGTGGAACTTATTTTGCAGAGCCGGACACTATCCCTATGTTCAAAATCTTCTATGAAGTATTCGGGGGATGAACCCGCCTTGCAATGCTAAAGATAATTTGCACGCCGGACTCGTCGTCATTGAAGCCTAGTTCAGGGGCTACTGAGGGAGTCCTGGATTAGGGGGTGTCCGGATGACCGGACTATAACCTTTGGCCGGACTCCTGGACTGTGAAGATACAAGATTGAAGACTTCATCCTGTGTCCGGATGGGACTTTCCTTGGTGTGGAAGGCAAGCTTGGAGGTATGGAAATGTAGATCTCCTCCCATTATACCGACTCTGTGTAACCCTAGCTGAGGGAGTCCTGGACTAGGGGGTGTCCGGATAGCCGGACTATCATCATCAGCCGGACTATCATCGTCAGCCGGACTCCAAGAATATGAAGATACAAGATTGAAGACTTCGTCCCGTGTTCGGATGGGACTTTCCTTGGCGTGGAAGGCAAGCTTGGCGATACGGGTATGTAGATCTCCTACCATTGTAACCGACTCTGTGTAACCCTAGCCCTCTCCTGTGTCTATATAAACCGGATGGCTTTAGTCCGTAGGACTAAACAACAACCATTACGACAATCATACCATAGGCTAGCTTCTAGGGTTTAGCCTCCTTGATCTCGTGGTAGATCTACTCTTGTAATACCCACATTATCAATATCAATCAAGCAGGACGTAGGGTTTTACCTCCATCAAGAGGGCCCGAACCTGGGTAAAATATCGTGTCCCTTGTCTCCTGTTACCATCCGCCTAGACGCACAGTTCGGGACCCCCTACCCGAGATCCGCCGGTTTTGACACCGACATTGGTGCTTTCATTGAGAGTTCCTCTGTGTCGTCACCGATAGGCTTGATGGCCTCTTCAATCAACAACGATGCAGTCCTGGGCGAGACTTTTCTATCCGGACAGATTTTCGTATTCGGCGGCTTCGCACTGCGGGCCAATTCGCTTGGCCATCTGGAGCAGATCGAAAGCCACGCCCCTGGCCGTCAGGTCAGGTTTGGAAGCCTAAACTTCACGGCCGATATCCGCGGAGACTTGATCTTCGATGGATCCGAGCCGCAGCCGAGCGTGCCGCACTGTCACGATGGGCAGGACCTAACTCTACCGCCGGACAGTACCTTGGAGGCCGCACATGAATCCGCTCCGACCCATAGTCCGGAGCCGATCGTGCAGATCAAGGACGGGTGGCTGGACACCGCCTCGGGAGCTGCAACTTCCACGGTGATGGAGCCAAACACTGACCTCGTCCCTTATAAAGCTCGTGACTCCGAGGTGCCGGACTCCCTGCCGGACTCCGAACCTCCTGCGCCCCTGCCAATCGAATCTGATTGGGCGCCGATCATGGAGTTCACCGCTGCGGACATCTTTCAGCACTCACCCTTTGGCGACATCTTAAAATCGCTAAAGCATCTCTCGCTATCCAGAGAGCCCTGGCCGGACTATGGCCAGGATGGTTGGGATGCGGACGTCGAAGAAATTCAAAGCCCACCCACCACCCACTTTGTAGCCACTGTCGATGATCTAACCGACGTACTAGACTACGACTCCGACGACATCGACGGTGTGGACGACGATGCCGGAGACGATCAAGAACCAGCGCCTACAGGGCACTGGTAGACCACCTCGTCATACGACATATACATGGTGGACACCCCAAAAGATGGGGACAGCGAAGAAGTAGCGGAGGCAGATTCCTTAAAGAAACAGCCCAAGCGCCGACATCAGCGGCGCCGCTCTAAATCCCGCCACAGCAAGAATGGAGATTCCGGCACAGGATATAACAACACCCCAGAAAGTGCCGAAGACAACCCCCTCCGGCAAGATTCAGCGCAGGAGGATGCAGAAGCAAGCCCTCACGAGAGAGCGGCAGACGAAGAGGTCGAGGATGATAATTACATACCTCCCTCCGGAGACGAGGCAAGCCTCGACGACGACGAATTCGTCGTGCCTGAGCATCCCGTCGAACAAGAGCGTTTCAAACGCAGGCTAATGGCCACAGCAAATAGCCTAAAGAAAAAGCAGCAACAGCTTCAAGCTGATCAAGACCTGCTGGCCGACAGATGGACCGAGGTCTTCGCGGCCGAAGAGTATGAACTCGAACGCCCCTCCAAAAGCTACCCAAAACGCAAGTTGCTCCCCCGACTAGAGGAGGAAGCATACAAACCTTCATCACCAGCACACAATACGGCAGACCGACCACCTCGTGGCCGCGACAGAGAGGCATCTAAGCCCTCCACCAAAACCGTACCCCGGCATCGCTCAAAAAGTACGAAGCCACGAGGGAACGCGCCAGACTTGCGAGATATATTTGAGGACAAGGCAAGACAATCCAGATCTATCTATGGATCACGTGGGAGCCCAAAGACCCACGACGAATACCGTCGCACCGGATACAACAACTCCGGCCGGGCCGAACACAGCAGACAACGCTCTCTTGAGCTACGTCGTGATATTGCTCAATACAGAGGCGCCGCACGCCCACTATGCTTCACTGACGAAGTAATGGATCATCAAATCCCTGAAGGGTTTAAACCCGTTAACATCGAATCCTATGATGGCACAACAGACCCCGCGGTTTGGATCGAGGATTATCTCCATCATATCCATATGGCCCGCGGCGACGATCTTCACGCCATCAAATACCTCCCGCTCAAGCTTAAAGGACCAGCTCGGCATTGGCTCAACAGCCTGCCCGCAGAGTCAATTGGGTGTTGGGAGGACCTGGAAGCCGCATTCCTCGACAACTTCCAGGGCACATATGTGCGACCACCAGACGCAGATGACCTAAGCCACATAATCCAGAAGCCAGACGAATCAGCCAGACAATTCTGGACACGGTTCTTAACAAAGAAAAATCAAATCGTCGACTGTCCGGATGCAGAGGCCCTCGCTGCCTTCAAACATAACATCCGCGACGAGTGGCTGGCCCGGCACCTAGGACAGGAAAAGCCGAAATCCATGGCAGCCCTCACATCACTCATGACCCGCTTCTGTGCGGGAGAGGATAGCTGGATAGCTCGCATCAACAACCTTAGTAAAAATGTTGGCAGTCCGGATACCAAGGACCGCAATGGCAGGTCGCGTCGAAACAAAAACAAACGCCGCATTAACGGCGACAACAAAGAGGATACGGCAGTCAACGCCGGATTCCGAGGCTCCAAACCCGGTAAACGGAAGAAGCCATTTAAAAGAAACACTCCGGGCCCGTCCAATTTGGACCGAATACTCGACCGCTCTTGCCAAATACATGGCACCCCCGAAAAGGCAGCTAACCACACCAACAGAGATTGTTGTGTATTCAAGCAGGCAGGCAAATTAATTGCCGAAAACAATGACAAGGGGCTACATAGCGATGACGAGGAAAAGACCCGGCCGCCGAACAATAGAGGACAGAAGGGCTTCCCCCCACAAGTGCGGACGGTAAACATGATATATGCAACGCATATACCCAAGAGGGAGCGGAAGCGTGCACTAAGGGACGTATATGCGATGGAGCCAGTCGCCTCAAAGTTCAACCCATGGTCCTCTTGCCCGATCACTTTCGATAGAAGAGATCATCCGACCAGTATCCGCCATGGCGGATTCGCCGCATTGGTTTTAGACCCAATCGTCGATGGATTTCACCTAACGAGAGTCCTGATGGACAGCGGCAGTAGCCTGAACCAGCTTTATCAGGATACAGTGTGCAAGATGGGCATAGACCCTTCAAGGATTAAACCTACAAAGACGACCTTCAAAGGCGTCATACTAGGTTTTGAGGCCAATTGTACAGGCTCAGTCACACTGGAAGTGGTCTTCGGATCCCCGGATAGTTTCCGAAGCGAGGAGCTAATCTTCGACATAGTCCCGTTCCGCAGTGGCTATCACGCTCTGCTCGGACGGACCGCATTCGCAAAGTTCAACGCAGTGCCGCATTATGCATACCTCAAGCTCAAGATGCCAGGCCCTCGTGGAGTCATCACGGTCAATGGAAACACAGAACGCTCCCTCCGAACGGAGGAACATATAGCGGCTCTCGCGGCAGAAGTACAGAGCAGCCTTCTAAGGCAATTTTCGAGTCCGGCCGTTAAACAAGCGGACACGGCCAAACGCGCCCGGAGCAACATCAACCAAGACCACCTGGCACGTTCCGAGAACGCGTAGCAATGCGGCCCCAACCCCAACCCTCGCACGATTGCAAGACAAACTCTCCGCGTACATCATTACGCTCTGGAGATACCATGGGCATAGGGGGAGGGGCACGACCACAACAGACCCAAGGTGCGGTTCGACCACACCAGGGGCTCCCAAGTGTGTCGCTCTTTTTATTTTTTATTTTTCTTCCTTTTTTACACAGGACTCTGTCCGGCGGCGAACCTGCCGAACTCATGATGCAACAGCCAGGGAGGGACAAAGGCTGCGACGAACACTCAGGTGGTCTCCACTACGAGCATTAAATTTGTTAAACACACCATTTCGCAGCCTACCCCTGGAGGGAGACACCTTTAATTAGGCTAATCCCTTGCTTACCGCACTATTTGTATCATTCCGCACTCATAGCAGAATTTCTTGAATAAATAATGCAGCACTTTTTGCCTATAATTGCATTACTATATATATATATATATATGTGTTAATTTACGACATGTTGCATCCGTATATTTTGGTACGGCCAAATACACCAGGGGCTTATGTTCCCTGCATTATGGTGTGATAAGTCCGAACACTTTCACAAGTGCGGCACCCCGAACTTATAGCATTATATGAATCGGCTCCGAATCATGTCTTGGATCAGTAGTTGGGTTTGCCCGGCTCCCATGTTTTGGCACCTTACGTTCCGTTCCGTCGGCTAAGGTAGCACTGGGAGAACCACTGCGATTGCGCCCCGGTTGAGCTGGGTTAACGCCTCAGTGGAGAAAGCTAAAACTGACTATCATGATAAGGCGAGAGACTGGTCGCTGTTCGAGAGGTCTTTTCGAGTCCCTAAAGACTTATGCCGCTTCGAGCGAAGAACCGGATAATGTCCGGCCAAGGCGTGGATAGCGCCCCGAACTTGGTCTTCCGAATACTAGGGGCTTCGCCGAAATTTAAAATTATAGAATTCTATGGCTAAGTGAGAGTGTTCAAGCATTATAAGTCTGGTTGCCTTGTTCGTTGTGTTGAGCGCCTCCCTAGATGGACCCAAAAATGGGAACAAGAGTGCTCAAGTTTATCCCGAACACCCCAGCACTCGTGGCATGGGGGATGAAGCCGATGACTTGCCATCTCTCAGATTTACTAAACGGCCGCACAGAAGGTAATATTTTAAATCAATAAGCGTTGCTTAGAGCATATGAACAAAGTTTTCAGCGCACAGGATAACACATTGCGAATTTACTCAATAATTACATCTCTGGGGCACTCATCCGCAATCTTGCGGGCACCCTTCAGGACAGTCTTATAGTACATCTCGGGTGTACGATACTCCTTGCCCGTTGGTGGCGCGTCAATGATAAGCCTCTCCGCATCCAGCTTACCCCAATGCACCTTTGCGCGGGCAAGGGCCCGACGAGCAGCTTCAATACAGGCGGAGCGCTTGATGACCTCCACCCAGGGGCACGCATCCACCAACCGCCGCACGAGGCCGAAGTAGCTCCCAGGCATGGCCTCTCCAGGCCACAGCCGGACTATGAGGCCCGTCATGGTCTGCTCAACTACCTTGTGGAGCTCGACCAGCTGCTTCAGCTGGTCGCTAGGGGCACCGGATGGCCGGCCTCAGCGTACTGAGACCAGAAGACCTTCTCCGTTGAGCTCCCCTCCTCGGCTCGGTAGAATGCGGCGGCATCATACACACTGCGAGGCAGATCTGCAAACGCCCCTGGAGAGCTCTGAATTCGTGTAAGTAACACGTAATTTACATTCACATGCTTACTTTGCATGAAAAATGCCTTACCCGCCGCTATCTTCTTCACCGACTCAATCTCCTGAAGGGAATTATGGGCCTCGGCCTTGGCGGCTTTGGCACTTTCGAGAGCCGAGGCAAGCTCGGACTCTCGAGTCTTTGAGTCGCGCTCCAAACTCTCATGCTTTTCCATGAGAGCCTAGAGCTCTTGCCGCACCTCCGCCACCTGCGCCTCCTACTTTTCTCGCTCTGCCCGTTCCGCGGCCGCATTGCGTTCGGCCGCGGACACGGCCTCCTTCAGGGTTGCCACCTCATTCGTGGCCCCTGCAGTACCCACGTTATCCTTGTTATTTTTATCGCAACCTAAATCCTTTTTTAAGGTAATAATTCAAAGTGGTGTTACTCACCTTCTTTATCCTCGAGCTGCTTCTTGGCACGGCCGAGCTCTTGCTCGGACCATTCGAGCTCCTGCTTCAAAGCACCGACCTCCACAGTCAGTGCGGCAGAGGTCAGCAGCGCAGCCTGCAAACCCATATTGACATAATTTTTTAGCAACCCTGCATATATATATTTTAGATCCTCGGTCCGGCTTTTCTTTCCGAACACCGAACCGAGCATCAGGGGCTACTGTCTATGCGGTATTACATTACATAGTTTTCACTTCTTACCTCAAAGCCCGATAGAAGGCTACTGCAGGCTTCGGTCAGCCCGCTCTTGGCGAGCTGCACCTTCTGAATCACCGCACTCATAATAGTGCGGTGTCCTTCCTCGATGGAAGCGCCTTTGAGCGCGTCCAACAAGTTGCCCGGCGCCTCCGGTTGGACGGAGGCCGCCGGCGTCACGGTCTTGCCCTTGTTACGAAGGGGCTGCCGGCCGGACTCCGGAACCACTGCGGGTTCCGACGTGGAGTCCGGCGCAAAGTCCGGGAGGCTGCCTTGTGGCGCCTCTGGAGCCTCCCCCTAATGGGTCCCTTCTCGGGATCCCACCTCGGTTTCCTCAGCGTTGCGAGGGGTGGAGGCGGTCGGGATGGAGTCTACATCCGACGGAGCCAACGACCCGCTCGATGAAGCGGGGAGATCATCATCGGCCGGACTACAGGCAGCGTGCGGCATTAGAATGACACTATGTGACACAAAAGAGAAATTATAAATCATTCAGGAATCTGGATACTTACGATCTCGCCGGAGGCCTGGCCCTTGAGGGCCATTCTTCGTCGCCAATGTTGACGTTGGCGGGGCTGTCCGGGGGAATAGTCCTTCCCCTCTTGGACCCTTCGGCCTCCCCTATTGGGGAAGCCTTCCTCTTCCTCTCTCCTTCCTCTGGGAGAGAGTCCTCTTTCTCCTCCTCGTTTTCGGGGGAGGAGTCCGCCTCGGAGTCATCGGACACCTGAAAACAGGAACTCTTTCGAGTACCCGTGGCCTCTTTCTTGGCCTTCTTCTCCGGCACCACGTGTGGTGCCGGAACCAGCAGCCCAGCTAGATGGGCGTCTACTGGGTTTTCTGGCATAGGAGCCGGACAGATGATTTGCTCCGCCTTCCTCATCTAGTCTTGTCAAAGGAAAAGGGAAATTGAAATCTGCATAGAGTCAAACTATGAATAGCAAGTGTCCCGTAAAGGGGTAGAATCACTTACCTCGTCAGGTTGACGCTGCGAGCGAAATCCGCGATCTTCGGTGGCGGATGCGGGGGCTTCGGCGCCCTTGAAGAGCACTTTCCAGGCATCTTCGTACCTAGTGTCGAAGAGCCTGCTCAAGGTCTGGTGCTGTGCCGGATTGAACTCCCACAATTTAAATGCCCATTCTTGGCACGTGAGAATTCGGCGGATGAGCATGACCTGGACCACGTTGACAAGCTTGAGCTTCTTGTTCACCAGCCTCTTGATACAGGCTTGGAGTCCGGTCAGCTCCTCTGAATCACCCCAGGTCAGGCCGCTCTCCTTCCAAGAGGAGAGCCGCATGGGGATCCCAGATCTAAATTCGGGGGCCGCTACCCATCTAGGGTCACGCGGCTCGGTGATGTAGAACCACCCCGATTGCCATCCCTTGATGGTTTCCACGAAGGCACCCTCGAGCCAGACGTCGTTGGGTATCTTACCCAACATGGCACCTCCACACTCCGCTTGAGTGCCCTTCACCACCTTCGGCTTGACATTGAAGGTCTTGAGCCACAAGCCGAAGTGATACTGGATGCAGAGGAAGGCCTCGCACACGACGATAAACGCCGAGATGTTGAGGATGAAGTTTGGCGCCAGATCGTGGAAATCGAGGCCGTAATAGTACATGAGCCCCCGGACAAAGGGATGCAATGGGAAGCCCAGTCCGTGGAGGAAGTGGGGAAGGAATACGACCCTCTCATGGGGCCTGGGGGGGGATGAGCTGCCCCTCGTCGGGCAGCCGGTGTGCGAAGTCACCGGATAGATATCCGGTGTTGCGCAGTCTTTCGATGTGCCCCTCCGTAACGGAGGAGGTAATCCTCTTGCCTCCCGCTCCAGACATGACTAGAGAAGGTTGAGATGAGATGTGCGGGCTAGGCGCTGGAGCTCGAGTGCGCAGAGATGGATAAGCAAAGGAGGAAGAAGGCGTAGGTGAAAGGGTGGATCCTAATCCCCTTATAAATGGGCGGACGAAGTCTATGCGTCCCCACTGGCCTGGTAAAACTCGCTTATCTCCCCAGTGCCACCATCGATGGCGCGGTTGGGTTATCCACGTCCGTATTGATGAGAATCCCGGAATAAGGGGAACACGATCTCTGCTTCGACAAGACGTGCCAAGGAAACCGCTTCGCTAAACGCGCTGAGGTGGTAAAGTAAAAAACGATTCAAGTAAAGGCTTGGTAGTGGTGTGACGTCATGCCACAGAAAACGTCGGCAGATTGAACTTGTATATATTATTCTCTGTACGGTGGAATGTGGAATTTATTTTGCAGAGCCGGACACTATCCTGGTGTTCACAATCTTCTATGAATTATTCAGAGGAGGAACCCACCTTGCAATGCCGAACAATATGCGCGCCGGACTCATCGTCATTGAAGCCTGGTTCAGGGGCTACTGAGGGAGTCCTGGACTAGGGGGTGTGCGGATAGCCGGACTATCATCATCAGCCGGACTATCATCGTCAGCCGGACTCCAAGACTATGAAGATACAAGATTGAAGACTTCGTCCCGTGTCCGGATGGGACTTTCCTTGGTGTGGAAGGCAAGCTTGGCGATACGGATATGTAGATCTCCTACCATTGTAACCGACTCTATGTAACCCTAGCCCTCTCCATGTCTATATAAACCGGATGGCTTTAGTCCGTAGGACACAACAACAACCATTACAATAATCATACCATAGGCTAGCTTCTAGGGTTTAGCCTCCTTGATCTCGTGGTAGATCTACTCTTGTAATACCCACATTATCAATATCAATCAAGCAGGACGTAGGGTTTTACCTCCATCAAGAGGGCCCGAACCTGGGTAAAATATCGTGTCCCTTGTCTCCTGTTACCATCCGCCTAGACGCACAGTTCGGGACCCCCTACCCGAGATCCGCCGGTTTTGACACCGACCCTAGCCCTCTCTGGTGTCTATATAAATCTGAGGGTTTTTAGTCCGTAGGACGAACAACAATCATACCATAGGCTAGCTTCTAGGGTTTAGCATCTCTGATCTCGTGGTAGATCTACTCTTGTACTACCCATATCATCAATATTAATCAAAGAGAAGTAGGGTTTTACCTCCATCGAGAGGGCCCGAACCTGGGTAAAAACATCGTGTCCCTTGTCTCCTGTTACCATCCGCCTAGACGCACAGTTCGGGACCCCCTACCCGAGATCCGCCCGTTTTGACACCGACAATCTTAGTTTAGATTTGCTTTGTGTGAATGCCACCTGTTTAGTTTCTATATCATACTCCCACCATTCCTAAATATTTGTATTTTTAGAGATTTCAACAAGTGACTACATACGGAACAAAATGAGTGAATCTACACTCTAAAATATGTCTATATACATCCGTATGTGGTAGTCCATTTGAAATCTCTAAAAAGACAAATATTTAGGAACAGAGGGTGTATATGGGAATTATGCAATGCCATCTCCTTTAGCCATGCATCATATACGTGAATCATGCAATGCCATCCTGTTTAGTCAGTAATCGTATATGTAAATTGTATCATGCCATATTTTTTCCATAATGTATTCCATTTGTCAATAATGTTTATACATTCATCTACTCTTCCTGTGCATTAGCCATTTGAGTCGGTCATGGGAAAATCTGGAGTGAAAACAAGGTCTTCTGAGCAGTCAGTGCGACCTGTCTTTGCAGATTTCTTGCTGGTTACAGATAGTTCCTCAGAAGAGGATTCAAAGACAGATGACCATTCGTATCCCCCCCCCGAGGTGCATGCTCTAACTTGGCTTGGTTATATTGCTCATATCATGCATATGGTGTCATGCATTGCCATGCTATCTGCTTAGATTAGACATGCTTTGTGTGAATGCCTCCTGTTTGCTTTCTATATCAGATATGTGAATTATGCAATGCCATGTTTTTCAGCCAGTTATCATATATGTGAATTATGCACCGCCATGGAGCCAGGCATCATATATGTGAATTATCTCATGCCATATTTTTTCATTATGTATTCCATTTGTTGACAGTCTGTGTATATTGAACTACTCTTCATGTGTATCAGCCATTTGAGCCGGTTATGGAAAAATCTGGAGTGAAAACAAGGTCTTCAGAGCAGGCAATGGTACCTGTTGAAGCATATATCTCGATGGTTACAAGGATCTCCTCAGAGGAAGATTCAGAGACGGATGACCAGTCCTATATCCCACCTGAAGTGTATGCTCTAAGTTGTAACGTTTATATTTCTCATATGATGCATATGGTGTCTTGCATTGCTTAATTTAGACATCATATGCACAATATTGAATTCTATCTGCTTGGTTTAGAAATCATACATGCGAGTGCCAGCTGCTTAGTATATGAATCAATTATGTCAATTATATCATTCCATCCTGTATACTTAGACAACATGTTTGTGAATTATTTCATCCTAACCTATTTTAGAAAGACATCATATAGTTTTGTCATGTCATCCTGTTTAGGTACTCATCACATGTTGAATTATGCCATTATATCCTGTTAAGTTATCCATCATATATCTGAAATTGTGTCATGCTATCCTGTTTAGTTAGGCATCATATATGTGAAATTGTGTCATGCTGTCTATTTGGTTAGACGACATATATGTGAATTACCACATCTGTCTATCATACAATGTCTGTACGTTCAATTTCCTTTCTTGTTTATCAGCCATTTGAATTGGAGGGGGTGATGGTAGTATCTAAGGGAGCAAAACCACGTTCTTCACAAAAGACAGTGCTTCCCGTCGATGCAGATAGAACCATGGTTGTATTGGACAACAAACTAGCCCCACCACGCATAATCAAGACTCTTCCAAATTGCACACTTACACGATTGGGTAGAGAACCAGCTACAAGCCATCTAACCGCAACCCCAGCGGATTGTAACCCACTTCTAGTTGACAAAGCACCATGTCCACCACAGAGTACCCCCACACGAGCAGTTTGTAAAGCTACTGCAGTGCCCAAAGCACGAAGACCACCACAGCTAACCCAAACTCCACGTTTAAAGCAAAAGAGCAACTGTTCTCAGGTCAGATTCTGTAGCTATGGTCCATACTCCTTTGCTGTTGCATCACTATATTTACTCATACCAACTACTTTCGAATTTGAAGGATCCAATTGAAACTCCAATGGTGCAACAGTTATGTTTTAAACCTATTTCTTTAATTGGATTGCTGTTCTAACTTCTTGCTTTATGTTGATTTCAGTTTAAGTTGTATAAACAGTTATGTTCTCATGTGATGCACATTACAAGTGCTGCCAATGTTGTGTAGTTTCTCACACTTATATTTTTTTCTATGCTGCTATGTCTTAAAAATATATGAGTTGAACTGTGTCTCTATCTTGATTAGGGAACATAAACTAGAATGATATGGACAATACAGTGACCATAGTACATAGATATATGTTTGTTTCATGTTCTTATCCTGTCCACCTTACTACTGAACCGGTTTACCAAAATATATGAGTTGAACTGTGTCCAAGAAAGGTGATAAAAACGATCTTGTAGAAAGTGAGAAAACCCCATAGTCCTGCATTGATGTAGTGTTTGAGTTACTGGCCAGTACTGTTGGCACAAGCTCTTCGAACTCGCTGCCTGAATCACATTAGCTTCTTCAGTCTCAGCTACAAGCTGAAAGGCATCAGTCAGCTGTGCTGCGGCAAGAAGCCGAAGGACTGAGGAAGGCCCTGCAGAATGCAGATGCGTACTTTCTTGTGCAACAGCAAGTGCTGGAGGATTTAAGCGCCAAACAAGAGAAAGTTAATAAGCTTGCTAAGCATCTTGCCAGCATTATGGGTACCCAGGATATTGTTTCTTGAACTCTTCTGAAGTGGTTTCAGTTCTAGACTTGTGTTGCTGCGACGTTTATATGCTGCTTTGTTCCCTATATTTGTACTAGTGGCGAACTTTGATGCCAAGTGGATGTAATATGTGTAATAGCCGTGATAGCCTAGCGTAAGTTGCTTCCTTATTTATTTCCTTGTTGTCTTGTTTATTTGTTTGCTTGTAGTCAGTGCAGTTCTTTTTCCGCGGTTTGCTAGTGGCTGCAATAACCTATTTTTTAAAACTAGGCCACAATAACCATGGGCTAATATTTACTGTAGTGACACTGGGCCTCCTACGGGCCGTAGAAACAGTGGGCCTTCTACGGGCCGTAGAAACAGTGGGCCTTCTACGGGCCGTAGAAACAATGGGCCTTCTACGGGCCATAGAAACAATGGGCCTTCTATGGACCGTATCATCAATGGGCCTTATACGGGTCGTATGATCGATTGGCCAAACATGGGCCAATAACATGCCACATTATGGTCGTAAACGGGCTAGAGTTGGAATCGTTCGTTCATGGGCCGACCATAATGGGCCATCGTTAATAGGCCATGTTTGATGACGCTATGAAAACATCCCAACGTATTAACGGACCACAAACGGGCCAACTGTAACCACAGGCTGAATTTGGCCCACAAGCAGAAAATGACAGTAACGGGTGTAAGTAAATGAATGCTGGATATGAGCCCAAGAATAAATGGGCTCTGAGAAGGCTGAAAGATAACATGGGCTAGAAACGGCCCAACGGAATAATGGGCCGTTAATGGGTATAAAGTGATACACTATTCATTACGGGCCAGTTTCACCACGGGCCGTTAATGGCTGTAAAGTGATACACTGTTCATTACGGGCCAGTTTCACCACGGGCCATCAATAGGCCAAGAGTTACATAGGGCCTCATATGGGCCGAAAGACGTCATGGGCCATACATGGGCCAGAAGTGAAAACGGGCTAGAATCATATTGGATGGCCCAGATGACAGCTACTGGGCCTAATTCGGAGAGGGCGTAACGGGCCTTGGGTTAGCGGGCTGTAAATGGGCTATATGCGAACAGGCCGTTAACAGGCTTTCCATGGGCCGGACCACCACCTTTTGACCAAGTCAAACGGGCAGGCCTTTTCACAGGAATGGGCCTCTATTGGGCCGTGCCACGTGTCGACGTATCATAGGCGCCTTCTGTCCAATGAGTGGATGACATCTGTCCCAACGGTGAGCCGACACGTGTTTCCTCCTGCCAATGATGATTTTACACGTGGAAAATCCCCATTGGTCGGGGCTGTTAACGGGTTATCGGATCCAAAACCTGACCCTAGCTTAACGGCGTTCGGTTACGATGGATGCCACGTGTCGGTCACCCTTGATGAAAGCATTTATGTGACGCGCGATTTATCTTCATGGATGTGGGCACTTCCGTGATGATAATTTTGGTAATGTCATGGAACACTTCTACGACAGCACAGGTATGACTATCTTGATTCTGTCATAAAATCGTCATGGATGTACATGCATGACAAAAAACGCGACCTACTGTGACAAACACGTATCATCATGGAAGTGTATTTTTTTTGTAGTGGCAAGAGATGTCTTCCTCAAGTAGAGATCACGCGGATCCTCATCCTCTAGCATCACAAATTAATCGGACTCATCGATGAACACTCCAAAATTGGACCGCTGAATGCTTGGGCTCCCATTGTACAAAGATATGATGTTATTGTCGGTGTCAAAACTGGCAGATCTCAGGTAGGGGGGGCCCAAGTTGCGCGTCTAAGGATCGGTGGTAACAGGAAGCCTGGGGACACAGTGTTTACCCACGTTCGGGCCCTCTTGATGGAGGTAAAACCCTACTCCTGCTTGATTATATTCAACGAGTATGAAGATTACAAGAGTTGATCTACCTCGAGATCGTAATGGCTAACCCTAGAAGTCTAGCCTATGAAGATACCGATGATGATGAAAATTTACCCTCCATAGACTAACCCCTCTAGTTTATATACACACCGGAGGGGGTCTAGGGTTTTGTACAAGGTCGGTTTATCACGGAAGGAAACCTCCGGACTCTATTCTTGTCGTCCACATATTGAGAAGTCCCATCTGGACACGATAGGTAATCTTCAGCTTGATCCTTATGGCCCATGCAACCCGGCCCATACTCCTAGGCCGGACACCCGAGGACCCCCGAATCCAGGACTCCCTCAGTAGCCCCCGAGCTTGCCTTCAATGATGATGTAGTATACGGACACAGGTCTTCGGCTTTGCAATGCGGGTTTCCAATTATACTCCGGTTTGACGATAGTCCGGCATCGGTTTCCTTGCCCAGTCTTTATGACTCCTCCCTACTGTGCCTCGATTTTCATGCGTCCGAGTGAATGCAAACGGTCTGTTATCCCTGTATTTTAGTATTCCTGACAGGCAGAGGCCGCACCAATAAAATGAGGGAAGATCTTCAAAACGCCATCCCACATCGTACCAAAAGCAACAGAGTTCCCACGGCTCCTCCTCGCGCCCTCACGGCCCTCAAGAAGGGGACTGCCAGAGTTGCTTCGTATCCCACCTCCAACTCAGTCGGATCCAAACGCAAGGATATCTCTCTCCCACTAGTGGAATCAGAAGATTTGCAGTCTGCCCCATCTTTGCCGTCATCTAGCGGACGGCAAAGAATGGCTTTGCCATCAGCCACTAGAAAGCAGACGGCAAAGAGGTAGCGGACGGCAAAGTAATGCTTTGCCATCAGCCATTACTTTGTCGTCTGCTAGCACACGACAAAGCTTCTTTGTCGTCTGCTAGCACATGGCAAAGAGGGTGTTTGGCCCACTGGCTATTAAGCCCTAACGGGCCCCCTCTTTGCCATCATCTTGCGGATGGCAAAGCTTCAAAATAAGATAACGGCCCGCGCCCCTGCCGTTGCAATCTCTCTTTCTCCTCCTCTCCTCTCCATCCGACGAGAACCGTCGTCGCTCCGTCGCCCCACACCGCCTCGCCGCCCCCACCTACCCACCACCTCTCCATCGCCGCCTCGTCGCCGCCCCCTCCCCCATCCCGCCCAGTCGCCACCCCCTCCCTGCCTCCCCACCCCCCTCCCAAGCCTTCCCGCGGCTGTCTACCCACCGCAGCCGCCGGTGGACCGCCCCCGAGGAGCGCCGCCTGTCGCCGCCCCCTCCCCGCCCCATCGCCATCGGTCCCCGTCGCCGCCCCCTCCCCGACCCGTCGCCACCCCCATTGTGAGCCCCTGCCACCCTGTTTTTTTTTTCTGTTTTTTTAGTTTAGTTAGTTTTCGGGTTCAACTAATTAAGGTTTTTACTTAAGGTTTAGGTTTAATTTGTTTAGGCTATTTAGTTTAGGTTTAATTTGTTTAGGTTATTTAGTTTAGGTTTAATTAGTTTAGGTTATTTAGTTTAGGTTAATTAGTTTAATTAGTTTAGGTTATTTAGTTTAGTTAGTTTAGGTTTAATTAGTTTAGGTTAATTAGTTTAATTAATTTAGGTTATTTAGTTTAATTAGTTTAGGTTTAATTAGTTAACGTTGTTTAGTTTAGTTAGTTTAGTTTTAATTGGTTTTGGTTTTATAGTTTAGTTAGTTTAGGTTTAATTGGTCCAAGTTATTTAGTTTAAGTAGTTTAGGTTATTTAGTTTAGTGTCGAGGGTCAAGTGGTCGGGGTGTCGTGTCGAGGGTCGAGGGGTCGGGGTGTCGTGTCGAGGGTCGAGTGGTTGGGGTGTCTTGTCGAGGGTCGAGGGGTCGGGTGTCAGGTCAAGGGTTCAGGGTGTCGGGGGTGTCGTGTCGAGGGTTGAGGTGTCGGGGTGTCGTGTCGAGGGGTCCGGGGTGTCGTGTCGAGGGTCGAGGGGTCGGGGTGTCGTGTCGAGGGGTCCGTGGTGTCATGTCGAGGGTCGAGGGGTCAGGGTGTCAGGGTGTCCTATCGTGGGTCGATGGGTCGGGGTGTCGTGTCGAGGGTCGAGGGGTCGGGTGTCGTGTCGAGGGGTAGGGGTGTCGGGGGTGTCGTGTCGAGGGTCGAGGGGTTGGGGTGTTGTGTCGAGGGGTCGGGGTGTTGGGGGTGTCGTGTCGAGGGTCGAGGGGTCGGGGTGTCAAGGTGTCGTGTTGAGGGTCTAGGGGTCGGGGTGTCAGGGTGTCGTGTCAAGGATCAAGGTGTTGGGGTGTCGGTGTGTCGTGTTGAGGGTCAAGGGTTCGGGGTGTCTTGTCGAGCGTCAAGGGTTCGAGAGCTCGAGGATTTTCCATCCCGACCACGACACCCCGACCCCCTGATCCCGACACCCCGACCCCTCGACCCTCGACCACGACACCCTCACCCCTCAACCCTCGACACGACAACCCGACTCCTCGACCCCAGAGATGACACCCGGATTTTTTTTATATTCATGATGATGATACACACTAATTTTTTTATTATGTTTATGTTGTACTAATTTCATTTACTCTTTCTCATTGCAGGTGTTGACATATGGTGGGCTTCGGTCAAGAGCGCTCCAAGCCTCCTACCTCGGCGCGTGGGAGGGGTGTTGTTACTCCACCCCAAAACCTTCGGAGGGCACTGGTAGACAGGATGCACACACCCCCAACACCTTCGGCGGGCGCTTCTTCTTCGGCTGGGAGAGGTTGGGGGAAGAAGAGGGGTAGAGGTTGATGGGGCGCTGGCAGAGGTAGGATTGTTGTTATGCCTTCCTCGCCGCCACCCCCCAGTACTCCGCCTTAGGTGGACCCGTCTGACCTGGAACCATGTCGGACTCCGGTCCACGAGCCTCGGGACGACGAGCCTCTGGTCGCTGAGCCACGGGTCGACGAGGCTCTGGTCGCCGAGCCTCGGGTCCCAGTGTCTTCCTCCCAGGAGACTCGGGTCCCACAGTCTTCCGCCGAGGAGACTAGGGTCCCAGAGTCTTCGTCACACGTGACTCCGGAGACTAGCGACCATGATGATGATCTCGAGAAGACCTTATCTGAGGATAGATACAACGAGAGCGAGCGGGTTGAGGAGGGCAAGAGGGTCTACCGGCGTGGTAGTACTAAGATACCATCCGTGCCGGTGACCCGCGACCAGAGGTGGTTGATTCAGCCTAACGGGGAGAAGTAAGTGCATTAATTTACTCTTTTTAACCTTTTGCCTTCATGTTTGTTCAAATTAATATCCAATGTGTTGGCCTTGTCATACTGCAGGGGTTGGGTACACGCATATAAGGTCCGCAGGCCCAACCAGGTCCTTGGTACTCTAGTCTAGCACCACTTCCCGGGGTGGGTCACGTTGCCTGGTGAGGGTGAGATTTGACAGCTAGCACTCACATGGGAGTTGTACCAGGCTGCCCCGGCCCCGCTGGGGAGATGGTCGATGGTGTCGTTTGCGAGACGGTGGCCGACATTGTGAGACAACGGTTTTGGGTAAGTTCTCCTTTATAGAATTAAAAATAAACAATACTTAGTGATTATACTAATGATCGGTGTTGTCTTGTGTGATTGTAGACCTTCTACAGGTATCTTGAGGAGCACGAGGTGCAGGCGGCTATGGTTCTCGAAGCCGAGTCCAAGCGCCTACTTTGGAACACACGGCACGAGGCTCGGGTCTAGGTTGTCCAAGACTATGATGCCTCGACTAATATCAGGAGGCAGAAGAAGAAGTGTCGCCTCAAGTATCTGAGTAAGGAGAAGTACATGGCGCTAATTACCTATTCTTAAGGCCTTGTACCAGTTTCCTTGATTTGATTCGTAGGCGTAGCGCTGAAATTTCTCTTTGTCTAACTTAGGTGCCCCCGAGATGGTGTGCGGATAATATGGACTGTTGGTAGAGGTTGGTGGATGAGTGGTGCTCTCCTCAATGGCTAGCCACCCCCGACAAGGCCATGGACAAGCATGCCCAGATGCGAGGTCTGCCACACCATCAAGGGAGCTCCAACCTATTTGAGTACGGGGATCACTGGGTATGTGGTTCGATTCATGCAATTTCATTCTTCATGCTAGCTTTAATTTCTAATTTACCCCTGTTCCTCTCTTTCAGGAAAAATACAACAAGGAGGTGCCACCGTTGTACGACCTCTATGCCATGGCCCATAGTGCCCCGTACAAGAAGGCCAAGGCATTCTCAGAGGATGACCTCAATCATCCAGATAGCTTCACCAACATCTCCTCCCACAACAAGCTTGTGAGGTACAGTGACTGGGGGAAGGAGATGAAAGGGGAGTACTTCAACCCGAGCCAGAGTCCTTTTGATCCTGAGCTCGTGATGCTATCTGGTGATGGGAGGAAACATGGCCACATGGCCATTGGGGATGGGCTCATACGTTGTCCTAGAAGTCTCCCGGAGATCATGAAGCGACAGACGAAGTCTCTTCCCAAGATGACGCCTCAACCACGGCCAGTGGATCTCGCTATCGAGGCTAGGGCCCAGGAGCTTGTGGCAGAGGCAACCAGGAAGGCGGATGAGAAGGTGAGGGACATGGAGGAGAGGACGGCAAATCTGTTGGAGGCGGAGAGGAACCGGAATGACGCGAGTCACCGGGCCCAATACGAGATCCTCGTGGTAAGTTTCTCCTGCATACTAGCCAAATCATGCACGCACTATTCGTTTCATTACTAACTCATATGATTGACTCGTGTAAACAAAATGTGCAGTCCGTGTGCGAGAAAACCGGCCAGACCCCTCCGCCGATGCCCCAGATTGCTATAGCAGACACGGTGAGTTTCATTTGAATGGTCATTAGTTACTACTATTCACATTTTAGTTGCATCATGCTTACTAAACATTTCGAATGATCTTTCGTGCAGCATGCCTCCCACAAAGGATCGACCAATCCTTCTCCGTCTCATGGTGGCGCAACCCCGACCAGCCCTTCACCTCCCGGATCATGGTAAGTTTTTGGAAGTGCTTTGCTTAACAAATGATTTGTTAGCTAGAAAATGGCACAACAACCTAGGATAGCTCAATAATGGCCTATAGCTAGCTTAGCTAGTTCATTTATGACATAATTAGCTCACTTATGTACAAAATGGCATAACAACCTAGGATAGCTCAATAATGGCCTATAGCTAGCTTAGCTACTTCATTTATGACATAATTAGCTCACTTAGGTACAAAATGGCATAACAACCTAGGATAGCTCAATAATGATCTAAACTTAGCTTAGCTACTTCATTTATGCCATAATTAGCTCACTTAGTTACAAAATGGCATAACAACCTAGGATAGCTCAATAAAGATCTATAATTAGCTTAGCTACATCATTTATGACATAATTAGCTCACTTAGGTACAAAATGGCATAACAACCTAGTATAGCCTAATAATGATCTATAATTAGCTTAGGTACTTCATTTATGACATAATTAGCTCGCTTAGGTACAAAATGGCATAACAACATACGATAGCTCAATAATTATCTATAATTACCTTAGCTACTTCAATTATGACATAATTAGCTCACTTAGGTACAAAATGGCATAACAACCTAGGATAGCTCAATAATTATCTATAATTAGCTTAGCTACTTCATTTACCTACCTTAGTTAGAAGAAGAAGAAGAAGAAGAAGAAGTTCTTCTTCTTCTTCTTCTTCTTCTTCACTTCTTCTTCTTCTTCTTCTTCTTTTTCTTCTAGCTTGTCTTCTTCTTCTAACTTTCATCTTTCCTAATTTGCAGATTTGCCGGAGATGAGGAAGCTAACATTGATGGAAACTTATTGTTGAAACTTTTACTTGTGCTTGTGCTTCCTTTTTATTTATGAAACTTGTTGGATATATTATTGGTTGGAAACTTGTTGTATATCTCTTGTTGCAAACTTATTGTATATATGGAAATGTTGGAAACTTGTATATATCTCTTGTTGGAAACTTATTGTTTGAAATTATTTTGAAATGTGTGTGTGTGTCTGTATATGTGTGTGTGTGTGTGTGTGTGTGTGTGTGTGTGTGTGTGTGTGTGTGTGTGTGTGTGTGTGTGTGTGTGTGTGTGTGTGTGTGAAATTCTGTCAAAATTGAATGAATTTAAGAAAAAGCAGGGGCTATATAGACACTTTGCCGTCTGCTGGCAGACGGCAAAGAGCTTTGCCGTCAGCCAGCGGATGGCAAATCTTCTACGTGGCAGCTACCTATGCAACCTGGCAATTAGCGGGCTGGCCTATTTGGCAGATTTGCCGTCAGCCAGCAGACGGCAAAGGCCTTTGCATCTTTGCCGTCTGCACGGCGTTAACCACATAACGGACCTGGACTGCCACGTGTGCCATCCAAGCTATTTGTTGTTGCCAGCAGACGACAAAGCCTTTTTCATCTTTGTCGTCCGCCAGATGGCGGCAAAGAGGCCTTTGCCGTAGCCTATTCAGCCAGACCTATTGTCGTCTGCTGGCTGACGGCAAAGGTCTTTATCGTCCGCCATGCGTGCCTTTGCCGTCACCCGTGGCGGACGGCAAAGTTCCTGATTCTGTAGTGTCCCTTGGGCGGTGCGTCCAGCCTTGTCACGTGGTTGATGATGAATTGCCTGGTGTAGAGTCGACACCGATGTCGGAGTAGAGGCGCGGGGGTCAATGGTGGCAGCGGGCGCCGCAAACCGATTTTAGATTAGAAAACCCAAGAGTAAACACCGATGAAAGCGGCCAGCGAGAGAGAGGAAAACCTTGATCAAAGGATCGGGAACAAAGACTCTAGGGCAGCGAGTCAACACGACCGGCGGACGAACCCTAGTTACGGGCTGCGCGGCCCCCAGCGGCGGTCATGGAGGCCGACCGCCTCAGGGGCGGCACGCGGAGTGGAAGCAGCGGGCGCCGGCTAGGGTTTGTATCGGTTAGCCTAATACCATGTTAGAAGGGATAGAGAGGGATTTGTGGAATCGTTTGTTGAGCCTCATGGGCATATATATATAGGTGTACAATGATCAATTTGGACTATAAGACATGGCATGACAAATCGTAGTCTGTCTTATATTTCCTAATGAATCAATATACTCAATAGTACTACTGCTCCACCTATAGCAGCATCAACCCATACACCATGGGTTGTGCAGCCTCGATGGCTATCACCTCCTTAGTTGTCTTCACGGGCAGCTCCTCCTCCTCGACCTCAACCATGGGCATGGTATCGCCCTCCTCCTCCTCCTCCGAGCTTGGAAGTCGGCCCTCCGCAACGCGGGCATGTTACTGGAATCTATGGTACAGACCTCCGCCGTGATTTTGGTGTGGTGTTCCAGTGTGCACTACTAGGAAAAAGCCTAGTAGTAGCGTGGGTTATGCAACTACTAGTAGCGTGGGTGCCTGTGCAACTACTACGACGCTTCAGCTAACTAGTTGTAGTAGCGTGGTGCATCCCGCCCTACTAGTATGTGTATTAGTAGTAGCGCGGGTTCCACATGCGCTACTACTAACTATATGTAGTGTGTGTCTGTGACCCGTGCTACAACTAATAATTTCAAAAACCAAAAAAAATCTTGATCCTGTGTGTGCTGTCAATGGTTCGATCTAGTGACAACAGGGGTCGCCGAATGTGTGGACGAGCAGCGGCAGACCAGATCCGGCGACGGTTGTTGAAGAGGGACTGGATCCAGGGCAGAGCCAGATGACGGTGTGAGGATTCTCTTCGGGACAAGGCAGAGAGCTCCTGGTTGGCCATGTCGACGACGGTTGTTGAAGATGAGCATGGGAGGTGAGTAAAACTGGAGGGAGTGGGAGAGGGAAAAAGAAAAACAAGGGAGAGAGGAAGGAGATGGAGGGCGCATTGGGGCTGGTCGCGTTGGTGAGGTGCTCCGTAGTGGTGGCATGGAGGCGAGGGAGAAGACGTGCGAGCTCCTAGATGCCAGCGTCGCGAAGAGGCGGCCTCGCTGGGTGCCATGGAGGAGGAGGTGTGCTTGGGCAGGAGCAACATGGGAGAGCCTATGGAGAGAGGGGAAGAGTGAGGGAGAGATGAGGGGTTCGGCCGAGGATATGGGGACTTCACCTACCTTGTACTTAGTAGTAGCGAGGGGTAAACCGCGCTACTGCTATCAACTTAGTAGTAGCGCGTGTTTATACCCCTTGCTACTACTATGGCTTGTCCCAGGAGGGGGGGGGGGTAGAGACCATATGGTAGCAGTGAGGGGTATAAACACGCGCTACTACTATCAACTTAGTAGTAGGGAGGAGTATAAGCCCGCGCTACTAGTAAGTAGCAGTAGCGAGGGGTATAAACCCATGCTACTAGTAAGCATCTACCTATAAGCTTTTCCCTAGTAGTGGTGAGTTGTTGTACCCTCTGACCAACTTGCAAACCACGGCGATGAAAGTCTGACGCGTACTATGGATCGAACGGTGGGAGGATCGACTCAGAGGTGCAATTTTGGGGGGTGGCCGACCAACTTTAAATAGTTGGGGCATGCATGGGTGATGAAGGTTGAATGCCGGAAGCTGCAGCAAGCCTCTCAGGCACCGCGGCGAAATGGATGCTGGTAGACGGACGGTTGGAAATGTCCGGTGTGAATGCACGGAGAGTTCTAGAGCCAGGTAGTCGGAGAGGGTTGTGGGGAGGGTCGGCGTGTAGGAGTATGACGCCCGGACTTCCCGAAGCTCCCCCTGATTTGGAGCTGGTATGTGGGAATTCTGACGCCCGAACCAGTCCGTTCCAATTTGTTGATCCGTGTTGGATGGCTAAAACTTTCAGGACATCCCAGTCCAGACATTTTCAGTCGGTTTGGTGATCCGTGTTGAAGATGCCCTTATATGTTGATCCAACAAACCCTCCACAACCGAGATGGTACTTGTTTTTTTGAGAAACAACACAACACAGACGGTAGGTTGTCATGCGAATGGGCCACATGGGCTTAAGGAACTTTAGGTAGGAAATAATAAGAGCTAAAAGCCCAATAATTCTAACAGTAATTAATGTCTCATTCTTTTTCCTAAAAAAAAATGGAAGGATGAACCTTATGGCATCTACATCCCGAGCTGCATATCTCAGACGGTGTTTCATTGTTACCCATCTAAGATTGGCATCATTTCAGACGAACCCTAGCCAATATATGTATCGTCTGTAATTTCCCATTTTATAGCAGTTAAAGTGAGCAACATATCTATATCTTTCCTACAATTGTCACCACATCTTTTTCTGGAAATTGTATGCATAAATACTCGATCTTCCTTCGACAGGCAAAGAAACCTAAAAAAACATTTGTCCTGCAGTACATTGAGGAAGACGATCACATGAGTACATACGTAGTTAACGATTGAGTCTAGCGAACATACCTCCCAGCCGGCCGCCGGTAGATAACCATGCACGAGCTAGGCGAGAGGAACAAGTGGAGAAAACCACGGCGACCGCCGCCGGTAGATAAACTTGTACAGTGCACCATATGGTACACGTGGTCCAACCTCTTTATCGAGGCGACGATTTCATAGCACGCATACGAGCTCTGGCCCATTCATTTGTCGGCACCTCTGGAGCACAAGTGAGAGGCCTAAATGGAAATTAAATGCCTTTTAGTTTCTTTCCGTAGACTGAAACACTTGCTTGAAGCATCTACAGCTGGCACCCCAAACCCCCTCACACGTCTGGACGGACGAGGTCACAAAAACTAGACCCGGATGGGTGCGTCAAAGGGGCCTCAAACGCTCGGGCTGATCGACATCCCTCATATCCAACCCAAATATAGGGTGAATATAGGGGAGCTCGGGCGCGTCCAATACGTCGGACTGACGACCGGGTCCCATACGAAAACACTCTGAAACCCGGTTGTCCGGTGCTCGTCTCTTCTGTCGCCGCATGGCGCCGCTCTGGCGGGCCGCATAGTGCCCTAGGAAGGCTATTTAAGCCGACCGTCGGCACCGAAATCCTACCCATCCACATTTCCCTTCTCATGTCCGCCATCGCCGCCACTTTTCACTCATCGCCAGCCACCAGTAGTAGCCATGCCCCCACGCCGCAAGGTAAGGAGCTACCTGTATCTAACACCGGCGCGTTGGCTGCAACTCCTTAAGTAGATCCGGGCAATGCGCGAAGCCCGGATCGCCACGGGGTTACCTCCGGATTCTGTGGATCCGGAGGAAGACTTGGAAGAGGAAGAGCAGCAACAGCAACAGGAGGAGGAGGAGAAAGAGGAAGGGGGAGGAGGACCGGAAGGACCCGAAGCAGCAGCGGGAGGAGGACGTAAGGGACATTGAGGATGCAGATCTGCAGGCGAAGCAGTAGACGATCCTCGATTCTCTCCGATCAGAATCAGCGGCAGAGGCCAAACATCGTCGTCTGCAGGAGGCAGAGGCGGAGGCGGAGCATGCCGCGCACGTCGACGTGATGCTCGTGTATGATGATTAGAATGAGGAGCCAAAGCCCTCCTACACGCCCATCTACCAGACGCTCGACGCAAACGTCGTGGACATCTCCAACGACAAAGCTTAGTTTAGGCTAGCGTGGTGTACATACTATGTAGGAAATCTTTTGCCTGGTTTTTATGGATATAGGAGATGCAATATGAAGTATGACCGCTCAGTGTCTACGGACGCGTTCGATCGCGTCTGCGGGCGTTTGATGGGAATCCGGCTATAGATGCTCTTAATGTGTTAGAAAATTTACATTTTTGTAGAATCAGTTATAGGTCTTGTGGCTTAGCAGAATCGCTGTACAGTGAAATCTACAGCGACTTTAGGGTTCACTTAAAACCATTTAAAAAGTTTTGAGATTATATGCAGACTCTTTTGCAAAAATTGCGAGGCGAACAATCGGGTTTTCTTCAGTTAATTTGTATGTACATAGACTCGTATGCTAATGGAAATTTTCTTGATTGGAATCAACTCCGTGACATACCAATCCCAGTAAGATTAAATTGCTAGCTGGCCTTAGAAAAGCTCAATACCACGTGCTCAAACGCTCGGATAATCATGCATAATATTTCAAGTGGAGTAGTGGTCCAAATCTGGACGAAGGAACGATGACTCGTTCACTTGAATTAATTCTGTTTTTATATATATTCGCGAGGCATGGAAGATGGACGATAAGTTTCTAGCATGTACAACAATTTTATAGTATTGTACATTTAATTTATGGCCGTCTCAAGGGCTCTTTTGAATTTTTATGAGAAGCGAGAATTAACAACTAACTGCAAGTTAAATTACTCAAGATGCATGCATCTGCATGATAAGCGCTTCACTTTCTTGGATTGACATGCATGAGTATTAGTAGTTTCTTTCGTTCCTGCCAACCATGTTGTACGTAACGCTCGTGTTGAAGTCAAGGGCGTTCACAGTCGCCAGCTTTTGTACTTATAATATTTTTGGAACTTTTTACTCCCTCCGTTTCTAAATATTTGTCTTTTAAAGATTTCAAATGAACTATCACATACGGATGTATATAGATATATTTTAGAGTGTAGATTCACTCATTTTACTTCGTATGTAGTCACTTGTTGAAATCTCTAGAAAGATAAATATTTAGGAACGGAGGGAGTATCATACATGCATGCACCCAATCAATGGCGGCTACTCAGTGAGAACGTTTTTATCATGTACTCTCCCTCTCTCTCATAATATATAAGATGTTCTAGTGTAAAAAAAACATTCTACATTATTGGACTGAGGGAGTATACTATATTCATAAATTTAGCCACAATGTGTGTTAGGGCTTCTCCAACGATATCCAAGCGTGGGCCGGTAGGGACCAGTTCACGAACACTGATGCGGGAGCCGGCCATCCAAAGATATCCCCTAAATGTCCGCTAGTACGGGGAATTTGAAATTCAAATCCGTCTGATCAGATAGCGCGCGCCGGATCACATCAGACTCCGACCACAACCAAAAACAGGCAAGTATGCATAGTTTTTACATGGCCGATCGCAAAAGAATACCAGTACGACAGTCCGTGCAAAAAGTTGGATTTCTTGACCTCCCGGATCGGCAATCCGAGCTACCACGCTCAATCTGCCGTCGTTGCCGTCTCGGATGCCTCCTTCTCTACCCTTTCCAACTGATCCTTCTACCGCTTCTACATCTTGAAACGGACAGCTTGCACGATCATCGTTGCATCGTCATCTAAATGTCCGTCTTCAATATCAATATCTTCGTGTCCGGTGAAGCAGTTGCGATCTCAACTTTCTTCTCTTCGGGCGTGGCCTTCCTCTTTTCAAGCTTGAGCTTCTTCTCGGTCAAACCTCTATGTCTTTTTTTCCTCCTTGACATCGGAGTGGTTGTCCTCCTTCGACAAGACGTCCTCGAACCTCTCCGTCATCTTGGCCGCCGCCCCTTCTCGCTTTGCCTTATCCTCCTCCTACTTCTTTCCTCGGAATCCTCTTCTAACCTTCTTGGGCTGTTGGATCACCGGTTTTTCCTCTATGCCGTGGGCATACATTCCAATTGGGTTTTCCATTGAACTTCAACCAATAATGTGAAGCTCTTCTGTTAAAACTTCAAGAATGCATTGCACGCACGGGAAGGCTAACAAAATAAAACTGTGAAATGACTACAAAATAACCAACACAAGAATGCATATCCCGCCAACATGTTACATATCCGGCCAAATGATCCGGACAACAATGCATATCTGTCCAAATGGTGTACACAATTACTTGCTCGGAGGTTTGCGCACCACTTGGCTACCATCCGATGAGTTGGCTCAAGTGGCAACAATACTACGATACAGCCTCCTGTATGATGTACCATCGATGGTTGAGAGACTTTGTGCCACAGTTGCGGATGAGCCCATCGTTAACTTTGCAGGGCTCGAAATACTTTTTTCAAGCCCTTGTGCTTCATGCCATGGATCAAATCGATGTTAGTAGCCAACCATGCATCGCACAACAACTCATCCTCCCGCATGTTGAAGATCTCTCCTCTACCCTTCTTCTTTGGATGTTCGTGACATGGATCAGATCGATGCTAGTGGCCAACCAACTCGCCCCCCCCCCCCCCCGGCATGTTCAAGCTTTCTCCTCTATCCTTCTTCTTTGGATCGGCAGAAAGTTCATCCGGATCATCGTCCTCACCATCCTCCTCCTGCTACTATTATCCGGTGGCCCAATCCTGTTGTTTTGTGTTTGTGCCCAGCTGGGTGTGGCCCGGCTGCGTGCCCGGTTGGTCGTTCATGCCAGTCCGAGTGTACGAGCCGGCCTGGGTGGCTCTTAGTCATCTACATTCCCATCCTCGTAGCAACCTCCTCCCCCGCCTCCGTCACGGATAATCTCAAACAACTCCATGTCCACGCCGCCTTACCTTGGTTCGCCTGCTTTAGGCATACTGACGAATAGCATGTGGACACCCCAACTTCTCGACGCTCGTGTCGGGACAAGCTACGACAATGCACAATCCGAGAATAGCAGTGTAGGACCTTTAAAATCGATGCAATAAGGCTCTTGCACGACGGTGGATGTCGTGGACTACCTACCGATTTGCGTGGCTGCGTAGAAGTATGGAGCATTGTGATGCTCCGACTAGGGTGCCGTCTGCATGGTCGGCGATAGCAGTGCCCCCCTCCCACCCCGCATCCCAGACTCCTCCATGCACAACATCCGTTGCCTGCATGTCGCCCGCCACGACCACCACCTCACCTCCACCGGCCTTCTGCTTCTTGAGAGGCATCGCCTTTGCCTTCGTTTGGAGATGGCGATATTTTCATGTCTCTGAGTTGATCTTCTGGCCTAGCATGATCGCTGGATCCTCCAGCATCGCCATCTTCGAAAGCTTCTACGGGTCCATGCATCGGCACCGACGAAAAAGGATGGGAATTGGGTGGAGAGCGGCGGGGTGGAAGAGGAGAGTGGGGGGATTTCGCCACGGAAACAACGTGACCAGTTACACAAGCGCGGGCTCCGCCTTGTCTCGGGTGGGCCTGGGGTGTCAAAGTTCTACATGGGTTGTGTCCATACTGCCACAAAGCACCCCCCCCCCTCGGTTTGTTGGTTGCAATTTGCACGAACTGATGGTCCGGACTGCTCCGCGGACCAATGGGGGTCCTCGCTGAATGGCTTGCAGGTTCCGGACAACTGTGTCCGGACGGATACGGTGGTTTGGGGAGTCGGCATAGAGATGTCCTTAGATTCCATGGAGGCTCCATCTATCCTATCATGTAATGGTTTATCCCACTTAACCTATAGCCACCTTGCCCTAAGATGAAAGCATTGGTTGTCGTCTAGGAGTTTATTTCCACATAAGATTTGGTCATCTCTAATAGATACCCTAAGACTGGTTAGAGAAGTGAAACTTTAAGTTTACTCCTCTAACTGGCACCTAGACGAACTCGTATAATGGTTAGAGAAGTAAAAAGATATTTTTACTCCTCAGCACTGCGAGCTTCTATATTTACTTGGCTGCCCGCCCGCTCGATGAAAAAAAAAACCTCTGCCCTTGGCCGCACCCACCCCACGCCGCGCTGCATCTACTCCGGCGCCTCCCTTCTTGCCTCTGCTGTGTGCTGCACCAGGGCCCCCCTTATCGAAGAACTTTTGCTTCCCGAATATAATTCTACAAAATTGCATAAAACTCCTTTCATCCCACAAAAAAAAATAGTTTGCCAAATACAAGCATATATATATATATATATATATATATATATATATATATATATATATATATATATATATATATGCATCCGTTGATGTGTTGCGTAGGTATTACTCCGGCATAACCTTTCTAGTTCGTTGTATCATGCGTGTAGGACCATACTAGTACTACTTTTGGTATTCGGGAGAAAAACACCAACAAATTTTATTGGTGCATCATATCATAGCCTAGATAGAGGACCATACAGGCATACTACTTATAGTATTTGCAGAGGAGAATACCCATTGACATTTCAACAGTGGGCTGGGCAAAAGCATGTGCAGGTGCAACGCCAGAGGTGGTTCAGACGGAGCCATCTTTCTTCGCTCAGGTCCAGAGCATACGACAAGAAACATTTGCTGCTGCTGATAAAGGATGAATCCAGTTGATCGACGGCCAGAGCGCTCGGCTCGTACAAAGCTGCAGCAAAGCATTTACCACAATGGTCAGTGAGTGTGCTCCTCGTTTGGCGACGCTGCTGAAACGTTCGGACAAAGCATGCATGCATGCATGTCTGCCCACCACCATTGCCATTGGAAGCACCAACATTAAAGCACGTATTTGGGCCGGGCCTACCGACGCGCCACTCTGGTCCTGGACGACAAATTTGACAAATTTGACCTATAAACGGAATCAAATCAAAGAATGAACTATCAATGAAACTATTTCACGCCGGCTGACCTTTTTATGTGACGCCCGACACGAAGGCGACACACTACACTGTGCAACGCCTCACAGATAGGCGCTACACGGCCAGCGTCGCACACATGTGATCAGAAAATTACCAAATCGTGTGCAGCGCCTGAGAGCTAGGCGCCACACTATACAGTGTAGCGCCTAGCTCCTAATCGTTGCACTAGTGCAGCGCCTAGCTCCCAGGCGTTGCACTAGTGCAGCGCCTGAGAGCTAGGCGCCACGGGTCAGCCGCGTGAAATAGTTTCACGGACAGTTCATTCCGTGATTTAATTTTGTCTATAGGTCAAATTTGTCAAATTTGCCGTCCTGGACAGAGCAGCCTATGAAATGCTATGCTCTCCCGCTCTATGATTCTTTTTGTCGTTTACTTCCGTCTTAGAGCACCTACAACCTCGGTCACCTATGTGCTCCTATACGCCCACGGACGTGGCCAAGAGCGTCTCCTGGAGGTGGCCGGGAGGCCTTATAACACTTCACATCGCCATCCCTCAAATGTCGTACACCAAACCAATACAAAACCATCGAAAAGACGTTCCTACATAGATCAACATACAATTATAACACTCCGGCATAGATATAAACATATCACAGTAATATTCGACATAGTATAAGATAATCCGATCTAAAAGGTCATGCCACCAGAGTTCATCACTTAAATACTTAGATACTATTAGTACTAGGAGATTGGGGTGCCGGAATTTCACCACTTCCTCGCCGCGGTTCCCCTTGGTTTCTCGATGGCTGTCGCCATATTTGCCCCAGATTTGGGCTAAATATGAGGAGTGCCAGACACCCCGAGCATTTGGGTGGGTTTGGGGAGCTCGGGTCGGTCGTTTTTTTACCGGTCAGTGCCCAGGCCGTCCGCTCGGCCATATAGGTACGGTTTGGGGCGCCCTACACAGTAGATGATCTTATCCTTCCACTATTGAAAAGAGGGCTTTGGTCCAGGCCGGGTTAGCCCATTAGTCCCGGTTCAATCCAGAACCGGGACTAATGGGGCCATTAGTCCCGGTTCGTGAGCCCAGGGGGCCGGCCGGGCCACGTGGGCCATTTGTCCCGGTTCGTCTGGACCTTTTAGTCCCGGTTGGTGCCACGAACCGGGACTAAAGGGTGCGATGCCCATTAGTACCGGTTCATGGCACCAACCAGGACTAAAGGGTTAGACCTTTAGTCCCGGCTTGTGCCACGAACCGGTACTAATGGGGTTGCGGTTCATGGCACGAACCGGTACTAAAGGTCCCATTTTCAAACTCTACCCCCCCCCCCCCGGTGGATCGCCTTTTCAGTTTTAAAAAAATAAAAGAAAATGATGAAAATGTCAAAAAAAAAAAAAAAAAAAGAAAATAAGTTTCCCATGTGATATGTGGTCTAGTTGTTGGGAAAATTTGCAAAATGTGAATTTCGACTTTATTTGCAAAATTTCTCTAGAATTTAGTAACATGGGCATAACTTTTGCATACTAACTCGGATGAAAAAGTTTTTTATATGAAAAATCATCTACTCGAAAATTTACATCCAAATTTGAAAATCCTCAAACTGTGTGGTCAAAAATTTTTAAAATCCTCAAAAACCTAACATAAAAAATGTTACGGGGCTTTTAAGATCTAGAATGGAAAAAATCGATAAAATTTCAAACTGTGTGGTCAAGCTGTGGTCAAACGGTATAACTAATTATTCTAGAATATTAGTTTTACTACATAATTATTTCAGTTATTTTGAATTTTGGTCAAATCTGGTCAAACTGTGGTCAAACAATGGTCAAACTAATTATTCAAGAAATATTAGTGTTACTAAATTATTATTATTTTTTAAACAATAGTTTCAAACTCAAACAGTGAAATGTGTCACTTCATCCTCACGCAAAATTTCTGAGGGTTAATAGGATTGACATCTTACTATTGTCAGGAAAACAACAAGTGCAGACTTGGAAACGAGGGAGAATAGAACCCGGAAGTTAAGCGTGCTCAGGCTGGGGGAGTGGGAGGATGGGTGACCGTTCGGGAAGTTAGATGATTAGGAATGATGAGGGGTGATTAGTGATTAGAGGATAAATTGAGCAGTGATGAGGGGTGGTGATTAGATATTAGAGGTTAAATTAATTCAAAAAAGAAAAATCATAAAATGTCCTTTAGTCCTGGTTTTTGTTACCAACCGGGACTAAAGGTGGAGCTCCACGTGGCCGCGACCTTTAGTCCCGGTTCCAGTTTGAACCGGGACTAAAGGGGGAGGCATTAGTAACGACCCTTTAGTCCCGGTCCAAGAACCGGGACTAAAGGCCCTTACGAACCGGGACTGATGCTCCCTTTTCTACTAGTGTTCCTCTGGCAGATTCTTACCCTTGAACTCCATGTGGCCTTCCCGATTGTCTGCCCAACAATTTCATGACGGAACCTAGTCAAGAGGGAGTGTGGATAAGATCATGACGGAACCTAGTCAAGAGGGAGGGTGCTCTTGCAATTTCATAATGAAGAATAGAATTGACTCAGTTTAGTCCTATTCCATTTGAGAATGCTTCAATGACATTTCAAACCTACATGACATACACTCCTTTTCTTCACGCGAGGAGCCGGCTCATCGTGGCCACCGATGGTAGCGTCGCAGCGCACACATTGGTCGAGTCGACCGCACGAGCTCAAAGAGCCTTAAGATGTTAGGGATCTTAGGCAAGGAAAGGAGGACATGCCAGCGACGTGTATGCGCACTCACGGTCGCTCATTTCTTGGTGTGGTCTCATACTGCCCTACGAAGAAGTGACGGAGTTAACAAGGGTTAGGGGGATGGGGATGCAAGGTAGTCTGTTGCTGCTCCGATGGTGTTGGCAATTTCAGTTGGAGGTGGAGTGCAATCGGAGTGTGGCGGCGAGGTGGTTGGGCGGACTCGGTTACTAACATGTCGTAGAATAACCCGAAGACCATACCGAGCCGCGGACCAAACAATCGTACGAGACATGACACCGAGATTTCACTTCATATTGATTAATCGCCGAGACATGACTACGAACGCTCCTCATTGTTGATACCGTTACAATACCGCGCACCGGATACCTGGACGTCGGCACGTGCCGCCTGTGCTATTATGGTGGGGACAATGGCCTGATGGGAGGATCTGCAATTTTTCCTGGGAAATGACTAGTTTGGGCAGACTTGGATATAAGGAGACGATTGTGTTTTATCTTCTCGACGATTTTTGAAAAGGCGGGGAGATTTGGTGGAGATGCTTTAGCCTAGTGAAGCATAAAACAAAAACCATCGAGATGGTGAGGACCGATAGACATTTTGCTGTGTCTCTGCTAGCCACGTGCCAAACACGTGCACCCATTTATGTAGGCATGCAGCTCGCAGTGTCTGTCTGCGAGTTTGGATGCCGGCACCATTATTAGCATGCACCATTAACTACCAAGCTAGCGTTTACATACCAAGTTAGTCCTGATGATCCATGCTAAGCACGCTCCGGCCGGCTTCACGTACGCTCGACACGTACGAGGCAGTAGACGCCAAATTAATAAAGACCCTCTGTCAGGCCATCATGCAGGCGACTGGGAGCAACCAAGCACGTACGTACATGTGTCGCTGTGGTCCTCTGGTGCTATAAACGACGGACGACTGCGCACTGCGCATACGGTTCAAAAAAAAAACTGCGCACTGCGCACTGCCCACTGCCGCACGCATAGAGATTGTCCACCACCCCGTACGTATCACCAGGCTCTCTGCGGTAACTTCGTCGTCTTGTTCTAACTGTAGGCACCAAGCAATATGGTTGGCTCGCCAAGCATGAATACGTACATGTCTTGTCAACTTATTTACTGCTACTGTTGGAGTGGACGGCACGATGCGCGGTGCATCATCATGGTAAGCATCACGGAGAAAACAGCCCGACGCTCAGAACGAAACAGCGTCGGCGTGGGGAAAGTTGTCCTTTAGTCCACCAAGGTGAGCAAAAATAGGTTGATTTTTCATTGGAGTATAAGAGTGGAGGGGATATATTTAGTGGTTGCCGACGTACCTATCGATACACATAGCGAGGCGTCCGTGACTGCTTCGTCAATCTTTATAATGTGTGAATCCAGTTTTTCCTAGTTGCCATGTGATTATGTGAATATGTATGTACCGTCCGCTGAGTATGTATGGCAATTTGCATCAAACCGTAGGTCCATCCAAACCTGATTGGGAATTTTCCACAATTTTTGCCGCTTTTTAAGTTCCGAAAAATATGAGAAAATAATCTTGTATGTATAGAATTAATATAAGTATGTACATATAAAATTCAATCTTAAACATCACTGTATGCGATCTGTATAAAAATGGCAAAGTGAACAAGGAACAGTTGTACAGCTCTGTTTACGTTCCAAACGTTATATGCAAATGCTTATATCTATACTCCATCCTGCATGCTTTTTCTCATGTTTAAAAAAAGCTTAAATAGTGTATTGTGCCATGTGAAAACTGACAGGGAATAATCTTCCAGAAAAATACACTTTTTAACTTCCGTAAAAATACAAAAAAAAAATCATGAGTGTAGAGGATGAATATAAGTATGTCCGTGTAAAATTTAAAACTTAAACAAGAATGTATGTGATTGTATAAAAATGACAAATTGACCAATGCTCGGTGCGAGTTAGTGTAACTTACACTATTCCTTGTTCAATTTGTCATTTTTACAGGTCATACACGGCCATGTTTAAGTTTCAAATTTTACATGTCCACACCTGTATCTATACCCTATGTGCATTATTGTTTTCGTGTTTTCCTAAAACTTAAAAGTTTATTTCAGTCGTGTACAGGGTTCATATGTCACTGGGTCTAGAAAATATGTTCTAAATTCACATTGTACTCACTACTACTCATAAATAAATTTTGGAATGAGCTATGTCCTGATAATTTTACAAAATTGCAAACATTCCCATTCTTATGATCAACATATAGAAGAAGTAATGGAGTTACTAAATTTGTACAAAACGTTTTGAATATATCCCTGGGCACAAAAAGCACGCACATAAGCAACTCAACACCACTGTTTTGCCTACAGAAATGGCAACGTTCTTTTAACCACTCTGGGAAGTGGAGACAAGTCACGCCATGTCCTGCTTTCGATCTAACCACTGAACTGTTTGTCGAAAAGAAAAACACACGAACTTGGGGCGCCAGAGTATGTATGTAAGCACAGAATGCAGCTGCTGAAAAGTCACGATACCTCACCCTTGATGATACATCCTTGAAGTGAGATGCATCCAATAATTGAATTGAATTTGGTGATCGGTCAGGAAGAGTCAAGATCTCAATTGTTGCTGCTGGTGGGCAGGCAGGCAGGCGCACAGGCAGCTAGCTGCCAGCATACAGGGACCTTATAATGCCTGGCCATCATGTGTGTCATCAAGAAGCTATAGCAGCTAGCAACGTACAGCGGTCCCCTACCTGCATGCCCTGATGATACAAGTCCAGAGTATTTATGTATGCACGAAGGTGACAAAAGAGATTAACAGTGAAATATTTTTGCAAAAAAAGAGGTGGTAAATACACCGAGAGTCATATAATTAACTTGCACGCGATGGTCAGTTTGGTGCGCAAACTTGCAAAATACGTGTTTCTGGTCATCAAACTTGCTCGGGCGTTCATATACGGTCACATTTGACGTACGCGGACGTATCCATGGCCTATGGGGCATGCCAGTGTGGCCAGGGGCCCGCTGTCAGCCCCTGTCGCATGATAGATTTGCAGAAAAGCCCTTGGCTTTTTTTATTTCTGTATTAAGCCCCTAAAATATATTTTATTTATGTATTAAGCCTGTAAAATAAAATGAAAAAACAAAGGATGGTCAGGTTTCGAACCAACGATGTGCCCTGAGTAGGCTTGGGTGTTCAACCACACCGATGATCACTCAAGTATGTGTAGAATGACTAATTTCTAATATATCATATAAACACAAACAGAAAAATGGAATTTTTAAAAAATGGGAGCACCATGGCTCGAGCATGTGAACTCGTGGTTAAGGTATACTAAGAGTACCACCAGACTACAACACCACAAGATGTCCAAATGGGATAAATATATTTCATGTTGTTATTCCTTCATGTTGTATGTGAGGAAACAAAATATATTCTTGTGTTTGTGACATTTAAAACATGTTTATGTTTTACTCCCTCCGTAAACTAATATATGAGCGTTTAGATCACTACTTTAGTTATCTAAACACTCTTATATTAGTTTATAGAGTGAGTACAAAAAAAGGTATGTGACATTTTAAAAATTGCTTAAACATTATAAAATACAGTTGTGCAATTAAAAAATGATATGTTGCGTTTTAAAAATGTTCATGCATTCCAAAAACAGTTCTTGACAATTTTGAAATGTTCATACAACATAAAAATTGTTCATGTAGTTGAAAAATGTTTCTTACCATCCGAACAAGTTCAACACATATTTGAAAAAAGTTTCAAAACTTGTATTCGAGAAAACGTTAATCATATGTTTAAAAAATATTAAACATATATTGTTAAAATATATGTTTTGACATCTATTTTTTGCAGTATACATCTAAAAACATTTTTATAGATGTTTAATATTTTTTAAACATATGATTAACAATTTTCAAATACAAGTTACTGAAACTTTTTTCGAATATGTGGTTAGACATATGATTAACATTTTTTTCAACACAAGCTTTCGAAACTTTTTAAAATGTCATGTACCTTTATTTGCAACACAAAAATATTTTTAAAATGTCACAAACACAAGAATATAATTATTTTTCTTACATAAAACAAGAAGGAATAACAACATGAAAAATGTTTATCCTGTCTGGACATGTTGTGTTGTCATTGCCTGGTGGTAATCATAGTTAATGTTGACCACGAGGTCACATGGTCGAGCCACGGTGCTCAAATTTTTCAGGTTGCATTTCTTTTAAAATTTGTTTTCGGTCCATATTTATATGATAATATAGATAAGTCGTGCAACCTGGACATGAATCATCATCGGCCTAGTTGTCCACCAGAGCCTCTTAGGGGGAATGCCGCGGGTTCGAATCCACACAATCATTTACTTTTTCATTTTATTTTAGGGGCTTATAATATACGTAAATAAAGAGGCAAGGGGTTTTCTGCAGATCTAGAATGCAACAACAGCTGATAGCGGGCCCTTACCATGCTGGCATGACACATAGGCCATGGATACGTCTGCGTATGTGAAATGTGACCGTATATGAAAGTCAGTGCAAGTTTGATGACCGAAAACACGTATTTTACAAGTTTGTGCACCAAATTGATTGTCATCGGCAAGTTTCGTGACTATCAGTGTATTTACCTCAAAAAAGAGAGACTAAATTTTGCTTTGAAAGACCATCTGTTGGATAGATGTAAAAAAACGTGTGAAGGATATGTAAGCCCTTAGGGATCTCCAACGCCGACCCTCAAACCGCCCGCATATGTTGGGACCTCGGAAGCCATCCAACATGGGCTTCTATCGGACCACTGAGCGGTCCGGAGCATGTTTTCCCCGTAAACTAGAAACAAACAGGGGGGGGAGGGGGGGAGCTTTGCAGAAGTCCACACAAGAGACACGTTGGACTCTTACGCCCATGGCCCACCCAAAAGGATGGTGGAGCCCGCCCTTTTGTAGCATCTCCACCCGTTTTCGGGCCAAAATCCCCCACTCTCTTCTTCCATCCCGCCTCTCTCCACCCAATTCCCGCCCTTTTCTCCCACTTCTTTGCTACCGCCGCCGATGCATGGAATCTGACGATGATCTAACAGAGATGAAACTGGTGGAGGTGCAGGGGGATCAACCTTCACCCTTGCCCGGAAGATCAACTCGGCGATGCAGCTGGATATGCATAGTTTTGTTGATCACTAGTCGGATATTCATAGTTTTGTTGATCACTAGCCAAATCTGCATAGTTTTGTTGATAAACTTTTATTTGTAGTCTTCTCATGCGTGTACAGTGTTCAACAAGTTGGAGAAGAAAAACTTCACCGTCATGCATTGCTTGTTGAAGTTGAATGGGCAACCGAGGGGAAACCTATTCATAGCCAAGACCACCACCGAAGCCACCGAGGAAGAAACCGGTGACCCAACCGAGCCGATACAAGAACCACCCAAGAAGGTTAAAGAGGGATTCAGGGAAAGAAGTGGGAGGAGGAAAGGGCGAAGCGAGAAGATGCGGATGTCAAGATTACGGAGAGGTTCGAGGACATCTTGTCCAAGAAGGAGGAGGCATACATCAAGCGCTCAGACACCAACGAGGAAAAAAGACGGAGAAGTTCAAACTACTGATGGAGGCGACGAAGAAAATGTTCGCACTCGAAGAGAAGAGGGCCTTGATTGGAGAGAAGAAAGGCCTGCTCGAGGAAAAGAAGGTGATGCTTGAAGAAAAGAAGGTGAAGATCACAACCGATGCGGAGGATGCCAAGATGTTGTCCTTGAAGTTGGAGTCTTTGGATGCTGGCGGAAGAATGATCATGCACAACGTCCGCTACAGGATATTGCAGCGACAGAAAGATGAGCTGAAGGCGGCGAACAAGGAGGAGGAGGATGTAGTGGAGAAGGAGGCGGAGGAGAAGGTTGCATATGCGGCGGCGACGATACCTTGGGCTTGGAGGAGGCTCGGATTGTGTGTCCAGTAGGGCTAAAAATCTCAAATTTTGCATGGACTGCTGGACTGATATTCTTTGGTGATCGTGCATGTAAAAACTTAAGCATACTTGCCTATTTTTGGTTGTGATCGGGCATGTGATCCAGCGCTAGCATGATCTGGATTTATGGATCAGACTTTTGTTTGAATTTTAAACTGAGCTTTACTGGCGGGCATATACAGGATATCATTGGATGGCCGGCTCCCGCATCGGTGTCTGTGGAAGATGCAGGAGCAAATATGTTGGTCGGCGTTGGATATGCCCTTATGAAAGATCAGTAACACGTGTCGAATTGATTGTAGCTCGGATGGTTAGGTTTCTTGTCATGGGTCCACTCTACACGGGTTAAGTCCTGGACTTGGTACATGTGCTTGTGTTTTTCCAAATTTATTTTAGGCTTTTCAGCGATGTCCATTCAGTGAGGGATGATGTGATGTTCCTGCCAAATATAAGGCGTCTATGGTAATTTAGTCAATAACAAAATTTACAAGCTCAATCACTCTGATTCCCTCATAGGAGCAGGGTGCGCATATTTGCGTTCCTTGGGGATGGGGTGTGAGTGTTTGCCGTCACTCTTTGTTTCTTGGAAAAAAAACACTAAGGGCATCTTCAAAGGAGATCCTCAAAACTCCACTACATGACCTGATTGTGGTATCCGGATCATTTGTGTCAACTTTTGATATCCAATTAGGACCTCCATCGGTCCGCGAAATGCTTCGGGCGTCATTTTCGAAATCCAAGACAAACATGGGGGTTCTTTGTGGGAGTCCCGACATGCACTAGACCAACACAAAGGCTCCATGTGGTGCTCCTCTATTTTCTCTCTCTTCACATGCATGCCCCTCCTCTGCCCCCTCCCAATTCGGAGACCACACCACAATATCCTACCACATGCATGGCCCCTACCTACTTTTTCTCCGGCCAACCCGTTTACTTAGTGAATAGCATTGGATGGTGATGACCCATAAGTATAGGGGATCGCAACACTCTTTGAGGGTAGTATTTCAACCAAATTTATTGTTTCGACACAAAGGAAGCCAAAGAATATTAATAAACCTTAGTATTTAAGTTATCAATTCGACCATACCCGAGAAGTCACTTCGTTGAAGAAATTTATTACTAGCACAGTAATATTATAGAAGTGGAAATAGTAGTAGTAGCAGCAATAACTGTAGCAGTTTTGTAGCGAGTGTAATAGCAGCAGTAATAATAACTTGAGCAAAGACAATATTATAAAATTCATTATGTAGGCGAGTGTAGGCATGGAGTAGCAATGGATATTTCTATGAAATTCATTATGTAACAGTCACAACCTATGGCGATCCACAATAACTCCAATTCAACAATTATGCGTATGCATGTATTCCGTATATAGTCATATGTGCTTGCGGTAAGAACCTGTATGTCATCTTTTGTCCTACCCTCCCGTGGAAAGGGGGTCCTAATGGAAACTAAGGGTAATTAATTAAGGCGCTCATTTTAACAAAGAAACGGAACAAAGCACTAGCAAATAGTGAATACATGAACTCCTCAGATTACAGTCATCCCCAGAGAGTATACCAATTATTGCCACTTTGGGGTCTATGGATCAGAACAATAACAGGTGCATATAACTTGCAGATAGGATCAAGAACTTAAATAATGAAAACATAATAGGTTCAGATATGATATCATGGCATGCCGTCCCTAGTGACAAGCATTAAGCATAGCAAACTGATAACAACATCAATCTTAGAATATAATACTGGCACTACTTGGGAAAAACCAAGCAGTAGCCACTAGTAGAAAACAGGGCTTTCGTTCGGCCAGAAAAGAACATTAATCCCGGTTGCATTACGAACCGGGACTAATGTGAGCATTAGTCCCGGTTCGAGCAACAAGGGCACCGTACATGCATTACTCCCGGTTCAAATGCGACCTTTAGTCCTGGTTGGTGCCACGAATTGGTACTAAAGGGTGCAATGCCCATTAGTAACGGTTCGTGGCACGAACCGGTACTAAAGGTTAGACCTTTAGTACCAGTTCGTGCCATGAACCGGTACTAATGGGGTTGAGACCTTTAGTACCGGTTCGTTCCACGAACCGGTACTAATGGTCCCATTTTCAAACTCTACCCCCCCCCCCTCCCCCCCGTGTATGGCCATTTCAGTTTTGAAAAATACAAAAGAAAATGATAAAAAATTCAAAAAATAAAATTCTTTGAGATGTAGTTATATTAGTACATCTACTAGTTAGGAAAATTTAAAAACTTAAATTTGGACATGTTTTGCAAAAAGTGTAGGGAAAATGTAAAACGGCTATAACTTTTGCATACAATGTCCAAAAAAACGTATAATATATCAAAAAATTCAGCACAAAAATCCGCATCCGATTTTGACTACCTACGACCTGTTTGAAAATTTTTAGAATCCTCAAATTCCAAAAGGAAAAAAAGTTATGCTCAAATTTCAGTTTTTTTTGAATTTTTGTTAAATTTGGTCAAACTATGGTCAAACTACTTATTCAAGAAGTATTAGTATTCCTAATTAATTATTTAAGAATATTAGTGTTACTAAATAATTATTTTAGTTTTTTTGAATTTTGGTCAAATCTGGTCAAACTGTGGTCAAACTATGGTCAAACAATGGTCAAACTACTCATTCAAGAAATATTAGTGTTACTAAATAATTATTTTAGTTTTTTTAAAAAAATTTGGTCAAATCTGGTCAAACTGTGGTCAAACTGTGGTCAAACTACTTATTCAAGAATCATAGTGTTACTAAATAATTATTGTTTTTAGGACAATAGTTTCAAACTCAAACAGTGAAATGTGTGACTTCATGTTCAAGCTAATTTCCTGAGGGTTAATAGGATTGACATCTTACTATTGTTAAGAAAACAACAAGTGCAGACTTGGAAACGAGGGAGAATAGAACCCGGAAGTTAAGCGTGCTTAGGCTGGAGTAGTGAGAGGATGGGTGACCGTCCTGGAAGTTAGATGATTTGGAATGATGAGGGGTGATTAGAGATTAGAGGTTAAATTGAGCAGTGATGAGGGTGATTAGAGATTAGAGGTTAAAATAATTCAGAAATTTGAAATTCAAATTTTTTTAAAAAATAAATAAAAAAATCATAAAATTTCCTTTAGTACCGGTTGGTGTTACCAAACGGGACTAAAGGTGGACCTCTAGGCAGCGGCCACGTGGACGGCCTTTAGTCCCGGTTCGTGTAAGAACCGGGACTAAAGGGAGAGGCTTTAGTAACGAGCCTTTAGTCCCGGTTCCAGAACCGGGACTAAAGGCCCTTATGAACCGGGAAAGTAGGCCCTTTTTCTACTAGTGAGCATGGGGTTTCTACCTAGCAGTAGCGTGGGGCCCCATGCTACTGCTTGGGCGCTATAGCTAACTTTTAGCAGGGGCGTGTCTTTATACTAGCGCTACTGATAAATACTAGCATCATGCACAGTAACCCCGTGCTACTACTATTCATCCATATTTTATTTCTTTTGTTTATACTGTATTTATACATCATTATACAAGTTTTAATACACTAGCAATTTAGAGTTATCATTATGATCATGATGAGTTATCATATCAGTGGGTAGAAGAAATGTGGATTAGATTCAAGTGGATCGATCCAAAGTGACCAAGTTTGGATTAGTATAATACTAATCCAAACTCATCATCATGATCATCATAACAACTCATCATCATCACAAGTCCTATTCATCATCATCACAGTCATATAACAACTCATCATTCTAGCACAGAACTCATCACTAGTCATAAACAACACTAGCTGATTGTTATTAGCACATGATGAGTACTAGCTAGGATGCTACTCTCTCTAAGGTAAAATAACATAAAACAGGATAACCCCTCGATCTTCATTATGGAGAATAGAGATCCACATGTCTCCAATTTGTGGGATACACACCATGTTGCCTCAAAGTAGTTCCCTGCGATCATTCATAACTTTTCCTCCTTTGCTTGTGAAGTCTTCATCTCTTTGAGAAATTGTGTATGCACTGTGGTGGACCATGAGCAGACTTGGCTGTAAGCTAATAATATCCATGTCACCTTTCACATGCATCAGATTAGGCACACAACCATTTCGGGAGTTTCTGTTGAAGAACATAATAATAACATAGTTACTAATCTAGTTTAGCTTAAGAAGAATGTATGCAAAAGATGCACTAATGACATAATAGTAAGAATCTTGCCATGCTATTTCCATCGATGTTACTGTAGTTGAACACGTGGTCTAGCGGCACGTATTGACCATAATTTGGAGGAATTTCATAATTGTTCTTGAAATTCTCAACATCATTAATAAATGAGACGAGATGATTTTTTCCTGACAAGTTAGTTCAGAGCCATAACTGTAGTAGGTTTTGTATACTACCTTCTGTACATTTCTTGAAGAATGAAAATAATTGTCAATGGAAATAAGTTGTCAACTATTTTTAAATAAACAATATAAGTTAGTTAACACATTTATTTGAGAAACTCACATAGAGGTAGAACTGGAAGCATATCCACATGCACCCAAATCTCGATATTATCCTCAATATAATCTTCAGGAAGAATATTGAAGGTTATTTGCATATCCTCCTCAAATCCATAGGCCTTGCATAGAGACCTCCAATTTGAGAACCCAAAATGTGAGTGATTAACTGCATTGTAGAACTTAACCCCAAAAGCGAACGATGTTGAGTCCTAAGGTGAGCTATATTCATCTCCGAATTGTCACTCTCTTGGAAACCAAGCTTCTCCAAGAAAAATAGTTTTGCATGGCAGGGGATGCACTAGTTGAATTAGAAAAAACGGAAATTACAGGTTGAAGCAAAGAAGCATAAGTCATGCTTAATTACACGTTCATGCAAAGAAGCACAAGTCAATACTTGTCATCGTTACATACCATAAAAACATCGAAGGTCTCGTACAGCTTGATGGTGAAGTACCAACCATTTTCAAGATGATGCATGTCGCACATACCGTGGTCATCGCCACAATAATCGCCCTCAGGGATCCTGTGATCGTCAGACCTAACTTGGTAGATGGCTACTTCTTAGGATTTAGGCCTAACAATATCAGGGTAATCCAAGCAGTAGCCATTCAAAAATCAAAGCTAATGAGGGTAAAATTCATAACTATAGCTCGAATTAGCTTTGTTTGCGACAGTTGCCGCCTGGTGAGCGGCTTCACTTCTACAAGTTCCTTCCTTCATTGTCCTATGTGTCCTGACCTCATCTAGATTTAAATAATATCTCTATTTATCCTGAAAGTTGAATTATGAAGGGGTATGCAAAGAGATAGGGATTACATTACACATATCAAAGACTAACCTATACTAATATTCCTAAGCCCCTCGTGCAACAAATTTATGACACTGTATAGCTTCATAATCTAGAAAAGATCACTATCTCTAATAGGTACGCCAAGATGAGCAGCTACACGAGTGGCATAAACCCTTCCATAAAATCACCATCCAAAGCATTTCTACTGAAACGTCATGTAATTATTGCCACCAACTTAAAAGTTTTATCACCTAGCATGGCACATTAAGGATGCTTAAATTAGGGGCACAAGTGGTACCAAGGTCATGTTTATCATTCAAGCACCTTCACATGAATAATGCAAAGTAATGAATAGAAGGAAAATGTATGCTTCCAACTCAACTTTGAGTTACTCCTCTAGTTTCTCCATAACAAATGCTCCCAAGAAATTCCTCACAATCAGCCTTATGGGGCCCCTCACAAGTTCCCCAAAAATGGATTTTGCATATAATGCAAAAATCACGATGAGTCATACAATAGGATCTATTATAAAGGTTGAAAACAACACGAGGTGTGGTGCGATGAGGTACAAACATGAAATGTTGCACGAAAGTATCAGTGAGATGATGGTATTGGGCAACACTTAGCTGTGATAAAATTGGTTAACCCGACATTATCTATAATTATGTGAAACTCTTCCTTGATGCCGGCAATGACCATGAACGTCTCACATGGCCGTTGACAAGCTTTCACATTGGCTTCTCACAGAGAACCTTCTTAGTAATTGTGATAGGTGTTGGGATTTCCCCGAAGAGGAAGGGTGACGTAGTGTAGTAGTAGATAGTATTTACCTCAATTAACAACCAAGTTTCATCAAACCAATAGGAGACTCACGCAAACAAATGTGAGCATTACCTGCACACACACACAAAACAAATACTTGCACCCAACGTGGGCAAGAGGGTTGTCAATCCCCTTGAACTCATTAATTGCAAGGATTAATTCTGGTAATGGTAGATAGATAAATTGCAAAGGAAAATAAAAGGTAAATAATGTGGCAAGGTAATTTAGGGTTTTAGTAAATAGAAGTTGAATGGACCCAGGGGCCATATCTTTCACTAGAGGCATCTCTCCCATGAATAAAGCAAAGGTGGATATGATTATTATTGGGAAATTGATAGACAAGTGCATTTTTATGACGTCAATCATGACATGATCATTATATAGGTATTACCTCCGTGACAAGTAGACCAAAACAATTTTGCATTTACTACTATTACTCCACCCCTCGACCACTATCCAGCATGCATCTTAAGGTACTAAGTTCATAACAAACATAGTAATGCTTGGAGCAAGATGACATAATGTAGACAAAGTAAAATCAAACAATATGTTTGAAGCCCGTCATTTTACCCTTAGTAGCAAAAATACAATACGTGCTTCACTACTCCTCTTATCATAGAGCGAGGACACCGCAAGATTGAATCTACCAGAAAGCACCTCTCCCACTGAAGATAAATCAATCTAATTGACCAAACTATACGGATAGATCGGAGAGAAATGCAAATCTATAAAAATCACATATAATAAAGTGAAGAAAAGACCCAATTACTTTCAATGAATAATCTGATCATAAACCTACAATACATCGGATCCCAACAAACACACTTCAAAAGGATTACATCGAATCGATCTCTGAAGAGAACATTGTATTGAAGATCAGAGAGAGAGAGAGAGAGAGAGAGAGAGAGAGAGGGAGAGAGAGAGAGGGAGGGAGAGGGAGAGAGAGAAAGAGAGAGAGAGAGAGAGAGAGAGAGAGAGAGGGAGAGGGTGAGAGAGAGAGAGAGAGATACTCGTATGGACTCATAGGTCATGTGGGACATACTCATGCATAATCATGGAGGCAACAATGTTGATCTATAAGGCATTTGTGGTGGATTCTCCCTCTGGCATATAGTATAGGAAAATGCCTCCAACCGGGATCCTTGAAGAATAGAGGCTTGCAGCGGCATAAGAATTTTTTTGGGTGTTGATAAACATCATAGAAAACAAAAAAACCGCCCTACGATCACTAGGGAACAATATGAAGATGCATATAGGGTTTGTATTGATGATTTTTACCAACTCCAGACTGTAGTGGAAGTAGACGAGTTGGTATAGATCGTACTTGGAGTCCCTTGAACCATTGATGATGCTCCCATGAACCGCCCTCGAATGATACATCAAATGGAAGCCCGAAAGCACGACCTCTCTCTTGGTTGCAAGTGTACGGTCTTCACCATCCGACAATGCTATGCCGTCCAGAGATAATAATCGCCGGACAATTAGAGGGTGGAGATTAGAATCACACTGGTCTTCTAATTCTGAGGACTAGAGGAACTAGGTATTGCTCTAATTAGTCAACTAGGACCAACTTGAACTAGATGAACTAGAGGAGGCTCCAAAACTTGTGTGTCCCAAGGTGCAAAATTTTCTAGTATATATAGGTTAGAGGGGAAAGGAGGGGCTCACACAAAGGAGGGAAAGGACCTCCTTGGGGTGCTGGCCAAGGGGGAGGTGTTGGACTCCCCTCCCCCCCAAGGAAAGGGGCGCCACCTCTAGTTGGGCTAAGGTGGCCCAAGTTAACTTCCACCACTAGGCCTTTTAAGCTCCGTTGATATTAAATGAAATAAAAAGCCCTCTATCAATTACTAGAGCCAGTTATACATAATTTAACATCACTGGAAACATTTTTCCACCTATATATTGTTTATCAGTAATACCTAGTATAGCCCGATAAACTCTGAAACCCTTCCGGTGACCCTAAAACGCTTCCGGTTCGTCTCGAAACTATTCCAAATATTAATGAAATAATTCCACAAATAATTCCTTGATACTCTCGTACTACTAACACTCAGAAGATTGTGATTACCTTAACCTTGTGAACCCGTAGGTTCGGTAAAGAATAGACATGAATGAAACCCCTTCGTGCAATGACCGATAGCAGAACCATGGACGTCCATTTCGATCCCTATATTACACGAATTACATTTGAATGAACCTTTGGTACTATTTCATGTTCCCTTTGCTTCGCATTACATTAGAAAACCCGAGGTGTGCCGGTATCCTCCCGAGTCATCCACATGCTCGCTATACCATTCTTGTTACCGGTTTTGTTCTTCTTTCTCATTGAAGTGTTCCGGTATCCCAGTGACATAGTCACTTGTACGTCTCCAACCTATCTACAATTTTTATTTGTTCCATGCTATTATATTATCAATCTTGGATGTTTTATGTGCATGTTTAAGCTGTTTTATTTCAATTTTTGGGACTAACCTATTAACCTAGTGCCTAGTCCCAGTTGTTGTTTTCCTTGTTTTTGGCTTTACAGAAAATGAATACCAAACATAGTCCAAATGGAATGAAACTTTTTGAAGATTTTTCTTGGCCATAAGACACCCTGGAAGCTTCCGGAGGAGGCCAGAGGGGCCACGATGCAACGACAATCTCGGGGGCACCCCCAAGCTTATGGGCCCCTCGTGGCACCCCTAACCCTAATTCTGCTTCTATAAATTCTCAAATATTCCCCGAATACCAGAGAGCCAGCAAAAATACTTTTTCCGCCGCCGCAAGTTTCTGACTTCGATAGATCCCATCTGGAGACCTTATTCGGTACTCTGCCGGAGGTGGATTCGATCAGGAAGGGCTTCTACATCAACCTTGTTTCCCTTCCAGTGATGTGTGAGTAGTTGACCACAGACATATGGGTCTACAGCTAGTAGCTAGATGGCTTCTTCTCTCCCTTTGATCTTCAGTATAATGTTCTCCTTGATGTTCTTGGAGATCTCTTTGATGTAATCTTCTTTTGCGGTGTGTTTGTTGAGATCCAATGAATTATGGGTTTATGATCAGATTATCTATGAATATTATCTGAGTCTTCTCTGAACTCTTTTATGCATGATTGTTATAGCTTTGTATTTCTCTCTGATCTATTGATTTGGTTTGGCCAACTAGATTGATTTTTCTTGCAATGGGGGAGGTGCTTTGTAATGGGTTCAATCTTGCGGTGCTCAATCCCAGTGACAAAAAGGGACTTGACACATATTTGTATTGTTTCCATTAAGGATAAAAAGATGGGGTTTGTTCATATTGATTGGATCTATCACTCTACATCATGTCATCTTGCTTAAGGTGTTACTCTGTTCTTGTTAACTTAATACAGTAGATGCATGTTGGATAGCGGTCAAGGTGTGGAGTAATAGTAGTAGATGCAGGCAGGAGTCGGTCCACTTGCCTCGGACATAATGCCTATGTACATGATCATTGCCTTGGATATCATCATAACTATGCGCTTTTCTATTAACTGCTCAATAGTAATTTGTTTACCCAATGTATGCTTTCTTTCAGGAGAGAAGCCTCTAGTGAAAACTATGGCCCTAGAGTCTTTCTTTTATCATCTTGCTTTTGATCCATAAAATAAAAAATGCAAAAATACCTTGCGACACTTTATTTGCTTTTATTTTATTTTGCATTATCTTTTACATCTACCACCATCAGATCTGATCCTTGAAAGTAATCGTGAAGGGATTGACAACCCCTTTATCGCACTGGGTGCAAATATTTGTTTGTTTGTGCATGTGCAATTATTGGAGTCTTGTGTGTGATGACCCACAAGTATAGGGGATCTATCATAGTCCTTTTGATAAGTAAGAGTGTCGAACCCAACGAGGAGCAAAAGGAAATGACAAGCGGTTTTCAGTAAGGCATTCTCTGCAAGCACTGAAATTATAGATAACGGATATTTTTGTGATAAGGTAATTCATAACGGGTAACAAGTAACAAAAGTAACTAAGGTGCAGTAACAAAAGTAACAAACTCTTATATAAGGCAAAGCCCTCCCGAGGACACATGGGAATTTCTGTCAAGCTAGTTTTCATCATGCTCATATGATTCGCGTTCGTTACTTTGATAATTTGATATGTGGGTGGACCGGTGCTTGGGTGCCGTCCTTCCTTGGAAAAACCTCCCACTTATGTTTAACCCATCTCGCAAGCATCCGCAACTATGAAAGAAGAATTAAGGTAAACCTAACCGTAGCATGAAATATATTTATCTAGATCAGCCCCTTACGAAGCAACGCATAAACTAGGGTTTAAGCTTCTATCACTCTAGCAACCCATCATCTACTTATTACTTCCCAATGCTTTCCCCTAGGCCCAAATCATGGTGAAGTGTCATGTAGTCGACGTTCACATAACACCACTAGAGGAGAGACAACATACATCTCATCAAAATATCGAACGAATACCAAATTCACATGATTACTTATAACAAGACTTCTCCCATTTCGTCAGGAACAAACGTAACTACTCACAAAGCATATTCATGTTCATAATCAGAGGGGTATTGAATAGCATTAAGGATCTGAACATATGATCTTCCACCAAATAAACCAACTAGCATCAACTACAAGGAGTAATCAACACTACTAGCAACCCATAGGTACAAATCTGAGGTTTTGAGACAAAGATCGGATACAAGAAATGAACTAGGGTTTGAGAGGAGATGGTGCTGGAGAAGATGTTGATGGAGATTGACCCCCTCTCGATGAGAGGATCGATGGTGATGACGATGGCAGTGATTTCCCCCTCCCGGAGGGATGTTTCCCCGGTAGAACAGCTCCGCCGGAGCCCTAGATTGGTCCTGTCCAGGTTCCGCCTCAAGACGACGACGCTTCGTCCCGAAAGCTTCCTTATGATTTTTTCCAGAGAAAAAGACACCATATAGCAGAAGATGGACGTCGGGGACCTGCCAGGTGGCACGCCCAGGGGGTAGGGCACGCCCTCCACCCTCGGGGATGACTGGTGGGCCCCCTCTTGTGCTTTCTTCGCCCTATATTTTTAATATATTCCAAAACTAACTTCCATGGAGTTTTAGCACTTTTGGAGTTGTGCAGAATAGGTATCTAATATTTGCTCCTTTTTTAGTCCAGAATTCCACCTGCCGGCATTCTCCCTCTTCATGTAAACCATAGAAAATAAGAGAGAAAAGGCATAAGTATTGTGATATAATGTGTAGTAACAACCCATAATGCAATAAATATTGATATAAAAGCATAGTGCAAAATGGACGTATCAACTCCCCCAAGCTTAGACCTTGCTTGTCCTGAAGCGAAAGCCGATATCGAAAAATATGTCCATATGTTTGGAGATAGGGGTGTCGATAAAATAAAATACGGACATGAGGGCATCATGATTATCTTTAGAACAACAACATATATTGTCATATTATTTCTTATGCTTAAGTAACAATCTATACACAATGTAAAGTATGAATCAAAAACTTCATTGAAAACTAACAAACTATGGTCTCGATCATTGAAGAAATTGCAACTTATCATAACATCGGAAAGAGTCAATATAAGAGCTTTTCAGCAAGTCCACATACTCAGCTATCATTTAGTCTTTCACAATTGCTAACACTCACGCGATACTTATGGGTAGAAAGTTTCAATCGGACACAGAGAAAGATAGGGGCTTATAGTTTTGCCTCCCAACTTTTTACCTCAAAGGTAATGTCAACAATAATACTTTATGAAAACCTACATCCAAGTGGATATATATATATCAGGATCTTTCCAACACACAGTGCTTGCCAAAGGATTAAATATAAAAAGGAAAGGTGAATATCACCATGACTCTTGTATATGGGTAGAAGGTAAAAATAAAAGATAGGCCTTTCGCAGAGGGAAGCAGAGGTTGTCATGAGCTTTTATGGTTTGATGCACAAAATCTTAATGCAAAAGAATGTCACTTTATATTGCCACTTGTGATAGGGACCTTTATTATGCAGCCCGTCGCTTTTATTTCTTCCATATCACAAGCTCGTATAAATCTTATTTTCTTCACACTAATAAATCACACATATAAGAGAGCTATTTTTATTGCTTGCACCGATGACATCTTACTTGAAGGATCTACTCAATCCTGAGGTAGGTATGGTGGACTCTCATGGCAAAACTGGGTTTAGGGATGTTTGGAAGCACAAGTAGTATCTCTACTTGGTGCAAAGAATTTGGCTAGAATGAGGGGGAAAGGCAATCTCAACATGTTGGATGATCCATGACAATATAGCTTTTCGGAGATAAGAAAACATAACCCATTATGTTGTCTTCCTTGTCCAACATCAACTTTTTAGCATGTCATATTTTAATGAGTGCTCTCGATCACAAAAGATGTCCAAGATAGTATATTTATATGTGAAACCCTCTCTTTCTTTATTACTTCCTATTAATTGCAACGATGACCAAAACTATGTTTGTCAACTCTCAACAACTCTTATTAATCACACTTTATATATGAAGTCATTACTTTCCATAAGATCAATATGATCTTCTTCTTTCTGTTTGTTCTTTATTTAATTCCATCAATATCATAGCAATATAGCAAAGCCCTCAACTCAAAACTACTCTTTATTATGTATAGCTCACGGACTCGAGTACATAGATAAAGATCAAAACAAAACTCAAAGCTAGATCATACTCAAACTTTATTCTACTAGATCAAGATTTAAACAAAAGGATCAAACTACGAAAAACGATAAAGATACAAGTGTGATGGTGAGATGATATCGGGGCACCTCCCCCCAAGCTTGGTAGTTTCCAAGGGGAGTGCCCATACCCATGTATTTATGTCTCTTTCTTCGGAGGCGGTGATGTGATATTCTTGGCGATGATGCCCTTCAAGATATGATTCTCGTCCTCGAGCTTATTAACTTGCTGCTTAAGATCCATTATTTCCTTATGGAGTTTACCCGTGACGAATAAAGCTCCATTCGCCCATGGATCTTTCATATCTCTGGGAGAAAAGGCAACACTCTTTTTCATATTTTCATAAGAAAGAATCTAGCAATGGGAGGGATTACCGAATTTGGAATTGGTAAGCTCTGAAGTTCCTCCATCATGAATCTGGCTTGGAGATGAGAGGTAACTTCTTGATCCTCCTCCATGGCATCTACCCTTTTCAAGTTAGCCTCCATCTCTTCCTCCGTCGATGGCACAAAGTAATCAGATCCGCTGTTGGTTCTTGGCCCCAGTGTCGGATGATATATCCGACTCTCCCCAACAGATTCTTAGGAGGACATCTTGCTATAAATCTGTGGTAGAAACAACTCAAAACAAAAACAGAGGGTTTCGTCGTGGTACCGTGGTCGGGAGATTATATAATGTATTTTTACCGACCAAAAGAAATATTTTGCAAGAAAACAGAGTACAGAGGGCACAAGAGGTGGCCACGAGGTAGGGGGGCGTGCCCTCCACCCTCATGGATGCCTTATGTTTCTTTCGGACTACTTTTAATTTTCCTAATTTTTAAAATATTCCAAAACGGGGAAAATTGCTATTTTAACAGTTTTGGAGTTGGTTTACTTACCATACCTCATACCTATTACTTTTGGATTCTGAAACATTCTGAAAAGTGTCCCTTATGTACTCCTCCGGGGTTACGGTGTTAATAACATCGGTTTCAACATTTATGGGATTACCTGAGATATAATGTTTGACTCTTTGACCGTTTACCACCTTCGGATTTGTGCCTTTGGCATTGTTGATTTTTATGGCATCGAAACGATAGACCTCCTCGATAATGTAAGGACCTTCACATTTAGAGAGAAGTTTTCTTGCAAAAAATCTTAAACAAGAGTTGTATAGCAAAACATAATCACCTACATTAAACTCACGCTTTTGTATCCTTTTTTCATGCCATCTTTTAACTTTTTCTTTAAACAACTTGGCATTCTCATAGGCTTGGGTTCTCCATTCATCGAGTGAGCTGATTTCAAATAATCTCTTCTCACCAGCAAGTTTGAAAATCTTAATTGAGCTCTTTAATAGCCCAATATGCCTTATGTTCTAGTTCGAGAGGTAAGTGACATGCTTTTCCATAAACCATTTTACACGGAGACATACCCATAGGATTTTTATAAGCAGTTCTATAAGCCCATAATGCATCGTCAAGTTTCTCGGACCAATTCTTTCTAGATCTATTAACAATCTTTTGCAAAATCAATTTAATCTCTCTATTACTCAATTGTACTTGACCCTAGATTGCGGCTGGTATGGACATGCAATTCTATGATTAACATCATACTTAGCAAGCATTTTACAGAAGGCACCATGAATAAAATGTGAACCACCATCAGTCATTAAATATCTAGGGACTCCAAACCTCGGGAAAATATCTTCTTTAAGCAACTTAATAGAAGTGCTATGATCAGCACTACTAGTTGGAATAGCTTCTACCCACTTAATAACGTAATCAACATCAATTAAAATATGTGTATATCCATTGGAGGAAGGAAATGGTCGCATATAATCAAAGCTCCAAACATCAAATGGTTCAATAACAAGTGAATAATTCATAGACATTTCCTAACGTCTACTAATGTTACCAATTCTTTGACATTCATCACAAGACAAGACAAACTTACGGGGATATTTGAGGAGAGTAGGCCAATAAAAATCAGATTGCAATACCTTATGTGCAGTTCTATCTCCAGCGCGGTGTCCTCCGTAAGCCTCAGAGTGACACTTGAGTAGGATCTATTCCTGTTCATGCTCAGGTACACAACGTCTAATAACACCAGCTACTCCTTATTTATAAAGGTGTGGGTCATCCCAAAAGTAATGTCTTAAATCATAGAAAAACTTTTTATTTTGCTGGTATGTGGATCTGGGTGGTATAAATTTAGCAACAATGTAATTAGCATAATTAGCATACCATGGAGCAGTACGAGAAGCATTTATGACAGCTAATTGTTCATCAGGAAAGATATCATCAATAGGTAGTGGGTCATCAAGAACATTTTCTAAGCTAGACAAGTTCTCTACAATGGGGTTCTCAACTCCCTTTCTATCAATAATATGCAAATCAAATTCTTGTAGCAAGAGAACCCATCTAATAAGTCTAGGTTTAGCATCGTTCTTTTCCATAATATATTTAATAGTAGCACGATCAGTGCGAACAGTTACTTTAGAATCAAGAATATAAGGTCTGAACTTATCACAAGCAAATACGACTGCTAAAAATTGTTTTTCAGTAGTAGCATAATTTCTCTGGGCACTGTCTAGAGTTTTACTAGAATATTGGATAACATTTAATTTCTTATCAACTCATTGCCCTAGAACAGCACCAACAGCATAATCACTAGCATCACACATAATTTCAAAGGGTAAATTCTAGTCAGGTGGCTGAACAATAGGTGCAGAAATCAAGGCCTTTTTAAGTATTTCAAGTGCTTCTACACAATCATCATAAAAAACAAAAGGAACATCTTTTTGCAAGAGATTAGTCAGAGGCCTAGAGATTTTAGAGAAGTATTTAATAAACCTCCTATATAAACTAGCATGACCAAGGAAACTTTTTATACCTTTGATATCTTTAGGACACAACATCTTTTCAATAGCATCTACTTTAGCTTTATCAACTTCAATACCTCTTTCTGAAATTTTATGCCCCAAGACAATACCTTCATTAACCATAAGTGGCACTTCTCCCAATTCAAGACAAGATTAGTTTCTTCACATCTCTGCAAAACTCGATCAAGGTTGCTTAAGCAATCACCAAGTTCCGTAAATGGCGAAATCATCCATGAAAACCTTAACAATCTTTTCAAAGAAGTCAGAGAATATAGCAGTCATACATCTTTGAAAGGTAGCAGGTGCATTGCATAAACCAAAAGGCATACGTCTATAAGCAAAGGTACTGAAAGGGCAAGTAAAAGTGGTCTTTTCTTGATCCTCTTTTGACATAGGTATTTGAGAGAAACCAGAATAACCATCTAGAAAGCAAAAATGTGTATGTTTGCATAGTATTTCTAGCATTTGATCAATAAAAGGTAGAGGGTAATGATCTTTTCTAGTAGCTTTATTTAATTTGCGGAAATCAAACAATTCTTTGCAGGATCAATTCATCCTTCTCATTAGGAACAACGGTAAACCTCCCTTTTTAGGGACACAATGAACGGGACTTACCCACTGACTATCAGGACAAGATAAATCATACCTGCCTCCAGAAGCTTTAGTATTTCATTTCTTACCACTTCTTTCATCTAATGATTTAACCATCATTGGTGATCAACAACTGGTTTAACATGTTTCTCCAATTTTATTTTGTGCTGGCATAGAGTGGGACTAATGCCCTTAAGATCATCAAGAGTATATCCAATAGCAGCACGGTGCTTCTTCAGAGTTTTCAATAATTTCTCTTCTTCATACTCTGAAAGGTTACCACCAATAATAACAAGATATATCTTCTTTTCATCAAGATAAGCATATTTAAGAGTATTAGGTAATTGTTTAAGCTCAAACACGGGATCACCCTTGGGTGGAGGAGGATCCCCTAGGATTTCAACATGCAAGTTGTGTTTCAAAATAGGTCCTTGCTTAAACAATACTTCATCTATTTCCCTCTTTCATTCATAAACATATCATTTTCATGGTCGAGCAAATATTGTTCTAAAGGATCATTAGGAGGCATGGTAATAGAAGCAAGACCAATAATTTCATCTTTACTAGGCAATTCTTTATCATGGTGTTGTCTACAAAATTTAGCAAAATTAAAATCATGAGACATATCCCCTAAACCAACAGTAACAATATCCTTTTCGAATTCTATCTTAGCATTAACAGTATTCAAGAAGGGTCTACCAAATATAATGGGACAAAAGTCATCTTGTGGGGAACTAAGAACAAGAAAATCAGTAGGATATTTAATTTTCCCACACAAAACTTCAACATCTCTAACAATCCCAATTGGTGAAATAGTGTGTCTATTGGCAAGCTTAATAGTAACATCAATATCTTCTATCTCAGCAAGTGCAATATCATGCATAATTTCTTTGTATAAGGAATGAGGTATTGCACTCACACTAGCACCCATATCACATAGACCATGATAGAAATGATATCCTATTTTAACAGAAACAACAGACATGCCAACAACTCATCTATGGTTATTTTTAGTATCGGGTTTAGCAATTCTAGCAGCTTCATCACATAAATAAGTAACATGCCCCTCAATATTATCGACCAAGAGATCTTTAACCATAGCAATACTAGGTTCAACTTTAATTTTCTCAGGGGGTGTAGGTGTTCTAGCGTTACTCTTACGAACCACAATTGAAGCTTTAGCATGATCCTTTATTCTAACAGGGAAATGTGGTTTCCCAAATAGGCGGTAGGAACAATAGGATCAACATGCCTCCTAATGATAGTTTTTTCTTCAACTTTAATAGGTTCTACTACCTTTACTTCAATGGGAGGATGATATTTAAACCACTTCTCCTTAGGGAGATCAACATGAGTAGCAAATGATTCACAGAAAGAAGCTACTATCTCAGAGTCAAGTCCATATTTAGTGCTAAATTCACGAAATGCATCGGTATCCATAAAAGATTTAACACAATCAAACTTAGGGGTTATACCTGTCTCCTTACCTTCGTCGAGTTCCCAATCTTCAAAGTTGCATTTAATTATTTCCAATAAATCCCATTTTAATTCAATAGACTTCATCATAAAAGAACCAGTACAAGAAGTATTGAGCATGGAGAGAGAGAAAGCCGAGCAAAAAAGTTTGGAATAATAATTTCTCTTGAGAGCTCATGATTGGGGCATGAATATAACATTGACTTAAGTCTCCCCCAAGCTTGAGCGGTACTTTCTCCTTATCGAGGACAAAAATTATATATATAATTACGATCACGATGAACCGGACGCATAGGATAATTTTTTTGATGAAATTCCAATTTCAATCGGTTGTAGTTCCATGATCCAATACCATCACATAGCCTATACCATGTCAATGCCTTTCCCTTCAAAGATAAAGGGAAGACCTTCTTCTTTACAATGTCCTCGGGCATACCTACAAGCTTAAATAATCCACAAACTTCATCCACATAGATTAGGTGCATATCGAGATGTAATGTTCCATCTCCTTTATAGGGATTAGCTAGCAGTTTCTCTATCATACCCGAACAAATTTCAAAGTAAATATTTTCAGTAGGTTCAGTAGGTTGAGGAGCAACTATTTGCACTTCTGGTCGGGGTGAAGATACCCCGAACAAGCCCCTCAAAGGATTATTTTCTATAGTAACAAGTGACAGTAAATTTCAGCACACTATATAAATGTTTCCTTACCAAATTCCATTTACCGAAGGCACTTCACTCCCCGGCAACGACGCTAGAAAAGAGTCTTGATGACCCACAAGTATAGGGGATCTATCCTAGTCCTTTAAATAAGTAAGAGTGTCGAACCCAACAAGGAGCAGAAGGAAATGACAAGCGGTTTTCAGTAAGGCATTCTCTCCAAGCATTGAAATTATCAGTAATGGATAGTTTTGTGATAAAGTAATTCATAACGAGTAACAAGTAACAAAACTAACTAAGGTGCAGAAAGGTGGCCCAATCCTTTTTGTAGCGAAGGACAAGCCTGGACAAACTCTTATATAAAGCAAAGCGCTCCCGAGGACACATGGGAATTTTTGTCAAGCTAGTTTTCATCATGCTCATATGCTTCGCGTTCATTACCTTGATAATTTGATATGTGGGTGGACCGGTGCTTGGGTGCTGTCCTTCCTTGGAAAAGTCTCCCACTTATGATTAACCCCTCTTGCAAGCATCCGCAACTACGAAATAAGAATAATGGTAAACCTAACCATAGCATGAAACATATGGATCCAGGTCAGCCCCTTATGAAGCAATGCATAAACTAGGGTTTAAGCTTCTGTCACTCTAGCAACCCATCATCTACTTATTACTTCGCATGCCTTCCCTAGGACAAAATCATGGTGAAGTGTCATGTAGTCAACGTTCACATAACACCACTAGAGGAGAGACAACATACGTCTCATCAAAATATCGAACGAATACCAAATTCACAATATTACTTATAACAAGACTTCTCCCATGTCCTCAGGAACAAACATAACTACTCAAAAAGCATATTCATGTTCATAATTAGTGGGGTATTGAATAGCATTAATGATCTGAACATATGATCTTCCATCGAACAAACCAACTAGCATCAACTACAAGGAGTAATCAACTCTACTAGCAGACACAGGTACCAATCTGAGGTTTTGAGGCAAAGATCGGATACAAGAGATGAACTAGGGTTTGAGAGGAGATGGTGCTGGTGAAGATGTTGATGGAGATTGACCCCCTCTTGATGAGAGGATCAACGGTGATGACGATGGCGGTGATTTCCCCCTCCCGGAGGGATGTTTCCCTGGCAGAACAGCTCCGCCGGAGCCCTAGATTGGTCCTGCCCAGGTTCCGCCTCGAGAGGGTGGCACTTCGTCCCAAAAGCTTCCTTATGATTTTTTCCAGGGCAAAAGACACCATATAGCAGACGATGGACGTCAGGGGCCTGCCAGGGGGCCCACAAGGCAGGGGCCGCGCCTAGGGGGGTAGGGCGCTCCCTCTACCCTCATGGATGACTGGTGGGCCCCTTTGGTGCTTTCTTTGCCCAATATTTTTAATATATTCCAAAACTAACTTTCGTGGAGTTTCAGGACTTTTGGAGTTGTGCAGAATAGGTCTCTAATATTTGCTCCTTTTCCAGTCCAAATTCCAGCTACCGGCATTCTCCCTCTTCGTGTAAACCTTATAAAATAAGAGAGAGAAGGCACAAGTATTGTAACAAATGTGTATTAACACTCCGTAATGCAATAAATATTGATACAAAAGCATGATGCAAAATGGACGTATCAGTGTGTTTGTCCTACTGGATTGATACCTTTGTTCTCAACTGAGGGAATACTTATCTCGACTTTGCTGCATCATCCTTTCCTCTTCAAGGGAAAAACCAACACATGCTCAAGAAGTAGCAGGAAGAATTTCTGGCGCCATTGCCGGGGAGGATCTACATCAAGCCTACCAAGTACCTATCATAAACTCTCATCTCTTGTATTTAATTTATTTACCATTTGCCTCTCGTTTTCCTCTCCCCCACTTCTAAAACGTTTTTAGGAAAATACAAAAGTATTTTCCATTTCCCTTTTTGTTTTCCTTTATGTCTTACTTGGTTTGTTTGCTTGCTCGCTTGCCATAATTGTAAGTTTATTCCAAATCAGAAAGTAAAAGTGTAGGATCAAAAGTATGTCTAGAGGGGGGGTGATTAGACTACTTGATAAAATAAAAATCTATCCTTTTCCCAATTTTTGTTGTAGGCAGATTTTAGCAATTAGCACAAGTCAAGCAATCTACCAACACATGCTATTCTAAGAGTATAGCAGCGGAATGTAAAACATTGCATATGAAGGTAAATGGAAGGGTTTGGATAGTGCAAACGCAATGCAGACATGAAGATTTTTGGCGTGGTACAGATAGGTGGTGCCATCGTACGTCCACATTCATGGAGACTTCAACCCACGAAGGGTAAAGACTGTGCAAGTCCACAGAGGGCTCCATTTGTGAAGGGTCCACAAAGAAGCTACCTTGTATATCCCACCATGGCCATCGCCCATGACACTACATGAATCAGAAGTTTTGCCGTCTGGCGATTACAGACGGCAAAGAGGGAAATACAGACGGCAAAGGCTTTGCCGTCAGCTGGTTGATGGCAAAGATAGACGGCGAAGCATAAATCGGCAAAGCAGGACTTTGCCGTCAGCTCTTTATCGGGCAAACGACAAAGACATTGCCGTCAGTGAACACAGTTTGCCCTCAGCCATAGAGTGTAGACGGCAAAAAAAAGTCGCCTAACAGAGACGGCATACCATTCTGGGTACAATAAGCCTGCAAATTATGTTTGAGGAGTGAAAGTTAAGTACTGGTAGTAAAAGACTAGATGTACGTGCAAGGCTATTAAGGAACTAACCGCAAACATTGCAAAGTACTGTTGCATCCTCTCATCCGCTAGTCGCCTCTCCTGCGCCCTCTTCTCATCCGCCAGTCGCCTCTCCTCCGCCAACCTCTCCTCCAACTTCTCATCTAGCAGTCGCCTCTGCTCCTCTAGTCGAGACTACAGAATATGGCATTGCAATCACATCTTCAAATCCAACACTAAGAATTAAAATAAGCATACATAGAAGGACTTGGATAGAATACCTCCATCGCAACCATTGCTGGAGTCGAGCGTTGACATATAGAATACGTTGAGATACCTGACCCAGCTTTGTACTCGGGGAGAGTGCGACGGGAGGACCTAGGAAACATGCCACCTCCAATCGCATCCTTGCCATGTTTCCTACCACCTCCAGAGATCATAACCACCTCGTGGTCAAGGGGCTCCGATGTCACATCATACTCAGGCCCTCTCATCTCTTTTGCCTTCCTTTTAAATTTGTCCATTCGATCGTAGGCGGTCTTGCTGGTGTAGGCAGGCAATGTGTCATTCTCATCGTAAGGCGTGGCAAATCGGAATGACCCCTTATGGGCCAAAGCGTACGCCACAAAAAGGTTGGGCTCCGGAGGCTTATTGTGAGATGCCTGCAACCAAAGCAACATGATTAAGACTTCATCATAAGGATTGCAACATGTATGACAAGAAAAAGCTTATGAAGAACAAATTGATGGGAAGAAAGACATACCCATCGTTGGCCGAACCCCTTAAGGTTCAAGCTGCCTTGATGGTGTGGTGGATCCTCCATTGCGGCTTGCCGATTTTTATAATCTAGGTTTTTCTCCCTATACTCTTCGGAACACCAGTAGTCCATGATCCGCTCCCAGCACTCCCCCTTGTCGACACACCATCTCATAGTAACCTAATTGATCAATTGCATCTCATATACATCAAAAAGAAATTGAGTGCCAGCCTGTTGAGGAACTAACAAGCATGAACATGCTTTACCTTCATGTACTTTTCCTTCTTAAGATGGAGGTTCCTACATGGTTTCTTATCAACACTCCTATAGCCTTGAGTTGCCTTATACTTGCGGACGGCTAAAGGGCGCGCCTCATGCATCAGATTGTGCACTTAAGGCTCGCCTTGCATCTTGGGCATGGGAACCTCCCATGCACAGACCACCCCATGAAAAGTGAATAGGCCGGTAGGTCATGCAATGAGTACTGGTACCAAACATGCATTGTGAAGTTTTTTTGCTAACAGCGTCGTATGTCCATATCCCATTCACCCAAGCTTCTTTCAAGTCATCTATCAGTGGCTGCATGTACACATTTATATTCTTCCCCGGATACTTGAGCCCTGGAACTATCAACGATAGGAATATGTGCTTGCGTTGCATCAGGACGCCTGGGGGGAGGTTGAGTGGAACAACAAACACGGGCCAACAACTATATGTCTTTGACACCATACCAAACGGATTGAACCCGTCAAGTCCGATGGCGATTCATACATGCTTTGCCTCTTCTGCTTTCTAATGATGTATTCGATCAAAACTCTTCCATGCTTGGCCACAAGACGCATGTACCATCATCGGCCTCCCATGATCATCCTTGTCAGGTCTTTTCCCATATTTGTGCCATATCATCATTTTGGCCGTATCTTCGTTCAAGAAAAGTCATTGAACTCTTGGCAACATTGGAAGATACCGAAGAACATTTGCAGGGACTTTGCTCTGCTTCTTCACACCATCACCGAGGTCTCTCTCAACATACCTAGAGGCTTTGCACTTGGCACAGTACTTGTCGTCGGCATACTCTTTTGTAAATAAGAGACATCCATTTGGATAAGCATGTATCTGCTCATAGGGCATCTTAAGTGCACGGAGGATTTCCTTTGCTTCATACGAACTTTTAGCCATTTTGTGACCTTTAGGGAGAGAGCTACCCCAAGCGGTCATCATCGAATTAAAGCAATCTCTGCTCATGTTGAACTGGGACTTCAGAGACATTGCTCGTGCGATGGTATCCAGCTGACACTATGTCGTGTACTCGTGAAGAGGTTGTTGTGACGAATTCAGCATTTCTTGGTAAGCCCTCGCGGACTCCTCCGTTCTACCTCTGATCCCTCTTCACGTGCATCGTTGAAGTCAGCTACCATGTCAGTGATCCTGGTACCATTGTCATCGGTGCGCCGACGAACCACCTCCTCTCTGCTACGTTCAGGCTCGCCATGAAAGGTCCACCGAGTATACCCAGTCTTAAACCCGTGCTTCTGCAGGTGTTTACCCATCGTCTTCTTCGACTGTTCTATATCGTTCTTGCACTTCAAGCAGGGGCACCAACTTTTTCTCTTGCCACTAGCAAATGCCGCCTCCACAAATTCATTGGTCTTCATCACCCATTCAACGGTCATGCCGGCCTGACTAGGGTGGCCAGTGTACATCCACGCACGATAACCCATACTTGCACTAACAGTAGATACACCAAATTTATATTCATCAAGTTATGTAAAATGTAATTGCGACTAGATACACAAGTAATTACCTTTGTCATATTATTTACGCCTTAGTTTTATTTTTTACCATACAAAAGAGAAACATGCATTCATGGGTTGAATCCTATCTCTAATAGGTAAAGATGGGTCCTAATCCCACCCGAGTAAGTTTAGATTGGGTTCGTTTTTCGTGCTCTACTCCGGTCTGAGGCAAAATTTCGGCAGCACCTCCCCGCTATTCTCTAGATACACGTCTCGGCAACAAGCCGAGAGAATGTGTACCCGGAGAACAATGGGGAGGCGCTGACGAAATTTTGCCTCGGACCGAAATAGAGCACGGGAAACGAAACCCAATCTACACGTACTCGGGCTGTCCATGGATAACGTGGACAATTCGAAAGGACGACGGTTATAAATATGCAAATACATGCATATTTATAAATGTCACCCTTTTGAACGGGAGACGCCTAGGTTACGCGACTTAACATGAAAATAAAATCTAGTTGCATTGGCACGACGACCGGAACAGAGTAAATTGGGGGAGTGGGGATGACAGTCGAGCTCACCCCTAGATGATCCGTAGAGGAGTTAGTAGACGACGATGGCGACGGCAACAGGACCAACAGTGCCCCTGGAGGTGAAAAGATTGATCCCTGCACATCAAAGCACCAGCACAACCAACATAAGCACTCGCAGAAAATTTAAACAGAAACAAAGATGAACAAGTATAAAGAAAGGATGCATCAATCTTCTTCATATAATTGGTTTACCTGCAGATCTTATGGACAAGCATTTGAACAAAGGCAACACTCCTAAAACCAAAGATATACAGTATCTACATTTTAGTTACAATATGGATCAGATTTACCTATATTTAATCCACATCATTATTGTAAATGTACTACGGCAGTAAGCATGAAATCCTTGTCACCATTAATTACTTTATATGGTAGGCAACAATGTTACAGATACAATTTTCACTTGAACTTTTGACATACTCTAATTGCTCAACCAAGATTTCCTTTAGTTATAACAACAATACTATTTCCATGCTAACAATCATCAACAGAACTAGATTATAGATTCTTTTTCCCCATCTCATCATGCTAATGAGTGCAAAATCATCAACATAACAGAATTTATAACAAATGCGTGTAGCAGAAATGAGCACATACTATTTTCTCCAATTACAACATCCATTCATCCATCCGTCGATCAATACATCCATCCATGCAGCCGTGCATCCATCCATCTGGGCCAGAGAGGGGTATGTAGGAGAAGGAATGCTCACCGTGGGGGCAGATGGGGGGCAGAGGGGGAGATGGTGTCCGGCGGCCATGCAGCTGCCTTCCCTTTGCAGTCCAGCAGCGGCGAAGGTGGTGCCCTGCGGCGGCGGCGGCGGAGGTGGTGCCCGGCAGCGGTGGTGCCGGTGCGGCGGCGCTAGGGCACGGGAGGAGATTCCGGTGACGGTGCGGCCATTGGAGGAGGGGTTGGGGGCGCGGTGTAGGAGGGGGCGGCAGCGGCGCTGGAGAACGGCGGCGACGGCGCTGGAGAACGGCGGCGGCGCTGGAACCCTAGCGGCGCTCTCTGTTCTGTTCTGGTTGTGCGGGTCGAGGGGAGGGGCTGGCGCTGATCTGTTTTTTTTTGTCGCGTCCGACCGGGCTGGGCTATACTATCAGTTGACTGGGCTGTTTTGCCGTCTGCCACAGGTCTCGCTGACGGTGAATCTGTTTTTTTTTCGGAGGCATGTGCTGCGTGGCCGTGTTTTTTTGCCGTCTGCAAGTTAGGGGAGCTGACGGCGAACTCACAACATTAGCCGTCAGTTAATGGATGAGTTGACGGTAAAGTACACTGGCACTGACGTCCGTCCGGGTGCCGACTTTGCCGTGAGTAGAGTCAGAGATGACGGAAAAGAACACGTCTTTGCCATCTGTCTTATTTTTGCCGTCACCTTTTGCGTAGGTTCGCCGTCTGTTATTCGTCTGTTTTGCCGTCAGTTATTCTTTGCCGTCATCCACTCACGGCAAAATAGCTCTTTGCCGTCTGCCCCGATGATAAGATGACGGCAAAGAACCTCACTGACGGCAAACTAGCTTATTCCTATAGTGTGAAGTACTTGCCTCACCTGCGTAGATCTTCATGAAGTAGGCGATCTCCTTGCCCTTACAAACTTCTTGGTTCAACTCCACAACATGTCAGAGCATCCCAAGCGACACCTAACCAATCTAGGAGACACCACTCTCCAAAAAGTGTGTTGATGATGAACTCCTTGCTCTTGTGCTTCAAATGATAGTCTCCCCAACACTCCTTTAATTCTTTCTCACATATTTGGATATGCATGGTGGAAGAAGAATTGGAGTGGAAAGCAACTTGGGGAAGGCTAGAAATCAAGAGTCAAATGGTTGGAATGGAATCTCTTGATCTCAACACATGAGTAGGTGGTTCTCTCTCAGAAAATGAATGATAGAACTGTAGGCACGTTGAGGGAGTTCCAGACTAGGGGGTGTCCGGATAGCCGAACTATCATCATCGGCCGGACTCCAAGACTATGAAGATACAAGATTGAAGACTTCGTCCCGTGTCCGGATGGGACTTTCCTTGGCGTGGAAGGCAAGCTTGGCGATAAGGATATGTAGATCTCCTACCATTGTAACCGACTCTATGTAACCCTAGCCCTCTCCGGTGTCTATATAAACCGGATGGCTTTAGTCCGTAGGACACAACAACCATTACAACAATCATACCATAGGCTAGCTTTTAGGGTTTAGCCTCCTTGATCTCGTGGTAGATCTACTCTTGTAATACCAACATTATCAATATCAATCAAGCAGGACGTAGAGCTTTACCTCCATCAAGAGGGCCCGAACCTGGGTAAAACATCGTGTCCCTTGTCTCCTGTTACCATCCGCCTAGACGCACAGTTCGGGACCCCCTACCCGAGATCCGCCGGTTTTGACACCGACATTGGTGCTTTCATTGAGAGTTCCTCTGTGTCGTCACCGATAGGCTTGATGGCTTCTTCAATCAACAACAACGCAATCCTGGGTGAGACTATTCTCCCCGGATAGATATTCGTATTTGACGGCTTCGCACTGCGGGCCAATTCACTCGGCCATCTGGAGCAGATCGAAAGCTACGCCCCTGGCCGTCAGGTCAGGTTTGGAAGCCTAAACTTTACGACCGATATCCGCGGAGACTTGATCTTAGATGGATCCGAGCCGCAGCCGAGCATGCCGCACTGTCACGATGGGCATGATCTAACTCTGCCGCCGGACAGTACCTTGGAGGCCGCACACGAATCCGCTCCGACCCATAGTCCGGAGCCGATCGCGCAGATCGAGGACGGGTGGTTGGACACCGCCTCGGGAGCTGCAACTTCCACGGCGATGGAGCCGAACACTGACCTCGTCCCTTATAAAGCTCGTAACTCCGAGGTGCCGGACTCCCTGCCGGACTCCAAACCTCCTGCGCCCCTGCCAATCAAATCTGATTGGGCGCCGATCATGGAGTTCACCGCTGCGGACATCTTTCAGCACTCACCCTTTGGCGACATCCTGAAATCGCTAAAGCATCTCTCGCTATCCGGAGAGCCATGGCCGGACTACGGCCAGGATGGTTGGGATGCGGACGACGAAGAAATTCAAATCCCACCCACCACCCACTTTATAGCCACTGTCGACGATCTAACCGACATGCTAGACTACGACTCCAAAGACATCGACGGTATGGACGACGATGCCGGAAACGATCAAGAAGCAGCGCTCACTGAGCACTGGAAGGCCACCCCAACACATGACGTATATATGGTGGACACCCCAAAAGGAAGCGATAACGAGGAACAACGGGGCGCGGCAAAGGATAATCCCGCCGACAAACAACCAAAGCGGCGACGCAGAGGCCGCCCTAAGTCCCGCCTCGACAAAAATAGCATTCCTAATGACCCAGCAATAGAGCAGGGCAAACCAGTGGACAACGAACATGCAACCAAGCAACTGTCCGAACAGGACGAATCGGATAATCAATCCATGCCCGGCGAGACCAACAGTCCGGACGACCTCACGCCGGACACACCACCGGAGCATAAGAACCTTCACAAAAGACTCGTCGCCACTGCAAGAAGTCTGAAGAAGGAAAAACGGAAGCTCAAAACAGCGGAAGACATACTCAGAATGAGAACGAGCAAAGTACTCAAGACCGTAGACAAATATGGCACTGGCCACCAAACAAAGAGCTACCCGAAGCGCAAGCTGCTGCCAGAATTTGACGAGGAAGCGATAGAGCCCTCACAGTCAAAAAACAAAGAGGCCGCCTGGCCGGATAGACGGCCAGATGATAGGCCAAAAGCGACAAGCGACGCCGCACACAAACTGAATTATGATCCTGGGAAAACAGACGGCCCAGCCAGGTCCATCTACGGGCCAAAAAAGAGGGCCCCAGGAAGCAAAACAACACGACAAGTGTTCGAAGACAGCGGCACACCCAAATACAGGGGCGCCGCACACCCACTATGTTTCACCGATGAGGTGCTGGATCATGAATTTCCAGCAAGGTTCAAACCCATAAACATAGAGGCATACGACGGAACAACAGACCCTGGAGTCTGGATAGAAGATTACATACTACACATACACATGGTTAGAGGAGATGATCTCCACGCCATCAAATACCTACCCCTCAAGCTCAAAGGGCCAGCTCGGCATTGGCTCAAAAGCCTCCCAGAAAACACTGTTGGAAGTTGGGAAGAGCTTGAGGACGCATTTAGAGCAAATTTTCAAGGGACTTATGTCCGCCCTCCGGATGCAGACGATCTAAGTCATATAACTCAACAGCCCGGAGAGTCAGCGCGCAAATTCTAGAACAGGTTCCTTACCAAAAAGAACCAAATAGTCGACTGTCCGGACGCTGAAGCCTTAGCAGCTTTTAAAGACAACGTCCGAGACGAATGGCTCGCCAGACACCTCAGCCAAGAGAAGCCAAGGACAATGGCCGCGCTAATAAGCCTCATGACCCGCTTTTGCGTGGGGGAAGATAGCTGGCTAGCAAGATGCAGCACCAGCGACCCGAGTACATCCGAGATTAGAGATGGAAATGGAAAATCACAGCGCAGAAAAGATCAGCGCCGAAATAAAGAAAAAAGCCCAAAGAGCACGGCGGTCAACGCCGGATTCAAAAGCTCGCGGCCAAACAATAAAACACTGCCTCTTAAGGACAACAGTGATGAGCTATCCAACTTAAACAAAATTTTGGATCGGATATGTCAAATCCACAGTACCTCCGGAAGGCCTGCAAACCATACCCACCGAGATTGTCGGGTTTTTAAACAGTCTGGCAGACTCAACGCCAAACACAAGGGGCTCGACGCGCCAAGCAAGGACGATGACGAACCCTACCAGCAGAGCACCGGAAAGCAAAAGACTTTCCCACAAGAAGTCCAAGCAGTAAACTCACTTCATGTGATAGTACGGAAAAACAATATGGCACCCGCTAAGATAGGTGTCGCACGGTCCACCCCCGCGGAACCTCGAGATTGGATGTCAAAACCAATCACTTTTGACCACCTGGACTATTCCAGAAGTATCCGAAACGCAGGATGGACTACTCTGATATTGGATCCTATAATCGACGGACTGCAATTTACACAAGTCCTGATGGACGGTGGCAGTGATTTAAACCTGCTATATCCGGACACAATCCGCAAATTGGGGATAGACCTTACTAAAATTCGACATAGCCGCACTTCCTTCAAAGGAGTGGCGCCAGGCCCTTACGCCAAGTGCCCAGGCTCCTTATTACTAGAAGTTGTGTTTGGGTCACCTGACAACTTCCGACGCGAAAAGCTAATCTTTCATGTCGCCCCATTCAAAAGTAGCTATCAAGCACTATTGGGACGTGAAGCTTTCATCCGCTTTAACGCAATACCACATTACGCGTCTCTTACACTTAAAATGCCCGGCCCACGCGGCATCATTTCATTAAAAGGTCGTCTATGACCCCAGACACGGCTGGACAAGTCCGGAATAAATAAGCTAGGGGCTACCTAGCCGCACACCCCTTCACAAGGGGCTGTGCATATAAGCAATAATGATTTAACATAAGCTCAGCTTTATTAATTTATATTTCAATTTTTTATGCACTTTTTCGCACGATTTCTTTTCAAACTAAGTTCCTCTCTTTTTACAGATGAACAACATGCACACCCGTCCAGGATACGGCACAACGGAGACACAGGCGCAGACGTGCAGTAGGGACCCGTTTCAAGGATTCTTCTCAGATTAAGACCCTGCGTAAACCTTTCTTACTGTCTCTTGTTGCTATAATCCCCTGGTTTCTCATTATAACCAGAGAGGAGACTGGCGTTTTGGCATCGGCCACGTCAGAGGACCTTGCCCATACCTGGACACTAGGGGCTTAGGGCATTGTTCCGCCCGTTATTATAAAGACCGAACACCTTCGGGAGTGTTCGACATCTCGAGTTAGGCCTTATATGCATCAGCTCCGAATCATGTCTTTGGTCAAATGTTGGGTTTGCCCGGCTCCTGTGTTTTGCTGCCTTACGTTCCGTATCATCGGCTAACACGGCACCAGGAGAACTACTGCGATTGTGCCCCAGTTCGGCTGGGCGAGCACCTCAGTAGAAAAAGCCGAAAACTGACTGTCATGATACAGCGAGAGACTGGTCAACCACTCGATCGACCAATGGAATGTTTAGAATTCCTCCGCTTTGACGAAGGGCCGTTTCCCGGTCAGGCACATACGCGCCCCGAATTCGGAGAGCGCGGTGCCCCCAGGGGCTATATCGTAGCCCCACCCTCGAACTCCCATGGCTAAGTGAAAGTGATAAAGCATTATAGTCCGGTTGCCTCGTTTGCTACGCTACCACCTCCTTCACAGGACCGAGACGTCGGATTAAGTGTGAAAATGCGCTATTTTTGCGAACACCCCCGCACCTTGTGCGTGGGGGCTGAAGCCGACGACTGCCATCTTTCAGGTTATACACACGTATACGTAAACGGCCGCATAGGAGATATTTCACTACTTGAACCCACAAGTATAAAAAGCATTTACATCATAAACATTGTTTTACAAAATAAAACGTTCACTTGAACGTGACATTTTTTGAGCACTGCGACTCTATTACACGAGCACCACGCAGAACTTCGCCAAAATAGTGCTCGGCGGGTAACCGGCTCTCGTCCGAACCCTGGGTCGCAACAGCGGTGGCATCCATCTCTGTCCAATGTGTCTTCACACGGGCGAGTGCCATCCGTGCGCCCTCTATGCAGGCCGACCGCTTCATCGCCTTGATATGCGGCACCGCCCCAAGAAATTGCTGCAATAAGCCAAAGTAGCTCTTCGGCTTGGGCCTATCCGTCCAGACATGATTCACGATATCCATCATGGCAAGCCCGGACAACCTATTCAGCTCAGCCCACTCGGCCAACCGGTCGGTCAGCGGAAGTGAACGCTCCGGACTATGGAATTGAGACCAAAACAGCTCTTCCGTCTTTTCATCCTTCTGGCTTCGGAAGTGCACAACGGCATCCACCGCACTCGCTGCTAAGTCCATATAAGGGTCCTCCGGACCCCACAGCTGGCCAAGCTAAGCATACTTTGGATCCGTAAACCTTCGGCGCAGCAGAAAAGGCTTGCCAGCTACAATGTCTCCGGCCTGGCGCAGCTCTTCCTTTATAGCCCGCATTGCAGAACGGGCATCCTTGGCTTCGGCGGTGGCCTTCCCCAGGTCTTCTTGCCCCGCTAGGTGCTCCTTTTCAAGAGCCTCATTACGGTCGGTAGCATCTTTTAACTTCAGGGCCCTTTCAGCCATCTCTTCCCTGCTTCGGCAGTGTGCAGCCCTTTCGGCTTCTAACTCCTCGGCCGCCCTCGAGGCCGCCGCATTACTCCTTCTGGCTTGCTCCTTGGCTTGAGCAAGTTCGGCCCGAAGGCTCTCCACAGCAGCGGCACCATCTGCATTTCACACACATGTTGTAAGGAGTGGGCTTCGGCTCCCTTACCAAGTGACCGCAAAGAAACACTTACCTTGCGACTCATCAAGTCGCCTGTTGACTAGCGTGATGTCCGCATCCGCAACGTCGAGTTGCCGCTTTAGTTCAGCAACCCCATCAGTCCGGCTGGCCCCCGGACGATCCGCCACCTGCATAGGAACGGCGAAAATTGAAACCTGCGATTTTGATCCTTGGCACGTTGTCGCTTTCGACAACCTACCGAGTCTCAGGGGCTACTATCTATATAGGGCGCACTTTATGTGTAAAACTGTCAAAAGGTGTGTCATTTTTACGTACCTCAAACCCCACCAGCAAACTCCTGAAGGCATTATGCAATCCGCCTTCGGCGGACGAAATCCATCCAATCACCATACTCATCAATGCATGGTGATCTTCTGAGATAGACGCCTTCTCAGGCAGATCCTTCAGCCGCACACCAGTTGGTGCCGAACTATCCGGCTTTGCCAAACTCGGGGGCACCCTCCATGATGACACTTCAGGCTCGCCCGCCCTATACGATGGCGTCGCGGACGGAGGCGTCTCGCTCTCCACCATCTCCGGACGAAGGTCCCCCGAAGACGAGCTCATTTGCGAAGGACGGAGATCCGAACTACAAGGTAAAAACTTGAGTTATCCTCAGAAGCACAAATAGGGGTGTCCCTTATTATAAAACTCCCTTTTTTCTACTTACGGCTCGTTGGAGGGCTGATTCTTTAGGGGAGATTGTGCGGCCGGGGCCTCCCCGGACGCAGGACCCTCTGGTGAAGATTTCTTCCCCCGCTTAGGGGCTTTGGCCCCCGGGACCTTGGAGGCAGTCCTCTTCTCCCCTTGGAGGGAGGGATTCTCGATCCCCCCTCTTTCAAGAGCCTCCTTGGGCGAGGCGGTAGCTCTTCTATTTTCCCCTTTGCCTTCCTCTGAAGGCGCAACCTCCAGCATCCTGACCAGCATGGAATCCGGCGCGGTCTCTGGGAGGGGGGCCGGACACCGTATTAGTTTTGCTTGCGCTATCCACTCCTGTTTAGAAGGAAATCGGTCAAATGGCAAATCATAGAAAGGCAAACAAATGGTATGTCCAGACTCGGAGCTACTTAATTGTGTATCCGGGCGATTGCAGCTTAGGCCAGCGTCCTCGGTCAATTCCGGACACGCCTCTCGTGATCCGAAGAATAATTTGTACATCTCCACGAGTGTCATACCCATGAAGTGTTGAAGAATCCGTGGTCCCTCCGGATTAAACTCCCACAGCCGGAGAGGGCTGCGTTTGCAGGGCAGGAGACGCCTAATCAGCATGACCTGCATTACCACAACCATATCGATCTCCCTCGCTTGGAGGTCTCGAATCCGGCCCTGCAGTAGGGGCACGTCCTTTGACGGCCCCCAGTTGAGCCCTTGGTTGACCCACGACATCAACCGTCGTGGAGGTCCCGAGCGGAATAAGGGCGGCAGCTTCTGTCTGCTGCCCTTCGAAGCGGTAATATAGAACCACTCCTGCTGCCACAAGCCGAGCTCCTCTTGGAATGAGCCCACGGGCCATGGGGCATCGGCCCTCCTGCTTACGGCCGCCCCGCCGCACTCTTCTTGACGCCCCTCGATCGTCTTCGGCTCCACATTGAAGGTCTTCAGCTACAGGCCGAAGTGGGGGGTGACGCGGAGGAAGGCTTCGCAGACGACAATAAATGCGGAAATATGGAGGATGGACTCCGGAGCCAAGTCGTGGAATTCCAACCCATAGTAAAACATGAGCCCTCTTACAAAAGGATCCATCGGGAAGACTAAACCCCGACGGAGGTGGGATACAAAAACGACGTACTCGCCGGGCTCGGGGGTGGGGATGGCCTGCCCTTCGGCGGGCAACCTGTGCGAAATCTCGTAAGTCAGGTACTTGGCTTCTCGCAGCTTTAGCACGTCCTCCTCCGTGACGGAGGAGGGCATCCACCGGCCCTGAAGGTCGGAACCGGACATTATTGAAGGTCCGAAGCACTCGAATCTGGCGCTCTGGGTGTTGGAACTTGGAGCAAGGAGAAGATTCGATGGAGGATTGAAGAAAAGAAACGAGCATTGGTCCCATTATACAGAGGGAGAATACCGAGGGCCGTCTCCGTGACCGTTCGGGACTCGCCCTCGATAGAGGGGGCGTGGCGACGGGCGCGGTTGGGTTACCCACGTCCGTATTGATGAGAATCCCGGAAGAAGGGGGACACGATCTCTGCTTCGACAAGACGTGCCAAGGAAACCGCTTCGCTAAACGCGCTGAGGTGGTATAGTAAAAAACGATTCAAGTAAAGGCTTGGTAGTGGTGTGATGTCATGCCACAAAATACGTAAGCAGATTGAACTTGTGTACATGTTATTCTCTCTACGGTGGAATGTGGAATTTATTTTGCAGAGCCGGACACTATCCTGGTGTTCACAATCTTCTATGAATTATTCGGAGGAGGAACCCGCCTTGCAATGCCGAACAATATGCGCGCCGGACTCATCGTCATTGAAGCCTGGTTCAGGGGCTACTGAGGGAGTTCCGGACTAGGGGGTGTCCGGATAGCCGAACTATCATCATTAGCCGGACTCCAAGATTATGAAGATACAAGATTGAAGACTTCGTCCCGTGTCCGGATGGGACTTTCCTTGGCGTGGAAGGCAAGCTTGGCGATACGGATATGTAGATCTCCTACCATTGTAACCGACTCTATGTAACCCTAGCCCTCTCCAGTGTCTATATAAACCGGATGGCTTTAGTCCGTAGGACACAACAACCATTACAACAATCATACCATAGGCTAGCTTTTAGGGTTTAGCCTCCTTGATCTCGTGGTAGATCTACTCTTGTAATACCCACATTATCAATATCAATCAAGCAGGACGTAGGGTTTTACCTCCATCAAGAAGGCCCGAACCTGGGTAAAACATCGTGTCCCTTGTCTCCTGTTACCATCCGCCTAGACGCACAGTTCGGGACCCCCTACTCGAGATCCGCCGGTTTTGACACTGACACATGTTCTGATGTCTCGCTCCACGAACGGAGAGGGGTGGAGGGGTATGTATAGCCTCCACACAAAATCCAACCATTACACACATTTGACCAATCTCAGTGGGACCGAATAGTGAAACTCGGTGAGTCCGTTTAGTTTTAAAATGTGAACATTAGGAATCTCGGTGGGACCAATTGGAACAACTCGATGGGAATGATGTACTAGGCCTTAGGGTAAACTTCATCTCGGTGGCGCCGATTGCATCAAGTCGATGAGACCAAAGTGAAACAATAAGCACTTAGAGAATCTCTCAAGCAAACTCAGTGAGACCGATTGCAGCATTTTGACGAGACCAAAATGATTACAACAAGACATAGGGAGTTTGCAAGGCCATCTCGGTGAGATCGAGATCCGTATCGGTGTGACCGAATCGTTAGGGTTTTATATAGTGGTTGTGTCAATTGAACTCGGTGGTGTCGGATAGAAAGAATCAGTGGGGCTGAGTTTGGAAATTAGGGTTTGGACATATTTGGATGGAGAAGGTGCTTAAGGGTTTTGGAGCAATATCACTAAGCATTTGAGCAAGTAGACCATTAAGCAACACCTCATCCCCTTTTAATTGTATTGGATTTCGTATGAAAACAATGTGATTTTGGATCACTAAAATATAAAATGAAGAGTCTTGACCTTTTGCCCATCTTTTTCCTTAGCATTTTGAGGGGTCCACATCTCTAGTCCATGCCATGCCAATCATTGAACATCCTGAAATAATTATCTCAAATGGATATTAGTTCAATGAGCTATATGTTGTTATGAATTACCAAAACCACCCAGGGATTAGTTGCACTTTCAATCTCCCCCTTTTGGTAATTGATGACAACATATAGATCAAACCTTCGACAAATGATTAACTAAATGAAATAAATCGTCGCTTTGAGAAGTGTGTGATAAGCAAGAGCTCCCCCTAAATTTGCGCATTAATTATAATTTTCCTTTGAATGCAAATGCACAATCGATTAGGATTATGGGTCACTCTTCCATGTCACATACAACTTGGTGGAGCGCACAAAATGACAAGAGTGAAATAACATGCACGCGCCACCAAAACGTAAGTGAATGATCATACATAAATGATTGAGAGGATAAGCATGAATCACACATTAAGCATAATATGATCAATCACACAACCGAACATAGTATATCACGAGCATAAAATAAATAAGTAGCACGGATCAACCACACAGGTAGCAAAAACTTGAAGAAAAACCAAGGGGCAAAAGGAAAGGCACTCACTCACTCTCTCTCTCTCAGCCTATGATCTATTCAAGAAGGGATAACTCGAATAAAAACCTAGGGGCAAAAGGCAAGGCTCTCTCTCTCTCTCTTGAAGCCTATGATCCATATAATTTTCTCCCCCTTTGGCAACAAGTTACCAAAAATCTTGAAAAGGTATAGGCTAATCGTCTCTCTAAGCACGATCCTTTGGTGCTCTTGAAGAGGTCTTCAGGATGGTTTCTCCTATGCGCGTAGATGGCATTGAGATAGCTGCATTTGCAAATGTCTCTGCTGAAGTCTCCTAAACATGTGGTGCAGACACTGGAGGTGGCACTAGAGCAGTAGTGGCAGGTGCAGAAAGAGCGGCCCTCGCGTCTACAACTGGCACATCTAACGCTCTCGGTGCCCTTGGCACAATCTGAAACTTGTCAGTAGTCATATGCTCAGCTCCATCCTCAGCATCATCTCGAAGGTTCTCCACAACAGACTTTATATCTGTGACTTTGTCATCTAATTTCTATATCTTGTCATACGCAATTATCTCTAAGCTCTCCTAGTTCTTGGCTAAGTTGGCCAGACATCGCTCAATCCTCAGTGTTGCTTCTAGCAGATATGTCATCTGTTCTTGCTTGGATTTGAGATTTTCTACTAGGGCATTTGGTGCAGTGGCTTCATTTGCCGCCTTTGCTTCTGCTGCTACTTGAGCCTTCTATTGTGACTCAACTGATGTAGGGTGTGGAGGGTCCATCATCTCTACATTGTCCTTGAACTCTGGCTGAAGAAGAAGGTGCTCACGGTCGAGTAGATATGAGCCTATACCAACCTTGGAGTTGATACTGACTATGTGGGCCATATCCACATGACCTCTTCTAGTCAGCAGTAGTCCTCTTGACTATTTCAACAATTAATCTCATAACTTTCAATTTCTGCGGTGGGGAATCAAACAACTGAAGCAAGTTAATGGAATGACCATGGATCATCCTCTCATCTCCAGACTTAGGCAACAGAGTCTACCTCAGAATGGTGTTTGTGGTGCCCAAAGCTGCTTGCAAATGATATATTGAGCCAAATTTGTGTCCCTCAAGATCCTTTGAAGGAATCTCTTTGTACATATTTGCCATTGTGTTGTGGTCCATCTTGGGCTTCTCATAAACATCAACATCATCTTATGCTTCCTTATTAGGGGCTTTAATGAGAGCTATCCACTCAGAGATAGATGACGGGTATCTGGTACCCTCAGTCATCCATACAATTCTCCCATCTGGGTAGAAGTGTGATGTGGAGTAGAATTGTGTAACCATCTCATCATTCCATTTTCGAAGATTTTATCCAACAAAAGCATCAACACCAGCACTCTTGAAATTCTCATGAACGTGGGGAGAAGTAGTCTTCATTTTCATCAATATACTCCCAGTCCACCCACTTCATGTTGCAAACAATGGGCTTCTTCTCAAGCAACACTGTCTCATAGAAATCTTGTTGTTTGTGTGTATGTAATCGATAATCACAAACTGTCCTTCTCCTAGCTGAATATGGATCAACTTTCCTTCATTCTCTCAGACCGCTGTCCTTCCCGAGCTTCATATTCTTTGCAACAGGGTGTGTGTTATCATGATCTGGAATCTTGGGCTCCAACTTTTTGAGCACTAGTGGCTCATCATCTTCTTAAACTTCTGGCACTGGGGCCTTGTTTTTCTCAGCTGCAGAATTGTTCCTGGTTGACCACTTGGGTGCAGACACTTTGGGTGCTGACTTGGGCTTGGAGGGAGCAGCAGCTGATTTCATGGCATCTCCCATGAGCTTCTGAGTTTTGGCTGGAGGTGCTTCAGCCTGCTCTTCCTCTGCCTCTTTTGAAGAAGTGTGCCTTTCAAACTCAGCCATAGGATCTTCCAGTTTTCACCACCTACCTCTTTTCCTCTCTTTCTTCTTGGTAGGTTCCTCTAGAGCTGAAGTATTCCGAGGTTTTGACATTGGAACTCTTCTAGATGGAGCCTTCTTCTTAGCACCAGGCTTGGTAGCAGCTGCAAAGCCATACTCCTTCCTTAGAACAGCTTTCTTCATGGAAGTGGCTTCATCTGCAACAAAATCCTCATCCTCATTGTCTGAGGTTTTCTTCTTCTTTGTTCTAGTGGCAGCCTTTGGCAAGTTGCTTGGTGTGCTTCTGCTACCCTCATAATAACTTTCATTGTGACTGGATCCTCACTAAGATCAACATTCTTCTCTAACCTGTTCTGACTATCACTGGTGTCGGTGTCAAAACCGGCGGATCTCGGGTAGGGGGTCCCGAACTGTGCGTCTAGGCGGATGGTAATAGGAGACAAGGGACACGATGTTTTACTCAGGTTCGGGCCCTGTTGATGGAGGTAAAACCCTACGTCCTTCTGGATTGATATTGATGATGTGGGTATTACAAGAGTAAATATACCACGAGATCAAGGAGGCTAAACCCTAGAAGCTAGCCTATGGTATGATTGTTGTTATTGTTGATGTCCTACGGACTAAAACCATCTGGTTTATATAGACATCGGAGTGGGTTAGGGTTACACAGAGTCGGTTACAATGGTAGGAGATCTACATATCCGTATCGCCAAGCTTGCCTTCCACGCCAAGGAAAGTCCCATCCGGACACGGGACGAAGTCTTCAGTCTTGTATCTTCATAGTCTTGGAGTCCGGCCGATGATGATAGTTCAGCTATCCCGACACCCCCTAGTCCAGGACTCCCTCAGTAGCCCCTGAACCAGGCTTCAATGACGACGAGTCCGGCGCGCATATTGTCTTCGGCATTGCAAGGCGGGTTCCTCCTCCGAATAGTTTGTAGAAGATTGTGAACACCAGGATAGTGTCCGGCCCTGCAAAATAAATTCCACATTCCACTGTAGAGAGAATAATATTTACAGAAGTTCAATCTGCTGACGTATTTCGTGGCGTGACGTCACACCACAACCAAGCCTTCACTTGAATCATTTTTATTATACCACCTCAGTGCGTTTAGCATAGCGGTTTCCTTGGCACGTCTTGTCGAAGCAGAGATCGTGTTCCCTTATTCCAGGATTCTCATCAATACGGACGTGGGTAGCCCAACTGCGCCATTGACTGCGGCGCTGGGGATAAAAGCGAGTTTTATCAGGCCGGTGGGGACGCATAGTTTTGTCCGCCCATATATAAGGGGATAAGGATCCACCTTTTTACCTACGCCTTCTTCCTCCTCTGCTTATCCATCTCCGCGCACTCGAGCTCCAGCGCCCAAGCTCGCACATCTTACCTCAACCTCCTCCAACTATGTCCGGAGCGGGAGGCATGTGGATGGCCTCCTCCGTTACGGAGGGGCACATCAAGAAGCTGTGCAGCGCCGGATATCTGTCCAGCGACATCGCGCACCGGCTCCCCGACAAGGGGCAGCCCATCCCCACCCCAGGCCCCATGAGAGGGTGGTATTCCTTCCCCATTTCCTCCGCGGACTGGGCTTCCCACTTCACCCCTTTGTCCGGGGACTCATGTTCTACTACGGCCTGGATTTCCATGATCTGGCCCCGAATTTCATCCTCAACATCTCGGTGTTTATCGTCGTGTGCGAGGCTTTCCTTTGCATCCAGCCCCACTTCGGCTTGTGGCTCAAGACCTTCAATGTCAAGCCGAAGGTTGTGAAGGGCAGTCAAGCGGAGTGCGGAGGCGCCATGGTGGGCAAGATACCCAATGTTACTTGGCTCGAGGGCGCCTTCGTGGAAACCATCAAGGGGTGGCAATCAGGGTGGTTCTACATCACCGAGCCGCGTGACGCTAAATGGGCAGCGGCCCCCGAATTCAGATCTAGCATCCCCACATGGCTCACCTCTTGGAAAGAGAGTGGCCTGACTTGGGGCGATTCGGAGGAGCTGACCGGACTCCAAGCCTGCATCCAGAAGCTGGTGGACAAGAAGCTCAAGCTTGTCAACGTAGTCCAGGTCATGCTCATCCGCCGGATTCTCCCGTGCTAACAACGGGCCTTTATATTGTGGGAGTTCGATCCGGCTCAGCACCGAACCTTGAGCGGGCTCTTCGACACTAGGTACAAAGATGCATGGAAGGAGCTGTTTAAGGGCGCCGAAGCTCCCGCATCCGCTACCGAAGATCGCGGATTCCGCTCGCAGCGCCAGGCTAGCAAGGTAAGCGATTCTACCCTTTACGAGACACTTGTTTTTCATAGTTTGAATCTATGCGGGATCTAAACTCCCTCTCCTTTGATAGGACTGGCTGAGGAAGGCCGAGCAGACTAGCTGTCCGGCCCCTTTGCCAGAAGACCCAGTGGACGCCCGTTTAGCGGGGCTGCTGGTTCCGGCACCCCATGTGGTGCCGGAGAAGAAGGCCAAGAAGGAGGCCATGGGCACTCGAAAGAGTTCTCGTTTTCAGGTGTCCGATGACTCCAAGGCGGACTCCTTCCCCGAGGACAAGGAGGAGAAGAAAAAGGCCTCTCCCCTAGCGGGGGGAGGGAAGAAAAGAAGGGCCTCCCCAACGAGGGAGGCCGAAGGGTCCAAGAAGGGAAGAACTCTCCCCCCGGACTGTTCTGCCAATGCCGGTGACGACGACGAGGATTGGCCTCCAAGGGCCAAGCCCCTGGCGAGATCGTAAGTATCTGGACTCCCGAATGACTTCACGATTTTTCTTTTTGCCACATGGTGTGTTTCTAACGCCGCATACAACCCTGCAGTCCGCCCAAGGACGATCTTCCCGCTTCATCGAGCGGGTCCTTGGGCTCGTCAGATGTGAATAGTACTTCACTTCCAACCGCCTCCTCTCCCCGTGACGCTGACGATGCCGAGGTGGGATCCCAGAGAGGGATCCACCCGGAGGAGGAGGACCCGGAGGTGCCACAGGGCGACCACCCGAACTTCGTGCCGGACTCCGCACCGGAACCTGTAGTGGCTCCGGAGTCCGGCGGGCGGCCCCTTCGCAAGAAGGGCAAGACCGTGGCGCCGGCGGCTTCCGTCCAACCGGAGGCGCCAGATTACTCGCTGGAGGCGCTCAACGGCGCTACCATCAAGGAGGAACACCGCACTGCCATGAGTGCGGTGATTCAGAAGGTCCAGCTCGCCAAAAGCGGGCTGACCGAAGCCTGCAATAGCCTTCTATTAGGATTTGAGGTAAGAATATTAATATATGTAAAATAGAACCGCATAGATAGTAGCCCCTGATGCTCGGTTCGGTGTTCGGAAAGAAAAGCCGGGCTGAGATCGAAAAAGATATACGCAGGAGTCTTAATAAATATGTCAATATGGGATTGCAGGCTGCGCTGCTGACCTCTGCCGTACTGACTGCAGAGGTCAGTGCTTTGAAGCAAAGCCTCGAGCGGTCTGAGAATGAGCTCAGCCGTGCCAAGAAGCAGCTCGAGGACAAGGAGGGTGAGTAACACCTTATTAAATTTGTACCTTACAGAAAAGGATTTGGTTGCAAGATAAATGACAAGGATAACGTGGGTACTTCAGGGGCCTCGAACGAGGTGGCGACCTTGAAGGAGGCGGTGACCGCGGCCGAATGTAATGCGGCCGTGGAGCATGCTGGGCGAGAGAAGCATGAGGCGCGGGTGGCGGAGGTACAGCAAGAGCTCCAGGCTCTCATGGAAAGGCAGGAGGGTTTGGAGCGCGACTCGAAGACTCGAGAGTCCGAGCTTGCATCGGCTCTTGAGAATGCCAAAGCCGCTAAGGCCGAGGCCCACAAGGCCCTTCAGGAGATCGATGCGTTGAAGAAAATAGCGGCGGGTAAGGCATTTTTCATGCAAAGCAAGCATGTGAATGTGAATTACCTGTTACTTACCCGAATTCGGAGCTCTCCAGGAGCGTTCACAGATCTGCCCTATAGTGTGTCCGATGCTGCCGCTTTCTACAGGGCCGAGGAGGGGAGCTCGACATAGAAGGTCTTCTGATCTCAGTATGCTGAGGCCGGACATCCGGTGCCCCTTAGCGACCAGCTAAAGCAGCTGGTCGAGATCCATAAGGTGGCCGAACAGGCCATGAAGGGCCTCATAGTTCGGCTGTGGCCCGATGAGGCCATTCCTGGGAGCTACTTCGGCCTGGTGCGGCGGCTGGTGGATGCTTGTCCATGGGTTGAGGTCATCAAGCGATCCGCCTGTATTGAAGGTGCCCGTCGGGCCCTTGCCCGTGCTAAGGTGCACTGGGGCAAGATGGATGCTGAGAAGCTTGTGACGGACGCGCCACCGCCGGGCAAGGAGTATCGCACGCCCGAGATGTATTACAAGAGTGTCCTGAAGGGTTCCCACACTATTGCGGGTGAGTGCTCCAATAATTTAATATTTGAGTAGACTTCGCATTTTGTTATCCTATGCGCTGAAAACTTTGTTCATATGCGCTAAGCAACGCTTGTTGATTTAAAATATTACCTTTTGTGCGGCTGTTTATCAAGTCTGAGAGATGGCAAGTCGTCGGCTTCAGCCCCCATGCCGCGAGTGCTGGGGTGTTCGGGATAAATTTGAGCACTCTTGTTCCCATATTTGGATCCATCTAGGGAGGCGCTCAACACAACGAACTAGGCAACCTGACTTATAATGCTTGAACAATCTCACTTAGCCATCTAGGGAGGCGCTCATCCAGTTCCTCCGTGAGAACTGGGACATCTTCGCATGGAAGCCAACTGACATGCCGGGTATTCCCAGGGGGCTGGCTGAGCATCGCCTTAGAGTCGACTCAAAAGCGAAGCCTATTAAAGAACATCTTCGATGGTCCGAAAGATCATTTTCCTCTCCCTCGCATCGACCAAATTGTCGACTCGACTGCGGAGTGCGAGAGATTGTCTTTTTTAGACGCCTATTCCGGGTATCATCACATCCGTCTTTATGGACCCGACGAAATCAAAATAGCTTTCATCACTCCATTCGGGTGCTTCTGCTATATCACCATGCCATTCGGTCTCAAGAATGCCGGAGCCACGTTCATGAGGATGATTCAAAAGTGTCTACTCACTCAAATCAGTCGGAACGTGGAAGCGTATATGGATGATATCGTGGTCAAGTCACGAAAGGGTTCCGACCTTTTGACTGACCTAGCTGAAACATTTGCCAATCTCAAGAGATACGATATCAAGCTTAATCCTTCAAAGTGCACATTCGAAGTACCTGGCGGAAAGTTACTCGGTTTTCTCGTTTCAGAACGAGGAATCGATGCTAACCCAGAAAAAGTTGGCACCATACTCCGAATGAAACGCCCTGTGCGTGTGCACGATGTCCAGAAGCTTACTGGATGCTTGGCCGCATTAAGTCGATTCATCTCTCGCCTCGGAGAAAAGGCGTTGCCTCTTTACCGACTGATGAAAAAGGCAGACAAGTTCGAGTGGACTCCAGAAGCTGATGCAGCGTTTGCCGAGCTAAAAGCTCTGCTCTCCACCCAGCCGGTGCTTGCTGCTCCAATCAGCAAAGAGCCTCTGTTGCTTTACATTGCAGCCACAGGACAGGTCGTCAGTACAATACTTACGGTCGAGCGGGAAGAGGAAGGTAAAACCTTCAAAGTTCAGCGCCCAGTGTATTATCCCTCGGAAGTTTTGACTCCATCGAAGCAAAGATATCCTCATTATCAGAAGCTCGTATATGGAATCTACATGACCATGAAGAAGGTTGCTCATTATTTCTCTGATCATGACATTACAGTCGTCAGCGACGCACCATTGTCAGAGATTCTGCACAACAGAGATGCAACTGGTCGAGTGGCTAAATGGGCGATTGAACTTCTTCCCCTTGATATCAAATTTGAGGCAAAGAAAGCCCTTAAGTCCTAGGCTATAGCTGATTTCCTTGCCGAGTGGATTGAACAACAGCAGCCGACTCAAGTTCACTCGGAGCATTGGACCATGTTCTTTGATGGCTCTAAGATGTTAAATGGTTCTGGTGCTGGGGTTGTTTTGGTTTCCCCCCGAGGAGATAAGCTCAGATATGTGCTCCAGCTCCACTTTGATTCCTCCAACAATGAAGCAGAGTATGAAGCACTCTTGTATGGGTTGCGCATGGCCATCTCACTCGGCGTCCATGGCCTTATGGTTTATGGCGACTCAGATTTGGTGGTCAATCAGGTGATGAAGGAGTGGGATGTTAGAAGCCCAGCCATGACTGGATACTGCAATGCAGTGAGGAAGCTTGAAAAGAAATTCGAAGGGTTGGAGCTCCATCACATACCCCGACTGAAGAATCAAGCGACTGATGATTTGGCGAAGATAGGTTCCAAGAGAGAAGCCATTCCCAGTGATGTGTTCTTGGAGCATATCCATACTCCGTCAGTCATAGAAGATCCTTTTACTGAAGAAACTCCGCAGCCCAAGAGTATCACATACCCGACTGAGGTCGAAGTGCCGGCAGTGGTTGACCTGATCATGGAAGCTTTGGTGATCACTCCCGATTGCACAGTACCATACATCACGTATATCTTGAGGAAAGAGCTCCCGGAAGACGAAGAAGAGGCTCGACAGATCGTCCGCCGATCTAAAGCCTTTACTGTGATGAGGGGACAGCTGTACAGAGAAAGTGTGACTGGAGTCAGTCAGAAATGCATAACACCAGTGGAAGGTCGAATAATTCTGGATGATATCCACTCGGGGACCTGTGGCCATCATGCGTCCTCTGGGACCATCGTGGCCAAAGCATACCGAGCCAGATTTTATTGGCCAAGAGCGAACGAGATGGCAAAGGAGATAGTTGACAAGTGTGAGGGATGTCAATTTTACTCCAATATGTCACACAAACCCGCATCAACTTTGAAGACCATACCACTCGTCTGGCCCTTCGCAGTATGGGGGTTGGATATGGTAGGGCCCCTGAGAACAGGCAGAAGCGGTTTTACGCATGTGCTGGTAGTAGTCGACAAGTTCACCAAGTGGATCGAGGCTAAACCTATCAAGAACCTTGATGCCGGTGCTGCTGTCAGCTTCATCAGAGAATTGATATTCAGATATGGAGTCCCGCACAGCATCATCACCGACAACGGGTCAAACTTCGATTCAGAGGAATTCAGAGCGTTCTGCACATCTCAGGGCACACGAGTCGATTATGCCTCAGTCGCCCATCCTCAGTCGAATGAACAAGCAGAGCGGGCCAATGGCTTGATTCTCAAAGGGTTGAAACCCCGAATGATACGTGATCTCAAGCATGCGGCTGGAGCATGGGTCGATGAACTTCCCTCGGTGCTTTGGGGGTTAAGGACCACGCCTAACCGGTCGACTGGGAGAACTCCGTTCTTCTTGGTCTACGGAGCTGAAGCGGTCTTGCCGAGTGATCTGCTCTACAACGCTCCTCGGGTCGAGCTCTACAACGAAGCTGAAGCAGAACAAGCACGACAGGACGCGGTCGACCTCCTGGAGGAAGAAAGGGAGATGGCTCTGATCCGGTCGACCATTTACCAACAAGACTTGCGTCGCTTCCACGCCAAAAATGTGAAGAGTCGAGCCTTCCAGGAAGGAGATTTGGTTCTCTGAGTGCATCAGCAGAAACCACATAAGCTCGCTCCTGCTTGGGAAGGCCCCTTCATCGTCACCAAGGTTCTCCACAACGGAGCGTACCATCTTTACAACGTCGAGCACAACATCGACGAGCCCCGAGCTTGGAACGCGGAGCTTCTCCGCCCCTTTTACACTTAAGTATTCACTCGGATGAGTTGTAATAAAAGTACTTCTGTAGTGTATTTATCAAAGACGAGGGCTTTATATTTTCCCCAGTAACTATACTTTTGTTCACATAAGGCAATCCCCCAGTGGGTGGCTTGGCTACGAATCTGATTCGCCCAAGTCTGTAAAAAAATCCTAACCAAGTGGTGAGCCGGCCTCCCACTCGGAGGCTTAGCTGCGAAATCCGTTTTGCCTAAGTTAAACAAAACCTACCAAGTGGTAAGCCCGTCTTCCACTCGGGGGCTTAGCTGCAGTCCAAGTACTCGCCTAAGTTAAACAAAATCCTACCAAGTGGTAAGCAAGCCTTCTACTCGGGGGCTTAGCTGCAGTCCAAGTACTCGCCTAAGTTAAACAAAATCCTACCGAGTGGTAAGCCCATCTTCCACTCGGGGGCTTAGCTGCAGTCCAAGTACTCGCCTAAGTTAAACAAATCCTACCGAGTGGTAAGCAAGCCTTCCACTCGGAGGCTTAGCTGCAGCCCAGTGCTCGCCTAAGTTTAAAAAAATCCTACCGAGTGGTAAGCAAGCCTTCCACTCGGAGGCTTAGCTGCAGCCCAGCGCTCGCCTAAGTACAAATACACCATGTGCTCCGCAAGGAGGACGAGGTGCAGCTCGACTGCTACCCTCTCCTTCCGAGCTACGCCACAAATACAACGTGCACACCGCAAGGAGGACAAGGTGCAGGTCGACTGCTACCCTCTCCATCAAAGGCATGCCACAGAAATCCTACCGAGTGGAGAGCAGACCTCCCACTCGGGGGGCTTAGCTGCAGCCTAGTGCTCGCCTAAGTTTTGGAAAATCCTACCGAGTGGAGAGCAGACCTCCCACTCGGGGGCTTAGCTGCAGCGCAGTGCTCACCTAAGTTTTTGAAAATCCTACCGAGTGGAGAGCAGACCTCCCACTCGGGGGCTTAGCTGCAGCCCAGTGCTCGCCTAAGTTTTTGAAAATCCTACCGAGTGGAGAGCAGACCTCCCACTCAGGGGCTTAGCTGCAGCCCAGTGCTCGCCTAAGTTTTTGAAAATCCTACCGAGTGGAGAGCAGACCTCCCACTCGGGGGCTTAGCTGCAGCCCAGTGCTCGCCTAAGTTTTTGAAAATCCTACCGAGTGGAGAGCAGACCTCCCACTCGGGGGCTTAGCTGCAGCCCATTGCTCGCCTAAGTATATTGGGGAACAAGTCGATTGAAGTGAGCGCTTCGCTTTAACCTGCAAAAGACACCTCAAACCGGATGCAAACATATTCAACGTCGAATCCAGGTTCAGATAAAGCCTAACGGAACCGAAAGTGCTCGGGTGCTAAAGCCTGTTAAGGTTTGTCGGTTACAAAAATCACTCGGCATACCGAGGCAAATTTAAAGTATCGGGCTCAGAAGTTTTTTTACCCCTCCTGTGGAGGGCTGGAAGGTGCAACGAACTCGTCCAGGTCGATTCCATCTGCAATCCGAGTGGCAGCGGCAATGAAGGTCTCCATGAAAGATCGGAAGTCGTACTACTTGGTGTTAGCCACCCTCAGAGCCGCCAGCTTGTCCTCTCGCGCATCCTTGCAATGAACGCGGACCAAGGACAAAGCAACATCCGCGCCGCACCTGGCAGAAGACTTTTTCCACTCCTGCACTCGACTCGGGACCTCGTTCAGTCGAGTCATCAGGGACTTGAGGTCGTTCTGGAGCGTCTCTCTTGGCCAGAGTGTCGTGTCGATGCGAGAAGTTGCAACCTTCAGCCTGGCGAGATAGTCGATGACGGCGGCAACACGAGATTCAAGCCGAAGCACGTTCATGGCGACTTCATCTTTCACGGGAGAATTGATGGGATCCAAGTTTACTTCGAGTCGGCCAGTCTCCTCTTCAAAGTTCTGACAAAATTCTGCAAGCACAACCACCGAGTCAAGACAACAGTCGAATGGAAAGATCACAGTTAAAATGTCTGTTTGATTCAAAAGATTACCTTCAAGCATGAGGAACAACTTTTTGGTGAGTCCACCCAGATAAGCCTCAAGATCATTCTTCTTTCCCGCCAACTCGCTGGCCTTATCATTCAGGGCAATCTTATCGCTTTTCTGTCGACTGACCTCCTGGTTGGCAGCGTCAAGAGCAGCTTTCAGATTGGTGTTTTCTTCTTCAAGCTTGGTGACTGAAGCCAGCTTCTCATCTGCGAGCTTGGTCTTCTCTAAAGCCGCTTTCTGCATCTCAGCCAATTCAAGGTCTTTCTTCCTTAGAGCATCCTTCACTTTGTCTGCAAAATTACAATGAGATCAGACTCTGAAACAAACGAGAAGCAAAGACAGTCGTCGAGGGCCTCACCAAACATACCTTTAGCTTCCTCCTTCGCTTTCGCTAAGTTCTCCTGAGCCAGTTTCAGATCAAGCTCGAGCTGGATGTGCTTGTTCTCCATCTCAGTATAGCGAGCTGCAAGGTCGTAGGATTTCTACAAAAAAAACCAGTCGACAGATGTCAAAGACAATTCACTTCCGAGTGACTAAGGAAAAACTATAACGTTTTCTAAGACTACGGCCGAACACAAACGTTCGACTATAGTTTCGGGGACTACACCCAGTGGGTGCACTCAGCGTGCCCCCACTAGTTTTACCAGCTAGAGTCGACCAGTCGACCCAAAAAAAACAGGAGGTGTTCTTCAGACTATAGTCAACTGCCAGCAGTCGACCACAGTCTCGGGGACTACACCCAGTGGGTGCACTCTGCGTTCCCCCACTGGTCTATGAACCCTTTCGACCTAGTCGAGTAAAAATAAACTTAAGACATAAAGACTATGGTCGACTGCCAGCAGTCGACCATAGCCTTGGGGACTACACCCAGTGGTTGCACTCAGCGTGCCCCCACTAACCCGGAATTTCAATCGACACACCCAGTGGGTGTAGGACAAACCCTAGGAATTTCATAAAGAAGAATTTTCAGATATCATATCCTAACAGAACAGGAAGTGACCGACTGACCTGAACATTACTCTGAACAGCCGAACTGGCGTCATAGGCTGCTTGGCTGGCTTCTCGGATCGCCTTCACTTGTTCCATCATGACCCCCGCTTGGCGTATTGCTTCTTTAGCAGCGCTAGCTTGATCTTCTGGGACGTGGTGGGTTGAGAAAAGCGAAGGTTGCGCAGCACTCGACGATGAAGGGCGAGCACTCGTCAACGGCACCGCAAAGGACACGGAAGGCCGAGTGACATTTCCCCCTCCACGATCAATGTCTCGGGTGCTGGCACGTCCTGAGTCGCCTTGCCAGCAGACGCTTTCCTGCTCCTCCTCTGCCTCAGGGGCTCCTCATCGTCGTCATCAGGAAGGTCAATAACGACGTTAGACGAAGCTGCAGAAACGAATCAAAATTAGAGACAAGAAGTCAATCGACTGAGGACAGAACTACCGGAGTCATACCAGGTCTTGAAGTAACATCATCCTCCATCTCATGGTCTTCGGCCCTGGCCGAGGTATCATAAGTAGCAGCACTGCAGTCCCATAAGTCAGTCAGTTAGCTCATGGATCGACCAAGGACAAGTTCATGAAACAGGAAAACTCAAGTTGCAACATTATCCTGAGATTTTGGGGATCACCATCTTCATCTTCGGCAAGACTTTCGCCGGCTTCGGCAGCACCACTCGAGACTGCTTCGGAGCTTTCTCAGTCGGTGCCGGAGAAGTAGTCCGAGGGCGCTTGGTCAATTGGGTGACGGTTGCGACCCCCTTGCCGCGCTCGACCGCGGGATCATGGGCAGGCTTCGAACGTCTCTCCGAGCGGGGAGGTACAACTTCCTCCTCCTCCTCCTCCTCCTCCTCCTCCTCGCCAGAGTCATCACCATCGTCATCGTCGTTAGCATTCGATTCCCACTCCTCTGGGCTTTCGCCCCCACTTCCCTCCTCCTCCTCAGTCGGCGTTTGCGCTCCATTGGGCATTGAGTACAACTCAGTGGTAGCCTGACAGACAACAAAACAAAACAAAGGTCAATCGACCGATTCACAGCAAAGCAGAATGAATGAAGCAAGATTACCATCGGAGATAAGTGGTCATACCGTGTCCGGTGTGTAAGAATGGTTGAGTGGTGGGATCCTCCTAGCCCCCCGTGGGTTGTCCTTATTCCCTGTGATTGCGGCCACCCACCTCTCCAGTGTGGTGTCGTCGACTGCCTCTGGATGGACCCGAGTGGTGTCTTCGGCTCCACAGTACAGCCACATTGGATGGCCTCGGTACTGAAGCGGTTGGATACGTCATCTCAGGAAGACCTCCAGAAGATCCATACCCGTCACTCCGTCTCGAACAAGCTGTACTACGCGCTGCATCAACATTCTTACTTGAGGTTTCTCCTCAGGAAGCACCTTCAGAGAAGAGGGTTTGTTCACTCGGTCCATGGAGAATGGAGGGAGACCGGTCGACTGCCCCAGCGTGGACTCGTCTTGGCAGTAGAACCAAGTCGACTGCCACCCTCTGACCGACTCAGGAAGGGTCATGGCCGGGAAAGTGCTCTTACTCCTCATATGAATCCATAGACCCCCGCACATCTGGATAACCCTAGTCCTATCATCGTCCGGACTCGCCTTTTTCACCGTCTGGGTGCGACAGGTGAATATGTGCTTGAAGAGACCCCAGTGTGGTCGACAACACAGGAAGTTCTCGCACATAGACACGAAAGCAGCAAGATAGGCGATGGAATTGGGGGTGAAATGGTGGAGTTGCGCCCCAAAAAAGTTCAGAAACCCTCGGAAGAAAACACTCGGCAGCAGAGAAAACCCTCGATCTACATGGGTGGCTAGGAGAACGCACTCACCCTCCTGTGGCTGCGGTTGCCACTCGGACCCCGGGAGCCTTGCCGACCCGTGGGAGATCAGACCCTCGTTGGCCAGATCATTGAGGTCCGCCTCAGTGATGGTCGAGCGGATCCAATCCCCTCTGACCCAACCTTCCGGTAGGCGAGACCTCAATGAGGATCCGCCCCGACTAGACGGTCTCCCATTCGCCTTCCCCGCCGCCGTCGCCTTCTTCGCGCGCTCTAAAGCCGTCGTCTTCTCCTTCACCATGGTCGCCAGCGGGGCACGCAAGGACTAAGTGGGCGGAGGCGAGAACAGGCACAGCGGGCGGAGACGAAGAGGGCGGAGAGAAGAATGGGAAGGCACTGTTCAAAAACACTCGTCCGGCGCTTTATATAAAGTCGCTTCCGAGTGGCTGACAAGTAGGCCCGGGCGATCCTGTCACATCCCGAAATAGTCGCGCATGCACGATACGTGGCGAAAAAGGCGGCACAAAAATCGAGGCATCCACACCCTATCCCATCCGAGTACAGCGGGCCGCCCTGCTCTGCGCGCTTCCCAAAATTCGGATCCCGCAAAATCCGCCAACGGCAGATCAATCCGTCAGATGATAAGATTTCCTGCGATCCGTCGCTCGGAAGTTCACTAAGTTCAAAAGTTCACTCGATAGAAGAAAGGAATGGATCAAGGGGACTGAAAGAAAGGTTGCTGCCATCATTGCAAAAGATTATTGGTCCAAGGTGAGACATGTTCAGAACGCAAAAACGGGTCGGAAAGATTATCAACTCCTTCCTCACTCAAACCTCGATCCATTCGGGGGCTAATGATGAAGTCATGTACCTAGGGTAGGGTCACGGACCTGGCCAAAGTACCCTCCCCAAGGACACCTTCAGAAGAAACTGCCTTCCAGTCGACCAAGAGGGATTCCACTCGACAGTCTCGAAGGCACTCGACCATGAAGATTCACTCGACCGCCAGAAGATCAAGAGCCACTCTGCATCCGAACGGTCTTTAATTAAATAGTCTTTATGGTCATGATGACACTTTATGTAAGGCGTTACCAGTAACGCCCATCTTTATGTACTTTAAACCCTGCATAACTGAGGGCCGGAGGGGTCTGGCAGACACTACATAAGCCACCCCCTCCTCAGTGTAAAGGGTTCGCACCCCTGTGATTCATACGCATATAATCCAGTCGACCGCCTCCGGGCTCCGACACGTAGGGCTGTTACTTCCTCCGAGAAGGGCCTGAACTCGTACATCCCTTGCGTATACAACTACTCCATAGCTAGGATCTTGCCTCTCCATACCTACCCCCCATTCTACCGTCAGACTTAGAACCACGACAGTCCCTTCGATCAAAAGTGATCTGGCAGGAGGACCATGGGTTGAACTTTGGGGCGACTGGCTCCATCGCGTATACGTCCCTGAGTGCACGCTTCCGCTCCCTCTTGGGTATGTGGGTTGCGTATATCATGTTCACCGTCCGCACTTGTGGGGGGAAACCCTTCTGTCCTCTATTGTTCGGCGGTCGGGTCTCTTCTTCGTCATCGCTATGCAACCCCTTGCCATTATTTTTGGCAATTAGCTTGCCTGCCTGCTTGAATACCCAACAGTCCCTGTTGGTGTGGTTGGCTGGCTTTTCGGGGGTGCCATGTATCTGGCATGAGCGATCGAGTATTCGGTCCAAATTGGATGGACCCGTAGTAGTTCTTTTGAAGGGCTTTTTCCGTTGACCGGGTTTGGAGCCTCTGAATCCGGCATTGACTGCCGTATCCTCATTATTATCACCGTTAATGCGGTGTTTGTTCTTGTTGCGACGCGAAATACCATTGCGGTCCTTGGTATCCGGACTGCTAGAATTTTTGCTGAGGTTGTTGCTGCGGGCTAGCCAGTTGTCCGCTCCCGCGCAGAAGCGGGTCATGAGTGATGTGAGGGCTGCCATGGATTTTGGCTTTTCCTGTCCCAGGTGCCGGTGAGCCACTCGTCGCGGATGTTATGTTTGAAGGCCGCGAGGGCCTCCGCATCCGGAGAGTCGATGATTTGATTTTTCTTGGTTAAGAACCGTGTCTGGAATTGTCTGTCCGATTCGTCTGGCTGCTGAATTATGTGGCTTAGGTCGTCAGCGTCTGGTGGTCGCACATACGTGCCCTGGAAGTTGTCAATGAATGTGGCTTCCAGGTCCTCCCAACTCCTGATTGATTCTGCTGGCAAGCTGTTAAGTCAATGCCGAGCTGGTCCTTTAAGCTTGAGTGGGAGGTATTTGATGGCGTGAAGATCGTCACCGTGGGCCATGTGGATATGAAGGAGATAGTCTTCGATCCAAACCGCGGGGTCTGTTGTTCCATCATAGGATTCAATATTCACGGGTTTAAACCCTTCGGGGATTTGATGATCCAGTACTTCATCTGTGAAGCATAGTGGGTGTGTGGCGCCTCTATATTGGGCTATATCGCGGCGGAGCTCCAATGAGCTTTGTCTATAGTGTTCAGCCCGGCCGGACTTACTGTGTCCGGCGCGACGGTTGTCGTCACGTATCATGGGGCGCCCACGCGATCCGTAGATCAATCTTGATTGTCTTGCCTTGTCCTCCAATATATCTTCCAAGTCCGGGGCATTCCCCTGTGGCCTTGCGCTTTTCGAGCGATGCCGGGGTACGGTTCTAGTGGAGGGCCTAGAGGCCTCTCTGTCGCGGCCACGAGGTGGCCGGTTAGCCGCATTGTGCTCTGCTGATGCAGGTTTATATGCCTCCTCCTCTAGTCGGGGGAGCAACTTCCGTTTAGGGTAGCTTTTGGAGGGGCGTTTGAGCTCATGCTCTTCAGCCGTGAGGACTTCAGTCTATCTGTCGGCTAGCAGATCCTGATCAGCTCTAAGCTGTTGCTGCTTTTTCTTGAGGCTGTTTGCCGTGGCCATAAGCCTGCGTTTAAAACGCTCTTGTTCGACGGGATCCTCAGGCACGACAAATTCGTCATCGTCGAGGCTTGCCTCATCTCCTGAGGGAGGCATGTAGTTATCATCCTCTACCTCTTCGTCTTCCGCTCTCTCATGAGGGCTGGCATCTCTGTCCTCCTGCGCCGAATCTTGATGGAGGGGGTTGTCTTCGGCACTGTCTGGGGTATTATTATCCCCGGTGCCGGAATCGCCATTCTTGCTGTGGCGGGATTTAGAGCGGCGCCGCTGACGCCGGTGCTTGGGTTGTTTCTTGGAGGGATCTTCCTCCGCTGTTCCTTAACCATTCCCATCCTTTGGAATATCCACCATGTATATGTCACATGACGAGGTGGCTTTCCAGTGCCCAGTAGGCGCTGGTTCTTGGTCGTCTCCGGCATCGTCGTCCATACCGTCGATGTCTTCGGAGCCGAAGTCTAGCATGTCGGTTAGATCGTCGACAGCGGCTACTAAGTGGGTGGTGGGTGGGCTTGAATTTCTTCGTCGCCCGCATCCCAACCGTCCTGACCGCAGTCCGGCCAGGGCTCTCCTGATAACGAGAGATACTTTAGCGAACTCAGGATGTCGCCGAAAGGTGAGTGCTGAAAGATGTCCGCAGCGGTGAACTCCATAATCGGCGCCCAATCGGATTCGATTGGAGGGGACACGGGAGGTTCGGAGTCCGGCAAGGAGTCCGGCACCTTGGAGTCATGAGCTTCAGAAGGGACAAAGTCAGTATTCGGCTCTATCGCCGTAGAGGTTGCAGCCCCCGAGGCGGTGTCTAACCACTTGTCCTCGATTTGCACAGCCGGCTCCGAATCGTGGGTCGGAGCGGACTCGTGTGCGGCCTCCAGGGCACTGTCCGGCAACAGAGCTAAATCATGCCCATCGTGACAGTGCGGCGCGCTCGGCTGTGGCTCGAATCCATTGAAGATCAAGTCTCCGCGGATGTCATCCGTGAAGTTCAGACTTCCAAATCTGACCTAACGGCCAGGGGCGTAGCTTTCGATCTGCTCCAGATGGCCAAACGAATTGGCTCGTAGTGCAAAGCCGCTGAATACGAAGATCTGTCCGGGGAGAAAAGTCTCACCCTGGACCGCGTCGTTGTTGATGATCGAAGGAGCCATCGAGCCTATAAGTGACGACACAGAGGAACTCTCAATGAAAGCACCAATGTCGGTGTCCAAACCGGCGGATCTCGGGTAGGGGGTCCCGAACTGTGCGTCTAGGCGGATGGTAATAGGAGACAAGGGACATGATGTTTTACCCAGGTTCGGGCCCTCTTGATGGAGGTAAAACCCTACGTCCTGCTTGATGGAGGTAAATCTACCACGAGATCAAGGAGGCTAAACCCTGGAAGCTAGCCTATGGTATGATTGTTGTTATTGTTGTTGTCCTACGGACTAAAACCATCCGGTTTATATAGACACCGGAGAGGGCTAGGGTTACACAGAGTCGGTTACAATGGTAGGAGATCTACATATCCGTATCGCCAAGCTTGCCTTCCACGCCAAGGAAAGTCCCATCCGGACACGGGACAAAGTCTTCAATCTTGTATATTCATAGTGTTGGAGTCTGGCCGATGATGATAGTTCGGCTATCCGGACACCCCCTAGTCCAGGACTCCCTCAACTGGCATCTGACATCTTGCAAAGCTGACCCTGTGAATAGATGCGTATAGATAGAATGGATGAGCATCACAAAAAGCAGATAGTTTTCCAAAATTTCGATTCCTAACTTTAGTTTTAGTTTTCCGCAGAAAGCATTTTGGACCTACCGATATGATCATCTCATTGACAACAAAGCACACACAGAGCCTAAATACACAATTTCGGTCAGACCGAGTTATTGTTCGGTGGCTCTGAGACTAGGGTTTCACTAAGATTTTGTGGCTCTGAGACTAGGGTTTCACTAAGATTTTACTTTGGTCTCGCCGATCAGTATGTTTCGGTGGCACCGAGTTGTACTTGTGCAATGGCCTGAGAAAATCGGTGGGACCAACAATTTCATTTCGGTCGGTCCGAGAGGAGTTTGGCAGAAAACTGACCCTAAATTTTTTCTTCAAATCTATTCTAACGAACTTGTTTGGTGGAAGGATCAATCTCAGATGTGGCAAGAAACTAGGCATTATCCTTGTGCATTTAATACGAAGGGGTTAGCACAAGGAGATCAAATCATACCCTAACTTAGTGACGATCCTCTACGGCGGCAACAGTGGTGTTGATTTTTGTTAATGGCGATGGAGACCTGCGACGGAGATGCACAAGCGAAGTCGGAGATAATCCGGAGACCAAGGGGCGGTAGCAATGGGGCGCGGGATCGAAACATTTGAAGATTTTTTCAAATGTACTAGTCCGCTGAATATATACCCATGTGCTGTCGGTGTCACCGAATGGAACAAATTGGTGGCACCATATTGCGAGAGTGTGTGCAGTTACAACAACTCGATGGGACCGAGTCGGTCTAATCGGTAGCACCGAGATTAAAAACCTAGATCAGTCTAATGCTTTCGGTGGGACCGAGTTTGAGTGAATTGGTCTGACCGAAATGCAATAGAAGGTTTTCGAAGGCATCCCTTGACGAATCAGTGTCTTCGAGTGCTCCTCACCCGGAGGGTCCGAAACGAGCTTGTTCAATATTTGTGATATAGCATGAATATAGTTTGAGACAATAAGAGCATATATAGCTAGAGAAAGTTCTTAGACATTATTGTACATCCATTTGGCCAATAAAAACTAAGATAATCAAAACAACAAATGGATGTTCTCAAATGGAGAAAATATGTAACCAACATGCTCACACAATAAGATAGCAAATAAAATATCACCACTAGGGAAAACCATATACACAGAACTTTAGCAGTAGCGCTTGTTAAAATGAGGCGCTGCTGCTACATAGCAGCAGCGCATGTGCGTGAACTGCGCTACAGATATGGGTGTAGCATTAGCGCTTCTGCTGCGAAAAGTGCTACTATTAAAATTCACACTACTACCGCTAAGGCTATTGTAGAAGCGCATTTTCCACGAAAAGCGCTGCTGCTAATGGAAAGAAAATAAATAAAAAACAAACAGAAAAGTAAATGAAAATGAAAGGAATAGAAAAAGGAGAAAGGAAAAAAAACTAAAATGTAAAGAAAAATAAAAGAAAAATAAAAATAAAGGGGAAAGGCATAGCAGTAGCGTCTGTTCATAACAGGCGCTATAGATAATATAGCAGCAACGCGTTTTTTAGATCCCTGCTATAGAAAGGGAAAATGAAATAAGAAAAGAAAAGGAAAATAAATTGCTATAGCAGTAGCGCGTTTTGTTAAAAGCACTACATCTAACATAGCTATAGCGCATTTCTCCTACTAGTGCTACCACTACATTTGACTTAACAACCGCTGTTTCCCTCCCCCCGGCCACCACTTCTCCCCGAAATCCCTCGCCCCACTTCGCTGCCATCTCCCCACTTCGCCGCCGTCTCTTGCCGATGTCGACGCCCCGAGATCCACCAGAGTCGCGCCATCGACACCACCGGAGCCGCGCGGCCTCATCAACACCACCAGAGCTGCCCTCGCCTCCACCGGAGCCACCCTCAATCTCCCTGCCTCCCTCGTCGTCACCAGACACACCCATGCCCCCCTCGCCACCACTATATCCCTCACCACCACAGGAGCCATCCTCTGGAAGCCCCCACCCCTCCTCTCTCTCTCATGCATAGCACAAACATTGGACAGAGACATAGCTAGCAAGGTTAACTAGTTTAATTATGTTAATTATCTATGTTAGTGCAAAAATTTAGTTAGGGCTTTCACAGAGAACTAGTTAGGTTAACTAGTTTAATTAGGTTAATTATCTAGGTTAGTGCAAATTTTTTGTTAGGGCATTGACAGAGAACTAGCTAGGTTAACTAGTTTAATTAGGTTAATTATCTAGGTAAACTAGGTAAACTAGCTAGGTTAACTAACTAGGTTAACTAGCTAGGTTAGTTAGGTTTGTTAGGTTAACAAGCTAGGTTAACTAGGTTGGCTAGGTTATTAAAAAAAATTACTTTAGAGCATTAGGTCAGAAGGGTTAGAGAAAATGGAGTTCCTTTGCAATTTATTTGGGTTCTGTCCTAGGCAGGGAAAGGGTTAGGGAAAATAATGTGTGTGTGTGTGTGTGTGTGTGTGTGTGTGTGTGTGTGTGTGTGTGTGAGGAATAGCTAGAACCTAATTTGGGTTATGTCCTAGGCAGAGAAGTGTTTAGTGAGGTCATTTTGCAAAGGTTTTTTATTTTTGAAAAGAGCACTATTTTTCAAGGGAAAGAATTTAGGCAAGTTTTATTTTAAAGATGATCCTTTCTAGACTTTTAACTTTAAACAAAAAAAGCATTTAGCTAAAAATAAAAACAGTAGCTATGACATTTGGCTAAAACAAAAAACAAGATTGATGTTATATGATATATGTCATTGATGTTCATTTGCATATTCCATTATTGTTGATTATATCTTTCATTGAAGTGGTCATGTTATATGCAAATTCCTCAATAGTGTTTGCTCATGTTATGTGCAACATTGAAGTGATTCGATTGTGCCTAAGTGGCCTTTTGTTGTTTCCAGGGAATGAAGACAAGTGGCCTATGTTTTGCCGGAATGTTCATTCATTTCTGTTCTGGCAAATTTCAGGTGCTCGATTTGTCCACTTTTGGCATGACTTGTGCTACAAACCATGACATATCGAGTGCTCGGGATTTGTCACACTGGGAAGGAATCAACGTTCCTGCAAAACTTAGGCATTTTTATGTCATTATTCATTTTATTAGGTCTAGAATTAATTGACTAGATTTAATCGTAGGAAATAGGGCTAGCAACGATGAAGGACGGGATTCTGGTGAATGCGACATCTACGAGGCGGCAGACGCTTTTTCGAACCTTCTCAACGATCAATAGTTGTTGCAAGGCCCACCTGTCACATCCAAGAACGACACCGAGACCGGCAACGAGACTTGCGTTGAGACCGAGACCGGCGCCAAGATTGGCGTTGAGACCCAGACCGGCACTGAGACCGGCACCGGGAGTGACAAATCCGGTATACAACCGAAACTGAAGAGGATATGTCGACACCCAAACCAGCTCCTCACTACTAGAATAGTCGTCATGGAGGTGGACGATGGCAATTTTGAGCCAAAACAGCCTGTGGAAGTGTGCTCATGCTATGGCAATCAAATAGGCTGCATCATACGGGCAACTGCCGCCATCAACGATGAGAAACTCACGAAGATACCAAATATGAAGCAGTCCCTCCTAACTAAGCTGCACCATATATTCTTATTCCCGGGTCGGGATGAAATCAAATATACTGATCGAAAGACCCGACAATGAAGAAGATAAACAAACACGCCATGAGCAAGTTTAGCGACGCGTTGGCCACCTGGAAAGTAAGGGTGGAACATCGGATCATCGTCAAAAAGGAATCCTACTCTGAGATTGTAAAGGATCCGACAATTATGGAAGAGCAGTTTGAGATATTCAAGGCGGCTTACATTGCCAAAGCGGCCAAAGAAAAGTCAAAGTACATGAAGGGGCTTCAAGAGAGGAACATTGGGTGCCACCACCTCGGAAGCCGTGGTTACGCGGGGAAGAGGTCCATATGGGCCAAGGAGGACGTGGAACGCGAAATTCTTGGCATCCCAGACCCCTTGGCGGAGTTCACTGTCCCGCAGGAGCATGACATCCTCAGGGCCCGGTACCGTTGGGACCCAATGAACAAGATTTTTGAGACGAGCGTGGTCACGATGGAGTTCATGAGACTGCTGGTAATTTTAGCTTCTGGTCAATACGACTACATGTTTAGTCATATTTGTAAACGATGCTTGTTCCTTTTGCAGAGAGAGCAGCACAGGATTGCGGTCGAAAGCGACTCGCCGACTGAGGCGTTGGAGAGGCCCAAGTGGGACACCCCATTCAAACGGGCATGGAACATATTGTAAAGACTCCCGATGGACACTTGACCGTCGTATGGACATGCGCACGGCGTCGGAGATGGCGCCGCGTGGAAGAAGTACTATCGTGATACCATGGAGGAGAGAAAGGAAAGACAGAGGTTAAATGAAGAAAACATCGACAAGAAGATTGAGATTGCGGTTGAGAAGAAATTTGAAACATCGTATGGTGTCTTGGTTCCAGCTATTATCAATTGGAGCAAGAAAAATCCAAATAAAGAGGCAGCAAACTTTCCCCTTTACAACCTCTTCGGGAGCAGCTCGACTAGCGTTGCACAAGCACCTGCTACCGCACCTCCTCCTGCACTGGCCCCCACACCTACTCCTGCACTGTCTCCCGCACCAGCTCTTGCACCGGCTCCCGCACCTGCTCATAACATCCCATCCTCCATCTCGGACATGCTCGGCGATGCTTCATCTCCGGCTGAGCTTGATGCCCTCACGGTACCTATCACACCTGCCCTCTTCAACAAATGTATAATATCCTGTCTCCATTGCCTTTCGGATGTCTCACATCGCAGAAATGTCTTTGCAGGACGACGTAACCCCGTGCACCTTACTGTACACCATTAGGGGCCAGAAGGTGGATGTGAGGAAGGCGATGATAATGTAGCCGAAGGAAGAATCAATCCACAGGAGACCGATCCCCCCTGCCGTCTTCAAGGTTTCCGTGGCCAGCGTCAAACTGGGCCACGAGAATTTGGCTCCTCCGGTACTAGGGGGAGATGAGGACGAGAACCCACAGCGGCTTGGCGATTGCAATATGTGGGTCCTGTTGTGAAAGAGTCTGCTTCGTCTGGAGGCAGCCGGGAGCACACCCGCGACCACACAGCCTCCGCAAGGTATGAACATCAGCACCCCACCTACCCAATTAGCACGCCCTTACATGCCGGGTGGTAGCGAACGGGGTGAGGAAGAGGCTCCATTAGGCCCTGATGACGTCGCCGCCGTTGAAGAAGCAATGCAAGATATCGATGCCATGGATGAGGATGAGGATGACGATGACACTCTATAGTATCTCAATACTAGCACCTATGACGGCGGAGGATTGATGGGTTAGCAGTATGAGTACTCAGGGTTTGAGCGTCATGAGTCGGTGCCTGAATTGCCGGAGGATGAATGTATTATAGACAATCTTCCAGTAGGAAAGAAGCATAGAAAGAGATCGAGGAAAGGCAAGAAAGCTCCTGATATCTTCCAGCTACCTCAGCAGCCTCGGGTTCAAGACCGTATACCTCTCCCCGGTGCAGAAAAATATCATATCCCCGGCGATCCGATCCTGCCTAAGAAAGCGGTAGAGGCCATGTACGGCGATCTAAGGAGACTTCATGACTATGTGTTGCAGAGAGAGAGAAAAGCCTAGTCGCCTCGGAAAATCCAGGATACCCACTCTATGTGGTTAACGTCCCGCGGCAAAGGTTGTACGTTGACACATTCCCCGCGGAGAAGTTCTTCCTTCGATTCAATTACATCATCGACATGTTTCACTTAACAAAGCTAGATTTTACGTTTGTCCGCCTTTTTGCCTTATACATGAACTACATCATAGGAATTGAGCAGATACCTCATATCTGTGTCACTGACGCATACTTCATGCATGAGGCTTTCTTGGTAGTCTTCCCATAACACCGTGTATACACGAGGGACTACATCGTCGATTTCATGGTCGCCAATAAGGACAAGGAGACGATTCTCATGCCTTATCATCCCATGTAAGTTATCCATGCAGATATCCTTCCTTCAATTTCAATCATTCATTTGCACGGTGGAGACTAATTTGATGTGTACTTATTTTGCGCAGCAGCGGGCGCGCCATCCTCGTCATCTTTAACCCCAAATTCTCCCACGCTATTTACTTGGACTCGTCGAAGAACCTGAAAAAAAGGATTACACCCACATCAGGTCTGTTCTCGACAGTGCTATCTTCAAGTACGGCGTACGCAGTGGAGAGATCAAGACCAGGAGGACAAGGAACCACGCACCCATGTTCGGCCATAAGACCGACTTCTGCTGCATCAGACGGGATCAAGGTACACTTAGTGATGGATTCTATGTCCTCCACCACATGCTGGAGTAAAGACAGGATCAACAGAACCTTCGCATGTCACCTACATCCAGCGATGCCCATATTCTGCAATGGGCAAAGAACTTAGGAGATATCAAGGATCATCGACTTTGAGCTGAGTTCTATCACATCCAGCGTGAACTTGCCCAAATCATCATGAAGGAGGTCGTCGAAAAAACATGGATGTTCTACGAAGAAGGGAAAATGTCGCAGGAAGACGTCCGAACACGCGTATCAGCTCAGCATCTCGATAGGAAGCCTTTCACTAAGCTCGGGGACTATCTCCCTGAATTGGGTGCATGGCACGACATGTTGGAGTGATTGACGATATATGGCAATGTGTCCGTTTAGTCCATACTTTCTCTATGATGAAACTTTGAGTTATGCACGACAAAACTTTATTTGTGATGTAATTGAACTATCCTCCTCAACTAGCGAAGATCACTCTAGTTAGGGCATTTTGGGTATGATGAATTTTGTTATTTATGCTTATGATATATATGTTGCTTTTGTTTTTGCCAAGTCTATCTCTTTCTGTTGCTCTACTATATATGTTGCATATCATCAACTCATATGACAATGCAGGTGCATAGATCATCGATGGCGAAGAAGTGCTATGCTAGGAGTATACGATGAGTGGCCAGAGTGTCAGGCCCGGGTGTACTGGTTTCCGAGCAACATCCACTAGTTATTTTAGGTTCACGCTAGTGCGAGAGAGGGATACGAACCGATCCCTCAAGAAGTACTCATCGTTTAAGCACAAGTGGGGTTGCCAGTTTTACGTAAAGCATTTGTGTGTTCACACCATTAGAGTTGTTTTGACTCAATTTCTTAGAGCAAAGCTCCCCCTAGATGTGATATCCCCCCCTTAAGAGGGATGAACATAACCTTGGGTTTTTTCGATGATGACTTCATGTAGATAGTGAAGATGTGGATGCTCAATGTTGATGTAGATCATTTGGAGCAATCCTTTGGAGTGTTGCAATTCAATACCTACATGGATTAGTCCCACAAGGAACATACAAGGATATCCATAGACATAGAGTGAATTGCACAAATGATGATGTCCATGAAAGCATTTGGTTACCTTGTCCCTTTTGTTACAAACAAGAGGGTTTGTGACTCCCTGAACTAGTGCATGATATGGAATTTGTTTGCACGAGTCCTTGCCAATATGAATATGAGTGAAATATGTTGGCGGAGTCCCCTCAAGAACTCTCTAATACTTATTCTTTGCGATCCACATTAACTTGATAGGAATCCTTGGAATCATAGTTGAACTTGACGAAGTAGAGCTTGACATAGTCTTGGGAACCCACTTGACCATGGCCTTAGGTGCTTCTTCAAATGAGTCAATCTCTTCTGGAAGCTTGTCCTTGCCTTTTATCTTGTGGTCTTCTGGTGGAAGATAATCTGGAGCTTGTGTTCCCTCAAAAGAAGTGGGGCTCATACTTCTCTTGTTGAGTAACAAACTTCATCTTGGGGTATTGATCTTGTTCCCATTCAACTCCAGTGGCATTGAAATTTCGTTCAAAACCAACACCTTGATTCTTCTAGTTCCTTCTTTGCTTGCGTAGAATTTCCTCTAATTGCTTACACCCGGCAAGGCTCTTGTAAACATCTTTCTTTATAATTCCCTTCAATAAGCTAGTTTCTTTCTCAAGTGTAACTTGTCTAAGAGGATCATTAGTGGAATCAAGAGAACTACTAGAAGCCACTATATTGGATTTAGCAAGGTTATTGTTACTACTAGAAGAAGAATCTTTCTTACTCTTGTTGCTAGATTTTACTTGTGGCATATAAGTAGACAGGAGGAGACGTTTGGCAATGTAAGAAGAACTCTTCTTTCGAAGATCATCATTGATATCTTTTAGAAACCCATGCTCTTGCTCTAAATTTAGCTTCTCTAAGCGTAGCTTCTCATGAGTTCTTAGGATCTCTCTATGATCCTCTGGAGTTGTTTCATGATCTAACTTAAGAGTTTTTAGTTCTTTAATTAGACGCTCAATCCCATTCTTATCTTTGTCATTTGTTTCATCTTGATTAGCATGATTACTAGCAAGTTCATCATAGTCTTCATCACTAATTTTGTCAACAAGTAAATCATCATCACCTAGTAACACTACTGGAATCATCTTCTTTGTCGTCTGCCATGGCAGACGGCAAAGGCATGGACGGCGGATGGCAAAGGCCTTTGCCGTCCGCCAGCGGACAGCAAAATGTCCGGCCGAACGAGTGCCAGCAAAGGCCTTCTTTGCCGTCTGCTTCATAGAAGCAGACGGTAAAGGATTGTGCCATCTGCCATTGTAGCCAAGCAGACGACAAAGGTTTTGGACGGCAGTGGGGTGGGCTGAGAGTCGTTAGGGGTTAACGGCGTGTTCTTTGCCGTCTGCCAGTGGACGGCAAAGAGCTCAGCTGCGTGTCGTGCCGGGGTGTTGGGGTGTGGTGTCACGGTGTTGGGGTCGATCGGGGTGTAGGGGTCGGGGTCGGGGTGGTGTGAGGGTGTCGCGGTGTGGTGTTAGGGTGTCGGGGGTCGTTGGTCGGGGTCGGGGTCGAAGTGTGGTGTCAGCGTGTCGGGGACAGTTGGCGTAGCGGCGGGGGCAGTCGACGGAGCAGCAGCCGGTGCAGTTGTGTCCACATCATCATCAAGCAGCTCAAGTCGAGCGCCTCGTCCAGTTCCTGCACCATGGTTAGGCAACAACAAAGGAGAATAGGCAGCATCCACAAATTGATCAGGCAAAACTGGAAAAGAGTGCAACTCAGTGACGGTAGTATCGGTGCGTGATGTGAGTGTGGAAAACGGGAGACAGTCTCATCAAACACAACACCGCGAGAAATGTAAACATGATTCATCGAAATGTGAAGACACTTATTACCTTTGTGGAGAGGACTGTATCCAGGAAACACACATTGTTTGGATCGATACTCAAGTTTATGCTGATTATACGGACGAAGATGTGGCCAACACGCACAACCAAACACTTTGAGGAGGGAGCAATCCGGAGTTCCATTGAGCAACACTTCCAGCAGAGACTTCATGTGAAGAAGTCGCGTGGGAATCCTATTTATTAAAAAACAGGCAGTAACAAAAGCATCTCTCCAAAACTGAAACGGGACAGAGGCATGCGCAAGTGTTAGACCAGTTTCAACTATGTGACGGTGCTTGCGCTCAGCAGCACCGTTCTGCTGATGTGTATAAGGACAAGACACATGGTGTGAGATGCCAAGCTTCTGAAATAATGTGTTAAGATTAGATACTCACCACCCCAGTCTGACTGGACATGGATGATTTTTTGCTTAAGCAGTCGCTCAACATGTGCTTGAAATTGCATAAAGACATGAAACACAGCAGATTTGCGCTTAATAAGATAAATCCAAGTAAAGTGACTGAAAACATCGATGAAACTGACATAATAGTTGTGACCACTGACAGAAGTTTGGGCATATCCCCATACATCGGAAAACACAAGTTCAAGAGGAGCCGTGACAACATGACTCGATACGGAAAAAGGCAACTGATGACTTTTGTCATGTTGATAGGCATCACACACTAGAAACTCCTTATTACTCGACTCAACAGGAAGACGATGACGATGAAGCACATGGTGCACAATGGGAGTGGCAGGGTGGCCAAGGCGAGAATGCCACTGCGACGATGACACTCGAACACCACTGAAAACTTGAGAGACTCGTGGCACATCAAGCACGTATAAGCCATCACGAGATCGACCACTAAGAAGAACGTCCCTCGTGTCCCGGTCCTTAACAAAAAAAATGAAAAGGGTGAAACTCAACAAACACATTGTTGTCACAAGTTAATTTAGGAACCGGGAGTAAACTACGCGTGACTGAGGGAACAGGAAGGACATCAAGCAGACTCAAGGTTTTACTGGTACGAGAAAGAAGAGATGCCTGACCAACATGTGAGATGGGAATACCTGATCCATTTGCAGTGCGAACTTGATCATGACCGGTGTAGGGCTGGCGAGTGGCCAGCTTGTCAAGTTGGCTCATCAAATGGTCCGTGGCGCCCGTGTCCATGTACTAGGCAGGATCCACAGAGTATGATGGAGTGAAGCCGGGATCCTGTGTAGCGAGAGCAGCTTGCTTCTGATTGCCCTTCCCATTGTTCCCAATGCCAAGAAAATCTCATTTAAAGTGACGATGGCAGCGAGACGCCAAGTGCCCCTCAATACCGCAGAGTTGACACTCAACCCCACCGCCACATGCCTCGCAGTGGAGCCGCTTGCGGCTAGACGTCGGTGGAGGTGGAGCGGGCGGACGGGGCTGGCTGCCCGAGGACGGCGGCGCCTTCTGCTTGGCACCGTGAGCACCTCTGTGAAGAGCAGCGTTCGCAGACGGACCCTCCGAGTAGACGCCAACGGAGCAACGAGCAGCGAGTCGCTGTTCGGTGTTGAGGAGGTGTGCATAGAGATCGCGAGGCGGCATCGGCGTGTCATGTCTGTTGATGTTTTCAAAAAGGGAATCATAGTCCTCATCAAGCCCATAGAGGATGAATGAAGTGAACTCCTCATCACGGAGAGGCTTCCCAATGGATGACAGTGTATCAGCCAGGGTCTTGACCTTGTTGAAGAAGGCCGTGACGGAGAGATCATTTTTCTTGACCTCGCCCAGCTGATTACGGATGGCAGAAGACCGAGCCAGCGACTGTGAGGAGAAGCTGGAGTCGAGCGTGGCCCATGCATCCCTCGACGTCGCGGCAAAGACCACCATGCCGGCCACGGAGGGAGTGAGCGAGGACTAAATAGCACCCACAATAGCCTGATCCTGAGCGATCCACCGACGATGAGCAGGGTTGGACACCATGACAGAACCACCAGCAGCTGAGGGCACATGAACCATGGCTGGCGGACATGGTAGCGTACCATCGACATACCCCTCAAGGTAGTGACTACGCATCAGCGGCAACACCTGGGCGCGCCACAGGAGGTAGTTATCAGCAGAGAGCTTCACCGTCACCAGATGAGCAAAGTGGAACGGTCCTGGTTCGGACACTGATGCGGGAAACTGCGAGTCATACGTCGGAGGGGCACTGTATGGAACCAGCGCATCGGCCGACGGAGGCAGCACACAGGAGTGTTGGTGATGACCGTAGGGCTGCACCGAGGGCATGCCGTAGGACTGCAGAGGTGGCGCGGTGTGCGACCCAGGAGCTGCGTAGGGCGCGCCATACAGTGCCTCACTGGGTACCACGGGCGACAGCGCATACGGCGTCGAGGACTGAGCGATGTACGGCGCGGGGTATACCCCGCCGTAGGGCTGCTGGACAGGGGCACCGTAGAGGCCCGGAGCGCCATATGGGTGCTGAACGGGAGCGCCGTAGGGGCCGGTAGCCGGCGGCGCATCGCGGGATTGGCCCGGGGCAGCGCCTTAGGGACCAGCAGTCGGTGGTGCATCACGGGATTGGCTCGGGGCAGCGGCGTAGTGCACCGGGGCAACGATCGGGGCGCCGTAGGAGGGCGCGGGAGACTGAGCCAATGCAGATGGATCGAGTGCTGGATATCGGGGCGGCGCCGTCGCGCGCGAGTCCGAGGCCGCTTGTCAAGCCCAGGCGAGCTGTGTGGACGCCATGAAGGGCGAGTCCGTTGCCAGGGTCAAGGGAGGCGGGACGGCGGAGGAGGCCGACGCGGTGGTGGCGGTGGCAACAGAGGAGGCGGAAGCGCGGCGCGAATCAAACGCGTCGTCTGATACCATGTTAGACAGATTAGGGTCTGGAACAATGCTCGATACCCTTGGTGGGTACGGCTGTCATATATTTATAAGAGGGAACCGTACAAATAAAGGTTATGTTACAACACGTATATCTAATATATACTTAGTCTAACAATATACAACCATGGCTCAAGTCAATCTACTCATGCATGCACCTATAGAACTATGGCTCAAGTCAATCTGCTCATGCACGCACGTACGGCTATGGCTCAAATCAGCGGCGTACTCCATGGTACAGCTTCTTCAATTACTTTTCTCCTTGAATCCATCCTAAGCACTTTTTCATATTCTACAAAAAACGTTCCTAATTAGAAGACAGCAGATTGTAAGGAGATAGTATAGTCTTAGCAGTTGATAAAACCATCTCTGATTTTTTTTCTCATGCGAGACATTATTGACAAACAAAATCATTGATCTTCTCTTTCATATACAACTAATTTTGGGGAGTATTAACATAATTAAGTTGCATCAGTAGCACCATGGCAACGAGTTCCATACAAGTTAAAATAAGAATTTTGTTTATTTGAATTTCAAAATCTCATTATATGTATCATACAGGTAGTGTGCAAAAGTTTGTCTCATTATGTTAAAACTTAATCAATCTATACAACAAGTTGAGCAGTTTATATGATTTTTATGGTTCCTAATTCATATATCAGACATGATATGCATTGTTTTTGAGGTGACCAAGTTAATTTATTCATCATATGAACAAAAAGCATTTTTTTTTCTGATGCCAAGTTGTATGACATGATGTGAATTTCCTTTTCTTAGCTTCTGCCTAAAGATGTAGATATATGTGTGCCTTCAAAAGACTAAGCATTGCCAATATTTGAGCGGTAAGTGAACTTTTGGTGTTTTATTGCAATCTGCCATGGGTACTATACATTTTCTAAAGGAAATTTGTGGAAGAGAGTCGGAATAATATATTTATTGGATTTTAATTTGTTCTTCCTGAAGCTAATGTGGAGTGTTTATCATATTTCCGTAGCAAAGAAGCCTTGAGTCTATACATGACTAATCTAGGAATCTGTATGTGTAAGGTTTTACCTATAGACATATGTGATCGTTGAAAATAATCATTCAAGCATCGTGCCAGCTAAGCATCCTAGGTATATGTTTCTTCATTATCATTACAACAGTATGGTTTGGCCTAATGTAGTTGAGTCAAATTCTTTCCTCACAAATTTAGAAAATTATGCTCCGTCTAATAGCTACAAATTGGGCTCCTTGGTAAGAACTACCCAATAAGGATCAACTCAGACCTTCTAAGCCAACTTTACCTTTGTTTCTCCATTAGTGAGATGGTAAGATTAAATATGTCACAATACTAACTATAATCTCACCTGGCACGATTCATGTTCGCAAGGATTGCTTAGACGACCCACCTTATATTAATTGCAATTATGTTCTTCATTGTCTGACATTTATAAAAATGATCCACTTGACATATCTTTTTTAGATGAATATTCTCTACTTTCGATGAAAAATAATCTAGTTATTTGTCTAATGTAAATCCATGCACTATGCAGGCAATTACTTTTGCTATTCTTTGTCATTAACAAAGAAATATCCACTCTTTCTTTTGGGAATAAGGTGTCCTATAAAAACACAGCAAAATTGTAGCAACATGTCTATGTGTCATTAGAGATGATATGTAGGTTCTGCATGATCTGGTGCGAAAGCCTCAATAGCAATAAAATATTTATTAAAACAAAGATGTATATGATACGTCCAGGTTAGTAATTTCTTCAGAGATTGGTGTCATTTTAGTTCGCAGTTGGGGAAGTGTTGGCTACTTGGAGGCTTTACACGTACTGGAGGATTCATATCTGCGTAAATAATGAGGCTGTTAGATAATTTATGCAAAACATGCTTCAACCATGTAATGCATTTTTCGGATGAGTATGATTTAAATTTGTCCAATGGTTCGTTCATGTAGTAAATTTTTATGCAATATTTTTATTTGTAATTCCTCTTTTGTATATGTAATGAAAACTTGACCTAGAATCCAGATTAAAACGTGTAGGTACATAAGTAGAAAATACTTTGATTTATCCTTTGTTTTTGTCAGAAACTCACAAATGTCTTTACTGTTACAGGATGTGTAATTGCAGGCACCTTCTGTGGTCTCACGTCAATCCCCACGATAAAGAAAAAGCAATTCGTCATATAGACCTCAAAAACATTTTGAGCCCCTGAATGAAGTGAAACAGTTCCAATCATTGAAGTCAAGTCAAGAGGTGATGGTGAGTACATGACAAACTCCTCCTATACTCCTCTAGACGCCTGCTACGTATGATGTCCGAGATGCGAAGTAATCATCATGCAAGTTTTGTTCATGCACCTGCCACACCAGTTTTTTTTTCCTGCATGCACTATAGTTTTGGATGGTACAGACTCTTCTATTTTGCATGATACATGAGCGATAAATTCAATGCATGCTCTATTAACTCATGAATTATAAGGCAATAGAACATCCGAAAAATAGTACAATAAACCACTTATGTGTGGATACAATGTGACATGATAGAATGTGCTGCATGGATCCACTGTTTTATAAAGATATTTTAATCAGACAATACCAAATGTCCTTTGATGTTCCCTTTAAAGCACTTCTACATATGTATGTTGCAAAAAAGCAAAATTAATACATAAAAAGAATGATCAATGTATCTGCATATTTTAATATAAAATTAACTCAATAAATCTATATCATGTTGTCGCGCCAAAAATGTCAACATATGCTACAACAACACATCATTTTCGGAGGTTCTATCACATTATAATTCATGAGTTAATAGAGCATGCACTAATTTTTTTTCATTTGCATCTATTTTATTCGTGAATGCACTGACCGTCTGACCTTAATAAAGTTGCATCCTCATATTTTAAAACCCTTCATAAACCTAAGGATGTGCTATGCAACAAAACAATATGCTTACCCTATGACACAATTGACAATTAGATGTAATGCATATATGTACCTTCTCCCATCTCTGTCTAATAAAGGAAACCATTTTACATGAATATTTGATTATGAAAAGTTCAACAATATGCCTACTATTTCTGCAAACAGCTAATTCATGCAAAATTTCTGATGCAATAGAATTTAGAAGTGCTAGCCCGTGCAGGTGCACGGGTTGATGACTAGTGCTATTAATGTGAATTGTGTTAATTATATGCAAAACACCAAGCTTGTGGATGCTGATTTTGCTATGACCACTACTTATGTAATGATCATGATTGGGGTGATGCATCTTATGATCTTGAAAATTTGTTTAAGCCTCATGATGAATATGATATTGATAATAAAGTTTGCAACAATATTGAAAGTCGGTTTGAAAGAGTGTCAACTTGAGGTAATGATGATCCCACTACTTTGGAGATTGATCAATCTTATGAACTTTTTGATAAAAGTGAGCTTGTAGAAGTAATGACTTTATTATATGCCAATCATACTATTTTGGAAGAGTGTCAACTATGCATGCATGTGGAACAACTAGAGAATATGTTTTGCGATAGCTATATTGTTGACTTTGAATAATATCTCATATGAAATTATTATGAGAGAGGAAAATATGGTTGAAGGAATCTTCATGTTACTAAATTACCTCTCTTCATGTTGAGATTGCTATCGTTTCCTTTTTCTTCATTATATATACTAGATATTGCTTATCTTGATGATTTGTTTGGTTATAAAATGCCTATCATAGGAAGTATGTTAGACTTAAATATGATTTTCACATGCTATATGATGCTCTTTGTTCTTCAATTCTTGTCTTCCATGTGAGCATTATAAAAATTATCGATGCCTAGCTAAAAGGCCCTAAGGAAAAATACTTGTTGAGAGACAAACCAATATTTTTATGAGTATATACCATTATGCCTCTGTATGATGGAGTTCTTGTGTTTAATTTAGTGTTTGTGCCAAGTAAGACCTTTGGGATGATTTGGTAGATAGTTGATTTGGTTTCGCTGGAAAACAAAAACTTCCAAGACCGGCAAGTGAATTCTCTGTGATTGCTGGAACATAATAAAATTCTGAATGCTTTACATGTAATTGATACACAAATTACACACTCTGTCCTAAGTTCTCAGCATTGTTTGAGTTACAGAGGTATGGCAATAATTGACATCTTACAAACTGTTGTGCTTTGATAGATTCTATTTTCTTTGTGTTGTTCGCTTGGTTTGATGAATCTATGGGTTGTATCGGGGGGTATGAACCATGGTGAAGTTAGAATACAGTAGATATAATGGAAATATAAATTGGAATGATTTTACAACAGTAACTAAAGTAAATTTTGGATTTGTTTTACTAACAGATCTGACGAGTTTTCTGTTGAGTTTTGTGTTCTGAAGTTGTCAAGTTTTGAGTGAAGTTTCGATGGGGTAAAGAATAAGGAGTGGCAAGAGCCTAAGCTTGGGGATGCCCAGGGCATGCCAAGGTAATATTGTAGCATAACCAAGCGTCTAACTTGGGGATGCCCCGGAGGGCATCCCCTCTAATTTCTACAATCCATCTGTAAATTACTTGAGGCTATATTTTCATTAACTGTATGATATGTGTTTTGCTTGGAGCATCGTATATTATATGAGTATTTGCTTTTTAGTTTGCCACAATCATCCTTGTTGGACACAACTTTTGAGAGGGACACACATTAATCATGAATTTATTAGAATACTCTATGCACTAGTGCAGAACCGGACAATAGCACCAGTTCGTAAGGCCCTCTAGTGTCGGTTCCGTAACCGGCACTAAAGTGTGGTCACTAAAGGCCCCCCCCCCTTTAGTACCGGTTCTGCACGAACCGGTGCTAAAGGGCAACCACGTGGCATGAGCCGGGTCCGGGGGCCTGGAGCCCTTTAGTACCGGTTGGTAAGACCAACCGGTACTATAAGGTTTGGGTTTTTTTAGTTTTATGATTTCTTTTTCATTTAATTTTGTGTTTCCATTTTAATTCTTTTTCGTTTGCTGGTATTTTATGATACTACACATTGTAAACGTTATATATATATATATATATATATATATATATATATAAATAAATAGAATTTCTAGTAGAACCAATTATCGAGTTCAACATGATTGTCATGATATTATAAGCGTTCATATATAACACCACAAAAGCAAATCACTTAAGTTCAGAACGAAGAACACGGACATGAAAGGACAAGTACTAATTAAGAGCAGCATGAAGAACTAGCTAAATCACTCCTGCTAGCTACTCTCTCTCTGGTAAAATAGCATAGAACATGTATAGCTCTCCTAATTGATCATACTGGAGCATGCCGATGAACCTGTCTCCTAATCGTGGGCTGCGCTTCTCATTGCTGCCCCCTAGTACTTCTCTGCGGTCATTCACAATTTTCCTTCAATCTTTCACTATTAAGCATTCATCGCTTCTAGAAATCCTGAATGCATTCATGTGTAATGCAGGATATCTTGGCCTTAAGCTAACAATTGACATCTGACCTTTAGTCTCGATCCCCTGAGGCACAACTGTCATCGGGAGTCCCTGTTGAAGAACATCGTATAGTACTTAATTAATATACTTAGCAATGAAAGTTTAGCAAAAAAAAATATGTATGCAAAATATGCACTGATCAGGACAAATAGTGAATATCTTACCATCATTCCTAAATAGATGTGACCGTAGTTCAATACCATCACTATTGGTCGCACATTTTGAGTACTAACATTTCCAAGTGCAGGAAATTTTTTTGTCTTGACAGTATGAAGATCCTCAAGCCATGAAACATAATGACTTATCTCCTCGCAGTTTAGTTCAGCTCCGGGACAGTAGAAGGTCCTGTCTACCAAGCGCCAGACATGTTTGGTTGAATGGAGATAAGCTGTCAATAGAAATTAGTTGTCAGTTATTTTTGAAATAAGCAATATCAAAGACAAAAATATATTTGAGAAAAACTCACATAATGGTAGAACTGGAGGCGTCTGCACATCGACCCATATGTCTCTATTACCTTCAATATCATCTTCCGGACAAATATCAAAGGTGATAACCATACCAGGCTCAAATGCATAAGCCTTGCATAGTGTTTGCCAAGTTTTGCATTCAAAATAGGTGTACGTGTGTGCATTGTATACTTTGACGTTGAAAGTATAACCATCATGCTTAGTTTTCAGGTAAGCTCTCTCTACCTCTATAGTTTCCATATCTTTGAAACCTATCTTATTCAAGACAAAAATTCTTGCATGGCATGGGATGCGCTAGTAGAATAGTGAAAATTAAAAATTATAAGTCAGGCAAATGAAGCATATATAAGTCATGCTTAATTACGAAAACAGACTTGTCGTTGTGACTTGCTGTATCGAATTCGAAAGTATCGTCCAGCTTGATGCCGAATCGCCTACCATCAACAAGGAAATTTCTGTCGCACTGGCCGCGCTCGTCTTCACAGTATGTGCACATACCGAAATTTTTTCCGTCGTCAGACGACATTTCCTATGTTCATATTAGGCGAAACATTAAACACTTACTAATTCAATTAATTCAACTACTTCTATTAATTCAACTAAGCATTTACTAAAAAAACTAGTTATATTAATTCAATTAGTTCAACTAAGCATTTACTAAAAATAAACTAGTTATATTAATTCAATTAGTTCAACTAAGCATTTACTAAAAATAAACTAGTTCTATATATTAATTCAACTAGTTCAACTAAGCATTTACTAAAAATAAACTAGTTCTATATATTAATTCAACAAGTTCAACTAAGCGTTTACTAAAAATAAACTAGTTCTAATCCTCCATCTCTTTCTCAGACTTATCCCACTTAGGTGAAACATTAAACACTTATTACTATCTAACATTAATTAATATCTAGCCAATTCAAATATATATCTAACTATATTCATCTCTAACAATTGACATTACTATATATTTAACTTTTCTATCTAATTCATCTAACATTCGACATTAATCTAACATTTATATAAACTCAAAATATATAAAAACATTAAATAAACAGAAAAACTCATTAACAAATAATATTTTAATTAGATAATCAAATCTCAGATATGAACATTTTCTTACTAAAAATAAACTATTTATATTAATTATTCAACTAGTTCAAATCTCATATACCTCAATAAACTAGTTCGACAATTTTCTTACTAAAAATAAACTAGTTATATTAATTATTCAACTAGTTCAAATCTCACATACCTAGCTAATTAATATCTAATTAAATTTTCTAAAAAACAGAAAACAGAAAACAGAAAACAAGTAGAAAATGTGTGTGTGTGTGTGTGTGTAGTGTGTGTAGTGTGTGTATGTGTGTATGTGTGTGTACGTTGCCCCGTACGCCGCCGCCCCGTACGTACGAGCGGGGGCGCCAGCGTACGGGGCGGGGGCGGCGGCGTACCGGGCGGGGGCGGCGCCGGCGCGCGGGTGCGAGAACGTACGGGACCGCGGCGACGACGATGGACGGCGGCGGCGTTCGGGGCGGCAGCGCGAGACGACGACGATGACGGGCGGCGGCGGGGACAGCGACGACGACGACGGGCGACGGGCGGCGACGACGGGATCGAGCGGCGCACGGCGATGTCGCGAGAGGTTGGAGACGAATTGGGGAGATGTAACTGAAATTTTCGTAAGTGCTATATATATAAGATTGGCCTTTAGTACCGGTTGGAGCCACCAACCGGTACTAAAGGCCAACTTTGGCCAGGCCAAGAGGCGGGAAGAGCAGGCCTTTAGTACCGGTTGGTGGCTCCAACCGGTACTAAAGGGTGATCTTTAGTACCGGTTGGAGCCACCAACCGGTACTAAAGGCCTCGCGCTGCCACCCGAAAGTTTACTCCCACCTCGCCGGGCGAAGGGCAGCCGCACTGGTTTATAAACCCAGCCGCGGCTACCTCTTTGAACTCCTCTATATAGCAGGCTTGTGGGCCTAAATTCTGTGCGTTGCCCTGTGAGTCTGCTGGGCCTTTAAGGCCTGTAATTGCACGCCCGTGGCCTAGCAGGCCCACAGGGCAGCGCCCCAATTTTTTTTATAGTTTTTTCTTTTCTGCGTTATTTTCTTCTATTTATTTCTGCGTAGTTTTTTGTATAGTTTTTTCTTTTCTGTTATATTTATTTTCTTCTATTTATTTCTGAGTAGTTTTTCATCTAGTTTGCCAAATTTCAACATTTTCAGATTCATTTTGTAGTGATTTTCAATTTCGCGGTCATTTTATATAGTTTTTTCTTTTCAGCTATAGTTTTTTTTTCTGCTATTTTTTCTTTTCTGCAAAACTAGATGGTCAAAGTCTCAAGTTATAACCAAAGTTTAAAAAAAAGAAATGCCGACGTGCAATTAGTTTTTGCCATAACAGAAGAAGTCCGGAGTTGTAATAAGTTATTAAAAATAAAAAAGAGGTGCAATGTTCGTTAATTTGCTTCAAGCCTTTCGGAATAGTGTAAACTGCACTGCGCATAGCTCCATGCAGTCTACCATATTCCTGAAGGCTTGAAGCTAAGCAACATGAGCATTGAGCCTCTTCTTCATCGTCTCTGCACTCAAGGCTTATAAACCGCTCCTAGTCCCTCTCTCTTCGCGAGGTGGGACTAAAAAACAGCTTACTATGAAACTGTAGTACTGGTTCATCCATGAACCGGTACTAAAGGTGCTCGTGGGGCCCCAGCCTTACCTGACACAACCTCATTAGTACCAGTTCGTGGCACGAACCGGTGCTAAAGGTTCGCCACGAACCGGTACTAAACAGCTCCTCCCGCCTAGCAGTTGGTGCATACTGAACGCAAAAAATATAAGAGCATTTAGATCATGATCTTATATTTCTTTACAGTCTAAATTGTCAATATGATCTTATAACATCAAAAATACTTTAATCATCAATGATCTTTGTGTGTACAATCTGAATTGTCAATATGAGTCATCAACGATTTATAAACCGATGAAGACTCATATTGCGGCCACAAATTCTACACATAGAGTTCAATGAAGACCAAGTGCTTGTGATAGTTTGAGAAATAACATATTTAAGGTGGTAAAAGGCTTGTTAGGGGAGTGAGGTGGGACTAAAAATAGCTTGCCATAACCTCATTAGTACCGGTTCGTGGTACGAACCGGCACTAAATGGTGATGGTGGGGCCATAGCCTGACCGCAGGCTGACACAGCCTCTTTAGTACCGGTTCGTGGCATGAACCGGTACTAAAGGTTCGCCACGAACCGGTGCTATTGATCACCGCCACGAACCGGCACTAATGTACACATTAGTGCCGGCTGAAATTCAAACCGGCACTATTGTGCTTCACATTTGGCCCTTTTTCTACTAGTGATGTGCTTCACTTATATTTTTTGAGCTAGGTAGTTGCTCTAGTGCTTCACTTATATTTTTTAGAGCATGGTGGTGGTTCCATTTTAAAGAAAATTATGAACTCTCATGCTTATATTATTTTGAGAGTCTTATAAATAGTATGGGAATTTGCTGGGGTTATGAATTTAGTCCTAATATGATGGGTCTTCAAGAAGGATATAATAAAAACTTTCATGAAGATCATTGAATATATGAGAAGTTTGATTCCTTGCATTTGTTTTTAGCTATAAAGATGGTGATACTAGAGTCATGCTCGTTGTAAATTGTGGAATATTAAAGATATTTGCGTTAAGGATTATGATTCCCGTAGCATGAACATATGGTCTTCCTGTTATGTGATGTTGGAGCATAGTTTATCCCTGATTATCTTCCTTTTCGTGAAAGTCGGGGGAGCGTGATGGTTAACTCCTACCAACCTCTCCCCTAGGAGCTTGCGTAGTAGTACTTTGCTTCAAGTTCTAATAAACTTTTGCAATAAGTATATGAGTTCTTTATGACTAATGTTGAGTTCATGGATTATACGCACTCTCACCCTTCCACTTTTGCTAGCCACTCTAGTACCGCGCAAATTTCTCTAGTACATTAAACCTTCCCTATACCTTTCCTGAAAATAGCTACCACACCTACATATTATGGCATTTCCATAGCCATTCCGAGATATATTGCCATACAACTTCCATTGTTCCGGTATTTTGAGTTGTTCCATTGAGTTGTAATTCTTGAGTTGTAAGTCAATAAAAGTGTGATGATCATCATTATTAGAGCATTGTCCCATGTGAGGAATATAAAAAATAAGAGGCCAAAGAACCCAAGAAAAGAAAAGGTCAAAGTTCCCAAAATAAAAAAATGAGAGAAAAAGAGAGAAGGGACAATGCTACTATCTTTTTCCACACTTATGCTTCAAAGTAGCACCATTTTCTTCATGATAGAGGGTGCCACCGGGGGGCCATGAGGTACCTAGGAGTGAACATCACCTGGGCGCACGCAGGTGCCTCGTGGGGCCCCTGTGGGTCTTCTAGTACTCCCTCGAAGGCTCTTGGTTCCCTTTTCTTGCAGAAAAAATCGTCAAAAAGTTTCGCTACATTTGGACTTCATTTGATATGGATTTTCTGGAAAACCAAAAACAAGCAGAAAAGAACAACTGGCACTGGGCACATAGAATATTCTAACAATCATGATGAATGCGTGTCTTTCTAAAAAGATGTGTCCAACAAACAATGATTGTGGCAAACTAACAAGCAAACAAAATAAAATTGTGGAACAAGATGCTCCAAATAAAACTCATATCATGTGATAAAAACAATTATAGCTCCAAGTAACATACCAATGAATTATGGATGAAAGAGGGGATGCCATCCAGGGCATCCCCAAACTTAAAATCTTGGGTCTTCCTTGAATATTAGCTTGGGGTGCCTTGGGCATCCCCAAGCTTCGGGTCTTGTCGCTTCCTATTCCTTGATCCATCGTGACCTCACCCAAAACTTAAAAACTTTAGCACACAAAACTAAACAAAACCTCTTGAGATCCATTAGTATAATTAATAAATCATAAACTTTAGGTACTGCTGTGAACTCATTCATAATTATTCATGCATTATACCTATTGTATTCTCCATGACTTATACCCCTCGATATAATCCATAGCATCAATAAAATAAGCACAATAAGCAATAAAATAATAGAATTTGTCTAAAGCAGAACAATCTTTAATGATCTAAATTAAAATCATACTTCTATTACTATAAATAATCTTAAAAATTAGGACAACATAAACAATTACTATCTTAAAACTGTGTAAAATACTTTGATTTATCACGTTCCTGTAAAAAATGAATATTCTTGCATTGGGTGCAAAAGTTTCTACTTTTGCACAGAATCAATTCAACTATCATCCAAATCATCCCAAAATCTTTACTTGGCACAAACACTAATTAAAGGATAAAGCACAATAATTATAGTAGTAACAATCATGTCATCACAACAAAATAGAAATAAAAAGCAAAAATATGAGATAACTATTGGGTTGCCTTCCAACAAGCGTTACTGTTTGATGTCCCTAGCTAGGCATAATGCATAGTTTCAAGTATTGTCATCTTTCATATTCTTTTTGATCAAGTCATCAAAAACATTCCACAAAATTCTCCTATTCTCAAGCTCAATTTTTCTGGTGGTGAGCTCAGATAATTAAAAGGACTTTGTTTAGTAATAACAATCATAACTTCAAAATTCGAGTCATCACCATGAAGGTCCTCCTACAGGACAGATATTTCATTATCAATTGGATCTCTGCAGTGTTTTCATACCATTCTTCATTTAACCCCTCATTAATTCCTTTGGTGATCCATCCAAATTTATCATAGGTGTTGTTATACAAGACATTGACTAATTTTGTATGCGGTACTTTTCTACTAATACTTTCACCAAAAGCATGATAATCATTACATTACAACCTACGCATAGTGTCTTTATCATGAAGGAGTTCTTTTACTGGAGGATGCTCAAAATATATTTTACAGAAGGCAAAAATGACCCTATCTTCTTAGATTATATAATCAAATTCATGCATAAGGATGATAGTAGCAATCTTTTAACCTTTGGATCATGGATGTTGGGGAGTTCAAAGAACATCTCTTGTAAGACACGATGAATATGCAGAAATTTCCTTTATAGTTTAACCACAATCATAGCAATAGCATCCACACAGCATTTTTTATCAAAATAGACTCCTTTATTAATGGTATGACCCTCGTGAAAGTAAATAATTCTTGAATAGCATTCTTTCCAATGATATTTCCACTCTCTATGTGACAATTTTTAGTTTTCAAGATTGTGGGAGTTTTATTATGGTGAATTTCCTCATCAAGAGGATCATCATTAAGATCAAACAACTTAGATTTCTCCTCATGAGACTCTCTAGCACTATCTTCGCTAGCGCTTTCAACAATAATTCTCTCAAACTCAAACAAGATAGCAACTTTCAAGCAAGCAAACAAAATAGAACATTTTTTGTGTTTTTGATTTTTTGATGAGACTAATAAAAGAATATAAAGGAAAATAAAAAGTGGAACAAGTAAATGATAATGTGTATGAAGGAACATGCAGTTGTTTGATGGTACCTCCTCGGCATGGCACCAGTAATTCTTTCTGCTACTTGTGAGCTACGTTGGGATTTTCCCCGAAGAGGAATGGTGAAGCAATATAGTACACTACAAAAAAAATACACTTCCATGATGATACATGTTTGTCACAGTAGGTCGCGTTTTTTGTCATGCATGTACATCCATGACGGTTTTATGACAGAATCAAGATAGTCATACATGTGCTGTCGTAGAAGTGTTCCATGACATTACCAAAATTATCATCATGGAAGTGTCCACTTCCATGACGATAAATCGCACGTCACAGAAGTGCTTTCGTCAAGGGTGATCGACACGTGGCATCCATCATAATGGAACACCGTTAAGCTATCGGGTCAGGTTTTGGATCCCATAACCCGTTAACACCCCTACCAATGGGGATTTTCCACGTGTAAAATCATCATTTGCTGGAGGAAACACGTGTCGGCTCATCGTTGGGACAGATGTCATCCACTCATTGGATAGAAGGCGCCTATGATACGTCGACACGTGGCACGACCCAACAGTGGCCCATTCCTGTGAAAAGGCCGGCCCGTTTGACTTGGTCAAAAGGTGGCTGGCCGGCCCATGGAAAGCCTGTTAACGGCATGTTCGCATATAGCCCATTTACAGCCCGCTAACCCAAGGCCCGTTATGCCCTATCCGAATTAGGCCTAGTAGCATCATCTGGGCCATCCAATATTGATTCCAGCCCGTTTTCACTTCTAGCCCATGTATGGCCCATGACATCTTTCGGCCCATATGAGGCCCTTTGCAACTCTTGGCCCATTAACGGCCCGTGGTGAAACTGACCCGTAATGAACAGTGTATCACTTTACACCCATTAACGGCCCGTGGTGAAACTGGCCCGTAATGAACAGTGTATCACTTTATACCCATTAATGGCCGTTATTCCTTTGGGCCGTTTCCAGCCCAAGTTATCTTTCGGCCTTCTGAGGGCCCATTTATTCTTGGGCTCATTTGCAGCATTCGGTTACTTACGGCCCGTTACTGTCATTTTCTGCTTGTGGGCCAAATTTAGCCCATAGTTACAGTCGGCCCATTTGTGGACCGTTAATCTGTTGGGCCATTTTCATAGCATCACCAAATACGGCCTATTAACGACCCGTTATGGTCAGCCCATAAAATGTACGACTTCCATTAAAGGCTCATCTATGGCCCATTAAAGGCCCGTACAAGACCCATAAATGAGTCGGCCCTTACAAGGCCCGTGGATCCTACGAGATGTAGAAGGCCCATGGATCCTACGAGACGTAGAAGGCCCATGGATCCTACGGCATATAGAAGGCCCATGGATCCTACGGCCCATTGAAGGCCCATGGATCCGACGCCCCATTGAAGGCACATGGATCTGATGGCCCGTACATGGCCCATGGATCGTACGGCCCGTGAAGGGCCATGGTCGGGCGAGTTGGCCCTCGTTTGAATGATATAGCATATTCAAAGAATTATCCTACTCAATACTATCACCTCTAAAAAACATACACTATACAACAAAGAGACCAAGGAATAGAAAGGTAGAATAATCCTACACTATACGATAAAGAAATTACAGCCGATTATACCCATTGGGCATTATGGTTTGGCACAGGAGATACTAAAGCATACACAAATAGAAAATTACATACACTGGGCAAATACAGCTCATACATCATGGACGCGCATCAACTTAACTCCATTTGAACTATAATCTCTTCAGAAAATAGGATTGGCCAGATTCAGATAGCACAAATTTCAGTCTGCAAAATCTCTAGTTCCTTCATGGTTACCTCAGTGTCTTGTTTCATTTTTTTGACTCCTGCATCTAATACGTGCATGTCCAGACTCAACTTGTTGATTATACGTTGACAATCATGTACATGTTGTCTTGCCACCTCTAGTTGATGCTCGAGGTCATCAGCACATTCCAATTCCAATCCATAATCATTCGGTAACAGCCATGCCGCACTGCTCGCAGATCTTTGTGTTGATATCACTTCATCCTGAAAATGTTTCTGTAAGTACACATGACTAGGCCGGGGAAAATATAGTTACAATAGTGAAGCAAGCAAGACACTATTTTGTACTACATGGCAAAACAGGACTAACAATAATTTTACACATCATGAAGCATCAGCAGGTGATATTTTAAAAATTATAAAAAAGATAGTTTGTGCAGCCTGCATACAGAAATCCCTCTTAGCTCACCAGAGGAGCATGATGTTGGGGCCCAGTCGAAAACACAGACAAGTTACAAATTTAGACAACACGTTGCGTATAAGTAAGCAAACAGTTTGCCATTATGTAGCTCAATTAAAGTCTTAGGGAGCATAATGAACAGCAGAGAGTTTCATACAAACATACTATAGCAGGCAAAACTATGCAATCATTAGCGTAGTATAAACTAGATTGTGAGCCTCATGCAATAATAGTTGGTTAATAGACTTCAAAGCTTCAGCCACACTTCGGTAGAGTAATTAAATGGTAAGGCCTTTAATTATGTCAAATAATAATTATACAAGTACCGAAGATCAGGCATGATTATTTGGGCATGTCATTAACTGAGGACAAATAAAGCAATTGAAATGAGCATAATGTCCCTGAAACAAACAAGGAATTGAACTGTTGAGTTGCATACAATGACTTACCTTAGCAGGTTGAAGAGGCTCAGTGCAGCTCCTACTTCTCTTGCAAGGCTCCTTCCTAACATCTTGTACTTGGAAATCCTCAATCTTATCTTCATTGCACCCCCTCTGCAAGGTGACACAAACTAGTTACTCATCTCCTTGGAAGATAAATATGCATACTTTCCAGTCTATGAACACAAAAGGATGGGATTATAACAAAACAACACCACATAATGAAACATGCCGCATCTCTTGCACTTGCACACAATGAAATGAGCATTTACTATGTCTGCACTATGTAAAAACTAGGCATACCTTCGAACTGGATCTCCAGGTACTCTTGGATAGCCTACTGTAGTGTACAGCCAAACCTTTATGTCACCTATGAGTTAGACAAGGCCCCACTACAGCAACCCTTAGTGTTTAAATCGTTGACAAGCTCTGTTAGAGTGTTAGGTCAAGAACAACAAGTAATCAAAGCAAATAGTCCTAGTATGGCTGGCTGATGCAAACAAGCAATTGAACATATGTGTGAGCAAATCTTACATATCAAGAAAAGAAGCAAAGAAGAGGCTTAAAGACCATCACTTGACTGACCAGATTTAAGGGGCATTTAAACATCATGTGCAACGTATAAACTAACATAAACATTCAATATTCCAGATTCTACAATGGAATGCACATGTATTAGGTTATGCCATGTATGATGATGCCTAAATGTACAGATAGCAGGCAGGAGTGATTCATCATTGCACGCACAATTGAATTGCAGGTTAAGGGCCAGTTAGATTCTGCCTTTTCAGAGCATATTTTCAAAATAAGCCATAAAAGATGTAAATAAGTCATTTTTGAGTTATGGGCTTGGGCTTAACTTATTTCGCTTTGGAGGGGGGTGTTTCGGGTAGAACCTCACTAAAAATTGAAGGGAAAGGGAATAGTGAAATGACTCTGTTGTCTGCCTATATTACACTCAAAATGCAACTGCTGACGCCTGTGTCACACCTGACCCTCAAGTAAAAACAAACACGCAAGCATTCATTGCGTTGCCCGCTTGCATCTCCTCTCCCCTTTCCCTCTACCTCGATCCCCTGCCTGCAGCACTAGGGTTCCTCCAGCGAGCCATCGCCACTGGTCCCATCTGGCCTGGTCCTCGATGGTGCTATATCCAGCTAGGCTACATGGCCGACGGGTAGAGGCAAATCTCCCTGGCTGCTCCTCCCTCTGGCGCCGCCCCTCATTCTCATGGTCTCCATCAGCTGCTCCACTATGGTTCGTCAAACGCAGTACTCCGGCGGGCGCTGCACAACTACGGCTGATGCCACACTGCGGCAGAAGGCGCCTTATTCCCCCTCCCCTCCTCCCAGGCCATGGCCTTGAGGTGCTGTTGAAGGATGAGCTCATCCAACAAGGTGAGGATATCCTCTGATTTTTTACCAAATTTTCATTCTGATCCACTGTATGATGAATTGCTATGAGCTGCTTCTGCTGCTGCTATATGATGCATTGCTATGAGCTGCTACTTCTGCTGCTATATGATGAATTGCTATGAGCTGCTGCTATATGATGAATTGCTATGAGCTGCTGCTACTATATGATGAATTGCTATGAGTTGCTGCTGCTATATGATGAATTGCTATGAGCTGCTGCTGCTATATGATGAGTTGCTATAAGCTGCTCCTGCTGCTGCTATATGATGAATTGCTATGAGCTGCTCCTGCTGCTGCTATATGATGAATTGCTATGAGCTGCTCCTGCTGCTCCTATATGATGAATTGCTATGACTTGTTGCTGGTATATAATGAATTGCAGACTACTGCTGCTCTATGATGAGTTGCTATGAGTTGCTGTTGCTGCTATATGATGCTTTCAGGTGGTGCTGCTATATGATAATAACCAGCCACTTGGACCATCGAATTTCAATAAATAATTGTTCTTCATTTAAATGTGGGTCATGCGTTCTTCGTTTAAATTAGGAAATGGGATCTCTATGGAAAACATTGACCAAAGTAGATTGTGCCAAGTAGATGGTATCTTTGTATTTGCATTTTGAGCAAATAGTGATGGTTTGTTTTCCTATCATATTAATTACTGCACTGGGTTCAATTTGTGATGTTTGCAAGTCAAATTAATTTCCATATGGGCAGCAAAATGAAAAAAATATAATGCAATCTAGACTTTCCACTAATCATACCAAAGATAAGCTGAAAACGCAATGAAAAGAACTGGTTGGCTTATTACATGGAGCTTATATTCACAGGTGCTTATTTTCTTAGGATAACTCGTAATAACTGTCCCTAAGAAACTTGGCTAATAGAACTGGCATACAAATAACATGTCATGATGATTGCAATGGAGGAGTGACGTACCATAGCGCACTGTATAGGCTCATCGCCGCCTCTCCATTTTTTGCGATGATCCATGAAATTGCCACATACATCTTGTACTTTTTCATTGCGTAACCCTATCTGCAAGTTGACTTGGCTAATTTCAGACATCTCTACATGATACTACATTGCATATCCCTTGCGCATATTTAAACCACCAGTTAACGATTGTGTGCGTACCGTAAACTAGCCATGACTCTGTATGCTGGACTAGCATGCACTCTAAGGGAGCCTAATGTAGTGCACTGGAATTCCTACATGCCACCTATGATTTTGTGTAATGTACTGCCCCTGTTCCTAAATATATGTCTTTGTCGAGAATCCAGTATGGACCACATACAGATGTATATAGATGCATTTTCGAGTGTAGATTCACTCATTTTGCTCCGTATGTAGCCTATAGTGGAATCTCTAGAAAGACTTATATTTAGGAACGGAGGTACGAGGTAGTATCATGTATGACATCTACATATCTAATTTAGCAGCCAGTAGTAGAAATCATTGTCTGCACAAAGGGATTACTGGTGGAAAATCCTAGCAAAGCACGCTGGCAGGCACAGAACAATACAAGAGAGAGAGAGAGAGAGAGAGAGAGAGAGAGAGAGAGAGAGACGCACTTACAAGATCATAGCAATGCCTCAGTCCAGGATCTTGGTTGGCCAAGCTATTAGATCCAGAAGAAACATCGTCCTTGTAGTTTTTGCTAGCTGCATAACAGGTAATAGCGACCGCTTAGTATATTTGAAGTACATCGGGGAGGTAATGCTGGACGGGTTTAAAGGTGACAAGTACCTAGGCCGTGGCGGGTGCTTGGCATCTCTCCAGACGGTGGGAATCAGGTTAGAAACGTCAAGGGTGATGACGCTGCGCTGGCTGTCGGGGTCCAGTAAGGAGATCTAGAACCGTCGAGTAGTGTGTTTGTGGAGCGGCTCCGGTAGGGTGGACTACGGTGTGGGCGAAGCGGATCTGTGGCCGTGGACGAGGGCGTAGGTGAAGCTGCTCCGGTGGTTGGGTTAAGGATGGTGTCGATGATGCGGATCTGCGGCCGTGGACGGGGCGTCAGAAGCTGCTCTGGTAGTTGGGTTAAGGATGGTGTCGACGATGCGGATCTGCGCCCGTGGACGGGGCGTCAGAAGCTGCTCCAGTGGTTGGGTTAAGGATGCTGTTGACGATGCAGATTTGCGGCCGTGGATGGGGCGTCAGAAGATGCTCTAGTAGGTTGGATGAGGGTGCGAGGAAGAGGATCTGAGGCTGTGGACTTGTGAGTTGGCAAAGCGGCCCCGGTAGGGTTGAGAATGGTATAGGTGAAGCTACTCTGGTAGGATTGATGATGGTGTCGGCGAAGCGGCTCCGGTAGGGTTGAGGAAGGTGTTGGCGAAGCGTCTCCGGTAGGGTTGAGGAAGGTGTCGGTGAAGAGGATCAGAGGCCGTCGACGGGGGCGTCGCTGGGGCGGTTCCGGGGTGTGTGGACGAAGCGTCTCCGATGGGGAGTACGAATGAGCCGCTACAGATGCGCGGCGGTTGACGAGAGTACCGGCGAAGCAGATCCGGTGCTGTGGACAAGACCGACACTGAATGGGCTGTGGTACAGTGCTGGATGAGCAGTCTACTTGTTTCTAGGGGAGGTGGGAGGGGTAGACACGGCCGTAGAAGCAGATCAGGCGAGGTGGACGCCGCTGGCAGTGAATGGGCTATGGTACGCCGGTGGATGAGCAGTCTAGGGTTTCGAGAGGGGAGGGGAGAAAGGGCGATGAAGTTCGGACGACGTGATGTAAGATGCTCTCGTGTTGTGGAGTTACTAGTTAGTCATTTTTGCGGGAGGGGGAGAGGAAATGGGGGTGCCGTGTAGTGGGGGGAACCGGAAGTTACCAAAGCAGCCCCGACCTATCATGTAGATGAGGGCGGTATTGTAACTGTTGGTCTCCGTGCACCAAGGACAAAAGGGGGATTTCACATGCTAAAGACTAAGGTGGCGGAAATTTTAGAAGGAGGCGGGAGATTTTGCCGCCCGCGGGATCGTACGTATCTAGTTTCAACTAATTTTGGAATGTGCCAGCGGGAAGGTCATGCTAGACTGTGTACACGGGACACACGTCAGCAGTTAATAACTGGTGTGAAGCCCACCCTAGAAAAAAATACAATAACTCGGGATGATGCGCCGATAACTTGGACGTTCACACGGGCGTGGCCAATCGTACGAGTATAGTGGCGCCTTCACAAAAAAAGGGATCAAACGCTCAGCCTATGTATTTCTCGTGTAAATAGATAATTTAGTGTCATTGGTTATTTACTTTGAACATAATGCATTGACGTGTTAGTGTAGAGGCACACAAAAAGAAATGGATATTGTAGTCCGCTACTTAAAAGTGTTACCTCATATGATTACATAGCCTCCATTTCATAAATTGCATACCCGTTGAATTCATATATGAATACTAAATATATTATTTCAATGTAGAAACTTAAATCATCCAAGACTAATGAATTTGAATGCAAGAGTAACAATGGTGCATGTACATGATAGCTACATTGGTTGTTTGAAGAAACATCACTGTAACTTTAGCATGCACAACTAAAAACGTTTATTTAAATAGAAAAAATTGTGATATGGGAGTGTCCAATCTTTATAGCGTTGAATCGATATTGTACCTTTGGCGACGATATGAAGTAGATATTGACTTATGTTCACGCGATGCACATCCACGATCGCTAGATAGTGATACGTGAATGAATTGTGCAATCTCTCTCACACACATACATATCTCATTTCCCCGTGGGCATTGGAATCACACACGCGCACTTCATGTATTTCTCTCCCTCCGTCAGGGTTAAATTCGTCTTTCTACCCCATCCTACAAGTATCTCACACAGAAACACACACGCTATCTATGTCTAACATGCCCACCCCTTTAGTTCCGCCCACCCACAGCCACTAATGTCTCAAAGTATAATAATGTCTCTCACACATATGCGTAAGGTTAATTTGAGTTCCAGAACCATATGAATACATACAATGGGATTCCAATAGAGCACCTTTTGTTTTGATATTTCTCTCTATCTCTCTCTCTCTCTCTCACACACACACACATGCGCGCACATTGTTTCTCGCTTCATTTTTTCCGGCACTTGCATGCACACACACCGTTTGTTTATCTTCGTGAGGCTTTAAGTATGCCTCGCACAAATGCTATCTACCTATCCCTTAATATAGCTAGATATGTGTCACCAAAACTCCTTCTCCCTACTAGCAAGACGCCCATGCATTGCACGGAACATCAAGATGCATTTGTATGAGAATTTATCTTGTGGGAGAAAAGGATGAACGAGGGAATGCCTTGTTTGCAAATGCGGAGAGGGGTGTGGGGATCTTTTTGCAAAATTGCCATAGTTTCCTTCCTATCCATCGGATATAAATCAGATGGCCTATGTTGCTGGATGGCAGGACCACCATTATCACCAACTCTGTTTTTTATAAGAGTAGAGATATGTGAGTGTCACTGCCCCCCCACACCCACACTTCCCAACACCGAAGGAGTAGGGTGACACCTCGATCTTGATACTAATCTATCGACTGGATTCTCTCTCAAACATACACACACACACACACACTACCAGGTACCAAAGGGGTAGGGTGGCACATCGATGTTGATAGTAATCTATCTACTCCTCTTTCAAACACACACACTCGCTAGTTGTGCCTCTGTGCCTACCGCGCACACTCTAGATACGTCTTTCTCCCCCCCCCCCCCCCCCGCAACAATGACAACGGAAGGGTGACAACTCGATCTGATCATAATCTGTCAATTAGTTTCTCTCTCAAACATTGTGTCTCGGTGCCTCGCTCGGTGGCCCCCTCGATATGTAGATTTCTCACGCGAGGACAATTGTAGTGACGATGACGCTGAACCCAGTGTGCCTTGTTTTCACCGGACTCATGTGATAGTTTTCACCCTGTTTTCTGTTAATTAACAAGGCAACCTTTTCTTTGTTACTACTAGTGAATCTGAAATCATTCGGGGCAGACATAAAATATATCACTTCAACCCAATTATCGTAAAAACTATTTTAAAAGAAATTAGCTAGCTGCCCGTGCGTTGCACAAAACGTCAAGATGCATTTGTATGAGTATGTGAGAGAAAAGGCTGAATGAGGGAAGGCCTTATTTGCAAACGTGGAGAGACGTGTGGGTATATTTTTGCAAAATTGTCACAGTTTCTTTCCTATCTGTAAGATATAAATCCGACGGCCTATATTGCAGAATGGCATGCACACCATCATCACCAACTCTGTTTTCTACTCCCTCCGTCCGAAAATACTTGTCATCAAAATGGATAAAAAGAGATGTATCTAAAACTAAAATACGTCTAGATACATTTCCTTTTATCCATTTTGATGACAAGTATTTCCAGACGGAGGGAGTATTTGTCTTTTTGGAGATTTCAACAAGTGACTATGACCGGACCTTACCAACATACTCAAAAACGTAGTCCATAATTTTGATGTTACCCTCTTTTCTTGGCGGTGCAGTGCCATCTGGATACCTCATAAATAAATCAAGGACAAATCTGACCCCTTCCTGAAAAGACATACGGAGCAAAATAAGTGAATCTACACCCTAAAATATGTCTACATACACATCCGTATGTGGTAGTGCATTTGAAATCTGAAAACATAAATATTTAGGAATGAATGGAGTATAAGAGTAGACATGGAGATATATCTCCAGCATGGTCTACAACAAAAATGTGCTTGGCTGGTTAGCACCGGATGCTCGCAACGCGATGACATGAGTTCGAATTATGTCATTTAAATTTAGATTTTTATATTATATATTATTCTACTTATTTAATATATACTTGTTTCGCTACTGTACTGACAGTGGAACCCACAGAGTACTTACAATACAAGATTAAGGATGGACTTGTTTCTTTTTAACTTTCTGTACGAAGATGTAGCCACCCTGCAAGTCACGTGTACACTGTACATGCAATTAAATTTTTATAGAGGGACAATCGTACAAGCAATTAACTCAAATGGATTGGATGTCACTCTATTATTTCCAGCATAAAGAGCATCTCCAATGGCAGCCGAAAAATTTCCTCCCGCTTCCTTCCGCGGAGGACAACATCAAACGCCAGCGGCATACATTTTTACAACTCTAACCAACTAGATGAAATTCATGCAAACACAGACTGATTTCATATAAGCATGAAGAATTTCGTATAAAAAAGCCGGATCTTCATATAAACATGATGGATTTCATTACATTTACATGAACTAAGAGGTGCCAATCCGGCTCTCTTGTACAATTAATACGCCCTCCGTCCGGAAATTCTTGTCCTAGAAATGGATGTATCTAGACTTATTTTAGTTCTAAATGGCCGCCCGCGGATCCTTTTGTCTTCCTCATGTCCGTCAGACACTTGCGGGGTCGACAAAGGTCCTCGGAAGAGACGTAGCAGCAAAGAAACCACCTGAATCCGCAGTCGTCGCCTCGGCGGTGGCCTTCATGGGTCCCAAGTGGCTACGACCTCCCGTGTTCTACTTCTCCTCGATGATGGCGGCGGACACGGAGAAGCTGGCCACCGACTCATCGCTCTCCAGGCACCCAGCTTCTGTCTTTGCCTGCATGGCGCTACCGCTAGCACGGGAGGCGCACCCACAGACACGCGAGGCGCGGCCACCGCAGACACTGGTGGCACGGTATGATGCGGCAGCGACGGCGTCCGTACCGGCGTGCTCGCCGCCGTGCTGGCGTGGAGCAACTCGCCACTCCTCATCGAGCTGAACTGGAGCGGCGAGTTGCTGAACCACGCGCCTGCTTGGGGCGGCAACTGGCTCCGTCGGGCCAAGCGAGGTTGGTGAAGCACCGAGCGGCCTCGCTTGTATCCGGAGGGCTCGGCGGGCCACCCAGCTGGGTAATACACCGGAGAATGGCTCATCGGAAGCCATCGGAGGAGTGGAGAAAATGGTGAAGGAGGAGATGGGGGAGCGGCGGAGGGGTGCGATTCTTTCCCGCTGTCTGTCTGGCCTCGTGTAAATAGTGGATGGACGGTAGGAGCTTGGCCGGCGTCTGGCCTCGTTTAAACTGAGGGCAGACGGGAGGAGCTCGGTCGGTGTTGCGTTTAAATCCGGCCCGCTCATGAACGGACGTGTGGCCGGAGTAGGATTCTCGGTTTGCATACGGGTTTAATGGAGGGGTTTAATGGAGGCGCCGGGCGTGCAGTAGGCGGTGCAGTACTACTCGATTTGACAACAGTAATGAGCCGTCAAATCACAAAGGCCCTCGCCTCTCGTGGAACCGACCGAGCTAGACTGCCCCACCCTCTAGCCTTTTAAAAAGTGTATATACTCCACTTTTGTACAGTAGTACAGTATCGATAGATTGCGCCATGGAGCAAAACTGGAAATTAAAAAAGGTGGTACATATAGAGAGCGCCCGTCGCCAAATTATGCATATAGTACTATTAAAAAGGCTTGTCACAATAATGGTGTCCAGCACAAGTGCACAACCCACCCCTCAAATAAAACAAAGCACCCTGGAATTCTTCGAGAAAACTAAGCACCCTGAAATTCTTTGACAACTAAACTGCTGGCTATATGATGTTAGCCATATATATTGCACGTATATAATGTGAAGAAACGAGTGAGTAGTATACCAACTAAAAGATGAAATGTAAGAAATACTAGTATGTACGTACTGAAGAGTTAAAGTAACGAGAAGAAACATAACATAGTTCTGCTGGGGGCTCAGCACAACACACCCCTCAAATTAAATTAAGCACACCTGAAATTAATTAAACTTTGCAACTATTCCGGTAGACACTGCATTAGAACCACCATGAGCAATGACACAGCCACCTTACTCGGAGTCCTCATCCACGTCCTCGACTTCGTCCTTGTCCCTCTTCCTCTTGGCCGATACTTCTTTGCTTGAACCGCACACTTGGCTCTTGCTCTTCATCCAACCCTTGTAGATATTGAAACAAAGGTAGCCATCCATTGCAGCATAGTGGATGTGGTCTATATCTAGTACATTCCGCTGCCATGCATAACGATGAAACGTGTATGGAGGTTTCTCCAGTTCACCATATGAAGTATGAACCATGGCTCCTGCCAGGGTTAGCATTGAAGGCTGACGAGAGGACACCAGCCGATTCTTCTGGAGGTCAAAGGGGTTGCCTACAATGAGGCCTATCCGACCCAGGACTTCTTTGTCACTACCAAAGTCTACTGTAACGAATTTGACTAGGTTGCTCTCGAGGAAGTCCTTAAAATCAAGGCATTCAACGTCGGCATGGCATATGTGGTAGACCAAGCATAAGTCATGCACGCAAACCTGGATCACGGCGGGCTTCTTCCTCTCTCCGTCCTTTAGATCCTTCTCTCATCCCAAGACTATCGTGTACTCAACATGTAGCCCAGCGACCCACTCATCATCTGAGTCTTCAAACATGCGTCTGAAGCGAGAAAGGCATCCTTTCACCGTCGTGGAAGAACGGGTGTAGATGACGTCGAACTCATCACCGGTGATGGTTCTAACCTTGTACTCACCGCCGATCGTGGAGATTTGGGACGCCATGGATTTGGGAGGAGGGTTAGGATTAGTGGAAGGACGACTAGGAGCGACCGCCGTAGTATTGAAGGACGTGCGGGGACGAGTAGGAGCAAACTGCCAGCGTGCGAACGGCAGGGTAGTGGCTTTCCATTCTCCCATGATACGGGCTTCCGAGAGCCCTTGGATCTGAGATCAAACGGTTGCATGGTGTGATTCTAGACCTATGGGTGAATATCCTATCCTGGAGGGTTATTCTGCAAATTTTCAGCAACTTAGCATGCGACCATTTGATCTCAGATCCAAGGGCTGCCAGCAGCCCGTATCATGGTCGCGCCTACCACGACCGTCGCGTCGCACGCATCGTCGCGCCCTTGGAGAATTAACACGGTGCGTTAGGCTATCTGATGTTGGCATGTCATACATAGTCATCACTTAGTCGCTCATACTACAACAAGGTTAGCTATAAGCTTGGCTATAAGTGTATTTTTTTTACTCCTCTCTATCTCTTTCTTCGTACTCCCTTCGTCCCATAATATAAGGACGTTTTTGACACTAGTGTAGTGCCAAAAACGTTCTTATATTATGGGACCCGGGGAGTACTAGTATTTATTGCATTTGCCAAGGAGTGACCACTTCCAATGAAATGGTGTTGCTAAGTTTGCTTCATTTAATTAGCTATAGACTCAAAATTGTCTTTTCACCTAGGTACACGCGCTTAGCACCGTTTCTTTCTTGGGTCACCAAACTAGCCTCTCTCTTCTTGATTAACTTGCCACATCAGACTTTATGCCTATGTGGCAAGCTTAAGCACCTGTAGGAGCAAGTAAGTACAATAGTGCGCTTTACATGGCATTTTTGCATATGTGGAGGAAATAGAGGCAAGGAAAAAGTGGAGAAGTGGGCTCTCATGCAAGAGCCAGCCTCTACTACATGGTGGAGCATTGGGAGAGGCACTTGTATGGAGGTGGTCAGGAATCGGGAGACTCACGCCAGTCGTAGCGCCGGAGTTAAAATGATAATGGCAAGTCAAATCATGGGGCCCCACCTGTCCAGCAGTAACTTGATGTCAAATCACACAGCCATACGTTTGCAGCAGCCTACTCCCTCGTCTTCTCGCGTCTCTGTCGAACCGACTAGGCAGAACTGCCCCGCCTACCGTGCAGGAAAAGCCCGCGCAGTATACTCCCTCCGTCTAGGTGACCAAGGTGGAGAGGAAAACGAGAGAACTTAATGTTTAGTATTTGCTAAGGCTGGTTGTAATGGTACTAGCCTTAGCAATTTTGATGAGGTGTCATAGAATTAAAAGAAGAAAGAGAGAGAGTTGAGTACTATGTGTCATACATGGCAATAAATAAAGTACTACATGATACTAATATATGACACATGGCACAGGAGTACAAAGTACTATTAATACAATTTTGCTAGAACTCATCTAGATGAGATATAATTTGGTCTCATTCATCTTTTATAGCCATTGGATGTGATGCAATAAGATGCATGTGTGCTAACGTGGGTTGTATTTGTTCTTGTGCAACAAACTGACCACTGCATGTCATGTTTGATAGTCTCAAGTCATTAAAAGCATACAAGCCCCACATCTCTTATTTGTTGATTCCTCTATTTATGTCAAAAAATAAGAAACAACGTGAGAGTTAATGCACCACGCCTATGTGTTTACTAAGTATTTGGTTTTCGTAAGATGACTTAATACTCACCTAGACGGAGGGAGTATTCGATTTGACAGCGGGCGGCACAGTTCCCGATACAGCTTTAATGCAGACGAGGGAGGGAGTAGCGGTTCCCGATATGTTGAACGGCCAATGCATTCTCCTTCAATTAAGGCATGAGGGAAGTAATGGGAGGAGGTCCGGGAAAAGAGGTTGCACGATGTGAATGCAATGCAGTTTGCCCTCATTGCCCTCATATAAAGGCCCCCCTCCATTCCAATGCATCTACCACATCGTACGCACCTAAGCATTTGCCTAAGCACCTACACTAAGCGCAAAAGAGCTCACTCTAGACCCATGGCGGCGATGCGCGTGAGCGGCCAGCGGCTGTGCCAGATGGTCCACGACGCCGGCCTGCGGCATGGCGCCGAGGATCGTCTCCAGACGGTGTTGGAGACCGGCTGGTGGACGGCCGCCGTCGACGCCAACTACGACTCTTAGTTGGACCAGATGATCGTTGCCACCAGGAACAAGTTCACCATCCTCAAGAAGCTCACGGACGACATCGCCGTACTCCTCCAGCCCATGTGCCCGGGCTCCTCATTGCCTGCCACCCTGATCGGCCTCCATGGCTGGAACCTCTTTCAAGCACTGGTGGCCCTGCGACTGCCTGTCAACGCCACGGAGAATGTCCACCTGGAGGTCGCGCTCGCCGCGAGGCGCCTCGCCCTGCAAGAATTCATTGACATAAACATCCATGTGTATGAGCAAATCATGTCCATAGATTTCTACAAGGCCAGTGAGGATGCTACGATGTTGTCCTTCCTCAACCGGCTGGAAGCCTTGGATTCCTTTGCTGAGAAGCACCTCGACCTCGCCACAAAAGACGCTGCTCCTTAGCTGCCGGTCGATGGCCTTGCGCACTAAGTTTAGGAGGAGGAGGTCGTACATTCATGGATCCATCTTTCTTCTTGCCTTCTGTAATGACCACTATGATCGCATCATCGTGGCCTTAATTCTTATTGTGCTGTTGCATTCTCGTTCCAGTCAATACCAACATGTGCGATCTCTTTGCTTAATTATATCCATCACTGTAACTAGTACTCCATCCATCAATTTATAAGGTGTGCTTACCTTTTCCATCAACTTCATGCAATGCGCGGGCCTCTTGCTAGAAACACTAGAATATGTCTATATATGTATGTGATAGTCCATTTGAAATCTCTAAAAAGACAAATATTTAGGTACGGAGGGAGTAATATATTAGGAGTATATCAAAACAATAGTGATTTCTTTCAAGTTTGTGAACAAATACTACTATTCTACTACTTTGGATCCATCGCAACGCACATGCACATTGCTAGTAAAAGGAAAAGGCCTGGCGCGTTCGCATCGCACCCCGACACGCCCGGGAATTGGGAGTACTCCATGGCCCGTCCGGCATGACACATAGCTTAGGGAAGGCGTGTTGCCTAGCATTTTCACTTTCATGTGGGACCGTCGTTGAGCAAACCGACACCCCGCCCACCGCCGGGTTGGAAAACAGAAATGAGGGGAAGATCTAGCTGCAGCACGGAAGCCAAGAAATTTGGTGTTAGATGGGGCTCGTTGATAGAGTAGGAGCATTCCGAACTAGTACTACTCCTACTAGTACCAAATTTGTACTCCTAATACTATATTACTAGTACTACCACTATACGACTAGTATGGTACGTGCACAGCACAACATCGTAGGAACAAAAAATGGGAAGATCTTGTGTTTGTGTGATTTATCTTTTTTTAATCAACGTAGTATGAATAATATGATGTAGGGGGCACCCATGAAGCTTAAGTGGCTTGGTTGCATGGCTGCGAATGGTTAGAGAAAAATAAATAGATAATGTGTTTAGAGTGCACTCCACTAAATAGATATACTTTGGGTCCATTGCAACGGACCGGCACATCTATATCTATACCCCCTATATAGTGTGTGAAAAACTTTGAAAGTTGGTCATTGGATGAAGCCAATCCGACGATACAAAGATGGCAAATCCGAGCACTACTGGCCGTTGGATATCATCCACCAGATTCTGCCACATATATAATCTAGAAGACTCCATGGTTGAACTTAATTCATGACTAACTTTGCCACAACTAAGCTTAGGCAAAGTTTTTAGTTCTTCAAAATGAGAGCCACAAGTTGGCAAGCCTAAGGGAATCTTGCCACATTTTTTGTGTGTATGTCATGTGGGGCCTTAGTGTGGCTTGCCTAAGGTGTGGCTTGAACCAAACACTCACCTAAGTTAATCAAACTTGCCTAACCTTACATTCCACCAGATTTTGCCACATGTTAGTATCTAGAAAACTCCACATGTAGAAGCATAATGCACAAACCACCAGAATCTCATGCGTGCAAGGCACGTGTACCTTACTAGTACTAGTTGGTAGTAGTAAGAAACAAATTCCAGTTTTGGCACGAGCTCATACTATAGGAGAACCACAAGGCCTGCCGCAGGAGTTACATTGCCCTCTTAGGGCCCACGAGACCGAACTTCAGTGGTTTAATGCCCGGCCTATGAGTCAATGACATGCGGACCTTAAATGCGGCTGGCCCACATGTCATTCTCATGGTTGTGTCCTGGTTCGAGACTCACTCGTTCAAGATGAACCGGCCAATGGTGGCGTGGCCGTGGCGAGGGTGCCACAGCTGGGCGTCGGGGCGTTACAAGGCGTAGATGGCCACACCGGCAGGTACTACCTGTAGTACATAAGTACTCTAGCTAATGATTGATGCTCGAGACGAAATGTGTCACAGCCACTGGATGAAAATTCGATGGTGCGGGAGTACGGATCGGAGCACATCAACGAAGCAGGCAAACCGCCTCCAATTGGGTGTGTCTGTGGTAGAAAGTTGATAGTCGCCGCAGTTCAGCTGGCCCGCATGTCATGCACACGAAGGCAGAGGAGCGGTGAGACCGAGAGGGATGAGGGGCACGTCGGGGGGATGAGGATCCCCTGACGCGAACAATCCTACCATTCTGTCACTGACATGTGGGACCCATAAGCGAGGGGCCCACCTGTCAACAAAGGAAAGGCGGGGCAAGGCAGTGATAGCCACGTTAGAAGATCCATGTCCACGTCGGGGTACGTCGTGCCGTGGGTTGGAGCGGCGTCGTGGGAATCGCGTGTGGGTGTGGGCGTGTGGCAGTGGTAGAAACAAGAAATGTGATGGTCGCCGTGGTTCAACTTCCATGGACAAGCTGTCATGTCTGTTGACACATGTATATCAAAACTAGAGTGTTTATATTTCAAGCATGTGAACAAGTATTATTCTACTTCTTTAGATCCATTGCAATGCACGGGCCAGCACATTGGTAGTAGTAGTGTCCATATCTATCTCTAGAGGCCTTCCCTCGTTCATCCTTTTCTCTCACAAGATAAACTACTCATACAAATGCATCTTGATGTTCCGTGGAACGCACAAGGATGTTTCCTTGGGGGTCTCTCCAGCGCGGCGTGGCCTTAGTTGCAAGTTAATGCCCCTTGAGATGCCGACGTTGAGGGGCACTTGGATTTCCTCCGATGAGCAGGTAAGATGAGTTTGATCATGTAGTAAATGCATTCTAAAGACTACTTCCGTGTCCATTTCCTAATTCTCCCCCTGCCCACTATTTCACAGGCTAGGCTCGGTGCGAGTGGAGATTGGCTTGCATATGTACGGGAGGGTACCAACATCAATTTGCACAACATTTACAACGGTGACACTGTTCCCATAGAACCTTTGTCCAACATTGGGATCAGCCATGCAACGGGCCACCGCATGAATTGGTACAATGGAACCACGGTGAGATTGGATAAGATAGCACGAACCTTGCACATGGCAGTCAAAGGCGGACCATGCTGTCTGCGGCCGATTTGTTGCCATACGAGTACGAAGACGTTGTGCTCCTTTCTAACCTCATCTTCGCGGTGACAAACCAGGAAACTTACTTTGTATGGGACACATCATACAATATACTCCCTCTCTCCCAGTTTATTAGTTTTGAATCTTTTCATTTTATAAGTTTCAAATTCAAATTTTGAGCTCCCCATCACATGTTGAGATTACAATGTCCATTTAATCATTGCGTGCATGTATAGTAAAGAAACAAATCTCGAGTTTGGCATGAGTTCGTGCAGCGGTAGCACCACAAGCCCTGGCGTAGGAGTTACATTTCCCTCTCAGGGCCGTCGGGACTGAGCTTCAGCCCCTTACTACACCTACCTTTGAGTCAATAACATGTGGACCCGATAGGTGACTGGTCCACATGTAATGCTCCCGAAGGTAGAGGGGCAGTGGGGCCAAGAGGGGTGAGCCGCAGGTCGGGGCACATGTGGTGTCATGGGTTCGAGCGGTGTCGTGGGAATCGCGTGTGGCTGTGGTAGAAACTTGATGCTCGCCGCATTTTAGGTAGCCCACATGTCATGCACACAAAGTCAGAGGGGCGGTGCGGCTGAGAGGGGTGAGGCGCACGTCGGGGGACATGGTGCCGTGGGTTGGAGAGGTGTCATGGGAATCACGAGATGAAACGTGATGGCGCCATAGTTTAACTTCCATGGACAAGCTGTCACGTCTACGGACACATGCACTGCATACCGATCACTTGAAGGAGTAGCAGAGAAAGCTATATATGCGGATAAATATTTCCATATAGTCAAGCGGATCCACGCTACTACTCTGTTCCAAATACATGCACACCATCGAAATAGTCCATCTATATCAATATACACCGAGAGGGAATAATTTTTTTTACAAGAGAGGAAATAGTTCATCCATCCATAATGCCCTCCTGCTGGTGCAGCCTCTTCTTCTTCTTCTTCTTCTTCTTCTTCTTCTTCTTCTTCTTATTGTTCTCATTTTCTGTGTGAGACGGCTTCGAACAAGCTCTTTGGACCTAGCAGCTATCTCGAAACTCACACGGGCATCGAGGGCAGCATATTTTATCTTCTCGTATGTCAAGGGATAATTCTCCCATCCAGACGACCTTAATGCCACCGTCTCGTCACCCTTTTGAAGGTTTGTACCGAGCACAAAATTTGCTATGTCGAATAGGGATGGTGTCTGTTTATCACAATCTTCTACAGGAATTTTGATTCTGGTTTGTAAGTCAGGGATGCTTTTAAAATCAAGGTTGTACGACTCCAGCTTCTGTTTGTCCCCTTCGATGGCTGCCCCACAGAAGTATACGTCCTCTCGAGACAAGAAATCGTGAAGCTCACCTGGTATGGAGGGCGAGTGTATGATGTGGTACACCAAAACATCATCTTCGAGGCACAGCTGAAGGACGACGGCGCGTTGGATCTTCCCAGGGGAACGCTCCGTGTACTCTGCATCGAGACCGATGACCCTCGTCTCTACCTTTTCGGGGGAGTTGGATACATTGTTGATCCACTGCCGAACAACCCTTGGGTGGATGGTGACGGTGGCAACTTTGCTCATCGAGCCTTCGACGAGGACATGTTGGACGCTAAAAACCTGCATCTCGATCTCTTTCGCCATTTGGAACCGCTAGAACGGAGGGCTATGGTCTGGAGAATTACAATTAGATGGCTAGTCTAACTGAAGTAGTAGAGGATTATTTAAAGAGGTTAAAACAATGTGAACGCAGTGGGGTTTGGATGCAAATAAAGACGAAGGGGAGGTGAAGAAGCCAAGGAAAATCGGTTCCCAATGGAGAAGTAAATGGGAGAAGTGGCGTGCAGGCAGGTGATTAGATGGCTAGGTAGACTAAACGAAAAGGCTATGTGGGTATACTGATGAGTTGTACCTGTTCGTGTACGTGCCCATCCTTCCTGATAGGTGGGACCTATGCAAATAGATAAAACAAATGTGTCGTAGCTTTTTTTTTGAGCGCGTGAGTGGGAGACACAACATTCTCTGGTTAAGGAATACTCCCTCCGTTTAGGTGAGTATAAGTCACCTTATGAAAATCAGGTTTTCCCAAAACCTTTAGGCATGGAGCATTAACTTCCTGCTCGATCCCCTCCTAGCCTCGTTAGCCAGCGTTCTCTTTCTCTGTTGCAGCGTTCTACCTCTCCATTTTTCCTCTTCTCAAGTGTGGAACGATCTGCATGTCGTCCTTGATGCACCAGAACGACCACTACATGCATCGCGGTAGGGCGTTGATTGAGCATGCACGAGAATTTGGTTTTGCTCACAATATGGATGATACCTGAACGATGAAGTGAACAGGCATGCTAGCACGGGAGACCTATTTCCACTAAACAATACTAGAACACTCATGTTCCTACTACTAGTAGTAGTAGTAGTACAACTGTGGTACACTTGATGGTCAAAATACTATTCATTCGGTCCTCACAGTGAAGTGACAACACCCTGCGCCTGACACTAGTCCAGCCGAGGCGGCGTGTTCGGGTTACCAAAGTCAGCCTCACCCTGTGCACTGTGCAGTCTGTCGTCGCCGCTGTACAGCACATTGGCGCCTCACCTCGTCTCCCTCTCCGCTCCCATAGCACCACTCCATCTCCATCTCCTTCTCCTTCTCCGTCTCCATCTCACTGTGCCCCCGTGTACCGTCGCCTCACTCGCCTCCCCCAGTACCACTATTCCCTCGCTAGCCGCTCCAACACTGACAGCCTTCTCCCCTGCAAATCAAGCCCCCCAAAACCCCCACCTTCCAAACTCCACCATGGCCGAACGCGAACCGCGCAGGATCCATATGAGCCGCGATTGGAGCAATCTGCCCAGTGACATCCTTGACCTCTCTTGTTCGTGTATGGATATGTTGAGCGCCCTGCGGCTGGCTGCATGCTCGAGGGACATGCACACGGTCATCATCAAAGCGAGGCCTAAGCTTTTCAAGACACTATGCTTGCTGCTATCTGGTCTTGCGAGATTGGCTCGCCATGATACGGAGGCGTACATGATGCCCCTCGACTTCAGTCCGATCTCCATTAGGTGAAACTTCTTTGCAGGTATGTAGTGGCTCACCATACATCATTTCCCTCGACATCGATCCCATCACCATCGCCCGAAACTTCTTGGCAGGTATGTACTAGGTCGGCATGAACTCCCACTGGATGGTTGCCTTCAGAGCAGACGGTAAAAAGTTGGTGCTCGTGAACTTCCAGACCTCCCATGAGATTATCCTTCCTCCGTTGGATTATATAGAGTATTACTGACGGTGTCCTGGACTAGGGGGTATTCACCACGTCGTCTCCCGATCAGGTGGATTGGGCTGAGGATCCCCATGGCCGTATACTCATGGGCCAGTCCAGATAGTTGCCGCATACAAGGAAGATTCTACAAGACTTGGCGATCAAGACAAGGACTCCTCCCCCACCGACGTATTCGGCTAGGACTCAAGTTATCCTAGGCCTCTGGTGCATTATATAAACCGAGGCAAGGCTAGTTGATAGAGATATACAACAACAATCATACCATAGGCTAGCTTTTAGGTTTTAGCCTCTACGATCTCGTGGTAGATCTACTCTTGTACTACCCATATCATCAATATTAATCAAGCAGGACGTAGGGTTTTATCTCCATCGAGAGGGCCCGAACCTGGGTAAAACATCGTGTCCCTTGCCTCCTGTTACCATTGATCCTAAGATGCACTGCTTGGGACCCGTACCCAAGATCCGCCGGTTTTGACACCGACATTGGTCCTTTCATTGAGAGTTCCGCTGTGTGATCGGCGAAAGGATCAATTGCTCGACTGCAGGTCAACTGCGACGTCGGCTTCTTCGTCACCAGCTCGACTGGTCACCTTGGCTTGGCCGAGGACTGCGGCGTTCCTCCGATCATCATGTTTGGATGAAGGCCTTCATCAACACCAACTCTGATCTCTATCAAGATCATGGAGGAGTCATCAATGGAGCTCGGCGGCTCAACGTCAGCATTGCCCTCAGGCGACCGTGCTGTTTTTTTGGACAGCGAATTTGTATCCGCCGTCACCACCTCCTCGTGCGTTGGTTTGACGATTGCTTCGGTGGAATAGTGCGGAATTAAGTCTACAACAACCTTGCACAAATTTCATCGAGTTCCGATGGAGGAATCTCCGGCAATCTCCGATATACCGGAGCCCTGTTGAATCTGGACGAGAATCCGGACAAGTTTAGGGCGTGGTGTATAGCATCTAGCTCGGATGTCCTTTGGAAGATCCAACCATTGATTTGCTGCGTAATTACCATATGTACCACCTGCCAAAAATTCATCTCCATCCGACCGTCCAAACTCCGGGAAACTTCCGATTAGTGCATCACTTTTTGGATCGGTTTTCTGCGCGAGAACGAATCCGACACGTATTCATCTTCTTTATGAGCGGGATCTTGGACATCCTTTTTGAAGGAAGTTTTCGTATGGGGTGTTGTGTTTTATTCTCAAACACATCCCAGTAGTATTAAAAGTATTCTTGCAATACGAACTTCACCGTCGCGCCGGTGTCAAACTAGCCCGACAACATCACTCCACGGCGGCCGACCTGTGTTAGACACGTCATCGCTTTGTTGAGCCGAGCTCAATTTCTTCGGAACATCATCTCGGCCCGCCGAACAATAGTTCGGCATCGCGAAGGATAAATCGTCACCAACATCGCCGCCCCATGAATTACACGGAGCGGGCACACTTGCATCGCCACACGGTCGCTTCATCAAGCCGGCATCGACCGCGTCACGGCCTGCATCGGCAGGGCCATACTATCGCTTCTTCAAGCTGGTGTCCATCACGCCGACCTACTTCGACATCTCGGCTGGACCGGGGGCTTCGCCATCTCTTCATCAACCAACTCCGGACACTTCGGCGTCACTAGCCGACCAGGCAATGGGTGCGCGGATCGAGTCCCAATTTTGGGAATCACCTTCCTTCGGATTGCTACAGCAAATAAACCAGGTGCTATTAATCCTAGTATTTCTTTTTGCTTGTTTGGGTTAATTTTTCCCAAGGAATTATTACTCTGGTTTGTCTATCATATGTACACAGGTCTATCAGATGGTGCCCGCATTATTGACGGTCGCATGAGGGTTCGGTCAGTTTCCGTGCATAGTCCGGCGAACACCGCATCCGGAACTCGAACCGACCTGTGAATCCAGGCTTTGCCACACCTTTATTGCATTACGCCAACGACCTGCATCGACATCGACTTCGGCGCCAGGCCATATTTCTTTCATTACTCACTTTGCATAAATTATTTATTATGCAATGATTTTTTTACTATTATCTCTGGTTTGCACTATTTTTTGTGCACAGGAAAATGATCCAGTCGGACTATATCCTTTGACGTCACCTCGGCTGGACGGGGGGCTTCGTCAACACTTCATTACCCCATGCCAGGGACTTCGGCATCACTCTGCCGTCCAGCATTGACCATGCTATGTCACCACTTCACAGTGCCGAGCTCTTTGCTCCGGCACCTCGGGACCGGCTTGGGGGATGGAACCTTGTCCTGCATCAAGCTCGGACCACATCGTCAATATCGGACACATTAACCAGCTAAGTTGCCTTCATGCTCAATGTTTTAAAATTTCTAACTTGTGTTCGGTTCGACCAAGCATTATACTTTCTCAGAAAAAAGTTGCTTGTAAAAATCTTCCTTGTCAAAACTTTGTTCGCACACACTTGACGCGCTACCCGCGCTCATTATACCTGGGGCCTTCTTTAACAGAAGCTTATTAATTCAGGCTTTATGCCCAACACATGTGTCACACTTCCGCATGTACCTTTTATTCACCATTATATGCATCGATATGACTTAAGTTTTGGCCAAGCTGGTTGCCTGGCTCCTGTGCTTACCCCTATGTTCCCGATTGTTCGGCTGGGTGGTAAAGGGAGCACCTCTGCGATTGTTACTGCCGGGTCAGCCGGATGTGTACCTCAGACTGGGTGAAGCCGAAAGCTAGCGTTCTTAAGGGAATACTCGGTCAGTGAACTAAAAGATGATTTCTTACCTCTTTATTTACCTGCCCCCAGATGTTTTTCTGCTCTTTTCGCAGTCCGGACATGCACTTTAGGGCATGCCTCCCAAGGAAAGGAACCCCTAACGGAACTATTCTCCCTGGAAGATGTTTCTTACTAACCATGTAATATAACATAACTAGTTGGGCACTTGTTTGATAAAGCACTAATGACCCCTACGCCTGGTCTCCACGCATGCCCCGGTTTTTATAACCGCGAGGGTATTCAGACACACTCCGGACTATTGGGTCCAGAGGTTGAAGCGAAAAGGTCCGCTACGACAAACGATCTACAATCCGGCTAGAAGGCATTCTACATGTCACCTTACATTATCAACTTTTACCCAAGTCACTTGGGGGCTCTTAAATTTATATGAGCCGTTTTATGTAAGTGTTTTTCTTCTTAGTCGTTGCAAAGTTTTTATTATTATTTATCACTCCTTCGACACAAGTGTGCGGTCACTAGCCGGGGAGCCTAATTTCTCTCTCAAAGAAGTCGTAGGATGACCCGCTTGAAGTTTTGAGATAGGATGTGTCATGTTAAATCACGACAGGAGCACCTTTTTTTTCTAAAGTCCAATTTGCGGGTTGGCACCGAACACTTGATCTAGTTCAGACATTAACCTTTTGAATAAGTTTTTTGGCTTTTCGAGCCCATGGCACTTTTAAACTATTTGTGTGTTTTTAGCACAAGTCTCGCAGTGCAATGCCGGACACCTTTAGAGATTCGGCAAAAACATTCTCGGATATTGCTATATATGCATCAGCTTCGAATTGTGTCTTCGGTCAATAGTTGGGTTGCCCGGCTCCCGCGCTTGCCTCCTACGTTCCGGTTTGTTCGGTCAGGTGTGTAAAGGGAGAACCACTTCGATTGTGCTTCCAGCTCGCATGGTCAAGCACCTCAGTGGAGAAAGCCGAAAACTGACTGTCACAATAGGTGTAAACTGGTCAGCAATCCGATGACTATATTAAATGATGGGCCATTCATAACATTGGCCGAAGTGTTTCCGGCTTGACCTCGACTGTCGCCGAACACTACCGGGGGCTATTAACTGGCCTCCCAAACTAAATCCTCGATCTTTTGCTCTTACATTGGAGCTGAGGTTTCATGATCATGCTTAGCATGACAACCCAAAGAAAGGAACCGATAGGGGGACTATTTTCTTTGGAAGACATTTCTTCTGTTAAACAGTAATATAACATGTCTCTCCGCGTACCTTTGTTTATAAAACCGTATGGCCAGATTGCCTTGTTTGTTGTAAATCTTTGCCCTCATAAAGGCTTTATAAAGTAAGACAAACACTCCTCGGCTTTTGGCCGAGGAGGTGGAAGCCAATGGTCGGTGAATAATGTTTTGTACAATGCGGATCTGAGCATTAATGACGTAAAGTACTTGGATACATAGAGTCGTTACACATAATTTGTGATTATACTATGGATATCGATCCTTAATTCGGCCTCCTGTGCCCGCATTAAGGCTCGGGGGCTACTGGGCTTCGGGCTTATTATTTATACAAATATTAAAGGGGCACATCGATCCCCTGATCTGGTATTGCCACCCGACCAGTGTCTCGGGGGCTACTGCATTGCCTGTTCTATGCAGAAAATTTTAAGTGCAATACAGTTTCCGAGGAGATTTTGATCCTCAGGTTGGTCGGCCGCACCCAACCTGAGTCTCGAGGACTGAGCACGCCGCTTTTTGTGTCCCTAAGTATTCTGCCGAGCTAGGACTTGATCCTCAGACCGATTTTGCAAATCAACGTGAGTCTCAGCGGCTACAGGGATCAGCGGTCTTATGTCATCCTTCATGTGCATCTCGGGTTTTAGACCGATACCCACCTTGAGGGCTACTGGCACCAATCAAAAATATTGACAAAAATCGGCCCACATTCAGGGTGGTGCACCACCTCAGAAGTAGTCCGGCGTAAAGCTCGGGCGCTAGTGGCTGGCTCCATGGAGGGCACTTCCGGCATTAAGCTCGGCTAAACTCCTTCAAACTTCTTTGAACCAAGGTGATTTACGACACCTCGGATACACTCCGACGTTGGAGCTCGAATACAGTCCGGCGTTGGAGCTCGGATACATAGTCCGGCGTTGGAGCTCGGATAACATCCGGCGTTGGAGCTCGGATACATAGTCCGGCGTTAGAGCTGGGAAGCAGTCCGGCATTGGTGCTCGGCTGCAAAAGATACCTCGAATGCAGTCCAGCGTTGTAGCTCGGACGCAAGAGGACATTGCCACCCGGGAACAACTTCAAACCAGAGGCATGGCATAAAAATAACAAGGCATTGATAAAGGTTGTCAACTTAAAGGGGCTCCTCGGATACCCAACGCGTAAACTTGTCGAATGCATTTCGGTCATCCTCAAGATAGAAGATTTGTTGAACCAGTTTTCAAGACCGGCAACCGAAGATGAAGAATAGTTCGGAAGAATTGAGGAGCATCGCCAACTTGAAGAGCGGTTCAGGGGGCTACTGACGGTGTCCTGGACTAGGGGGTATTCACCACGTCGTCTCCTGATCAGGTGGATTGGGCCGAGGATCCCCATGGACGTATACTCATGGGCCAGTCCGGACAGTTGCCGCATACAAGGAAGATTCTATAAGACTTGGCGATCAAGACAAGGACTCCTCCCCCACCGGCGTATTCGGCTAGGACTCATGTTATCCTAGGCCTCTGGTGCATTATATAAACTGAGGCCAGGCTAGTCGATAGAGATATACAACAACAATCATACCATAGGCTAGCTTTTAGGGTATAGCCTCTACGATCTCATGGTAGATCTACTCTTGTACTACCCATATCATCAATATGAATCAAGCAGGACGTAGGGTTTTACCTCCATCGAGAGGGCCCGAACCTGGGTAAAACGTCGTGTCCCTTGCCTCCTGTTACCATTGATCCTAAGACGCACTGCTTGGGACCCCCTACCCGAGATCCGCCGGTTTTGACACCGACAATTACCATCGTGTCCAAGTCATCTAGATTACCACGTCAGTTGGATGGACCTTGTTTTGCAGAATATTGTAATCTGCCAAGTGCCCTCATGACAGGCAAATTACGCAGACTTCAAGCTAATTGCCTTGTTCGACCACGGACTCGCCTATCTTTACGCCGGTGCCTTCTTTAGCTGGAGACAACTCAGCTCGCAATGGATCATAGTCAAAGCTGATACACACTTCTGTGATGCTATTGAAGACAATGGCATCATCTACGCGATCGACAAAGCAGATGGCACCACGTATTGCTGGGACGGCGCGTGTAAGTTGCTTCCATCTCATGTTAATGATGACGCCATGACACTGTTTGAAGTTTTAGTGATGATTGGCATATCCCTGTTTGAGCAGAATTTGAGAGAACTATGGCAATGTATTATAGATGTCGTAAGTCAGCTATATTTGGAATGAGTTAATTCATGCGATTGTGACCATGTCATTACAGCCAATTTGTACCCTGAATAATCAAACAGTTAGGAATATGTGGATATTATCCTTATTTTACAGTAATCTATATACTACTACTAATTATGAGTGTGTATCAATGGCAATGTTAGTTTCCTCGTTTTCATGATGTAGAAACATGCACCACACTGTTGGTTTCATCTAACCATACATTAGGGAAGTAAATGTGCATATGGAGAACTCTATATTTGGAAGTAGTGAAATCCTGCAATGCTTACCATGTGTACATACCTATATTCGCCCTTCAGCAATCAATGGCTAGAATAATATCTCACAAAATTTTTGCCCACAGAACATGAGTATATAACAATGCATGGTATGTTAGTTACCTTGAAGAATTTGTTTGTGAGGACAGAACATGATTACATAACATGCATGACATGGTAGTTTCCTGTGAAGAATAGATTGCGAGATAACATGAGTATAACCATGCATGGCACTTCTATATTTTCGAACCCAGTTACATTTCCCTGTATTTTCCTCTCAGTTCCAACAGGGACATATCAATGTTGTTTCTTGCATTATCCTACTCATACTCTGAACAATGTTGATCTTACATTAACAATGCCTGTCCTTTTTGATATGATGCAGTGTCCCTACAGTTACTGGCCTTTGTAATCACACCACCTTTGCCAAAAACAGGGAAGCACAATTGGTTCCTCGCTCGATCAGACGACGGCAAAAGACTGATGATCATTCAGACACATGAGCCGGAAAATTTATATTGCTGTATACAAACACCGTGTAATAAGTGAGTATCCGGACAGTGGCTGTTACGTCTATGACCAGGATACTAGCTTGTTGGGGCCTTTAGGATTTTTTAGTTGGAGGCGGGTAAACAGCCTTGGTTCACACTCTCTGTTTCTCGGACTCAACTATCTGATTAACCAGGAGATCACTGTTGGCAAGGACCTTGATGGCAGAGAGGCTCTGTTTCCTATGGAAAACTGTGTCTACACGGTGAGCCCTAGGAGTTCAGGAGCAAACTCCCCTGATTGTCAATGATACAGCCTGCAGCCAAAAGAAGGTGAGAATGACAAAGGCATCCGGATTAACTTTGATCCTTGGATGTCACAATTATGACAGGCAGTGACGTGGTTCAAGCCTTCAGGTTCATAGGTAATTGGGCTGTTGCATCGAAAGGGTGGAGTACTGGTGTCTCCGGATCACTGGTCGCTGAAGCGGGGCTGCAAATTATGATGGTGTTAGATCATCTCTTCGAATGACTTTGTTGTCTTTTCTGCTGGTTTTGGATGGGTAGTTCTTTCTTTTGTAATGCATATTCCTTATACTTTGGTCATCCTCGTCTATGTAACTCTTACTATGTAATAGTTTCTTCTGTTTAGAATGTCATTCTCGTCTGGATCACGAGAGTCTGAGTGCTGCAGATGGGTGCATTTTGGTGGTGTAGCAAGACTTCTTATGAACTATCATGTCTTGCTGTTTATGCCAGTAGTAGTCACTAGTCAGTGTTTGAATGTTGTATATATCATTGTTTTGAACTGTTTATTATCTCGAACTACTGGTGGGCTAAATGAGGGCATCACCATTCTCCAGTGTTCAGAGTATATCTCCTTTTTTCAAGTTATATAATTTTAGCTCAGTGTCTTTTCGATGATGTACACTTGTTTGGGCCAGTAAGGTGTCGTTGAATATTGGCCGAGTAGTAACACAATGCCAAACAGGTCAATTATGACTCTTAGGCCGGGCTCTCAAAAGATCCTGAAAAAAAAGGTCGGGCTCTCCAAAAGGACTCTTAGGCCGACATGTGGGTGCCACCGGTGTTTTCGTGCGCTTGCGCGCCGAGAGCATATTGGTGCGTGCTCGAAATTCATGCTACCTTTTCATCCCCAATCTCCCGCCCCTCCCCCACCTCTGGAATCTTGATTCCTACTCCAGTTCCCCCAAATCCCCCTCCTGTACTCCCTGTACTCAAGCACACTATCATGTTGCCGGTCAACGCGGATCTCCGAGCCGGAGATCCCGAGGTCTGTCCTGCCTTCGCTCGCTGCGTGTTGTCGCTCAACAGTGGCATGGCGGCGCTTGACGACCAGTTTGCCGGCAAAGTGCTGATGGTAACCATCAATGGCGACCGGCCTCCCGTCTCGCCGGACGACCTTGTCCAAGCTCTTGGCATTGCGCACGGCATCCAAATAAGTGACTTGCTCGTCGAAGTCTATCCGCCACCGGCTGATTTCATCATCAGGTTCCGGACAACTTTCGACTGCAGTCGTGTGTTCGAATCTTCCCGGCGTTTGTTCTGCGATGGCGCGCTGGTGAGCTTTGATCGGTGGCACCCAGGATGGGGCTCGGTGCCCTCTGAGCTTGAGTTTTTAACAAAGCTTACCTTCCACGGCTTGCCTCGACGTGCTTGGAACAGCGAGTCCATGAACGAGCTTATCAACGCCCTTGGAGGTGAGCTCGTAAGTATGTTTGTTCCTCCAGACAGCTGGGCTCTGACGGTTATGGCATGGATGAAGAAGCCCTCCACCATACCGTAGGTGATTGTTGTTGAGATACCGGTGCAGGAACCGGGGTTGTACTATTCATCGCCAGCAAGGCTGCCGCGGACCACGTTAGGGATGTACCTGTATCGAGTGTTCGTGCATGTTGAAGAAGTGGTCAATCCATCAATCGAAGTCCTGCCGCCACCGCTGGTGCCAGGGTCCGTCGACGACGTCCATTACAGGAGTCAACGTCAGACTTTCCCCGTGTTGCTCGAAACGATGGATGGCACAGGGCTTACTCCATCGCGCGGCGGAGGCCACTACTTCTTTGGGAGAAGAGGCAGGGCTGGCATGTGCTATAATTTGAGGTAACAAGTGAATTTGTCAAATACTAGTTAAATCCGAGCTATGGGCGTGAAGCACTGATATGCCAGTACATTTGATTGTGACCTGTTCTAATTTTGTACCTGAACTTTTTTTAGAAAGGGTTGTACGTCAATTTAATGTGCTAGCAGAACTTATTGTGTTGTCTGTCTGTTTTCTTTGCACATCATTCAAGATATTTCCCCGTCATTGATAAAGACGATGAACCGTTATGTACGACTTCGTTGGTTTCAACATAGCCCTACCCGTAGCGATCCACTGCTTCCATCCTGATTGTGCCGCCTGCGTGAAATTTTTGTATGCAAGTTTAGTGTGCTATGATGCTCTATATGATTGTGTCAACTATATAAGTTTTTACAGAGCATCAGCAGTGCATATGGCTGAAAGATGTATTTACGAGCATCTACCGATGGGTCTCTCTCTCTCTCTCTCTCTCTCTCTCTCACACACACACACACACAAACACACGCACACGCACAAGTGGGACCCGTTGAATTATTTATTTGCTCGTGACAGCTTTTAATTAGGCTCCACTGTAATCTAACTTTTTTCTTAAGTTATTAATTGAGCTCAGTGACTTCAAAAAGTTGTACAGAAGCCTTGTTTGGGCCTTTCCGGCCTCGCTGAATGTGGGCTGAGTAGCCATGTTAGGTTGTATTGTACTACACAATCCTTTTTTTAAACATCAACACAATGCAACTGGGCCGACAGTTGTACACAATATCCGGGTCAACTTGTTATTCTCTGCCCCGCTGGGTTGCAAACTTTCCTAGGAGGTATGCATTAGGCTTAACAAGAAAATGGACTTTAAGAAATGATAAATGGGATGTAATTATAATAACTGGGCAGTAACTATGCAGCAAAAGCGTAATTAGTATAAAAATATATTATATTTGGAATTTGAAAATTTTAATTTCATTACTTGTTGCGCGCGCAATATTTCATTGGATTTTAACGTAATACAACTTTATTTTGAAATTATATTTAACCTGACTAGAAATTTCGGATAAAAATATTTCGAATCCCATCAAAATGTGGGAATTTTTTTTTGAATTCTATTTTGAGCGGTTGTTTGAACTTATTAATCATTGTCCTAGCTAGAAGTTGGGTTGTACTTTTAACAAACTGTAAATGGGCTGTAGTAAATTTCATTAGAATTAAAGAAATGGGATGTACATTCTAACAAATCGCAAATGGGCTATATGTTCTCTTCCAAATCCGAGCTGTGGTCCTAATAAGTTGACGCGTACCAAGGGCTTTGTCAACTTAGTCAATATAAACGATTCTAGCTGCAGTGATCGTACGATGTCCATCCAACGGCCGTAGTGCTTCCTCAACCTCTGGTCTTCTTGCTCCAACCGCCCAAAGCAGCGCCGGTCGTGTCGCGTGCTCGTGCCTCCTGTGGCAGGCTGTGATGCCGCGGAGGACTCACCGCCCCTACTACTCACACCGCTGGCCAGGCCATCCCTCTACTCACCCACACCCCCCGTTATTCTGCGGCTACGGCAGCCTCACACCGCAGCCGAACCAGTGAACCCTCGTACTCCTCCCCGTGCGGGCTTCCACTGTTGCGTCTTCCCCGCCTCCGCGTCGTCCCCTTCCTAGGCCTCACCGTCGTCCACCGCCCTGGTGCTCTCGTCGCGGCAAGGTCAACATGGTCAACGACCGACTTCCATCGGAAGAGTACTGTACGTGGAGAGGCTGACAGCTGGGTCCAGGCGGCCGCAAGGAAGTGCCTCCTTATTATGTGCAAAATAATTATTCCTCCACTTGACAGCAGGGACCCACCGGACGGGCCACCTTATTTCGCGAAAAAAATGTTTCCCCCTGACTGCTGGGACCCACCGGAAGGGCCACCGTATTTCGCGAAAAAAACGTTCCCCCCGCTGTCAGCTCGGACGCACCGGAAGTGCCTCCTTATTACGCACAAAAAAATGAATACTCCCCCTGCTAGCTGGGACCCACCATGGTGGGAGGCTGACTTGTGGGTCTACTAACTTGACTGGGATGGGGGCCTTTGTCCACTTTAGTCAATATGAATGATTCTAGCTCCAGTGATCGTACAATGCCCATCCAACGGCCGTAGTGCTTCTTCAACCTCTGGTCTTCTTGCTCCAGCCACCCAAAGCAGCACCGGTCGTGCAGCATGCTCCTGCCTCCCGTGGCCGGCTGTGCTGCCGCGGAGGCCTCACCTCCCCCTGTTATTCCCATCACTGGCCAGGCCCTGCGGCGACGGCAGCCTCACACCGCAGCCGAACCAGTGAACCCTCATACTCCTCTTTGCGCGGGCTTCCACTGTCGCGTCTTCCCCAGCTCCTAGTCGTCCCTTTCCTAGGCCTCGACGTCGTCCACCGCCGTGGTGCTCTCAGCATGGCATGGTCAACATGGTCAAGGAACGACTTCCATCGGACGTGGATTGTACGTGGAGAGGCTGAAAGCTGGGTCCACGGCCGCAGCAAGGAAGTGCCTCCTTATTACACGAAAAATAATGATTCCTCCACCTGATAGCAGGGACCCACCATATTTCGCGAAAAAAACGTTTCCCCCTAGACTGCCGGGACCCACCAGCTACACATTCGCACGCAAGAAAGTGCATCCGGGCAAAAAAAACAAAACAAAATGATTCGCCCCCCTCACTTCTGATAACCACCAGCTACATCTTCGCACGCAAGGAAGTGCTTCCGGGCAAAAAAAAGATTCGCCCCCTGACTGCTGGGACCCACTAGCTACATCTTCGCAGGCAAGGAAGTGCCTGATAGTTGGGACCCAGCTGGTCGAATCGTACGTAGCGTTGTCATTCTGGTCGCGAATGTGTACGTACATACTGGTCGTTGTAGAGGCGCGCACGTGTCGTAGTAGAGGCGCGCACGTAGCATGTACACGTACGTACAGCGGCCAAGGTGCAAGAAAGAAAATACAGCCACATACGTACATACGGGAAGGGTCTCGAACGCCTACTCGCGCATACGTACCGCCAGGGCTCTGATGTCTACTACACAACCTTCTTCTTGTAGACGTTGTTGGGCCTGCAAGTGCACAAGTTTGTAGGACAGTAGCAAATTTCCCTCAAGTGGATGACCTAAGGTTTATCAATCTGTAGGAGGCGTAGGATGAAGATGGTCTCTCTCAAGCAACCTTGCAACCAAATAGCAAAGAGTCTCTTGTGTCCCCAACACACCCAATACAATGGTAAATTGTATAGGTGCACTAGTTCGGCGAAGAGATGGTGATACAAGTGCAATATGGATAGTAGATAAAGGTTTTTATAATCTGAAAATATAAAAACAGCAAGGTAACTAATGATAAAAGTGAGCACAAACGGTATTGCATTTATAGGAAACAAGGCCTAGGGTTCATACTTTCACTAGTGCAAGTTCTCTCAACAATAATAACATAGATAGATCATATAACAATCCCTCAACATGCAACAAAGAGTCACTCCAAAGACACTAATAGCGGAGAACAAACGAAGAGATTATGGTAGGGTACAAAACCACCTCAAAGTTATCCTTTCTATTCTATCTATTCAAGAGTTCGTAGTAAAATGACATGAAGCTATTCTTTCCGCTCAATCTATCATAGAGTTCATACTAGAATAACACCTTAGGACATAAATCAACCAAAACCCTAATGTCACCTAGATATTCCATTGTCACCTCAAGTATCTGTGGGCATGATTATACGATATGCATCACACAATCTCAGATTCATCTATTCAACCAACACAAAGTACTTCAAAGAGTGCCCCCAAAGATTCTACCGGAGAGTCAAGACGAAAACGTGTGCCAACCCCTATGCATAGGTTAATGGGAGGAACCCGCAAGTTGGTCACCAAAACATACATCAAGTGGAACATGATATCCCATTGTCACCATAGATAATCACGGCAAGACATACATCAAGTGTTCTCAAATCATTAAAGACTCAATCCGATAAGATAACTTCAAGAGGAAAACTCAATTCATCACAAGAGAGTAGAGGGGGAGAAACATCATAAGATCCAACTATAATAGCAAATCTCGCGATACATCAAGATCGTGCCATAGAGAGAACACGAGAGAGAGAGAGAGAGAGAGAGAGAGAGAGAGAGAGATCAAACACATAGCTACTGGTACATACCCTCAGCCCCAAGGGTGAACTACTCCCTCCTCGTCATGGATAGCACCGGGATGATGAAGATGGCCACCGATGATGGGTTCCCCCTCCGGCAGGGTGCCGGAACGGACTCCCGAGAGGTTTTTGGTGGCTACAGAGGCTTGCGGTGGCGGAACTCCTGATCTATCTTCTGTTCTGATGTTTTTACGGTACATAGGCTTATATAGGCGAAAGAAGTCGGTCGGGGGAGCCTCGAGGGGCCCACGATAGGGTAGGGCGCGCCCAGGAGGGGTGGGCGTGCCCCCCTATCTCGTGGCCTCCTCGAGGATCTTCTGACGTGAACTCCAAGTCTCCCAGATCATATTCTTCCTAAAAATCCCGCTCCCGAAGGTTTCATTCTGTTTGGACTCCGTTTGATATTCCTTTTCTTCGAAATACTGAAATAGGCAATAAAACAGCAATATGGGCTGGGCCTCCGGTTAGTAGGTTAGTCCCAAAAGAAATGTAAAAGTGTATAATAAATCCCATAATCATTCAAAATAGGTAATATAATAGCATGGAACAATCAAAAATTATAGATATGTTGGAGACATATCAGGCATCCCCAAGCTTAATTCCTACTCGTCCTCGAGTAAGTAAATGATAAAAACAGAATTTTTGATGTGGAATGCTACCTAGCATAATTCTCAATGTAATTTCTCTTTATTGTGGCATGAATGTTCAGATCCAAATGATTCAAAATAAAAGTTCATATTGACATAAAAAATAATAACACTTCAAGCATACTAATAAAAGCAATCATGTCTTCTCCAAATAACATGGCTAAAGAAAGTTCATCCCTACAAAATCATATGATTAGGCTATGCTTCATTTTCGTCACACAAAGATGTTCCCAACTTCTATACCCCCGATGACAAGCCAAGCAATTGTTTCATACTTAAATAATCTCAAACTTTTTCAACCTTCACGCAATACATGAGCGTGAGCCATGGATATAGCACTATGGGTGGAATAGAATATGATGATGGGGATTGTGTGGAGAAGACAAAAAAGGAGAAAGTCTCACATTGACGAGCATAATCAATGGGCTATGGAGATGCCCATCAATTGATGTCAACATGAGGAGTAGGGATTTCCATGCAACAGATGTACTAGAGCTACAAATGAATGCTCAACAAAAGGAAACTAGTGGGTGTTCATCCAACTTGCTTTCTCACGAAGACCTAGGGCATTTGAGGAAGCCCATCGTAGGAATATACAAGCCAAGTTCTATAATGAAAAATTCCCACTAGTATGAAAAAGACAACCTATGAGACTCACTATATGAAAAACATGGTGCTACTTTCAAGATATGACAACACATGAATTACAACTCGAAACTAGAACATGAAAAACATGGTGCTCTAATAATGATGATCATCACACTTTTATTGATTACAACACATGAATTACAACTCGAAACTAGAACAAGATATGACTCTATATGAATGCCTCCGGCGGTGTACCGGGATGGTTCAATGAATCAAGAGTGACATGTATGAAAAATTATGCATGGTGGCTTTTCCACAAATACGATGTCAACTACATGATCATGCAATGGCAATATGACAAAACTAAAGTATGTCATGATGATGATGAACGGAATGGTGGAAAGTTGCATGGCAATATATCTCGAAATGGCTATGGAAATGCCATAATAGGTAGGTATGGTGTCTGTTTTGAGGAAGATATAAGGAGGTTTATGTGTGATAGAGCGTATCGTATCACGGGGTTGGGATGCACCGGCGAAGTTTGCACCAACTCTCAAGGTGAGAAAGGGCAATGCACGGTACCGAAGAGGCTAGCAATGGTGGAAAGGTAAAAGTGTGTATAGTCCATGGACTCAACATTATTCAAAAGAACTCATATACTTATTGCAAAAATTTATAAGTCATCAAAAACCAAGCACTACGCGCATGCTCCTAGAGGGATAGATTGGTAGGAAAAGACCATCGCTCGTCACGGACCGCCACTCATAAAGATGCAAAAGCCAGGTACACTTCATATTTCAAATTTGTTACACAACTTTAACCATACGTGCACGCTACAGGACTTGCTAACTTCAACACAAGTATTCTTTAAATTCATTATCACCCAACTAGCATGACTTTAATATCACTACCTCCATATCTCAAAACAATTATCAAGTATCAAATTGATCATAGCATCCAATTCACTTCCTATGATAGTTTCATTCAAATTACCATGCTGTTTAAGACTCTCAAAATAATATAAGTGAAGCATGAGAGTTCACTAATTTCTACAAAATAAAACCACCGCCGTGCTCTAAAAGATATAAGTGAAGCACTAGAGCAAACGACAAACTACTCCAACAAGATATAAGTGAAGATCAATGAGTAGTTAAATAATTATGCAATTATGCGAAGGCTCTCTCTCATTTAAGAACTCAGATCTTTGTATTGTATTCAAACATCAAGCAAAGCAAAATAAAATTACATTGCAAGGATAACACAACTCATGTGAAGAAGCAAAAACTTAGGCTCAACCGATACTAACCGATAGTTGTCGAAGAAGAAAGGTGGGATCCCTACCGGGGCATCCCCAAGCTTAGATGCTTGAGACTTCTTGAAATATTATCTTGGGGTGCCTTGGGAATCCCCAAGCTTGAGCATTTGTGTCTCCTTAATTCCTCTCATATCATGGTTTCTCTTTTTATCAAAAGCGTCATTCACAACAAACTCAACAAGAACTCGTGAGATAGGTTAGTATAAACCAATGCAAAACCTTATCATTTTCTACTGTAACAAATCACTAAAATTATTATTCAACATTGCAAACTAAATTCCTCTGCATATTTAATACTCCTATCATCAAATAGAATCATTAAACAAGCGAACATATGCAAACAATGCAAGCATAACAGCAATCTGCCAAAACAGTACAGTCTGTAAAGAATGCAAGAGTATCAATACTTCACTAACTCCAAAAATTATAAGAAAACTACTAAGCTTTAGAAGATTTATCATAGCTAAATATGGAAAAAGATTCAACATTATACCATTCTCTGACTTTTCTAGGGAATTTTTTCAACAGCGGTAAACTTTCTGTTTTCAAACAGCAACATGTATACTTGCAAAATAAGCATGGCAAAGGCTATCCTTGACATTTTTATTGAAACTAAAGATGAAAAACATTATTCTAAATAACAGCAAGAAAATACTAATAAAATAAAATGACACTCCAAGCAAAACACATATCATGTGGCGAATAAAAATATAGCTCCAAGTAAAGTTACCGATGAACAAAGACGAAAGAGGGGATGCCTTCTGGGGCATCCCCAAGCTTAGGATCTTGGTTGTCCTTGGATATTACCTTGGGGTGCCTTGGGAATCCCCAAGCTTAGGCTATTGCTGCTCCTTATTCCATAGTCCATCTTTACCCAAAACTTGAAAACTTCAGCCACACAAAACTCAAAACAAGACTCATAAGCTCTATTAGTATAAGAAAATAAAACCACCACTTAGGTACTGTAATGAACTCATGCTTTATTAATATTGGTGTAATATCTACTGTATTCTAACTTCCCTATGGTTCATACCCTCCGATACTAATCATAGATTCATCAAATAAGCAAACAACAAAATGAAAACAGAATCTGTCAAAAACAGAACAGTCTGTAGTAATCTGTATCAAACGTATACTTATGGAACTCAAAAATTCTGAAATAAATTTCTGGACCTGAGGAATATATCTATTAATCATCTTCAAAAAGAATCAACCTAAAAGCACTCTCCAGTAAAAAATGGAAGCTAATCTCGTGAGCGCAAAAGTTTCTGTTTTTTACAGCAAGATCACATAAACTTCACCCAAGTCTTCCCAAAGGTTCTACCTGGCACTTTATTGAAACAAAAGCTATAAAACATGATTACTACAGTAGCATAATCATGTGGAGACACAAAAACAGTAAGGGTAAATATTGAGTTGTCTTCCAACAAGCGCTTTTCTTTAATGCCTTTTTAGCTAGGCATGATGATGACAATGATGCTCACATAAAAGATAAGAATTGAAACATAAAGAGAGCATCATGGAGAATATGACTAGCACATTTAAGTCTAACCCACTTCCTATGCATAGGGATTTTGTGAGCAAACAACTTATGGGAACAATAATCAACTAGCATAGGAAGGTAAAACAAGCATAACTTTAAAATTTTCAACACATAGAGAGGAAACTTGACATTGTTGCAATTCCTACAAGCATATGTTCCTCATAATAATTTTCAGTAGAATCGTGAATGAATTCAAGAATATAACCAGCACCGAAATCATTCTTTTCATGATCTACAAGCATAGAAAATTTACTACTCTCCACATAAGCAAAATTCTTCTCATGAATAGTAGTGGGAGCAAACTCAACAAAATAATTATCATGTGAGGCATAATCCAATTGAAAACTAAAATCATGATGACAAGTTTCATGGTTATCATTATTCCTAATAGCATACAAGTCATCACAATAATCATCATACATAGCAACTTTGTTCTCATAATCAATTGGAACCTCTTCTGAAATAGTGGAATCATCACTAAATAAAGTCGACACTCTTCCAAATCCTCTTTCATATTCATCACAATAAGATTCAACATCCTCCCAAATAGTGGGATCACTACTTCCTAAAGTTGACACTCTTCCAAACCCACTTTCATCAATATAATCATCATAAATAGGAGGCATGCTTTCATCATAATAAATTTGCTCATCAAAACATGGGGGACAAAAAATATCATATTCATCAAACATAGCTTCCCCAAGCTTGTGGCTTTGCATATCATTAGCATCACGGATATTCAAGGAATTCGTACTAACAACATTCCAATCATGCTCATCATCCAAAGATTTAGTGTCAAAGTTTCTATAGATTTCTTCTTCTAGCACTTGAGCACAATTTTCCTTTTCATCATACTTACGAAAGATATTAAAAAGACGAAGCGTATGAGACAAACTTAACTCCATTTTTTTGTAGTTTTCTTTTATAAACTAAACTAGTGATAAAACAAGAAACAAAAAGATTCGATTGCAAGATCTAAAGATATACCTTCAAGCACTCACCTCCCCGGCAATGGCGCCAGAAAAGAGCTTGATGTCTACTACACAACCTTCTTCTTGTAGACGTTGTTGGGACTGCAAGTGCAGAGGTTTGTAGGACAGTAGTAAATTTCCCTCAAGTGGATGACCTAAGGTTTATCAATCCGTAGGAGGCGTAGGATGAAGATGCTCTCTCTCAAGCAACCCTGCAACCAAATAAAAAGAGTCTCTTGTGTCCCCAACACACCCAATACAATGGTAAATTGTATAGGTGCGCTAGTTCGGCGAAGAGATGGTGATACAAGTGCAATATGGATAGTAGATAAAGGTTTTTATAATCTGAAAATATAAAAACAGCAAGGTAACTAATGATAAAAGTGAGCACAAATGGTATTGCATTGATAGGAAACAAGGCCTAGGGTTCATACTTTCACTAGTGCAAGTTCTCTCACCAATAATAACATAGATAGATCATATAACAATCCCTCAACATGCAACAAAGAGTCACTCCAAAGACACTAATAGAGGAGAACAAACGAAGAGATTATGGTAGGGTACGAAACCACCTCAAAGTTATCCTTTCTGTTCTATCTATTCAAGAGTTCGTAGTAAAATAACATGAAGCTATTCTTTCCGCTCAATCTATCATATAGTTCATACTAGAATAACACATTAAGACACAAATCAACCAAAACCCTAATGTCACCTAGATACTCCATTGTCACCTCAAGTATCCGTGGGCATGATTATACGATATGCATCACACCATCTCAGATTCATCTATTCAACCAACACAAAGTACTTCAAAGAGTGCCCCCAAAGATTCTACCAGAGAGTCAAGACGAAAACGTGTGCCAACCCCTATGCATAGGTTCATGGGCGGAACCCCCAAGTTGGTCACCAAAACATACATCAAGTGGCACATGATATCCCATTATCACCACAGATAATCACGGCAAGACATACATCAAGTGTTCTCAAATCATTAAAGACTCAATCCGATAAGATAACTTCAAGAGGAAAACTCAATTCATCACAAGATAGTAGAGGGGGAGAAACATCATAAGATCCAACTATAATAGCAAAGCTCGTGATACATCAAGATCGTGCCATAGACAGAACACGAGAGAGAGAGAGAGATCAAACACATAGCTACTGGTACATAACCTCAGCCCCGAGGGTGAACTACTCCCTCCTCGTCATGGATAGCACCGGGATGATGAAGATGGCCACCGATGATGGGTTCCCCCTCCGGCAGGGTGCCGGAACGGGCTCCTGAGAGGTTTTTGGTGGCTACAGAGGCTTGCGGCAGCGGAACTCCCGATCTATCTTCTGTTCTGATGTTTTTAGGGTACGTAGGCTTATATAGGCGAAAGAAGTCAGTCGGGGGAGCCTCGAGGGGCCCATGAGAGGGCAGGGCGCGCCCAGGGGGATGGGCGGGGCCCCCTATCTTGTGGCCTCCTCGAGGATCTTCTAACGTGAACTCCAAGTCTCCCGAATTATATTCTTCCTAAAAATCACGCTCCCGAAGGTTTCATTCCGTTTGGACTCCGTTTGATATTCCCTTTCTTCGAAATACTAAAACATGCAATAAAACAACAATATGGGCTGGGCCTCCGGTTAGTAGGTTAGTCCCAAAAGTAATATAAATGTGTAAAATAAAGCTCATAATCATTCAAAACAGGTAATATAATAGCATGGAACGATCAAAAATTATAGATACGTTGGAGACGTATCAGGCTCGTGTACATGGCTGGGTCAGAACAAAGAAACAACGTCATCGTTGTGTTCATGGGGAGCCAACCGGCTGGGTCGGACCGGAATGCGTCGTCGTGTTCATCGAGAGGGCTTGGACGGAACAGGCGATGGAAACGAGGTCTTTCATACCGCAGAACGGAGGAAACGGCCTTGTGTGACCGGCCACGTTCGAAACGGGGGTCCTGTTGATCGGGAGGGGTTTGGCGTACCGCAAAATGGAGGAAACGGACCTCCTACGGTCGAAACAGGGGTCTTGTTGATCGAAAGGGGTGTAGCGTACCGCAAAACAGACGAAACGGACTTGTGTTGGAGCCCTACGGTCGAAATGGGGGTCCTGTTCATCGGGAGGGGTGTGGCGTACCACAAAATGGGACTCCACGGGATACTGTTCATCTCCACCATCGACCTCCTCCAGGCTCCACGGGCTACCGACGACCTCCTCCAGCCTCCACGGGCTCCTGTTCATCCAACCTCCACCGTGCGCTACTCCACCGGATACTGTTCAACCACCCCTCCACGGGCACCCCTCCACCGTCTACTGTTCATCCAGCCCTCCACACCACGGGGTTCTGTTCATCCAGAGGCAACGCCACCGCTCACTGTTCATCCACCCCCCCCCCTCCCGCAACACTCACTGTTCATCCAGAGAGGTAGCATCAATCGGCTTCAGTTAGCAGCAGTAGCGAAGGAATCGCTCGATCTGGTTCAGTTAACAGCCATCGATCGATCGCTCGGGTTCAGTAACGCGTAGCCTGCAGTGCAATCACTCGGGTTCAGTTATAGCCAACACCTCGCACACACACGCGTACGTGTACAAGAGAAACGTGCATCGCTCGGCCCCCGACCGCCCACCGTAACCGGGAACTCCCCGAAATTTTCCTCGCCCTCGCTTCTACCACGATTTTTTTCGTCATGGACGGCCCAGGACGAAAAGCCCATTTTCTGTCATGATTTTTTGTCATAGAAGTAGGAGCCCACCACATTTGTGATGATACCGGGTTTTGTCACAATTATCATCATAGAAGTGTCATATGTATGACAAGAAAAAAAATTCGTTCGGCCCAAAATGTCACGGATGTGTCTTTTTTTGTAGTGGTAGCGGATAGTATTTCTCTTAGTGGAGAACTAAGGTTACTGAAACAATAGGAGATTCACGCAATCAACCATCAACGGGACCTACATAGACTAGAGCAACACTACTAGGGAAAAGCCTACCAGCGGCGCGGGTTTTAGTGTTATCAGCAGCACGGGAGGCGGCGCTACTAATAAGGCGCTACAGCTAAACCATAGCAGCAGTGCGTGTGAGCCCGCGCTACTGATATACAAGTGTAGCAGCAGCGTTCTTCTATGGAGCTCGCTACTGCTAATAGCTATAGCATGCTTCCCGCGTGCGCGCTACTGATACTACCGCGCTGCTGCTAACTTTTCTCCACTCGCTACTGCTAATTTTAATATATTTTTTCCCTGCATATTTGTTTTGTATTTGAACAGGCTTTATAGAAGAATCTTTAGCACATACAAATGTCATCATGATACACATACAAATGTCATCATGATACACATACAAATGCCTGCGAGACCAAAAATGTAATCATAGCATATACATACAAATAGTCTCATCATAATCATCATCCAACACAAAGTGGTATCTTGTCATCATCTCGAAAATAGCAATACATGCAAGTCTCGAATACTTGCAACTACAATGTCATCCATCTAAACAAAGGTATACGCGAGGAGAGCTATCACTATGATTGAGGGCGGAACTATGCAGTACATGAGGCGGCGGTTACGAGTCCTCTCTCGCGCTAGCGTGAACCTCAAGTAACTAGCTTCTCCTTCTTGTCTACTTTTGAATCCTTTATGTGTGGCGCCCGAGAACCCATTCACTTGCGCCTGACACTCAGGCCACTCGTTGTACACCCCCGGAACCTTCCCTTTGTACTGGACATAGCACTTCCATCTCGCCATCAAGAAACTAGGTACCTATTAGAGATGCATGTTCATGAAGAGGATGTACAATCATATATATGCAGCAAAATATACTAGAGCAACACCGAAAAAGAAAGGGTTAGTAACTAGATGCAACATACAGTATGCAAACTAATTAACTAGAGGTACGCATGTCATCGTACGCAAACTAACAAAGTAGCGTTACACAAATTTGGCAGGGACCGACATCACAATGTTTCATTGCTACAAAAAGTATTCAAGTTCAACTGACACATATCATCATCATCGGCATCATAAATCACTAGAATTTCCATCCTTCCATATCATCAAGGATGGACCCTAGCTGCTTGAACAGCGTGAGGTCTAGACGTTGCATGCCTATGCGAGTTCGGATGTCAGCTCGCGATATAGGGCCGTGGTGGAACATCCCCCTCTCATCGACGACTTCTATCATGATGATCGTCGCAATGTCCCTTTGGATGCGAAAGAAGTCATCTCTCAGTTTATAATCCGCTTCTCCATGAGATTCTAGCCACTTGTGGATATGATCATCATTTCTGCTTCTCATGCGAAGCTTTTGGTGATTCGTGTTGAACTGAATCATGAGATGGACGATGTAGAATCCATCCTTTTTGCTTGGTTTTGGGACATGGATGCAGGAGAAGTTAGTTTTATGCGTGAAAACCATCTTCTTGTTCCTTTGTTTCCTGATCTGCATGTGGCCACCTCTAATGTTGAAGCCTTGGAGAGCATCATCTAGAATATTCATTATGTGGGTGTAGTCTTTTTTCTCGTAGTCTCTGGAAGGGTCAAAATACATGGCGTGGGAGACTTGCGGGTAAAGAACGATAAGGACGGCGCGCCCGTTGCTGCGGGGAAAAGACACCTCAAATTATTCCCCATATGAGAGAGAAGGAATGATTGAAATGTAAGAAAGGGTTGTCTGGAACTGACTTACTTTGGATGATAAGGCACGAGGACAATTTCCCGGTCCTTATTCTGTACCATGAAGTTTTGGAGGTACTCCCTAGCAGTTGCACGCTCAAAGTCGCCGAGACTCAAGAAAGACTCGTGCATGTAGTACGGATCCGCCACACAAATTTGCGAGACTTCTTCACTCTTCATGACGGAGCTCATATGTAGCGCAAAAAGGCGGACGAATGTAAAATTGAGCCACCTTGTTAGAAACATCTCAAAGATATGGTCAAACCGCAGGAAGAACACATCCGCGGGACGTGTCTCGACGTTGCACTTCCCCTCAGGCACATGAGCCGCGTATGTCGGATATTCTGGATCCTTTGAGGCTAGTAGGCTTTTCTCAGTCGACAGCACATGGTCGTGCAATCTCCTGAGATCCCCTGATAGTGCCTCCAGTGGTTTCGGCGGTAGCATCGGCTCACTCATGAGATGGAACATGGCCGCACCTTTCACGAGTACACGCTCTTCAGAATGCATCGTCTGGCCACTTTGTGCTCTGGCTTGTTTGGAGGCAGTTATCTTCCCCGATCTCTTCCTCTCCTTTTTCTTGTGCACACCTTCTAGACCCTTCCTTAACCCCTGGCCCAGGGTTCCCAGGCTAAGCACTGTACGACCCCTGGCTAGTTGCGCCTGTGTTGAGGCGACATCTTCAGGCGTGTCTTGTGAGGAATTCATGAAGAGAGACTTTTTGCAATCCTTCCAACGACCTTCCTGCCCGGGCATATCATCCATATCCTCATTAGCATGCTGATAGCCCGATTCGTCAAATGGTTGACTCGTCATATCTATGTCACAGTCATACGCATTTGTATTGAGGAAACCCATAGGGTCGACCTCCGTCTCATTATCCATTCTCTGTTCTATAGGACCGATTACATCAGCCAGTACTATTGCACCCCCTTCATCACGTCATCCGCCGCTCTCACCCGACACTACAGGAGCTGGTAATTGTGTAGGCGGGGTGATGGTCTCCGCACATGCTTGTTGATGTGTGGTTATTGGTGTGCTCTCGGCCGGCTCCAGACGAATAAGATTCTTCGCCCATAGCAGCACCCAACCCTTGCAGCTTCCAATCCGCGGCGGGTCTTGTCGTGCTCTCCCACATGCTGTACTGGAGGAGGCAAAGCCTCGTGCCCCGATTTCACACTGGACAAGCTAACCCTGCAGTGCCCAGCGGGGATCGGCTGGTTGTGGAACGTGGGTTTCAAGGGGTTCAATATCATCCCCTTTCCCACGTCGACCTTCTGGCATTTTATCAAGTAGAGTATGGTGCACGGGGTTTCTTCGCCCTGCAACACATATGTCTGTGGCGTAAAACATCCGAAAGGCAATGAAAATGGAATATTCTATATATATATATATATATATATATGTTGGTGCGACATGTAATTACCGTGACAGCGTCGAGCTCAGCCAAAGAGGAAGGCCCACCTAGCGCGCCTGAGACTAAGGACGGGCTGCGATGAGCGGGAGCGACCGCGAGAGGAGGCCCAGTTGCATGAGCAAGTGACAGTGCGGTGTTGTTGTTGTTCATGGAGTTGCTCCCGACGAAACTGGGCATCGGGAAATCATGTACCGTCTTGTCTGGATTTTCCTTCGTCCAGTTGATGATAGCTAGAACCAAGTTAGTAGCAAAATCATTTCTGCTGGCAGTTACAGCTGCATTGAGTGCGTGCTGTAGCAACTCATTTTTCTCCTTGGCTGTTTTTTCCACGTCCTCAGCTGCTTTTTTCTCGACCGCAAGCTTCACCTTCGCGTCGATGTCCGCCTGACTAAACTTATCTCTTTGCTTCTTGTCCTCCGGGCCCTCGTTGTAAAACACCTTCCATGTGGCGCCGTCTTTAGCGCCTGCACACGACCATATTGCGGCCACTGGCCCAAAGGGAGTCCCTTAAGTTCGTTCAAGGCCCGGTTGAGAGGGGTGTCCCATTTGGGCCTCATCGGAGAAGTAGGGCTTTCGGCAGCAAGCTGGTGATGCTTCTCCAATAGTCTAATCAATTTCCTCATGATCTAGTCCGTGTAAAAAACCTTTTTCTCCTTGTCCCACTTGTAGCGGGCCCTGATGAAGTCACGCTCCAAGGGGTTGGTGAACTTCGCGAAGGGGTCTGGGAGACCCGCGGCTTCATGTTCCGCGTCCTCCTTATCCAATATGGGCCTTTTACCGAGGTAGCCACGGCTTTCGAGGCGATGCTTCCCCGTGTTCCTTTGCTGAAGGCTCTTGAATTTCGCAGCCTTAGCCTTGGCTGCCTTGGTAGCGCAAGTGTCCTTGAACTTTTCGAACTCCTCTTCTGGAAGTGTCGGATTTTCCTCTAGAATCTTGGACAGGGGTTCCTCAGCCTCAATAGCTCGTTTCACCCTCCCTTTCCAGGAGGCCAAATCATTGCTGAACATGCCCATGGCGTGATTGTTAATCTTTTTCATATTCGGATCATCCCACGGGTGTTCCATGTTATCATCCCGGTCGGGGAACTTGAATCTCTTGTGCAACTTCGTTAGGAGCAACTGCGTCAAATGTTCTTTACTCCTTAAGTCATCGCATTGATGCTCGTGCATTCCCGTAGGATGCATCCTACTTGGTTCCCATAGCACTTGCGAGGTTCTTCTGGCTCTAATGGCTCAAACTTGTTAGGTGCCATCTTTGTGATCACGAGTCGTCCAATCCCTAGTTTGTTAGGTTTTCGTATCCTCTGCTTCTTATGCTTCCTCTTATCGGTAGCGGCATTGGCGCTGGTACCTTCCCCGCCGGTACCTTCCCCGCCGGTCTTGGCGCCGCCATCGGTGTCGGCTCCTCCGGTGTCGATGTCGGCATCAGTACCATCATCGAGGCCGACCTGCAAACCTTGCTTAGCAGTCAAATAGTCGAGGTACTCTTGTTCACCCTCATAATCCATCTCGTCTGCATCTTGGTCAGAAGGCCCAGTTTCTTCGTTGCTCGACATGTTTCATATGATTAAGTGTCCTCGTTTATTTCTAAAATTATGAAAAAAATGAGAAATGACATAAAAAAGAAATCTATGTGCCAGCACTCGATATGCCAACTATCTAGCACAAATCATGCCAAAATTCACGACAAATTTTGGCATGACCTTTGCTAAAAAATGGACGTATCGAGCGCCTGAAATTCACCGGAACGGAAATGAATCAACATTTTGGCGTAACATAGGCCAATCGGATCATTTACCAAAATTGAACCAAAACATCACATGTCCAAATGACATGTTCAAATTCCAAACATGACATGTCCAAAACATGACATATCCACATATCACATGTCCAGTTCAAATTTGCATATAAATTCAGCCTACCTAAATTTGCTTTAACAAGGGATGTTGATTTGGACAATTGCTTAAATGCTGCCTTTTCTTTTAACTACAATTGCTTAACCCTAAATTTCTGTCCTATTTTAAAACCTAGCTAAATTCATAACTAAATAGATAACCTAATTAACCTACTGCCCTAACTAAAACCTAAGTAAATTAACCGAAGAACCCTAGCTAGCAGAGAGAGGGGAGGGGGGGTTTACAGATGGTGCAGGGGCGAGGAGGGGAGGAAGCAGAGGAGGGAGGAAAGGGCCCATGGGTCGGGGGCGAGGGCCGGGTCGGGGGAGAGCGCCGGGGTCGGGGGCGAGGGCCGGGTCGGGGGCGAGCGCCGGGGTCGGGGGCGAGGGTCGGCTCGGAGGCGAGCACCAGGGTCGGGGGCGAGGGTCGGGTCGGGGGCGAGCGCCGGGGCGCGGCGGTGCGACGGGGGAAGAGAGAGTGAGGATTTGGGGGAAAATAGGCAGGATGAAGCAGGGATAGTGAGAATTTTGGGTTAAGTGGACGTAGCAGTAGCGCATTTAGACAAAACGCGCTGCTACTAACTTCACTAGCTATAGCGGTTTTGACCAAACGTGCTGCTACTATCTTAACTAGCTGTAGCGGTTTTCTAAGGAAATCGCTACTACTAGCTTGACTATAGCTCTTTTCAGAAAACTGCTACTACTATAACCAGTTTTCCTTTTTCTTTTCCTTTATTTTCTCCCACTTATTTTCTCCCACTTTTATTTCCCAAGAGCAGTGAACTAAGGGAAGGCGATATGTATTGCATCATTTGACGGTTAAATATGTATAGGAAATAGGAACATATATATTACATCATTGGACCCATGCATAATAATGGCTAAGTGTGTATACAAAATAGGAATATATATATATATATATATATATATATATATATATATATATATTACATCATTTGACCGATAACATACGGTTCCTCAGTGTTGACGTTTTCGTTATTGAGTCAGCTTCTTTCCCTTCTTGTTCGTTGAAGAATAATTGAGCCCCTCATTGTGACTTTGCCTTTTCCATGGAGTATGATTTTTCTTAGGTAATGCAGTATTGATTCTTCTTTTGACATATACTTCATCATCATCGTCATCTTCCGTTATTGGGTTGCCATACTGATCGTAGTCTTCCTCGTTGGCGACTCCATACATTCCAATGATATTCTGTTTGCCTCTCCTCATGACAACACGGCTGGGATTGCGTGGGTCGGTTATGAAGAAGCATTGTGTCACGTGCTTAGCGTGTACCCATGGCTCGTTTTTTGCGATAGCGTTCACGGTAGTGCTCTTGGCATCGGGTATAGTCATGGAACTGAAAATCCGGTTTTCTCTTTTGATATTCTTAGCCCATCTGACACGGAACATCGTCGTGTCGTGCAGTCCAGAGTAGTCAAGCTCCCAGATCTCCTCGACCCTTCCATAAAATCGTTCAGTTGCGCCGTTGTCGCTACTGGTCATGCATTCCATCATCACCCCTGAGTTCTGATCATCACTGTCCATATCTTTGGACTCCATGTAGAACATGTATCCGTTGATATCATATGCCTGATAGGTTACGAGGTTGGGCGAGGGGCCATGTGCTAACACTACTAGGAAAATGCTTATAGGTAGACATTTAGCAGTAGCGTTGGTTAGATACCCATCGCTACTGCTATTTAGCAGTAGCACCGGCCAGCACAAGCGCTACAAGTGCACGTTAGCAGTAGCACTGGATTTCATAGCCAGCGCTACTGCTAATGGGCCATGCTCTCGGGCCCCCATTGCAGCTTTAGCTATAGCGCTGGGCCGCCTACCCCGCACTGCCGCTAAGCCCACCTCTCTGCTTCCCCCCGCGCCGGCCCGCGCACCACCCCTCCCCTCACTCACACTCACACACTCACACCAGATCGAATCCCAGTCGTCCCCCGATCCTTCCGGCGCCCCCGCGTCCTACTCCAGCCGCCCTCCCCAGCGCCGGCCCTCCTCCCCTGCCGGTCGCCCCCCCCCCCCCCCCCGCCCGCACCGTCCCTCCTCCCCTGCAGCCCCCCCCCCCCCGCACCGGCCATCCTCACCCGCCTGTCCCCCCCCCCCCCGCGCCGGCCCTCCTCCACCGAGAGGTATACTCCTCCCTCCTTCCTCCTCCTCCCTCCCTCCCTAGTTATAGTTATTAGAGAGTAGTTAATTTTTAGCTGTTTTAGTTGAATTTGTAGGTGTTTTAGTTAAATAATGTAGGTGCTTTAGTTGAATTTTTAGGTGTTTTAGTTAAATTTCTAGGTGTTTTAGTTAAAAAGGTAGGTTCTTAGAATAATGTAGGTGTTCTTAGAATAATGTTGAATTTGTTTTAGGTGTTTTAGTTGTTTTAGGTGTTTTAGTTGTTTTAGGCGTAGTTAATAGAATTTTAGGTGGTTTAGTTGTTTTAGGTGTGGTTAACAGAATTTTAGGTGTTTTAGTTGTTTTAGGTGTAGTTAACAGAATTCTAGGTATTTTTTTAGTTAAAGCAATTGTTGTTATTTTTTTAGTTAAAGCAATTTTTCTTGTTTTATGCAAATTTGTAGTGGACATGTCATATTTTGAACATGTCACATTTTGGACAATGTCATATTTTTCCGAGTGGCCTATGTTTTGCCAGAAATGTCGATTCGTTTACGTTCTGGCAAATTTTAGGCGCTCGATTGGTCCTGTTTATTAATTTTGCTAAGTGTTTATTAATTTTGTTTTCATAATTAAGCATTTTGTTCTCGACGTCGATGATGCCTATCCCGCATCCTCCTCGTCGACTCGGCGGAGGACTCCTGCTTGAGCCTAGGGGCCATGTCCGGGACTGGGCTCCGCCGGGCTGGTACTGGGTTGTGCTACCTTCTGGTGAGCGCAGCTTAGTGAGGAGCCAGCCCATCGTCGACCCGGAGCTTCTTTGGTGATGGTCACGTGGGCCTACATCGGTGGAGAGGCTTCTGTCCCCCGCGCAGGTGGTTCAACACCGTGTCATGGAGGAGAACACACACGTCCAGCGCTACTTGGTTGCGTTGGCGAACGGCCGGTTCTCCAATACCTGGCAGATTATTTGGGTATCTCACCGGAGCTATGATCCGGTAATGGTTCCTTCTCTCTGGGTGTCCACTGCGGCGCACTGAACCTAGAGGAGCTATTATTTCAGATGTATTAGTCTTATTATATGATGATCTTTGCTACAAACTACTATATATGTATTCTATGATGGATTATTAATTACCTATTAGTTATTTGCTTATTGAATGCAAAAGATGAGCGTGGTTTGTGCTACAAACAACTACATATGTATTCATGATGGATTATTAATTACCTATTAGGAAATGTCTGACGACGAAAGGGAATTCGCTATGTGCGATTACTGCGAAGATAAGCGCGGTATGTGCGACAGGCCTCACCTGGTAGAAGGTCGGCGCTTCAGCATCAAGCTCCAAGAGACCTTCGATGTTGATACGGTAAGCAATGATGACAAGTTTTTTATGTTATTTTTGCACGACTTCTCTGCTTCTTCAACGTGTAATTTCCATCTTTTACAATTCGACTAGCTTATCCCATGCCATGCAAGATGCTATGTCTTGGAGAAGATTGGGTTTTGAAGATCATGAAAGCATGGAGACAAAGATAATTCAACTAAGGACCCATCATGGTTATGATTTTGCTGTAAAACTATACAATTATGTGAACTCATCCAATTTTGGTTGCCCGAATTGGGAAGCCCTTTCCAAGGCGTACGATTTTCATGAGGGTATGCTTCTCACCTTCGATCTTGGTGATCCTGACATCGACAAAAATGATATGACCATTTGGGTCCTTGTTGACACGCTTCCAGTTCTACCGCTGTGTGAGTTTCTTAAACATATTTACTAAGTAATTTATATTGTTAATTTCAAAATATTTGACAGCTTATTTCCATTGACAGCTTATTTTCATTCTTCAAAAAATGTACGGAAGATGGTAGACAGAACCTACAACTACAATGATGAAGCACAATTAACTTATAAGGACAAAGATGGTCTTATCACCTTTTTTACAGATCTTGAGAATTACAATAGCTATTATCGAATTCCTCAAAATTATGGTCCATATGTGCCACTAGTGCACGGGTGTGCTACAGTAACATCAATGGAGATATCATGGTAACATTTTCTAATATTACGACATCCGTGCATCTTTGAACATTGCTAACTACATTGCTAACTACAAAGTTATTACTATGTTTTTGAACAGAAAATCCCGATGGATTGTGTGCCTCATCTTATGTTGCCAAGAGGTCGCATTGAAGTTATGAGCTTACGGCCACCACGGCTAGGTCAGCCACAGTATCCACATCACTCCTGTCCATACCAGATTTCTAAAAGCGAGGAAGCCATGATAATAAATTATTGGAAAAAATGTTTCAACCATCGTACAAAGCTACTTGGAAGCAACATTGTGCGTAGGCCAAGACTTGGAGACAGGATGATCTCCGTTCTTCATTATGGAGAGTTCAGTTTCCTTAATGAAGAGTCAATGCCTATCTTGTTTTATGATATTTTACCTAAGAGAGGGTAGAGTAGGTCGTATGAGAGGAGTAGGTCCTAGGTAGAATATGTTAATATGTGCTATAATGTGTTAGAGTTGATGAGGAGGATGAGGAGTTGTGATTATGACTAGTGACCAACTTGTTATATATATGATATCTCATTGACGAACATTGTTTGGTGGTGATGACTACTAGTAGCACAAAAACAAGTGCTACTAGTAAGCTTTTCTCTAGTAGTGTAAGGTGTATATGAGCAATCCGTCCTTAGAGCCCTCCTCCATGGGATTAGCAATAATATGCTCTTTGAACCAATGCAGGAAAGTGGAGTTGTGCCCTTTAGTAACTTCGGCATCCGTCCTGCATACCCCCGGTCACAATACTTCTTTGCGATAATTTCTTTGTGCAGTGCCACGAAAGGGTCTACCTCGTCTAGGTGTTGTAGCACTACCAAGTTTTCTCTGTCAAAGTCGCTGCATCGATGTGAGTATGCCACGTGCAGTTCCCTGCGACCGTTGCAGTGACCTTCTCCTTCGAGCCTCCCATCGTGCTTGTTAATGGGCAAACCAACACTAACACCAGGCGGCTGGTCTGCGCCATATAGAAAATTCTCACAGAAAGAGATGCACTCTTGTGTCACATAGCCCTGGATGATGCTTCCATCCGGACGGGACATGTTACGAACGAATCCTTTGATGATCCCATTCATCGTCTCAAACGGCATCATGTTGTGCAGGAATGACGGCCCCAGGTATATTATGTCATCCACAATATGGACGTACAGATGCACCATCACGTCAAAGAATGCGGGCGTGAAGTACATCTGAAGCTCATTCAGTATCACAATGATCTCTTCCTGTAGCCTTCGGAGCTGCTTCACACTGATCGACTTTCGAGAGATGCCTTCGAAAAAGTTGCAGAGACCAATAAGCGTGTCACGGACGTGGTTGTCTATTATCCCTCTAAGGGCAACAGGTAATATCTGTGTCATCATCACATGACAGTCATGGGACTTCATCCCGTTGAACCTTTTCTTGTCCGTGTCTAGATATCTGCTTATCTTGCCACAGTAATCGGAACTAACTTTGACTCTGGTAAGGCACTTAAAGAATTGATCGATCTCAGCCTGACTTAAGGTGAAGCAAGAAGGGGGCAATAATCCTCTTTCTTTATTTTCTTGCTCTTCTTCTCCCGTGCCTTTGTCTCCGTCTCTGTCTCCTCTGACATTTTACGGGGCGGCATGTGCAGATCTTCCATGATTTTCGAATCTTGCAAGTATTTTCTTGCCTTCGGCCCATCCTTGGTCTTATCCGGCATGTTCATCAGTGTTGCGAGCAAGCTCTCAAGGACATTCTTACAGATATGCATTTGATCAAGGCAATGAGGTGTATCGAGTTTGTGCCAGTACTCCAAGTCCCAGAACATAGACCTCATCTTCCATACCTTCAGCAGCGGCTCCGGTGCCTTTCTCATCGTCTTTCCCGGCGCGGGGCACTCCTTCCAGTTTTTCAACAGATCATCGATTTTGGCACCGCTCCGCTTACGTGGAGGTCCTCGATGCTCAGCGTGACCATTGAATAGATCTCCACGGTTTCTCCACGGGTCGTCCTGTTCGAGCCATCTTCGATGCCCCATGTACACGATTTTCCCAGACCTGCCATCTTTCCTTGACGTTTGCTATTGAGACGTCGTATCATCCATGCACCGCGTGCATCCGCAATATCCATGTCACACCTGGCCTACCACATATCCATAACCGAGATAGTCCTGCACTATCGTGATTAGTGTGGCTCTCATGTTTACTCGCCTTTGCTGGCGTCCCATGTATTGGCCGGTGTTTTCCATAACGTGTCTAACTCCTCTTGAAGTAGCCCAAGATACAAATTAATATTATTTCCTGGTTGTTTCGGCCCTTGAATAAGCATGCTCATGTGAATGTACTTCGATTTCATGCACAACCAGGGGGAGGTTGTACGTCCATACAAACACGGGCCATGTGCTATGGTTGGTGTTCTGGTTGCCAAACGGATTCATGCCATCGGTACACGCGCCGAGCATGATGTTCCTTGCATCACTTTCAAAATACCGATAGAAGTTGTTCAACGCTCTCCACTGGCTTCCATCCTTGACGTGTCTCAGCTTCGGATCATCTCCATCGTCGGGCTTCTTCCTCTCCGCGTGCCAGCGCATTAGCTTTGCTTCCTTGGGATCTACAAAATACCTCTGGAGACGGGGAGTGATCGGTAAGTACCATACAACTTTCTGGGGACATTTCTTCCCGGCCTTCTTGTATCGAGAAGCATTGCACACCGGACAGCTTGTTTTTTCCGCGTTCTCCTTCCGATAAATTATACAATTGTTGATGCATGCATGGTATCTAACGTGTGGCATATCAAGATGGCACACGATCTTCTTGGCCTCATCAACATAACTAGGACATATATTACCCATGGGAAGAACATCCTTTAGGTACTTGAGATGCTCATGGAGGCTAGTGTCGGTCCATTTGTTTTTAGCCTTCGTCTTCAGGAGTTGGAGCGTGAAACTCAAGCGGGTCACCTCAGGATTGCAACCATCATACAATGGAGTGTTCGAGTCTACCACCAGTTGCTCCAGCTTAGCCTCCTCTCTAGAAGCAGCTCTCTCAGTACTCGTCTCCTTGCGAAGCAATGCTTGAACATGAGGGTCCCACACGATTGAACTTAGTATCGACGAACTCTACTACGTGAAGTCCATGTCGTTCTCTCCGCCGCCATGTCAGGCCCCTTCTCCTCCGCCATGCCCGGCACCTTCTCCGCCGCCATGTCCGGCCTCTTCCCCGCCGCCATTATCGATCATCTATTCGTCTTGCCCCGTGACATCATTGCCTGCCCCGTCGGCATCCTCAACATCATCATCCTCATCTTCAATTATCCACCAAGTATAGCCATCCATGAAACCAGTCATGAGCAGGTGCGCTTCGACACGACCATCGTCATGGGGGTCGAGCCAAACTATTCCTTTGCATTTTTGACATGGACATAAAACCTCTGTCCGGTTATTTTCTTTCATGTCCTGCACCGCTGACCGCAACCACCTGTCCACCATCGTTCCACTGACCATCGTCAACTCTGCACGGTAATAATAAACAAATTGATTATAAAAATGCGTGCATGCATCAAAGTCATACAAAAATTCGGCATGACCTTCCTTAAAAATAGGACATATGTAGATCTAGAGTTTGCCCGGAATTCGCCGAAACGGAAATAAATTGACATTTCGGCAAAACATAGGCAACTCAAAAGCACAATTTGGCGTCAACTCATGCCACACACACAATTTCCATAAACATATCACACACACATAAACATATTTCCATTTTGCAAAAGCATGAAATTTTAATCACCTCTATCTCGAGATCGAGCACATGGTGATGAGATGATGATGTAGGGAGATCAAAAGTGCCAAAAGCTCTTCTTGACAAAGATAGATCTAGTTAGGGGGAAAATAGGTCACTTAACTAAATGCGACATCTACCTAGCTACCTAATTTGGGAGGAGACAACTTCAACTAGTGGAGGGGGAAGGAAAACGAGAAAGGAGATGCATTAATGGAGATGGTGTAGTTAGGTAGGAGTAATGAAGAGAGAGAAAGGTAGGTAGAAGAGGGAGAGTAATGGGGGAGAAGTGTTGAGGAAGAAGAAGAGTGAGAGTGGGAGGATGTGGGAGGTAGTGGAAAGGGAAGAGAGGAGGGGGAGGGGAGGGGACGGGTGGGGAAAAGGTGGTGGGTTGGTGCGGATTAGCAGTAGCGCGGGACGTAAAATGCGCTCCTGATAAGAAAGTAGCAGCAGCGCGCTACCGGCAGAAGCGCTACTGCTAACCGGGGCAAAAAGTGTGTCCAATTTGAGAATTAGCAGCAGCGAGCTCAGGAAAACCGCGCTACTCCTAAAGCTTTAGCAGTAGCGCGGCACGTGGCACCGCGCTGCTACTAAATGGAGTTTGAGGGGCACTGCTAGTCGATATTTGTAGCAGCGCGGGTAACACCAAGCGCGCTACTGCTAAAGGCTAGTCAGTAGCGAGTTTTACACACCCGTGCTACTACTAGTTAGCAGCAGCGCTCCTTTTTGAGCCGCGCTGCTTCTAAGATTCTGTGTATAGGGTTTTCCCTAGTAGTGCAAATACATGCACCCACCACAGGCAAGAGCGTTTTCAATCCCCTTGTACTCATTAATTGCAAGGATCAGATTTGATAGTAGTAGATAGATACATTGGAAAGTAAAGGAAAATATACTAAATTGCAGCATGGTATTTGTATTTTTTTTAATATGATTGAAATAGACCTGGGGCCGTGATACGTCTCCAACGTATCTATTATATTTGATTATTCCATGATGTTTTATTATCAATCTTCGATGTTTTATAATCATTTTATAGTCATTTTATATCATTTTTTGGTACTAACCTATTGACCTGGTGCCAAGTGCCAGTTGTTGTATTCTGCATGTTTTTTACATCACAGGAAATCAATATCAGATGGAGTCCAAATGCCACGCCAATTTACAATGATTTTCTATGGGCCAGAAAGAACACAACGGGCCCTGGTTGCACCTAGGGGGAGTCCCGAGGAGGAGACAACCCACTAGGGCGCGCCAGGAGGCCCAGGCATGCCCTAGTGGGTTGTGCCCACCTCGGGTGCCCCCTGGACCGACTCTTTGCTCTATAAAAACCCAATATTCCAAAAACCCTAGGGGAGTCGATGAAATTTTCATCCAACCGCCGCAGAGCCCAAAACCACGATATCTAATCTAGACACCATCACTGAGGGGTTCACCAGTTCCATTGGTGCCTCTCTGATGATGCATGAGTAGTTCTTTGTAGACCTTCAGGTCCGTATTTAGTAGCTAGATGGCTTCCTCTCTCTCTATTGATTATCAATAAAATGGTCTCTTGGAGATCCATATGATGTAAGTCTTTTGGCGGTGTGTTTGTTGGGATCTGGTGAACTTCGAGTTTATGATCAGTTATATCTTTTTATATCCATGAAAGATATTTGAGTTCTTTGATCTCTTATATGCGTGATCTCTTATAGCCTCATATTTCTTCTCCGATATTTGGGTTTTGTTTGGCCAATTTGATCTATTTATCTTGCAATGTGAAGAGGTGCCCGGTAGTGGGTTCGATCTTACGGTGGTTGATCCCAGTGAAAGAAAGGGAACTGGCACGTATGTATCATTGCTACTAAGGATAAAAAGACGGGATACATATCTGCCGCGATAGATAAATGGATCTTGTCTAAATCATGTCATTGTTCTTATTGCATTACTCTGTTTTTCCATGAACTTAATACACTAGATGCATGCTGGATAGCGGTCGACATGTGGACTAATAGTAGTAGATGCAGGCAGGAGTCGGTCTACTAATCTTAGACGTGATGCCTATGTAATGATCATTGCCTAGATATCGTCATGATTATTTGAAGTTCTATCAATTTCCCAACAGTAATTTGTTCACCCACCATTTGCAATGATCATGATTGGGGTGATTCTTCTTACGATGTTGAAAATTTATTTAAGCCCCGTGATGAATATGAGATTGATGATTGTGTTTGCGATAATATTGAAAGTGGGTTTGGAAGAGTTTCAACTTTAGATCCCACTATTTTGGAGAATATTCAATCTTATGAATTTTTTGATAAAAGTGGGTTTGGAGAGGTCATGACTTTAGTTAATGTTAACCACACTATTTTGGAAGAGTGTCAACTTCGCATGCATGTGGATCGTGTTGAGAATATGTTATGTGATTGCTATATTGTTGAATTTTCTTACGATCCTACATGTAATTATTATGAGAGAAGAAAATATGGGTGTAGAGATTTTCATGTTACTAAATTAACTCTCTTCATGTTGAGACTGCTAATGTTTCTGTCTTCTTCCTTGCATATGCTAGTTTTTGCTTCCCTTGATAATTTGTTTGCTTATAAAATTCCTATGCATATGAAGTATGTTAGACTTAGATGTGTTTGTCATGTGCTATATGATGCTCTCTTTGTTCTTCAATTATTGTCTTTCATGAGAGCATCATCAAAATTATCAATGCCTAGGCAGGGGCATAAAATGATAGCACTTGTTGGTAGGCAACCCAATGAATAGAATTTATTTTTGATTTTTGCTTTATGTACTTGAGTGTTAACAAAATTATTCTACTGCTATGATTGTGTTTTTTGTATTTTAGTTAGTCTTTCTGCCAAGTAAAGCCTTTAGGATCTTCTGGGGTGATAGTTGTTTGATCTTGCTGAAAAAGACAGAAACTTTGCGCTCATGAAAATAATTATCATAAATAACAGAAAAGAGATTTTTCCCTGATTATTTTTTCAGAAGATTAATACACAAATTATTCTGGTCGCCTTAATTTTTTAGAATTTTTGGAGTTACATAAGTATTCGAAAGTTCGAGATTACTACAAACTGTTTTGTTTTGACAAATTCTGTTTTCTTTGTGTTGTGGGCCTATTTTGATGGCTCTATGGTTTTCTTTGATGAGTTTTTGCCATAGAAAATTTGGAATACAGTATATATAATACAAAAACAAAATAATAATTGGTTTTACACAGCACTTATAGTAGTGGTTTTGCTTTCTTTTACTAACTGATCTCACAAGGGTTTTGTTGAGTTTTGTGCGATTGAAGTTTTCAAGTTTTGGGTTATCTTACAATGGATGAAAGAAGGATAGAAGAGCCTAAGCTTCGGGATGCCCCGGCATCCCAAGCTATTATCCAATAATGATCAACCAACTAAGCTTGGGGATGGCCCGGAGTGGCATCCCCTCTTTCTTCTAACGACCATCGGTATTTTACTTGAAACTATATTTTTATTCGTCACATGATATGTGTTTTGCTTGGAGCATCTTGTATGATATGTGTCTTTACTTTTTTTATTTTGTGTTTTAGGTCATCAATCATTGCTGGACACACCTATTTGAGAGAGCCAAAATTATGTCATGACTTGTTAGAATTGCTCTCTATGCTTCACTTAAATTTTTATGAGCAATGGACTTGCTCTAGTGCTTCACTTATATCTTTTTGAGCACGGTGTGCTTAGTATTTTTGAAGAAATGCTCTCTTGATTCACTTAGATTTATTTGAGAGTTAGTAAATTTTGAAGAAATTCTCTCTTGCTTCACTTAAATTATTTTGAGAGAAATAAAATATGTTATGCTCATGATCTTCACTTATATTTGTTTGAGCTTATGAAAAGCAACACATGAAAAATAGTCCCAAAGTGATAGATATCCAAGAAGGATAAAGAAAGAAAAAAATTAAGTCATGAAGATCATTGGACAAAATAAAATTGATTCTTAGTAATAGTTTTGAAATATGATGATGTGATATGTGAGTTATGTTGATGAGTAATTGTGCTCTAGTAAGAATATTGGTGTTAAGGTTTGTGATTCCCTATGCATGCACGAATGTCAATAATCATGCAATGAAAATTACATCCTACTTGTGGTGCACTATTCGGTGTTAATTATGCTTAATGCTTTCTTATGAGATTATTTGTTTCTTGGTTGGTTGCTTCTCAATCTTTTTGCTAGCCTTCATTTTGCACCAAGTATGACCTCTACTTCTGCATCCAAAATCCTTTAAACCAGTTTTGCCACATGAGTCCACTATATCTACCTATATGTGGTATTCTTTTTCCATTCTAAGAAAATTTGCATGTGCCATCTATAATTTTCAAAATGAAATTCTCTATTGTGTGTTTGTTTCGCTCGCGGAACGGTAACGGGTAGCTAATATTTTCCATGCTAGATGTGTTATTCTCACAATGAGTGTTTATTCACTTGTCATTGCATGGGAGTAAGGCAAAGGTTTTACGGATGCCCAGTCCCGAAATGCAAAAATGAATTTACTTTATGTTGTCAAATAAGAAGTTCCATGGAAAGTGTTGGTTTGGAGGGCACCCGTGGATACGGCTAGCCATGGAAAGTGAAAGTTATGGTGAAAAAAGGAATAAACTTTATTTTATGTTTGGGAACCGCCTATGATATATCTAGCATGGAAAGTGTCGGGATGCTCCAAGTCATTTTTTTTGTGGGATGGATGCACCTCCCAAAATGTTTTTATCTCTAATTTTTCGCTTTGAGCTCTGGCACCTCTACAAATCACTACTTGCCTCTGCGAAGGGCCTTTCTTTTACTTTATGCATTTATTTTAAATTGAGTCTCCATCCTATCTTATAAAAGCACCAACTAGGGGGCGATATGATCGTACTTAAGTATTGGGTGTAGCTAATATTCGAGTGTGTTTGATGAAGGGATCAATGTTTGAGCATAATGGGCTAGGGATAACTTGTTTTAGCATTGATATTTTGAAAGACATGGTTGCTTGTTGATATGCTTGAGTATCTAAATTATTATGTCAAAACTACACTATTACTTTGAATCACATAAAAGTCCAAATGTCCATGCTATGAAGAAAAGAATATGACATTGCTGGAATCAACTTCTTTCTCGTCCGCCATGGCGGACGGCAAAGGCACGGATCCCGGACGGTAAACTCCTTTGTCGTCAGCCAGTAGACGGAAAACTGTCTGGCTCAACACATGCCAGCAAAGGCCTTCTTTGCCGTCCGCTTTGCAGAAACGAACGGCAAAGGATTGTGCCGTCCGCCATCCGAGGCCAGCAGACGGCAAAGACAACGGACGACAGTGGTGTGGGGTGAGAGCCGTTAGGGGGTTAACGGCACTCTTTGCCATCCGCTGACTGACGGCAAAGAGCTTAGCTAGGGAAGCACTAAGAAGCTGCCACGTGGCTCGGTATACCGTCTGCCAACAGACGGCATAGATGGCCCTGCTTGCAAGGCCTATTTGGTCACTTTGCCATCCGCTTGCAGATGGCAAAATGACCAAATAGGCAGCTAATGTTCCCAGTTTGCATGGGTCACTGCCATGTGTCCTCTTTGCCGTCGGCTAGCGGACGGCAAAGAGGCTATACATCCCCTATTTTTATTTAAATCCAATTAATTAGACATGGTTTCAAACACAGATATACATGCATACAAACCCAACATATCCAACAGCATGTCCAACACCATATTTCATCAAATCCAACAACATAGTTCAACAAAGTCCAACATATCCATATACACATAACCAGAAACAAGTTTCCAACAACATATCCATATAGACATACATATCCAAACAAGTTTTCATAAACAACAAGGAAGCACCGGAAGAATAGTACACTCCATGAATCCAAGCTTCCTCATGTAAAGCAAATCTACAAATTGGGAAAGATGAAAGTTAGAAGAAGAAGAAGAAGAAGAAGAAGAAGAAGAAGAGGAAGACTAGTTAGAAGAAGAAGAAGAAGAAGAAGAAGAAGAAGAAGAAGATTTTTTTCTCTTTCTTTTTCTCCTCTCCTCTTCAGTATCTTCTTCTTCTTCTAACTAAGGTAAGTAAAAAAAGCCATTTTATTGCAAAGCTAGGTAAAAATGCTAAGTGTAGGTCATTTTAGAGCTAAGCTAGGTAAATATGTCATTTTGGAGCTTAGTAAGGTTATTATGTCATTTTCGAGGAAAATAAGCTAAGTCTATATCATTTTGGAGGTAACAAAGATTATCATGCCATTTTTGACCTAAGGATGCTAAGTATGTGATAAATGAACTGAATAAGCTAAGTATAGCTCATTTTTTTATCTAACTTAGGTAATTATGCCATTTAGGAGGAAAATAAGCTAAGTATCCATTTGTAAAGCAAAACATTAGAGAAAACTTACCCTCATCACAACAAATATGATGAAGATCGCAACTAAGGTAACAATTGATCGAACGGCATAATGATACCAAGCCTCATTATCAATGGCATATTTTCTAATTTTCTTAAGCTTCGGGTGCATTGCATCCATCTTGAAGCGCATTGCATTCATCTTCACCTTGTGATCATCGATGACATCGGCAACATACAACTCCAGTGTCATCTTCTCTTCTTCAATTATTTTAATTTTTTTCTTTCAAATATTCATTTTATTTTTCAACTAAATTTAACTTCTCGACAAGAGGGTCAATTTCAAATTCCGGTTCACATACCTGCTAGATTAAAATATCTCTGTCAACTTGATGGCCATAATTGTCATAAATGCGAAATGCAGCAAATAGTTATGAAAGAGAATTTACCACATCCGAATCATAAAGTGGGCGAGGGCCGCGGGGACAGACATCACGACCATGGCACTATGTATAAAAAACAATCATACAAAGTAAGAAAATTATACATACCAACTATATAAATCATACTATCATACAAATAACTATATAAATCAAGTACAACATAAAAATTTGAATACCTAATAATCACTATCGATAATGACGTGCTCATCATCATCATTAATAAATGCATCATCATCATCACTATCGATAATGATGTGCTCGTCATCATCATTAAGAAATGCATCATCATGTGGAAGGCCACCTTTACGTAATCGTTCATTCATTGACAGGTCATCTGCAGCAGTAACTTCTTCTTCTTTCGGCTCTTCTTGTGCCGGCTCAGGGGTGAAGTCGGATTCACTATCGTTGTCTATTTCAATGTGGAAAAGCATTTTTTTATAAAGTCCAGAAAAAAAAATACCTAGGTCGATGCCTAAAGCCATGGCAAGATATTTGTACAAGCATATCTAAGTAACAAAATATATGTAAAGAAAATTCAGCAAACAAATTGAGTGCTAAATTATGGCATGCTATTTCAGCAATCAACGAGGCCGAGTACACAGCCATCAAAGACCATCTCGGCAACAAAGATTGAGTATAAAATGGTGTCGAGATATTTCACCTAACAGATTGGCTACTAGACCATGGCAATCTACTTCACAATACATACATGGTCCTAATATATGGCAGGATATTTTACCAACTAATCTGGCATGGCATGCCATCTCAGCAAAGCAGATTGAGTGCAGAACAGGGCAAGGAAGCTTCTTAAGTAGAACATATTGACTATAAGGGCTCCTTTGATTCAAAGGAATTTTGTAGGATTTCTGGAGGATTAAAATCCTTCGGATTTTTACCTATGTTGGTCCTTTCATTCATAGGATTGAATCCCACGATATTTTTTTCTGTGGAATCTTTTGTACTACAATTCATAGGAAATCTAACATCCACTCCAACCTGTTTTTACAATTCCTCTATTTTGTCGTGCCATCAAACTCATTGCTAATTCTATAGGATTCAACTGGGCATGCCACTGCTACCCTATACTTTTCCTATTCCTACGTTTCTAAAATCCTATGAATAAAAGAGGCCCTAAAGTATTTTGGCAGGCTGTGAGATTAACAGCGTCTATCAGCTAACATTCAGTGCTACCCCGACATGCACGGGGCCTTAGTCTAGAATGCGCGTACCGTGGGAGAAGCTGACCGCCGTGCATCTCCACAAGAATGTCGCCAACGCTGGCGGTGCGGCTAGAGGATGGCAGTCTACGAGAGCATATTGTGGGAGCGAGAGGATTGTCGTGCGTCCCCTCGATGAACCGCGGCGCTGATGTATCGGCGCGGCGCGGAGGGCAGCTTTGGCAAAGCGAATGGAGTGGAGGGGGCTGGGGGAGGGGGTTTGGGGTTTATTGGCTAGTTAGCCGAAGGGCAGTTGAATTTGGGATTTGGGGGGAATTTTCGCGCGGTGTGCATGGGACTTTGGCACATGGTCGGTTTCTCCAAATGCAGTCCCACGTGTCAGTGAAGTGGCAACCTAAAGCGCGTTCCGTTTGGGTGAGCGGTGTGCAGGACCGCCCATGTGAGGGGTGCAATGCGACCACGTGTTGTGAGTGTACCGCCTTTTCCTTTTAAACTGCTTCGTGTGATCCATCGATAAAAAAACTGAGACCCTCGTTGGCTTTTATATATATATATAGGAGAAACTCCGCGAGCGCCGCGAGTCAGAGCCGAGGCTTAAACCCAGCTGGGATGGCTGCAACTCCAGTAACACAAACAATGAGTCGAGGACCCGTCCTCCGATTCATCGATACTAATCCCGACTAAAAAGGCGCATCTGAGTCTTTTCCCGCACAATATGTTGAGAGTTTGGCATAGTTGGTTTGACAGACAGTGCGAGAGGAAGATGTGAAATGTGTGAATGTGTAGTGCGCGTACTGTTGCAAGGCCAAAGAAAAAAGTGTGTACTATGTAAACCATGTGTTTTATTTACTTCACATATTAGCTTTGTCTCGGGTTAACCTACTAAACTTAGACCAAGTTTATACATAAAAAACAATGACAACAACAATACAAAGTAAATACTATTAGAACCATCATTCAATATATTTTCATACAATATGTACCGGGCGAGATTAATGCAAACACGGCAGATTTTCATTACATTTTGATCTTCGGAAAGAAAAGAAAAGAAACCCGACCCTAAACCTAGACTACGAAGGCAGCCGACGTCCACTTTCGTTTGTGCATCCGTATCGGCGAGGACGACCTCCATCTGCCGTCTCCACGAACACCGGCCGGGCTCAAGACCCATGAAGTGAAGGTGCAGTCTCCAGTGACAAATAGTAGAACACGGTAGACGGGCCGGCCAACTTGGCACACCATGGCCATAACCTATGCCCTACTATTCGTTAGAGGAGTCCTCGACCTCGGCGGTGCCGGTGGACGTGAGGTCGATGATGATGGATGTGGATGGTCTGTCATTGTTCACCTGCCCCATGCACCACCGAATGTTGGACGGTGGCACGGACGCGTGGATGGCGGTGCTTTCATCGTCGGCCGCCGTCGCAGCCACCGCATGTGTGGCCGCGTCCGCGTTTGCGAGCGGCCAGTTTAGCAAGGGCGGAAACCTCGAGCTTTATCCTCGAAGAAAACCTATATCGCAGAACATGCCCGCTCACGGTCATGTCGGATGTGGTGCCAGGGAGGAGGATGCACTCTGGTGTGGAGTTTATCTGGGCGTTTCCGCTTTAAGTAGCGCATTCCTGTAAGGCCAAGCATCCGGGTGCATTATGAATGAGTCCCCGGAGTTGGTTCCTCAGGTGGCAAGCCTGCTTAATTAACGGCATACGGACAGGCGATATGAATGCGGGCAGCTGGCACCGATTGCGAGCGCACGTGCGCGCGAGGGACGATGGTTTTTTGTGGGCCAGGGTAGTCAGCTGCGGGCGTGGCAAACATTGGAGATGCCCTTTCTAACATGCGATCCCACGTGTCATTGAAAGAGCAAGACGGCCTGTGTTCCCTTGGGTCACAGAATGCCAGACCAACCGTCTCAGGGTACGACTTCAACGCAGCACAGGTGCTGTTAGTGTACCGCCTTATCATTTCGAACTTGTAGACCGAACACTTGTACTAGAGCGAAACAGCGAAACCATATTACCACTACCTCTGTCCTGGTTTATTGGTACTCCTATGATGTTGGCACCTCACCTCTAGCTAGCCAAGTAGCCTACATGTACGATAGATATTCATACTACTACCTCTGTTCTCATTTATTGGTCCCCTTCGCATTTAGTAACAAATTGTTAATGCATGTAAACCAAAGTAATATCTTGTGCAACTATGTTCAAATACGAAGCCAACGATATAATTTTCAGTGACATGCATTCATATTTTGTTAGTTAAATATATACTAAAAGTTTGGCACAAAATTCTTAGGGGGCCAATAAATCAGGACATGGTAGTTACTTAGGTCGGTTGTGTGAGCCGTCCAAATAAATTCATGTGGCTTTGCTTCTTTCTCATTCCTCTCCAACCTCTCTTCTCCATCGATCATGTCGCCCTCCAGTCGACTGCATCCTCCCGCATGCCCCATCGAACATTCTGCCAAGTGTCATTCGCATGTGGGCCTAGCTAGACCATGCCTGTATTTCCAATGTTGTAATTTGTTCGGCATGAATACATACAAACGGTTTGTTTAAGGTTTCGCGTTGCCTCCACTATGTGTCACTTCCAATCTTATTTTTGACATCCCATTTGTTTCTCGACCCGACACATCTTGAGCAGATTGATAGATATTGAGAGATCGAGCACGTGTCGTCAGAGGAGATAATGGTTTGGTGTGTTCCTATGATAGAAATGATCATGTGGGGTGGAGAAATTGGGAGGTGTTTCTATGTGGGCGTGTCGGTCATGTACCATCTAGCTATGGATTGATTGAAAGAGCACTAGGGTGGGTCAGGAGATCGACCAATCTAGAGGGGGCGGAGATAAAGATGAATGTAAGGAGAGGGGTCTCAGTTGCGGTAGCAGCTAGTGGATCCAACATTGGATAGCACCATCCCATCCATACCGAGAAGCGGCGTGGGTTCTGCCCCGGGCGATGAGGCACTGCTGGATAGAACCCTATGGATGACATCATGGGTAACACTAATTGTGAGCTACCCTTTAAAATGAAGAACATATCCATGAAGGTGGCGGACGGCGTTGCTTATACAAATCCCCCTGAAGCAACCTCCCATTGCAATCTGATTCCAGCTGGCAATGCTCGTGTCGCGGTTGATGAAGTGGCGGCGCAATATTAGGGGCTAGATCTTGATATTCCTAGAGGTGATGATGAGCGCACACTAGGAGAGGCCATACATCATATCATTCTGTGGAGAAAGGATTGCATCATCTTTCCAAGGCCACAGACACTGCGTCAGCCGGTTCCTCCTCCAAGTCCGCCACCGCGTCAGCAGTCGACTCTAGCTCCTCCAAGTCAGCCACCGCCTCTACAGACTCCCTCCTGCTCCTCCAAGTCTGACAACGCGTGAGTTCACTCCTACTCCTTCAAGTGTGGCACCGTGTGAGCCCCCTCCTTCTCCTCCAAGTCCGGCATCGCGTTAGCCCAGTCCTCCTCCTCAAAGTCAGGCACCACGTTAGCTATCTCCGCCGCCTAAGCAACAGCGGAAGAGAGCCCCCGCAGCTCCGACGGCTAGTGGTACAAGTACAGGAGGCAAGAGATACCAATTTGGTCCAAGCCTCAAGCCTCTTCCTCGTTGGCCTTATAACATGACTGAGGAGGAAAACGAAGCCGAAGTGCAAGCCCAAATGAGGTCCCATTTTGGACCGAAACCGCCATCGGCGCTAAAGGAGATTATCCCTAAGCATGTCGTTGACCACTTTATTCGTATGGCTGAAGCACAAGCTCCCAAGCATGTTGACTCAGACTATGAGCGCCAAATCAAGAAGTCATATCAAGCACAAAAAAAGGAGTCGAGCTCAAGTTCAGGCCAAGGAGCTGCCAAAAAAGCGGGAAAGCTGTTCCCCAGCTAGAGAACAGACAGTGCAATCGCTCCCCTCGCTCATTGTACCACCAACACATGTGAGTACAGGGGCCGATTAGCTGGTAATAATCGATGCTCATAGAAGGATGGTTGAAGAGGCTGGTGTCACTTTTTATCAACTCCTAGAGCTTGAGCCCATAGATACGATTAAAGAGGATGAAGTAACATAGAAATATGCCCGCGGCCAACCTATGGTCAAGCCTGAGGAGGTCAAGAAGCTCACAACCATAATGTATGAACTGCATCAATGGTGCATGAAATTAGCCAACACTACCGATCAAGAGTCCCTCATGGTGAAAGTCAGGTCAGAGCATTACTTCCATGAAAAAGATTTGTGGGTTGAGTTTCAACAAATGTTTCAGTTATTCAATCAAGACGCACTTGACAAATCTATCGTCAGTTGCTATTATCTGTAAGTGATTTCTTTATGTAATTTAATTAAGTCTCTAGCTAGTTGTTGTGCTCGTTGATCATTACCTGTAATTATCCTCACTATATTCTTTTTTGTGGTATTATGCAGAATGAAGATGTATGAAATGAAAAAAGGTGGACGCTATGGCATTGGATTCATTGACCCAAATACCATTAATGAAGAGACATGGACACGTGAATATGATCGATGATAGACAAAGAAAAGCTTGCTAGAGTTCCGGGAGCGCCTAAATACCTGTCCAAATATACTACTTCCTTACAACATTGAGTGAGTCACACTATCTTGTACTACAAATTCTGTTTTTGCTTACTAGCTCGATGTTAATAAGTATATAGGGTTTAATCAGGGTAGTTGACGAGTTATGCACATGCCCGCTTAATGTATACATGCAAACGTGTGCGCATGCAGTTTCCACTGGATCTTGTTAATCATACAAGTTGGCGAGGGAAAAGTTGAAGTACTCGACTCACTACTTAAAGAAACTACTGACTACCAAATTGTGAAGGGGATGGTCGACAAGTAATTTGAATCATGGTCGAACTATATATCGACCTCTTTAAGTTCGTCATTTCCTGATATCAACTAATTGATAACTCCTTTATTCATTTTCTTTGCTGGCGGGCAGGGCTTGGGAAAAGTTCATCAAACAGGTTGATGGCCAATGGATGCAAAAGATGACATGGACTAGCTAGCTAACATCTCTTTAATTGTAGTTTCAATACCATTATCATGCTTCATTAATTAATTATTATCTGATTGATTCTATTCTACGTTTGCGAGAACATTCACATGATGGCGTCCGAAAGGAGCAGAGAACATAGACAGCAATGGGTATGTTTTCCAGAACACTATTCACAATTTTCACATCATTATCTAATATATACACACACAACTAATACATGCATTTGATCTCCTTCTTTAAGGATGAAGGACATGCGGGATAAGTTCCTACCAGATAATGGCGTATGAGCGATTCAAGAGGAAATAACAGGATATTTGCCCGACCAGGTCATAGATCCCAAAGGAGAATTCCATTACACGCTACCACAGTAATGCCTCCATGTAATGATCTGCAAATTGTACGAGAAATTCTATATACCAACTTGTATATATATATATATATGTGTGTGTGTGTATGCATGAATGGTCGTGCGAGAAATTTGATGATATATATATGATCGGTTCTATGAGAAATTCTATTTATATATATGCATAACGTTTACAATATGTAGTAGCGTAAAATATGTTTCAAATGAAAAAGAATTGAATTGAAAACACAAAATTAAAAGGAAAAATAAATCATAAAACCAAAAACCCCTAAACCTTTTAGTCCTGGTTGGTGTTACCTCTCCCAGCCCCTGGTACCTCTTGAGCTTGTGTTGGTTTTTCCCTTGAAGAGGAAAGGGTAATGCAGAAAAGTAGTGTAAGTATTTCCCTCAGTTTGAGAACCAAGGTATCAATCTAGTAGAAGAAAACGCACAAGCCATCGAATACCTGCACAAACAATCAACAAACTTGCACCCAACGCGATAAAGGGGTTGTCAACCCTTCAGGTTACTTGCAAGAGTGAGATCTGATAGAGATAGGTAAACGGTAAAGTAAATATTTTTGGTATTTTTAGTTTATAGATCGGAAAGTAAAAGGTTGCAAAATAGTAGATCAGAAACTAGTATGGTGGAAAATAGAACTGGTATGATGGAAAAGAGACCCCGGGGCCATATGTTTCACTAGTGGCTACTCTCAAGATAGCAAATAATACAGTGGGTGAACAAATTACTGTCGAGCAATTGATAGAAGAGCGCATAATTATGACGATATCTAAGGCAATGATCATGAACATAGGCATAATGTCCGTGTCAAGTAGACCGAAATGATTCTGCATCTACTACTATTATTCCACACATCAACCGACTCTTGCCTGCATCTAGAGTATTATGTTCATAAAGAACAGAGTAACTCATTAAGTAACATGACATGATGTAGAGGAATTAACTCAAGTAATATGATGAAAACCCCATCAGTTTATCCTCGATGGCAACAATACAATACGTGCCTTGCTGCCCCTACTGTCACTGGGAAAGGACACTACAAGATTGAACCCAAAGCTAAGCACTTCTCCCATTGCAACAAAAACCAATCTAGTAGGCCAAACTAAACCGATAATTCGAAGAGACATGCAAAGATATCAAATCATGCATATAAGAATCCAGAGTAGACTCAAATAATATTCATAGATAATCTGATCATAAATCCATAATTCATCGAATATTGGCAAACACACCGCAAAAGAATGTTACATTGAATAGATCTCCAAGAACATCGAGAAGAACATGGAATTGAGAATCAAAGAAAGAGAAGAAGCCATCTACCTACTAGCTATGGACCCGTAGGTCTGTGGTGAACTACTCTCCCTCCATTGGAAGGGCAATGGTGTTGATGTAGAAGCCCTCCCTAATCGAATCCCCCTCCAGAAGGCCCTAGATGGGATCTCACAGTACAAAAGGTTGTGGTGGTGGAAAAGTGTTTTCGTGGCTTCCCCTGATGGCTTTGGGGTATAAGAGTATATATGGGCGAAAGAATTAGGTCAGGAGAGCTCCGAGGGGCCCACGATGTAGGGGCGCGCCCTACCCCCCTGGGCGTGCCTTCCACCCTCGTGGCAGCCTCGTTGCTTTTCCGAGTTCATCTCCAAGTCTCCTGGTTTTCTTCTGGTCCAAGAAAGATCATCGCGAAAGTTTTATTCCGTTTGGACTCCGTTTGGTATTCCTTTTCTGTGAAACTCTAAAAGAGGCTAAAAACAGAAACTAGCACTGGGCTCTAGGTTAATAGGTTAGTCCCAAAAATAATATAAAGTAGCATATTAATGCATATAAAACATCCAAAATAGCTAATATAATAGTATGGACCAATCAAAAAATATAGATACGTTGGAGACGTATAAAGCATCCCCAAGCTTAATTCCTGCTCGTCCTCGAGTAAGTAAATGATAAAAACATATTTTTTATGTGGAATGCTACCTAACATATTTATCCATGTAATTCTCTTTATTGTGGCATGAATGTTCAGATCCAAAAGATTTAAAACAAAAGTTTAATATTGACATAAAGACAATAATACTTCAAGCATACTAACAAGGCAATTATGTCTTCTCAAAATAACATGTCCAAAGAAATCTTATCCCTACAAAATCATATAGTCTAGCTCTGCTCAATCTTCATCACACAAAATACTCAAATCATGCACAACCCCGATGACAAGCCAAGCAATTTTTTCATACTTTTGATGTTCTCAAACCTTTTCTTCTTTCACGCAATACATGAGCGTGAGCCATGGACATAGCACTATGGTGGAAGAGAATATGGATGTTGTGGAGAAGCCAAAAAGAGGAAGATAATCTGACATCAACTAGGCATATCAACGGGCTATGGAGATGGCCATCAATAGATATAATTGTGAGTGAGTAGGGATTGCCATGCAACAGATGCACCAGAGCTATAAGTTTATGAAAGCTCAAAAAGAAACTAAGTGGGTGTGCATCCAACTTGCTTTCTCATGAAGACCTAGGGCATTTGAGGAAGCCCATCATTAGAATATACAAGACAAGTTATATAACGAAAAATTCCCACTAGTATATGAAAGTGACAAGATAAGAGAGTCTCTATCATAAAGATCATGGTGCTACTTTGAAGCAGAAGTGAGGAAAAAGGTGTCGGGGGGATGAACCCCGGGCAGGCAACGGAACCCGGATCCTTTTCAAAAACAACGGGGCCAACATCGCCCCTCAAGCCGGCCCGCACTTGTCCGGGTCGCTCAACCCGGCCAAGCCCCTCAACCCGGTCGAACTCTCCGACCCGGCCAAGCTCCTGAACTCGGCCTCGACAACTAGCACAAGGAAGCCGAACCCGGCACACCAAGACTTCCCCAACAAGCCAGCTCCACCCTTAGCGTGTTACTCAACCCAGCTACGGGTCAGTTCCCGTCCCATCCAGGCCATAAGATGGGACGAGTCTTCATCCACCGATGACCGATGCAACAGTGCCCCGCCCATGCCTCTGGTCAGCCGGAGCATGGCAACAGTGCCCCTCACCTACCCGCTGACCAGGGCCGGCGTGGCAACAGTGCCCACATCGGTACCAGTAATGCCAGCAAGCGGCAACCTGACGGAGCGCCACTGTACCCGACTCGACTCGGCCACTCCCTGACGATCGACAAGACGGCGAACAGTTCCCCTAGGCATGCGGGGCCTGCACCTAGGGGAACCCGATGAACCCCAGGCACCCAGTGGGTCCCAGCCCCGGGTCCCCAGATGCTGACGACCCGGCCATACGGCCATGTAGCATTACCATTGTACCCATGGGGGGTTGGCCTATAAACCCCCCAGGATCCCTCACGCATACAACAAAGCAGTAAGAGCAGAGGGAAATAGCCAACTGATCAGTAGAACACACCTAGGGAGAAGGAGCCGCCTAAGCCTTGGCCAGTCTTCCTTCTTCCTCCATACAGCTCTAGGAGCAACCCTGTACTATTGCATATCAACCACACTCGGCAGAACTAGGGGTGTTATCTCTCCGGAGAGCTTCGAACCTAGGTATGTCTTGCGTCCGGCGCTCGCTCATGCCAACCTCGCCTCTGGAGCCGACCAGTACCCTTGAGCCTCCTCCTCTCTTTAGCCATCCCATGGCATCTGCCGTGCACCTACCACGACAGTTGGCGCCCACCGTGGGGCAGCTCGAGGTCTTGGCTGAGAGCATGCTTCAGACGGGGCTCCTCTCCGACTCCGACGAGTCCGTCACGCTAGCGGACAACGTCATCGACGCGCTCGCCACCTCCTTCGCTCCACTGCGCATCTTCGACGCGCCTGCGGCTGATGAGTACCCCAGTGAGGTACTTGACTTGTCTCAATCCCCCCTCTCCCTCAGTGGAGCATTCCCGCCGGGGCAATGGACGTCCACGTGGAGGTTTTTGATACTTCTCCGTCGTATCTATAATTTTTGATTGTTCCATGCCAATATTCTTCAACATTCATATACTTTTGGCAACTTTTTATACTATTTTTGGGACTAACATATTGATCCAGTACCCAGTGCCAATTCCTGCTTGTTGCATGTTTTATGTTTCGCAGAAACCCAATATCAAACGGAATCCGAACGGGATAAAAACGGACGGAGAACTATTTTGGAATATTTGGGATTTTCCGGAGGAAGAATCAATGCGAAACGGTGCCTGAGGTGGCCAGGAGATAGGGGGTGTGCCCTCCCCCCTGGGCGCGCCTGGCACTCTCCTGGGCCACCCGAAAGGTAGTTGACGCTCTTCTTTTGCCGCAAGAAAGCTTATTTTACGAGAAAAATATGGGCGAGAGATTCACCCCAATCGGAGTTACGGATCTCCGGTTATAAAAGAAACAGTGAAGGGGCAGAATTTGGGAACGTAGAAACAGAGAGAGATAGAGAGGTAGATCCAATCTCGGAGGGGCTCTCGCCCCTCCCAAGCCATGGGAGCCAAGGACCAGAGGGGAAAGCCTTCTCCCATCTAGGGAGGAGGTCAAGGAAGAAGAAGAAGAAGTGGGCCTCTCTCTCCTTTGCTTTCGGTGGCGCTGGAGCGCTGCCGGGGGCCATCATCATCACCGCGATCTTCACCAACACCTCCGCCATCTTCACCAACATCTCCATCACCTTCCCCCACCTATATCCAGCGGTCCACTCTCCCGCAACCCAATGTACCCTCTACTTGAACAGGGTGCTTTATGCTTCATATTATTATCCAATGATGTGTTGCCATCCTATGATGTCTGAGTAGATTTTTGTTGTCCTATCGGTGATTGATGAATCGCTATGATTGGTTTGAGTTGCATGTTTTATTATTGGTGCTGTCCTATTGTTTCCTCCGTGTCGTGCAAGCGTGAGGGATTCCCGTTGTAGGGTCTGCAATATTTTTACGATTTGCTTATGGTGGGTGGCGTGAGTGACAGAAGCACAGACCCGAGTAAGTAGGTTGTTTGCGTATGGGATAAAGGGGACTTGATACTTGCTATGGTTGGGTCTTACCTTAATGATCTTTAGTAGTTGCGGATGCTTGCTAGAGTTGCAATCATAAGTGCATATCATCCAAGAAGAGAAAGTATGTTAGCTTATGCCTCTCCCTCAAATAGGATTGCAATAGTGATTACCGATCTAGTAATGTAGTCAATTACTTAGGGACAGTTTCACAACTCCTACCACCACTTCCCCACACTCGCTATATTTACTTTATTGCATTTTTATCTAAACAGCTCCTAGCTTTTATTTACATGCTCTTTATTATCTTGCAAACCTATCCAACAACACCTACAAAGTACTTCTAGTTTCACACTTGTTTTAGGTAAAGCGAACACTAAGCGTGCGTAGAGTCGTATCAGTGGCAGATAGGACTTGAGAGAATATTTGTTCTACCTTTAGCTCCTCATTTGGTTCGACACTCTTACTTATCAAAAGAGGCTACAATTATCCCCTACACTTGTGGGTTATCAAGACCTTTTTTTGGCGTCGTTGCCGGGGAGTCATAGCATGGGGTGAATATTCTTGTGTGTGCTTGTTTGCTTTATCACTAAGTAATTTTTATTTACTGTCCTTAGTTGTTCTTTATCTTTAGTTATGGATATGGAACATGAAATACCAAAAAAATTAGGTGTACTTGCTACTCATGGAGATGGGGAACCTCCTAAAACCCTCGATGATCATCATGTGAGAAATATTTTGTACTACTTGGATAATCTTGAGAAAACCCCATTCAACTTTATAATGGGAGTAACGTTGGATCAACGTGAATACTTTAGGGATTATTGCTTGACCCAAAAAGGGAAACTATTATGGGATCAAATTAATATGTTGCGTTGGTATGCTCGGGATCTATGCTTGAGATATGATTATAATTGTTGGTCTAGGATGAAGGCTCCACACCTTCCCTTTTCATGCAAATTTAATGATAATGAAACCTTAGCTTCTTATGCTAATGGTATATATGATTACTATGATGTTGAACGAATTGAAGAATTTGTTGATTTTAAGGCTGCTTATGAAATTGAATCTTTGTTTGAAAAGTATGAAGCTTTAGATGATGATGTTTATAGGCCTGAAAATTTTGCTATATTGAAATATTGCTATGACAATTATGAATACAGTTACAATATTGATGCATTTATTGAGAAAGTCTCAGCTGTCCAAGAAGAGACTAATATTTTGCAGGAAGCTCTGGAAGAAGAAATTGATGAAACTGTAAGCTCACTCGATGAAAAAGATGATGAGGAGAGCGAAGAACAAAAGGAGGAAGAGCGGATTTATCACCCGTGCCCACCTTCTAATGAGAGTAACTCTTCAACTCATACATTGTTTAATTCCCCTTCATGCTTACCAAAGGATGATTTCTATGACGATTGTTATGATCCCTTAGATTCTCTTGAAATATCCCTTTTTGATGATGCTTGCTATGCTTGTGGCCAAGATGCCAATATGAATTATGCTTATGGAGATGAACTTGCTATAGTTCCTTATGTTAAACAAGAAATTTTTGCTATTGCACCCACGCATGATAGTCGTATTATCTTTTTGAATTCTCCACAGTACACTATATCGGAGAAGTTTGTGCTTATTAAGGATTATATTGATGGGTTGCATTTTACCATTGCACATGATGATTTTGATAGATATAATATGCATGTGCTTGCTGCTCCTACTTACAATTATTATGAGATAGGAACTACATCTCCGCCTCTTTATGTTTCCAACACGATAGAATTGCAAAAAACTGCTTATACTATGCATTGGCCTTTACTTGGTGTGCATGAATTGTTCTTTTATGACATGCCGATGCATAGGAATAGAGTTAGACTTTGACATTTCTTGATATATGTTACCTTGTGCTCACTACTAAATTACAAATCATTGTTAATTAAAATTGGCTTTGATATACCTTGGGATTCGGGTGGATTCATTACTTGAGCACTAAATGCCTAGCTTAATAGCTTTAAAGAAAGCGCTGTCAGGGAGAAAACCCGAAAGTTTTAGAGAGTCATTATTTCTGTTGAGTTCTTTTATATAGTTTAAAAACAAAAAAATAAAGAGGGGAACCAAAAACTTTTCAAAAAGGAAAGTGAAAGTGAGAAAGACAAGCATTGTTGAAGTGGGAGCTAGCCTTGAACTTTGTTCATGCTCATGGAAACTTTGTGAATCTTGATTACAGAATTTTTTTATAAAAAATAATTATCCCCTTGTACAATTCCATTGTATTATAAAAATAATGTGCCAAGGTTTGCCTTTAGGATGTTTACAATGCTTGTTGGTTTGTACGGTGCAGGTCAGAAACTTTGTCTGTAGTGCATGATTTTACATTTTTAACTGGAACGTCAATCGGTTCTGATTCCTTTTGCACTGTCTTGCTGTACAACTTGTTTATTATTTCTAAGTTTGGTAGAATTTTTGGGGTACCACAAGTATGGTAAATGTTCAGATCACTACAGACTATTCTGTTTTTGACAGATTCTGTTTTTGATACATAGTTTGCTTGTTTTGATGAAACTATCAATTTATATCAGTGGATTAAGCCATGGAGAAGTTATATTACAGTAGACATAATGCAAAAATAAAATAAGAATTGGTTTGCAATAGTACTTAGAGTTGTGATTTGCTTTATTATACTAACGGATCTTACCAAGTTTTGTGTTGAAGTTTTGTGTGGATGTAATGTCTAATCGAGGAGGTCTCCATATGAAGAAAAGGAAGAGAGGCAAGAGCTCAAGCTTGGGGATGCCCGAGGCACCCCAAGTAAAAATTAAAGTAGACTAAAGCGTCTAAGCTTGGGGATGCCCCGGAAGGCATCCCCTCTTTCTTCAACAAGTATCGGCATGTTTTTGGATTCGTTTCGTTCATGCATTATGTGCAAGTCTTGGAGCGTCTTTTGCATTTAGTTTTCACTTGTATTTTATGCACCATGCTGGTATGAGATAGTCCTTGGTTGATTTATAGAATGCTCATTGCACTTCACTTAAAGCTTTTGAGTATGGCTTTATAGAATGCTTCATGTGCTTCACTTATATCATTTGAAGTCTTGATTGCCTGTTTCTCTTCACATAGAAAACCGCCATTTGTAGAATGCTCTTCTGCTTCACTTATATTTGTTAGAGCATGGGCATATCTTTTGTATAAAGAATTAAACTCTCTTGCTTCACTTATATCAATTTAGAGAGATGACAGGAATTGGTCAATCACATGGTTAGTCATAATATCCTACATAAACATATAGATCGTTGAATATGATATGTTTGATACCTTGAAATAGTTTTGCGATATAAAGATGTGATATTAGAGTCATGCTAGTGGTTGGTTGTGGATTGTAGAGACACTTGTGTTGAGGTCTGCAAGTCCTGTAGAATTCACGTATGGTAACCGTTGTGTGACAAATTTGAAGCATGGGGTGTTTTTTTGATTGTCTTCCTTATGAGTGGCAGTCGGGGACGATCGATGGTCTTTTCCTACCAATATATCCCCCTAGGGGCATGCGTAGTAGTACTTTTCTTCGAGGGCTTGTAAATTCTTGCAATAAGTATATGAGTTCTTTTTGACTAATGTGAGTCCATGGATTATACGCACTCTTACCTTTCCGCAATTTGCTAGCCTCTATGGTACCGTGCATTGCCATTTCTCACCTGGAGAGTCGGTGAAAACTTCGCCAGTGCATCCAAACCCCGTCATACGATACGATCTATCACACATAAGCCTCCTTATATCTTCCTCAAAACAGCCACCGTACCTACCTATCATGGCATTTCCATAGCCATTCCGAGATATATTGCCATGCAACTTCCATCATCATCATATACATGACATGAGCATTCATTGTCATATTGCCTTGCATGATCATAAGATAGCTAGCATGATGTTTTCATGGCTTGTCCGTTTTTTGATGTCATTGTTATGACTAGATCGTTGCACATCCCGGTACACCGCCGGAGGCATTCATATAGAGTCATATCTTTGTTCTAGTAAATAAAAGTGTGATGATCATCATTACAAAACATTGCCCCATAAAAAAAATTAAAAAAGGGAGAGGCCAAAGAAGCCTAAATAAAAAAGGGGGACCAAAGAAGCCCACCCAAAAAAAGAAAAAAAAGAAAAAAAAGAAAAAGAAAAGGGGCAATGTTACTATCCTTTTTCCACACTTGTGCTTCAAAGTAGCACCATGTTCTTCATATAGAGAGTCTCCTATGTTGTCACTTTCATATACTGGTGGGAATTTTCATTATAGAACTTGGCTTGTATATTCCAATGATGGGCGTCCTCAAATGCCCTAGGTCTTCATGAGCAAGCAAGTTGGATGCACACCCACTTAGTTTCTTTTGTTGATCTTTCACACACTTATAGCTCTTAGTGCATCCGTTGCATGGCAATCCCTACTCCACGCATTGACATTAATTGATGGGCATCTCCATGGCCCGTTGATTAGCCGCGTCGATGTGAGACTTTCTCCCTTTTTTGTCTTCTCCATATAAACATCCACCATCATATTCTATTCCACCTATATTGCTATATCCATGGCTTGCGCTCATGTATTGCGTGAGGGTTGAAAAAGCTGAAGCGCGTTAAAAAGTATGAACCAATTGCTTGGCTTGTCATCGGGGTTGTGCATGATGGGAGCATTTTGTGTGACAAAAATGAAGCATGGCCAAACTATATGATTTTGTAGGGATGAGCTTGCTTTGGCCTTGTTGTTTTGAAAAGACATGATTGCTTTATTAGTACGCTCGAAGTATTATTGTTTTTTATGTCAAATGATAGACTATTGCTTTAAATCACTCGTGTCTTAATATTCATGCCATACTTAGACATATGATCAAGATTATGCTAGGTAGCATTCCACATCAAAAATGATCTTTTTTATCATTTACCTACTCGAGGACGAGCAGGAATTAAGCTTGGGGATGCTGATACGTCTCCATCGTATCTATAATTTTTGATCGTTTCATGCCAATATACTTCAACTTTCATATACTTTTGGCAACTTTTTATACTATTTTTGGGACTAACATATTGATCCAGTGCCCAGTGCCAGTTCCTGTTTGTTGCATGTTTTATGTTTTGCAAAACCCAATATCAAACGGAATACAAATGGGATAAAAACGGATGGAGAATTATTTTGGAATATTTTGGATTTTCCGAAGGAAGAATCAACACGGAACGGTGCCCGAGGTGGCCAAGAGATAGGGGGCGCGCCCTCCCCCCTGGGCGCACCTGGCACTCTCCTGCGCCAACCGTAAGGCGGTTGACTCTCTTCTTTTGCCACAAGAAAGCTAATTTTACGAGAAAAAACTGGGCGAAAGATTCACCCCAATCGGAGTTATGGATCTCCGGATATAAAAGAAATGATGAAGGGGCAAAATCTGGGAACGCGGAAACAGAGAGATAGATACAATCTCGGAGGGGCTCTCGCCCCTCCCAAGCCATGGGAGCTAAGGACCAGAGGGGAAACCCTTCTCCCATCTAGGGAGGACGTCAAGGAGGAAGAAGAAGAAGAAGGGGGCCTCTCTCCCCCTTGCTTCCGGTGGCGCCGGAGCGCTGCCGGGGGCCATCATCATCACCGTGATCTTCACCAACACCTCCGCCATCTTCACCAACATCTCCATCACCTTCCCCCATCTATATCTAGTGGTCCACTCTCCCGCAACCCGTTTTACCCTCTACTTGAACATGGTGCTTTATGCTTCATATTATTATCCAATGATGTGTTGCCATCCTATGATGTATGAGTAGATTTTCATCGTCCTATCGGTGATTGATGAATCGCTATGATTGGTTTCAGTTGGATGTATTATTGTTGGTGCTATCCTATTATGCACTCTGTGTCGTGCAAGCATGAGGGATTCCCGCTGCAGGGTTTGCAATATGTTTATGATTTGCTTATGGTGGGTGGCGTGTGTGAAAGAAGCACAGACCCGAGTAAGTAGGTTGTTTGCGTATGGGATAAAGGGGACTTGATACTTTAATGCTATGGTTGGGTTTTACCTTAATGATCTTTAGTAGTTGCGGATGCTTGCTAGAGTTCCAATCATAAGTGCATATGATCCAAGAAGAGAAAGTATGTTAGCTTATGCCTCTCCCTCAAATAGAATTGCAATAGTGATTACCGGTCTAGTAACGTAGTCAATTGCTTAGGGACAATTTAACAAGTCCTACCACCACTTTGCCACACTCTCTATATTTACTTTATTGCATTTTTATCTAAACAGCCCCTAGCTTTTATTTACGTGCTCTTTATTATCTTGCAAACCTATCCAACAACACCTACAAAGTACTTCTAGTTTCACACTTGTTTTAGGTAAATCGAACACTAATTGTGCATAGAGTCGTATCAGTGGCAGATAGGACTTGAGAGAATATTTGTTCTACCTTTAGCTCCTCGTTGGGTTCAACACTCTTACTTATCGAAAGAGGCTACAATTATCCCCTACACTTGTGGGTTATCAGTTTTCGCCACCGATGCCTCCTCCTCGTCGGGCGCGACGAGGAAGGCCGTTGAAGCCAAGGCCACAACGGAGTAGGGCGCCTCATCCAACGGTTGTGTGCCATGATGCAGAGCCTCCACGTCCCCATCGGCACCTACATCGACACCTCCAACGTCGCCGAGGCCCGGGCCCAGCTTGAGGAGAGACGCCAGCACCTGCTGGACCTGACCGAGATGCTCGCCGCCATGCAGCGTTGCTTGGATTCCGCTTAGCTGGAGCGCAACGCCGCCTACGGCTTCACGCCTACCGCAACCGAGCCGAGTCGGGTCACCGACGTGCGAGCCCGGGGTGGCGCGATCGGCCGCGCCCTCGGCGCCATCCCGACCGTCTACGAGACTCCCGCGAAGAACATGCGCGCTGCCCAGGCGACCGCAATCGGCCTGGACCAGGTCATAGGCGAGGAGATTAAGGAGAGCATCAAGCAGATGAACGACCTCCTTGATGCGGCCAACACGCAGCAGGACCGCCTCAACCAACTCGCCAAGCCGGCGGGATCCGGCTCCGCTCGTGCTGCCAGACATGGTGATCATCAGCACACGGTGTCTGCACGACCCAGCGAGGCGCATTCCGGCCGAACCCGGACTTGGCGCGACCCGGCCCCGATGGCCGCCACTGGCTTAGGCGACGAGACGGCTCCGAAGAACCAACAAGGACTCGACCAGCCCGGTCAGCATCCGGCTCCAACCGACCCGGCCGACCATGGCCAGGTCGCCAGCCGACTAGGCGCACGCGCCATCGACAACACCGACGCTCGCCACCGCCTCGACCGACTCGCTTTCTCCCTGGAGGTGGAAGAGAGCGGTGCTGTTGGGCTGGCGTGCTTCGGCCCGCGCATCCGGGAGGAGCCCTTTCTGAAAGTGTTCACACTCCCCCGCGACACCCCCTAGTACAACGGAACCGTGAAGCCGGAGGACTGGCTCACCGAGTACACCACCGCCATCGGCATCACCGGCGGCAACCACCGACTCGCCGTGCGCTATGCACTGCTCATGCTCCAAGGGTCGGCCCGCACCTTGTTGAACAGTCTGCTGGTGGGTAGCGTCAACACGTGGGTTGATTTCGAGCAGGCCTTTATCCGCAACTTCACAGGAACTTACAAGTGACCCGGCCGTCCCAGGCGCGGGTCAGCCTCCACCGCCGCCCCCAACCGGCGGTGCAATGTGCGATGATGCTTACTCGGACCAGAACGCGGCCTATGTCGTCTTCACTAGCCTCAGCGATGATAAGCGCAGCAAGCGCCTCCTTTGGCAGGTGGTAAACACCGTCGTCCCGGCCAAGCCGGAGTGCATGCACTGGTCAGACCGCCCGGTCACATGGACCCGGGAAGACCACCCGGCCGTCATGCCGAATCTGAGTGGCTACGCCCTCGTCCTCAACCCCATCATTGTCGCGCGGCGCACGTGCAAGTTTTCCCGAGTCCTCATTGACGGCGGCAGCAGCATCAACATCCTCTACCGAGACACCATGACCAAGCTCGGCCTCGAGGCCAAGGACCTGCCGCCGACCCGGACGATCTTCCACGACATCGTTCCCGGCCTCTCCTGCTCTCCCATTGGCCGGGTCCGCCTCAATGTCCTGTTCGGCTACAACAATCATTTCCGGTGCGAACCGATCTAGTTCGAGGTGGTGGACCTATCTAGCGCATACCACACATTACTCGGCCGACCCGCGCTCGTCAAATTCATGGTGGACCCCCACTACGCATACCTGAAGATGAAGATGCCGGGTCTGAAGGGCCTGATCACCGTCACCGGCGACTACCGCATGTCCCTGGAGTGCGCTCGAGATGGCGCCAACCTGGCCGAGTCGCTGGTCATAGCCGAGGAGCGGCGCCAGCTCGACCGGATCGTCGCCTTGGCTGGCGAGGCGTCGGCCGCGCCGATCCCGGTCGAGGAGCCGGCTGACAAGGCCGCCTTCAAGCCCTCCAAGGAGACCAAGAAAGTGAAGCTGAACCCGGAAGACCCCAGCTGCAGCAAGTACGTTGTCGTAGGCACCCGCCTCGGCAGAAAATAGGAAGGCGAGCTCGTCGAATTCCTCTGTGAGAATCGGGATATTTTTGCATGGACCCCCAAGGACATGTCGGGTATCCCGAGGAAGTATGTCGAGCACAAACTCCTCCTTCGCAAGGACGCCAAGCCTTACTGTCAACCCCTGCAACGTTTCTCCGAAGAGAAGAGTAGAACCATCGGTGAAGAGGTCGCCAAGCTTTTGGCAGCCGGCTTCATCATGGAAGTGTTCCATCCCGAGTGGTTGGCCAACCCAGTCCTCGTCTTGAAGAAAAACAACACCTGGAGCATGTGCATCGGCTACACCAGCCTGCACAAGGCATGTCCCAAGGATCCGTTCGCCCTCCCACGGATCGACCAAGTCATCGACTCGACCGTCGGGTGCGAGCTCCTGTCCTTCCTAGATGCTTACTCCGGCTACCACCAGATCAAGCTGGACAAGGACGACGGCCTAAAGACGTCCTTCATCACACCCTTTGGGGCGTATTGCTACATCACCATGTCATTCGGCTTGAAGAACGCCAGCGCCACCTTCCAGCGCTGCATGCAGAAATGCTTGCTTCCGCAACTCAGCCGCTACATCCATGTCTACGTGGACGACATCATGGTGAAGACCAAGCAGCACCCCACGCTCCTCGGTGATTTGAAGGAAACATTCGCCAACCTGTGCGAATACAAGGTCAAGCTCAACCCGAAGAAATGCGTTTTCGGCATCCCGGCTGGAAAGCTACTCGGCTTCCTCGTCTCGGAGCGTGGCACTGAGGCAAACCCGGAGAAGATCATGGCCATCAAGCGCATGCGCAAACTGGCTCGGCTGCGCGATGTCCAGAAATTCACCGGCTGCTTGGCCTCGGTCAGCCAGTTTCTCAGCCGGCTGGGCGAGAGGGCCTTGCCCCTGTACCAGCTGATGAAGAATACGACACCATTCCAATGGAACGACCAGGCGGACGAGGCCTTCCGGGACCTCAAGCGCATGCTCTCCACCGCACCAGTCCTAGCCGCATCGGCCGAGAAGGAGCCGTTTTTCTCTATATAGCCGCAACCTCACGTCGGTCAGCACAGTGCTGGTGGTCGAGCGACCAGAGAAGGGCAAGGTCCAAGCCATACAGTGCCCGGTCTACTACCTGAGTGAGGTGCTCTCCGCCTCCAAGCTGAACTACCCGCACTACCAGAAGATGTGTTATGGCGTGTACTTCACCGCCAAGAAACTGAAGCAGTATTTCCAAGAGCATGTTATCACCGTGGTCACCATGGCCCCCCTCGGCGAGATCATCGGGTGTCGGGACGCCTCTGGCCGGGTCGCCAAGTGGTTGCTCGAGCTAGCTGGCCACACCATCCTCTACGAGCCCTGCACCATGATCAAGTCCCAAGCCTGGGCCGACTTCCTTGTCGACTGGACCGAGACCCAGTACCTGTCGCCGCCTCCGGACTTGACGCACTGGCGCATGCACTTTGACGGCTCGAAGATACGACTCGGCCTAGGGGCCGGCATCGTGATGTCCTCCCCGAAGGGCGACCAACTCCGCTATGCACTCCATATCCATTTCACCACCGCCAACAACATCGTCGAGTACGAAGCCCTTGTGTATGGCCTCTGGCTTGCCAAGGAACTCGACATCCGGCACATCCTATGCTATGGCGAGTCGGATATAGTGGTGCAACAATGCTCCGAAAAGTGGGACGCCCGCGACTCCAACATGACAAGCTATCGCTTCCCCGTCCAGAAGTTGTCCAGATCCTTCGAGGGTTGTGAGTTCCTCCACGTCCCGCGCATGGAGAATGATGTTGGAAATATGCCCTGGATGCAATAATAAAATGGTTATTATTGTATTTACTTGTTCATGATAATTGTTTAATGTTCATGCTATAATTGTATTAATTGGAAACTGTAATACATGTGTGAATACATGGACCACAACATGTCCCTAGTGAGCCTCTAGTTGACTAGCTCATTGATCGATAGATGGTTAAGGTTTCCTGGCCATGGACATTGGATGTCATTGATAACGGGATCACATCATTAGGATAATGACGTGATGGACAAGACCCAATCCTAAGCATAGCACAAGATCGTGTAGTTCGTTTGCTAAGAGCTTTCTAATGTCAAGTATCATTTCCTTAGACCATGAGATTGTGCAACTCCCGGATACCGTAGGAATGCTTTCGGTGTACCAAACGTCACAACGTAACTGGGTGTCTATAGAGGTACACTACAGGTATCTCCAAAAGTGTCTATTGGGTTGGCACGAATCGAGACTGGGATTTGGCACTCCGTATGATGGAGACGTATCTCTGGGCCCACTCGGTAATGCATCATCATAATGAGCTCAATGTGACTAAGTAGTTAGTCACGGGATCATGCATTACGGAACGAGTAAAGTGACTTGCCGGTAACGAGATTGAACAAGGTCTCGGGTAAGTAACGTACCGATTGACAAAGGGAATTGTATACGGGGTTGATTAAATCCCCGATATCGTGGTTCATCCGATGAGATCATCATGGAACATGTGGGAGCCAACATGGGTATCCAGATCCCGATGTTGGTTATTGGCCAGAGAGCTGTCTCAGTCATGTCTGCATGATTCCCGAACCCGTAGGGTCTACACACTTAAGGTTCGGTGACGCTAGAGTTGTTATGGGAATTAGTGTGCAGTTACCGAATGTTGTTCGGAGTCCCGGATGAGATCCCGGACATCACGAGGAGTTCCGGAATGGTCCGGAGGTAAAGATTTATATATGGGAAGTCCTATTTTGGCCACCGGAAAATGTTCGGGATTTTTCGGTATTGTACTGGGAAGGTTCTAGAAGGTTCCGGAGTGGGGTCCACCTGAATGGGGGACCCACCTGAACGTGGGTAGTGGGGCCAAGGCCCCACACCCATGGTCAAGGCGCTCCAATATCCCCCCTTAGAAGGAATAAGATAATATCCCGAAGGGATAAGATCAAGATCTGTAAAAAAGGGGATAACAATCGGTGGGGAAGGGAAATGATGGGATTTCTTTCCCCCCATCTTTGCCAATGCCCCAACGGACTTGGAGGGCACGAAACCAGCCCCCGCCACCCCTATATATAGTGGGGAGGCGCATGGGAGCTTTACCCCTTGCCCCTGGCACAGCCCTCCCCCTCTCCATCTCCACCTCCTTCTCAGTAGTGCTTGGCGAAGCCCTGCCGGAGAACTGCAAGCTCCACCACCACGCCGTCGTGCTGCCGGATCTCTCCGTCAACTTCTCCTCTCCCCTTGCTAGATCAAGAAGGAGGAGACGTCCCCGGGCTGTACGTGTGTTGAACGCGGAGGCGCCGTCCGTTCGCCGTTAGATCGGATCTTCCGCGATTTGAATCGCCTCGAGTACGACTCCCTCATCCGCGTTCTAGTGACGCTTCCCCTTAGAGATCTTCAAAGGTATGCAAATGCTCATCCTCTCCCTCTCTTGTTGCTAGAATCTCCATAGATTGATCTTGGTGATGCGTAGAAAATTTTGAATTATTGCTACGTTCCCCAACAGTGGCATCAGAGCTAGGTCCATTGGGAGATTCTATGCACGAGTAGAACACAAGTAGTTGTGGATGTTGGTTTGTTCAATTTGCTTACCATTACTAGTCCTATCTTGTTTCGGCGGTATTGTGGGATGAAGCGGCCCGGACGGACCTTACACGTACTCTTACGTGAGACAGGTTCCACCGACTGACATGCACTTGTTGCATAAAGGTGGCTAGCGGGTGCCAGTCTCTCCCACTTTAGTCGGATCGGATTCGATGAAAAGGGTCCTTACGAAGGGTAAATAGGAATTTGCATATCACCGTTGTGGCTTTTGCGTAGGTAAGAAACGTTCTTGCTAGAAACCCATAGCAGCCACGTAAAACATGCAACAACAATTAGAGGACGTCTAACTTGTTTTTACAGGGTATGCTATGTGATGTGATATGGCCAAAAGAATGTGATGAATGCTATATGTGATATATGAGATTGATCATGTTCTTGTAATAGCAATCACAACTTGCATGTCGATGAGTATGACAACCGGCAGAAGCCATATGAGTTGTCTTAATTTATTGTATGACCTACGTGTCAGTGAAAACGCCATGTAATTACTTTACTTTATTGCTAACCGTTAGCCATAGTAGTAGAAGTAATAGTTGGCGAGACAACTTCATGAAGGCACAATGATGGCGATCATGATGATGGAGATCATGGTGTCATGCCGGTGACGAAGGTGATCATGCCGCGCCTCAAAGATGGAGATCAAAGGCGCAAGATGATACTGGCCATATCATGTCACCTTATGAATTGCCAGTGATGTTTGTCATGTTCACATCTTATTTGCTTAGAACGACGGTAGCATAAATAAGATGATACCTCACTAAAATTTCAAGAAAGTGTTCCCCCTAACTGTGCACCGTTGCGAAGGTTCGTTGTTTTAAAGCACCAGTGATGATCGGGTGTGATAGATTCTAACGTTTGCATACAACGGGTGTAAGCCAGATTTACACACGCGAAACACTTAGGTTGACTTGACTTTACGAGACTAGCATGTACAAACATGGCCTCGGAACACAAGACACTGAAACGTCGAACATGAGTCGTATAGTAGATACGATCAACATGAAGATGTTCATCGATGATGACTAATCCGTCTCACATGATGATCGGACACGGCCTAGTTGACTCAGATCATGTAACACTTGGATGACTAGAAGGATGTCTATCTAAGTGGGAGTTCACTAAATAATTTAATTAGATGAACTTAATTATCATGAACATAGTCAAAAGGTCTTTGCAAATTATGTCGTAGCTTGCGCTTTAGTTCTACTATTTTAGATATGTTCCTAGAGAAAATTTAGTTGAAAGTTGATAGTAGCAATTATGTGGACTGGATCCGTAAACTGAAGATTGTCCTCATTGATGTGCAGAAGGATTGTGTCCTTAATGCACCACTCGGTGTGCCGAACCTCGAACGTCGTCTATGGATGTTGCGAACATCTGACTTACAAGTTTAGATGACTATGTGATAGTTCAGTAATGTTAAATGGTTTAGAATTGAGGCGCCGAAGACGTTGAAACATCGCGGAACATATGAGATGCTCCAAGGGATGTAATTGGGATTTCAGGCTCGTGCCCACGTCAAGAGGTATGAGACCTCCGACGAGTTTCTTAGTCTACAAACTAAGGGAGAAAAGCTCAATCGTTGAGCATGTGCTTAGATTGTCTAAATACTACAATCACTTGAATCGAGTGGGAGTTAATCTTCCAGATGAGATAGTGAAGGTTCTCCAAAGTCACTACCACCAAGCTACTAGAGCTTCGTGATGAACTATAACAGATCAGGGATAGATATGATGATCCTTGAGCTATTCGCGATGTTTGACACTGCAAAAGTAGAAAGCAAGTAGGAGCATCAATTGTTGATGGTTAGTAAACCCACTAGTTTCAAGAAGGGAAAGGGCAAGAAGGGATACTTCATGAAATGGAAAATCAGTTGCTGCTCTAGTGAAGAAACCCAGGGTTGAACCCAAACCCGAGACTAAGTGCTTCTGTAATGAGGGGAACGGTCACTGAAACAGAACTACCCTAGATACTTGGTAGATGAGAAGGCTGCCAAGGTTGACAGAAGTATATTGGATATACATCATATTAATGTGTACTTTACTAGTACTCCTAGTAGCACCAGGGTAATAAATACCGGTTCGGTTGCTAAGTGTTACTAACTCGAAATAAAAGGCTATGGAATAAACGGAGACTAGCTAAAGGCGAGGTGACGATATGTGTTGGAAGTATTTCCAAGGTCGATTTATCAAACATCGCACGCTCCCTCTACCATCGGGATTGGTGTTAAACCTAAATAATTGGTTTTTGGTGTTTGCGTTGAGCATAGACATGATTGGATTAGGTTTATCGCAATACGGTTATTCATTTAAGGAGAATAATGGTTACTCTATTTATTTGAATAATACCTTCAATGAATGGTTTATTGAATCTCGATCGTAGTGATATACATGTTCATGCCAAAAGATATAAGATAGTAATGATATATTACCACCTACTTGTGGCACTATCATTTGAGTCATATTGGTATAAAACGCATGGAGAAGCTCCATGTTGATGGATCTTTGGACTCACTTGTTTTTTGAATCACTTGAGACATGCAAATCATACCACATGGGCAAGATGACTGAAAGGCCTTGTTTTCAGTAAGATGGAAGAAGAAAGCAACTTGTTGGAAGTAATACATTTTGATGTGTGCAGTCCAATGAGTGCTGAGGCACGCAGTGTATATTGTTATGTTCTTACTTCATAGATGATTTGAGTACATGCTAAGTACATTTACTTGATGAAACACAAGTCTGAATTATTGAAAGGTTCAAGTAATTTCAGAGTGAAGTTAAAGATCGTCCTGACAAGAGGATAAAATGTCTATGATATGATCATAGAGATGAATATCTGAGTTACGAGTTTGGTACAAAATTAAGACGTTGTGGAAATTGTTTCACAACTAATACCGCCTGGAACACCATAGTGTGATGGTGTGTCCGAACATCATAGCTGCACCCTATTGGATATGATGCATACCATGATGTCTCTTATCGAATTACCACTAGCGTTTATGGGTTAGGCATTAGAGACAACTGCATTCACTTTAAATAGGGCACCACGTAATTCCGTTGAGATGGCATCGTGTGAACTATGGTTTAGAGAAACCTAAGCTGTCGTTTCTTGGAAGTTTGGGCTGTGACGCTTATGTGAAAAAGTTTCATCCTGATAAGGTCGAACCCAAAACGGATAAATGCATCTTCATAGGACACCAAAAATAGTTGGGTATACCTCCTATTTCAGATCTGGCAGCAAAAGTGATTGTTTTTAGAAATGGGTCCTTTCTAGAGGAAAAGTTTCTCTTGAAAGAATTGAGTGGGAGGATGGTGGAGACTTGATGAGGTTACTGAACCATCACTTCAACCAGTGTGTAGCGGGGCACAGGAAGTTGTTCCTATGGCACCTACACCAGTTGAAGTGGAAGCTGATGATAGTGATCATGAAACTTCGGATCAAGTCACTACCAACCCTCGTAGGTCGACAAGGACCCGTACTGCTTCAGAGTGGTATGGTAATCCTGTCTTGGAGGTCATGTTCCTAGACAACAATGAACCTACGAGCTATGGAGAAGCGATGGTGGGCCCGGATTCCGACAAATGGCTCGAGGCCATAAAATCCGAGAGAGGATCCATGTATGAAAACAAAGTGTACACTTTGGAAGAACTACTTAATGGTCGTAAGGCTATTGGGTACAGATGGATTTTAGAAGTAAGACAGACAATGATGGTAAGTGCCACCATTAAGAAAGCTCGACTTGTCGCTAAGATGTCTTCCAACAAGTTCAAGGAGTTGACTACGATGAGATTTTCTCACTCGTAGCGATGCTAAGAGTCTGTTGGAATTATATTAGCAGTTACTTCATTATTTATGAAATCTTGCAGATAGGATGTCAAAACATTGTTTCCTCGACGATTTTCTTGAGGAAATGTTGTATGTGATACAACCAGAAGGCTTTGTCCATCCTAAAAGATGCTAACAAGTATGCAAAGCTCCAGCAATCCTTCTAAGGACTGGAGTAAGCATCTCGGAGTTGGAATACACACTTTGATGAGATGATCAAAGATTGTGGGTTTATACAAAGTTTATGAGAAACATGTATTTCCAAAGAAGTGAGTGGGAGCACTATAGAATTTCTGATGAGTATATGTTGTTGACATATTGTTGATCGGAAATTATGTAGAATTTCTGTAAAGCATATAGGGTTGTTTGAAAAGTGTTTTTCAATGGAAAACCTGGATTAAGCTACTTGAACATTGAGCATCAAGATCTATAAGGATAGATCAAAATTGCTTGATAGTACTTTCAAATGAATAGGTACTGTGACAAGATTTTGAAGGAGTTCAAAATAGATCGGCAAAGAAGGAGTTTTTGGCTGTGTTATAAGGTGTGAGTATTGAGTAAGACTCAAGACCTGATCACGGCACTGGAGAGAGAAAGGACGAAGGTCGTCCACTATGCTCTACACTATGTTGTGCTGTGTACCGCACCTGAAGTGTGACTTGCCATGAATTAGTCAAAGGGTACAAGAGTGATCCAGGAATGGATCACCGGACAACGGTCAAAGTTATCCTTAGTGGACTACGGAATTTTTGTTGATTATGGAGGTGGTAAAAGAGTTTGTCGTAAAGGGTTACATTGATGCAAACTTTGACACTAATCTGGATGACTCTGAGTAGTAAACCAGATTCATAGAGTAGAACAGTTATTGGAATAGCTCCAAATAGCGCATGGTAGCTACATCTACAAGATGACATAGAGATTTGTAAAACACACACGGATCTGAAATGTTCGGACCCGTTGACTAATAACCTCTCTCACAAGCGAGATATGATCAAACCCCATGGGTGTTGGATTCATTATAATCACATAGTGAAGTGAACTAGATTATTGACTCTAGTGCAAGTGGGAGACTGTTGGAAATATGCCCTAGAGGCAATAATAAAATGGTTATTATTGTATTTCCTTGTTCATGATAATTGTTTATTGTTCATGCTATAATTGTATTAACTTGAAACTGTAATACATGTGTGAATACATAGACCACAACATGTCCCTAGTGAGCCTCTAGTTGACTAGCTCGTTGATAAATAGATGGTTATGGTTTCCTGACCCTGGACATTGGATGTCATTGATAACGGGATCACATCATTCGGAGAATGACGAGATGGACAATACCCAATCCTAAGCATAGCACAAGATCGTGTAGTTCGTTTGCTAAGAGCTTTTATAATGTCAAGTATCATTTCCTTAGACCATGATATTGTGTAATTCCCGGATACCGTAGGAATGCTTTGGGCGTACCAAACATCACAACATAACTGGGTGGCTATAAAGGTACACTACTACAGGTATCTCCGAAAGTGTCTGTTGGGTTGGCACGAATCCAGACTGGGATTTGTCACTCCGTATCACGGAGAGGTATCTCGGGGCCCACTCAGTAATGCATCATCATAATGAGCTCAATGTGACTAAGTAGTTAGTCGCAGGATCATGCATTACGGAACGAGTAAAGTGACTTGCCGGTAACGAGATTGAACAAGGTATTGGGATACCGACAATCGAATCTCGAGTAAGTAACGTACCGGTCGACAAAGGGAATTGTATACGGGATTGATTGAATCCCCGACATCATGGTTCATCCAATGAGATCATCGTGGAACATGTGGGAGCCAACATGGGTATCCAGATCCCGCTGTTGGTTATTGGCCAGAGAGCTGTCTCGGTCATGTCTGCATGATTCCCGAACCCGTAGGGTCTACGCACTTAAGGTTCGGTGAAGCTAGAGTTGTTATGGGAATTAGTGTGCAGTTACCAAATGTTGTTCGGAGTCCCAGATGAGATCTCGGATGTCACGAGGAGTTCCAAAATGGTCCAGAGGAAAAGATTTATATATGGGAAATCCTATTTTGGCCACCGGAAAATGTTTGGGATTTTTCGGTATTGTACCAGGAAGGTTCTAGAAGGTTATGGAGTGGGGCCCACCTGCATGGGGGACCCACATGAATTTTTATAGTGTGGGCAAGGCCCCATACCCCTGGTCAAGGCGCATCAAGATCCCCCCTTAGAAGGAATAAGATCTTATCCCGAAGGGATAAGATCAAGATGCCTAAAAAGGGGGAATAACAATTGGTGGGAAAGGAAAATGATGGGATTTCTTTCCTCCCACCTTTGCCAACGCCTCAATGGACTTGGAGGGCACGAAACCAGCCCCCTCCACCCCTATTTATAGTGGGGAGGCGCATGGGAGCTTTACCCCTTACCCCTGGCGCAGCCCTCCCCCTCTCCAACTCCACCTCCTCCTCAGTAGTGCTTGGCGAAGCCCTGCCGGAGAACTGCAAGCTCCACCACCACGCTGTCGTGCTGCAGGAGCTCTCCCTCAACCTATCCTCTCCCCTTGTTGGATAAAGAAGGAGGAGATGTCCCCGGGCTGTACGTGTGTGGAACGCGGAATCGCCACGAGTACGACTCCCTCATCCGTGTTCTAGTGACGCTTCCTCTTAGTGATCTTCAAAGGTATGAAGATGCTCATCCTCTCCCTCTCTTGTTGCTAGAATCTCCATAGATTGATCTTGGTGATGCGTAGAAATTTTGAATTATTGCTACGTTCCCCAACAAATGAGGCAGCAAACACGCTCGCCAAGATCGCCTCGTCCTGGCAGTCCATCCTGTCTGGCGTCTCCCTCGAGAACCTGCACAAGCCATCCGTCAAGCCATCTCCGGACTTTGAGTCCATCCACGCACCCGAACGACCCGGCCGCACCTCAACCCAGCCCGGGGACTTCCGAACCTGGCCCGGGGACTGCCGAACCCGGCCCGGGGACTGCTGAACCCGGCCCGAGGACTGCCGAACTCGGCCGAGAGACCGAAGCCACCAACCCGGCCACCATTGCATTCGACCCGGCCGTCGCCATCCCTGACCCGGGGGCTGCTCAGCCCGGCTCGAGGGCTGCCAACCCGGTCCCACCCTGGCGGCCGTCTTCGTCGTGGTGACAGCCCCGTCTTGGGCCCTGCCCATCTCAGAGTTCTTGGAGAATGGGGTCCTCCCCATGGACGAGACCGAAGACCGGCAGGTGCAATGTCGGGCGTCCGCCTACATCATCATCAACAACGAGCTCGTCAAACGCAGCTCCACCGGCGTGTTCCAACGCTGCCTCGAGCAGGACCAAGGCGTCGACATCCTCCTCGACATACACCATGGCGAATGCGGGCACCACTCCGCATCGTGATCCCTGGAGGCCAAGGCTTTCTGCCATGGTTTCTACTGGCCCATGACCCTCCAAGACGCTGAGTCACTCATCCTCAAGTGCAAGGGATGCCAGCGCTTCAGCAAGCACAACCACCAGCCGGCGTCAGCGCTCCGCACCATCTTAATCGCCTGGCTCTTCGCGGTCTTGGGACTCGACATGGTGGGACCCTTCAAAACTGCCCGAGGTGACATGACGCATTTGCTGGTGGCGGTGGACAAGTTCACCAAGTGTATTGAAGCACGGCCAATCAAGAAACTAGATGGGCCAACAGCCGTTCGATTCATCAAAGACATCGCAGTACCCTACGGTATGCCGAACAACATCACCACGGACAACGGCACCAACTTCACCAAGGGCGTGCTCGCGCAAAACTCCTCCGTCTCCGGCATCCGCCTCGACCTGGCCTCCATTGCACACCCGCAGTCCAACGGGTAGGTCGAGCGGGCCAATGGACTCATCCTATCCGGCATCAAGTCGCGGCTCGTCGAGATGCTCATCCTCTCGGCAGGTGGCTCGACGAGTTCCCGGCCGTCCTCTGGAGTCTACGAACTACGGCAAACTGGTCGACCGGGTTCACCCTGTTCATCCTCGTCTATGGAGCCGAAGCCGTTATTCTGACCGATGTCGAGTTCAACTCGCTGCGTGTCTTGATGTCTTGATGTACACTGAAGCTGAAGCCAAAGAAGCACGCGAAGACGGCATCGACCTACTAGAAGATGCCCGTCTCCTGGCGCTCAGCCGTTCGGCCATCTATCAGCAAGGCCTGAGGCTCTACCACAGCAAGAAGATCAAGCCCCTCACATTCCACGAGGGCGACCTCGTCCTCCGACTCATCCAAAAGAAAGCCGGCCAGCACAAGCTGTCCCCTCCATGGGAGGGCCCGTTCATCGTCAGCAGGGCCTTGTGCGATCGCAATGCCTACTACCTCATCGATGCATGCAAGTCAAATAAGCGCAAGAGAGACACCGCCGATGAAGAAACTACCCGGCCGTGGAATGCAGAACTCCTCCGTCCGTTTTACAGTTAGCCATATGAATGTATGTATCGCTGCTCGGGGCTGCCCTTTTCCGAAAAAGTTATTGTGTCTCCTACTTTTATGCATCACATTGCTCCTAAACCTGGCCACCGGTCTGACTCGCTCGACCCGGGGGCTCAGGAATGGCTGGCTTGGTCGCCACCCGCCGCCTTCCTTGGCGATTTCTGATGCACTAAGGACGTCGCGGCCCCAAACTTTGCCCTAGGCCATAGAACCGGCTTCGGCTGTCGGCTCGCAAGCACAACGGGCTAAAGCTCCAGCACGCCTCAAACACTAAGTCAAAGGCCGCCGGGTCAACCAACCCGACCCGTCACTTAAAAAAGAGTATAGCCACACGACCGGCTGCTCGCCAACCGGCTCTACCGGATTGCCGCTAGCCGGCCCAGTAGGTGTTTCGCTTGCGCTCTACATTTTGAAAACCTTAGAACTGCACACTCCTCTCAAAGAACTGAACTCCTTGTCACGGACCGGCGCCTCGGCTGTCAGACTCGTGGGGCGAGGTTCGAGAAAGGAAAAATGCAAGAAATCGGTTCAAAAAGCGAAAAGCAAGAGCATAGACATTCAAAAAATATACACATCACAGAATATTTTAGAACGGGCCCACGGCCAGAGTTCATTACACCCAGAAACCCCCAGTGGGTGGGTGAACCTGCTACCTAACAGCAAATTCCACTAAGTCATAATAGGATAGCCTCAGGCGTCTCCAGCTTCGGGTCGGGCAGTTGACTGCTCCCCCACGGCGGCCTCCAGGTCCGTCGAAGTACCAGTGTCCTCCTCCTCGGTACTCTCTTCGCGCTAGATGTCCGTCTCCTCGGAGCTGCCCTCCGTCTCATGCAGAAGCAAGCCATAGTCGTCGCCAGCCACGACTCCACCATCTTCCGCCTGCTCCGGGTCAAACTCGTCATGGAAGGCGAACCCAACGATGTAGCTGGCCCGGGAAGCAATCCGTCCGGCCTGCTCCTTCAGCCGCTGCTCCGAGCCGGCCCGCTGACCCATCAACGCGTCCAGCTGCAAGTCTGTCGGTGTTCTGGGAACAGGGGTCTCCAGACTTGCCTACCTGCAGCCTGTGGTGTGGCTCGAGGGGTGGCCCAGCACGGCCCATCTTCACCAGCGCAAGACTCAAGACCCTCGCGAGGGGCCAAGCCTCGCGGGGTGGACGGCCTCACCAGGCAGGCTTGCAAGGAGGCGGATAGATCAAGGCAGGTTACCTCGCGAGGTGCTCGTGACGCAAGCCGTGATGATCGAGACCAGGCGGGCGCCGGCATGCACAGTATCCTTGTTTCCTCTTTGGTGCAAAGGGGGCGGGCACAGGCGTGGAGTACCGAGGCATCAGGCAAAGGTTGCCATTTCCGTGCAATGAGACCAAGACTAGCAGAGCGGCAGGATGGAGGTCACCGTGGAGCCCAAGACGGCATCATCGCCAGTGCCTTTGGCAGCTGAAGACTAACTTTAGTCAGGATAACTTGTACTAGATGTTTGCCTTTGAAATGGCCATTGTTGGCACCCTTCCCGCTCAATATTTGGGAAGAGGACCAGGGCCTTTGTATATATATAGGGATAGCCACCACCATAGGAGGCATCTCATCGGGTGCTCATTAGATCGAGAGGTGATCGAACTCATCCAAGCAGTTCATCGCACCAGCTCAAGAACACCTCTCGCGAGGCAGTTCTTCCCTGTACTGTTCATCATCAGCCACTGAGGCAATCCACCACACCACACATTGGAGTAGGGTATTACACCACAACGGTGGCCCGAACCAGTATAAATCTTGTGTTCCTCGTGTTGTTCATTGTTTAGCTTAGATTCTCGTGAGCCGAACGGACATGGAGTGGTAGGGGGAAGATATTCATGTGCATGCTAGAGTTGGAACCTTAAGGGTCTGCCGGAACCCAACATCCGACATTTGGTGCGCCAGGTAGGGGTGCGCTGGAATCTCCCCTCTTTCGTCAGGCGTTTCGCCGCTTCACCGCCTCCATGTCCGGCAACCCGACGGCCAACTCCGACCGCTGGGCGGCATGGCCTGCCCATGTCGTGCCGCCTGCCCAAGGTGACCTCAACCCCGCACCTCAGGCAGCCCGCGCCCCGCAGAGCGCTGTGGAGCGCGGGCGACGCGGTCAAGCGTCGCCTGCCCTCACTCCGCGGCAGGTACGATTGGCAGCAAGGGCCTCGAGCCATGTTGCGGCCATGGACCCGCACACCCGATGGGAGAGGGCGAAAATGAAGGCCGCGCTCATGGTGGTGCGAGAGCTGCTGCAGTGCAGACTACAAGAAAGCGGCCACGATGTGCTGCTGGAACGTGTCGCCGAGCTCTTGGATGCCGCTACTTCAGGGGCACCCCCGTTCTACATCTAGCTTCCACCCCAGGCCCCAGGCGGATCTCGAGGCAGGCCAATCCGTGCCCACGCGCCCCAGGGTGCACCTCAAGGCTTCATCAACACCGGCCTGGTCATCAGCGCTGGGCAGCAAGCTGCGCTGGCACCACCCCTGGTAAGTGAGGGCATGCGCATCGCCGCCTATGGTCCTAGCGGGCCGCCGCACTACCGTCCCCAATGTCGGTGTCAAAACCGGCGGATCTCGGGTAGGGGGTCCCGAACTATGCGTCTAGGCGGATGGTAACAGGAGACAAGGGACACGATGTTTTACCCAGGTTCGGGCCCTCTTGATGGAGGTAAAACCCTACGTCCTGCTTGATTGATATTGATATTGTGGATGTTTACACGAGTGGATCTACCATGAGATCAAGGAGGCTAAACCCTAGAAGCTAGCCTATGGTATGATTGTTGTTGTCCTACGGACTAAAGCCATCCGGTTTATGTAGACACCGGAGAGGGCTAGGGTTACATAGAGTCGGTTACAATGGTAGGAGATCTACATATCCGTATCGCCAAGCTTGCCCTCCACGCCAAGGAAAATCCCATCCGGACACGGGACGAAGTCTTCAATCTTGTATCTTCATAGTCTTGGAGTCCGATCGATGATGATAGTCCGGCCGATGATAGTTCGGCCGATGATGGTAGTCCGGCTATCCGGACACCCCCTAATCCAGGACTCCCTCAGTAGCCCCTGAACCAGGCTTCAATGACGATGAGTCCGGCGCGCATATTGTTCGGCATTGCAAGGCGGGTTCCTCCTCCGAATAATTCGTAGAAGATTGTGAACACCAGGATAGTGTCCGGCTCTGCAAAATAAATTCCACATTCCACCGTAGAGAGAATAATATATACACAAGTTCGATCTGCTGACGTTTTTTGTGGCATGACGTCACACCACTACCAAGCCATTACTTTAATCGTTTTTTACTTTACCACCTCAGCGCATTTAGCGAGGCGGTTTCCTTGGCACATCTTGTCGAAGCAGAGATCGTGTTCCCCCTTAATCCGGGATTCTCATCAATACTGACGTGGGTAACCCAACCGCGCCATTGATGGTGGCGCTTGGGATATAAGCGAGTTTTACCAGGCTGGTGGGGGACGCATTCGTCCACCTATATAAGGGATAAGGATTCACCTTTTCACCTACGCCTTCTTCCTCCTTTGCTTATCCATCTCCGCGCACTCGAGCTCCAGCGCCCAAGTTCGCGCATCTCGTCTCAGCCTTCTCCGACCATGTCCGGAGCGGGAGGCAAGTGGATGACCTCCTCCGTTACGGAGGAGCACATCGAAAGACTGCGCAGCGCCGGCTATCTGTCCGGTGACATCGCGCACCTACTGCCCGACGAGGGGCAGCTCATCCCCACCCCCAGGCCCCATGAGAGGGTCGTTTTTCTTCCCCAATTCCTCCGCGGACTGGGCTTTCCACTTCACCCCTTTGTCCGGGGGCTCATGTTCTACTACGGCCTGGATTTCCATGATCTGGCGCCGAACTTCATCCTCAACATCTCGGCATTTATCATCGTGTGCGAGGCCTTCCTCTGCATCCAGCCCCACTTTGGCTTGTGGCTCAAGACCTTCAATGTCAAGCTGAAGGTAGTGAAGGGCACTCAAGCGGAGTGCGGAGGCGCCATGTTGGGCAAGATGCCCAACGTCCTTTGGTTTGAAGGGGCCTTCGTGGAATCCGTCAAGGGGTGGCAATCGGGGTGGTTCTATATCACCGAGCCGCGCGACCCTACGTGGGCTGCGGCCCCGGAGTTCAGATCTGGTATCCCTACGCAGCTCACCTCCTGGAAAAAGAAGGGCTTGCTGTGGGGTATTTCGGAAGAGGTGACGGGACTCAAAGCCTGTACCCGGAAGCTGGTGAAGAAGCTCAGGCTGGTTAACATGGTCCAAGTCATGCTCGTCCGCCAGATTCTCCCATGCCAAGAGCGGGCATTCAATCTGTGGGAGTTCGATCCGGAATAGCACCAAGCGTTGAGCGGGCTCTTCGACACGACGTACGAAGGCGCCTGGAGGGTGCTGTTTAAGGGTGCCGAAGCCCCTGCATCCGCAACTGAAGATCGCGGATTTTGCTCGCAGCACCAAGCTGACGAGGTAAGTGATTCTACCCCTTTACGGGACACTTGCTTTTCATAGTTTGACTCTATGCGGGTTTTAATTTCCCCTTTTCCTTTGACAGGACTGGATGAAGAAGGCGGAGCAGATCGTCTACCCGGCTCCCATGCCAGAAAACCCAGTAGACGCCCGTCTAGCGAGTCTGCTGGTTCCGGCACCGCACGTGGTGCCGGAGAAGAAGGCCAAGAAGGAGGCCACGGGCACTCGAAAGAGTTCCCGTTTTCAGGTGTCCGACGACTCCGAGGCGGACTCCTCCCCCAAAAACGAGGAGGAGAAAGAGGACTCTCTCTCAGAGGAGGGAGAGAGGAAGAGGAAGGCTTCCCCAACAGGGGAGGCCGAAGGGTCCAAGAGGGGAAGGACTATTCCCCCGGACAGCTCCGCCAACATCAACATTGGCGAGGAAGAATGGCCTTCAAGGGCCAGGCCTCCGGCGAGATCGTAATTATCCGGATTCCTGAATGATTTATAATTTCTTTTTATGTCACGTAGCATCCTTCTAATGCCGCATACTGCCTACAGTCCGGCCGATGATGATCTCCCCGCTTCATCGAGCAGGTCGTTGGCTCCGTTGGCTGTGGACTCCACCTGACCGCCTCCACCCCTCGCGACGCCGAGGACGCCGAGGTGTGATCCCAAGAAGGGACCCATCATGGGGAGGCTCCGGAGGCGCCTCAAGGCGGCCTCCCAGACTTTGCACCGGACTCCACGTCGGAACCCGCAGTGGTTCCAGAGTCCGGCCGGCGGCCCCTTCGCAAGAAGGGCAAGACCGTGACGGCGGCGGCTTCCTTCCAACCGGAGGCGCCGTACAACTTGCTGGAAGCGCTCAAAGGAGCTTCCATCGAGGAAGAACACCGCACTATTATGAGTGCGGTGATTCAGAAGGTTCAGCTCGCCAAGAGCGGGCTGACCGAAGCCTGCAGTAGCCTTCTATAAGGCTTTGAGGTAAGAAGTTTAAAAATATGCAATGTAATACCGCATAGACAGTAGCCCCTGATGCTCGGTTCGGTGTTCGGAAAGAAAAGCCGGACTGAGGATCTAAAATGATATACGCAGGGTTGCTAAAAAGTTATGTCAATATGGGTTGCAAGCTGCGCTGCTGACCCCTGCCGCACTGACTGCGGAGGTCGGTGCTTTGAAGCAGGAGCTCGAGCGGTCCGAGCAAGAGCTCGATCGTGCCAAGAAGCAGCTCCAGGACAAAGAAGGTGAGTAACACCACTTTGAATAGTTACCTTACAGAAAAGGATTTAGGTTGCAACAAAAAAATAACAAGGATAACATGGGTACTGCAGGGGCCACGAACAAGGTGGCAACCCTGAAGGAGGCTGTGTCGTGGCCGAACGTAATGTGGCCGCGGAACGGTCAGAGCGAGAGAAGCAGGAGGTGCGGGTGGCGGAGGTGCGGCAAGAGCTCCAGGCTCTCATGGAGAAGCATGAGAGTTTGGAGCGCGACTCAAAAACTCGAGAGTCCGAGCTCGCCTCGGCTCTCGAAAGTGCCAGATCCGCCAAGGCCGAGGCCCGTAAGGCCCTTCAGGAGGTGGAAGATGTGAAGAAAATAGTGGCGGGTAAGGCATTTTTCATGCAAAGCAAGCATGTTAACGTAAACTACCTGACACTTACCCGAATTTGGAGCTCTCCAGGGGCATTTGCAGATTTTCCTCATAGTGTATCCGATGCCGCCGCATTCTACCGTGGTGAGGAGGGAAGCTCAACAGAGAAGGTCTTCTGGTCTCAGTATGCTGAGGCTGGCCATCCGGTGCCCCCTAGCGACCAACTGAAGCAGCTGGTCGAACTCCACAAGGTAGCTGAGGAGGCCATGAAGGGCCTCATAGTCCGGCTGTGGCCTGGAGAGGCCATGCCTGGGAGCTACTTCGGCCTCGTGCGGCGGCTGGTGGATGCGTGCCCCTGGGTGGAGGTCATCAAGCACTCCGCCTGTATTGAAGGTGCTCGTCGGGCCCTTGCTCGCGCAAAGGTGCATTGGGGCAAGCTGGATGCGGAGAAGCTAATCACTGACGCGCCACCAGCGGGCAAGGAATATCGTACGCCCGAGATGTACTATAAGACTATCCTGAAGGGTCCCTGCAAGATTGCGGATGAGTGCCCCCGAGATGTAATTATTGAGTAAGCTCGCTATGTATTATCCTGTGCGCTGAAAACTGTGTTCATATGCGCTAAGCTACGCTTGTTTAATTTAAAATATTACCTTCTGTGCGGCCGTTTATAAAATCTGAGAGATAGCAAGTCGTTGGCTTCAGCCCCCATGCCACTAGTGCTGGGGTGTTCGGGATAAACTTGAGCACTCTTGTTCCCATTGTTGGGTCCATCTAGGGAGGCGCTCAACACAACGAACAAGGCAACCGGACTTATAGTGCTTGAACACTCTCACTTAGCCATAGAATTCTATAATTTTAAATTTCGGCGAAGCCCCTAGTATTCGGAAGACCGAATTCGGGGCGCTATCCACGCCTTCATCGGATATTATCCGGAACTTCGCTCGAAGCGGCGTAGGTCTTTAAGGACCCGAAAAAACCTCTCGAACAGCAACCAGTCTCTCGCTTTATCATGACAGTCAGTTTTAGCTTTCTCCACTGAGGCGTTAACCCGGCTCAACCGGGGCGCAATCGCATTGGTTCTCCTAGTGCTACCTTAGCCGATAGAACGGAACGTAAGGTGCCAAACATGGGAGCCGGGCAAACCCAACTATTGACCCAAGACATGATTCGGAGCCGATTCATATAATGCTATAAGTTCAGGGTGCCGCACTTGTGAAAGTGTTCGGACTTTATCACACCATAATACGGGGAACATAAGCCCCTAGTGTATTTGGCCGTACCAAAATATATGAATGCAACATGTCGTAAATGAACATATAGAAAGTAATGCAATTATGGGCAAAAAGTGTTGCATTTTATTCAAGAAGGTCTACTATGAGTGCGGAATGATACAAATAGTGCGGAAAGCAAGGGATTGGACGAATTAAAGGCGTCTCCCTCCAGGGGTAGGCCGCGGAATGGTGTATTTAACAAATTTAATGCTCGTAATGGAGACCACCTGAGTGTTCGTCGCAGCCTTTGTCCCTCCCTGGCTGTTGTATCATGAGTTCGGCAGGTTCGGCGCCGGACAGAGTCTTGTAAAAAAAGAGAAAAAATAAAAAAGAGAGAGCAACACACTTGGGAGCCCCTGGTGTGGTCGAACCGCACTCTGGGTTTGTTGTGGTTGTGCCCCTTCCCCTAGACCCATGGTATCTCAAGGGCGTAATTATGTACGCGGAAAGTTGGGGCCGCATTGCTACGCGTTCTCGGAACGTGCCAGGTGGTCTTCGTTGATGTTGCTCCGGGCGCATTTGGCCGTGTCCGGTCGTTTAACGGCCGGACTCGAAAATTGCCGTAAAAGGCTGCTCTGTACTTCTACCGCGAGAGCCGCTGTATGTTCCTCCGTTCGGAGGGAGCGTTCCGTGTTTCCATTGACCGTGATGACTCCGCGAGGGCCTGGCATCTTGAGCTTGAGGTAGGCATAATGCGGCACCGCGTTGAATTTGGCGATTCGTCCGAGCAGAGCGTGATAGCCACTGCGGAACAGAACTATGTCGAAGATTAACTCCTCGCTTCGGAAATTATCCGGGGATCCGAAGACCACTTCCAGTGTGACTGAGCCTGTGCAACTGGCCTCAACACCTGGTATGACGCCTTTGAAGGTCGTCTTTGTAGGTTTAATCCTTGAAGGGTCTATGCCCATCTTGCGCACTGTATCCTGATAAAGCAGGTTCAGGCTACTGCCGCCGTCCATCCGGACTCTTGTGAGGTGAAATCCGTCAATGATTGGGTCTAAAACCAATGCGGTGAATCTACCATGGCGGATACTCGTCGGATGGTCTCTTCGATCGAAAGTGATCAGGCAAGAGGACCATGGGTTGAATTTTGGGGCGACTGGCTCCATCGCGTATACGTCCCTTAGTGCACGCTTCCGCTCCCTCTTGGGTATATGCGTTGCGTATATCATATTTACTGTCCGAACTTGAGGGGGGAATCCCTTCTGTCCTCTGTTGTCCGGCGGACGGGTCTCTTCCTCGTCATCCCTGTGTAGCCCCTTGTCATTGTTTTCGGCAATTAATTTGCCTGCCTGCTTGAATACCCAACAATCTCTGTTGGTGCGGTTAGCTAGCTTTTCGGGGGTTCCATGTATTTGGCAAGAGCGGTCGAGTATTCGGTCCAAATTGGACGGGCCCGGAGTAGTTCTTTTAAATGGCTTCTTCCGTTGACCAGGTTTGGAGCCTCGGAATCCGGCGTTGACTGCCGTATCCTCATTGCTGTCGCTGTTAATGCGGCGTTTGTTTTTGTTTTGATGCGACCTGCCATTGCGGTCCTTGGTATCCGGACTGCCAGCATTTTTGCTGAGGTTGTTGCTGCGAGCTAGCCAGCTATCCTCTCCCGCATAGAAGCAGGTCATGAGTGATGTGAGGGCTGCCATGGATTTCGGCTTTTCCTGTCCTAGGTGCCGGGCCAACCACTCGTCGCGGATGTTATGTTTGAAGGCATCGAGGGCCTCTGCATCCGGACAGTCGACGATTTGATTTTTCTTTGTTAAGAACCGTGTCCAGAATTGCCTGGCCGATTCGTCTGGCTGCTGGATTATGTGGCTTAGGTCATCTGCGTCCGGTGGTCGCACATACATGCCCTGGAAGTTGTCGAGGAATGCGGCTTCCAGGTCTTCCCAGCACCCAATTGACTCTGCGGGCAGGCTGTTAAGCCAATGTTGAGCTGGTCCTTTAAGCTTGAGCGGGTGATATTTGATGGCGTGAAGATCGTCACCGCGGGCATATGTATATGAAGGAGATAATCCTCAATCCAAACCGCGGGGTCTGTTGTGCCATCGTAGGATTTGATGTTAACGGGTTTAAACAATTCAGGGATTTGATGATCCATTACTTCGTCAGTGAAGCATAGTGGGTGTGCGGCGCCTCTGTATTGAGCAATATCGCGACGTAGCTCAAGAGAGCATTGTCTGCTGTGTTCGGCCCGGCCGGAGTAGTTGTATCCGGCGCGACGGTATTCGTCGTGGGTCTTGGGGCGCCCACGTGATCCATAGATAGATCTGGATTGTCTTGCCTTGTCCTCCAATATATCCCGCAAGTCCGGCGCGTTCCCTCGTGGCTTCGCGCTTTTTGAGCGGTGCCGGGGTACGGTTTTGGTGGAGGGCTTACCTTCCTCTCTGTCGTGGCCACGAGGTGGTCGGTCTGCCGTATTGTGCGCTGGTGATGCCGGTTTGTATGCTTCCTCCTCTAGTCGGGGGAGCAACTTGCATTTTGGGTAGCTTTTGGAGGGGCGTTCGAGTTCATACTCTTCGGCCACGAGGACCTCGGTCCATCTGTCGGCCAGCAGGTCTTGATCAGCTTGAAGTTGTTGCTACTTTTTCTTTAGACTATTTGTTGTGGCCATTAGCCTGCGTCTAAAACGCTCTTGCTCGACGGGATCCTCAGGCACGACGAATTCGTCGTCGTCGAGGCTTGCCTCGTCTCCGGAGGGAGGTATGTAATTATCATCCTCGACCTCTTCGTCTGCCGCCCTCTCATGAGGGCTTGCTTCTGCCTCCTCCTGCGCTGAATCTTGCTGGAAGGGGTTGTCTTCGGCACTTTCTGGGGTGTTATTATCTCCTGTGCCGGAATCTCCATTCTTGCTGTGGAGGGATTTAGAGCGGCGTCGCTTTCGTCGGCGCTTGGGCTGTTTCTTTAAGGAACGGGCCTCCGCTGCTTCTTCGCCGTCCCCATCTTTTGGGGTGTCCACCATGTATATGTCGTATGATGAGGTGGTTTTCCAGTGTCCTGTAGGCGCTGGTTCTTGATAGTCTCCGGCATCGTCGTCCATACTGTCGATGTCTTCGGAGTCGTAGTCGAGTACGTCGGTTAGATCGTCGACAGTGGCTACGAAGTGGGTGGTGGGTGGGCTCTGAATTTCTTCGTCGTCCGCGTCCCAACCATCCTGGCCGTAGTCCGGCCAGGGCTCTCCGGATAGCGAGAGATACTTCAGCGAATTTAAGATGTCGCCGAAGGGTGAGTGCTAAAAGATGTCCACAGCGGTGAATTCCATGATCGGCGCCCAATCGGATTCGACTGGCAGGGGCGCAGGAGGTTCGGAGTCCGGCAGGGAGTCCGGCACCTCGGAGTCATGAGCTTTATGCGGGATAAGGTCAGTGTTCGGCTCCATCGCCGTAGAAGTTGCAGCTCCCGAGGCGGTGTCCAGCCACCCATCCTCGATCTGCGCGATCGGCTATGGACTATAGGTCGGAGCAGATTCATGTGCGGCCTCCAAGGCACTGTCCGGCGGAAGAGTTAGGTCGTGCCCATCGTGACAGTGCGGCGCACTTGGATGCGGCTCGGATCCGTCAAGGATCAAGTCCCCGTGGATATCGGCCGTGAAGTTTAGGCTTCCAAACCTGACCTGACGGCCAGGGGCGTAGCTTTCGATCTGCTCCAGATGGCCAAGCGAGTTGGCCCGCAGTGCGAAGCCGCCGAATACGAAGATCTGTCCGGGGAGAAAAGTCTCACCCAGGACTGCGTCGTTGTTGATTGAAGAGGCCATCAAGCCTATCGGTGACGACACAGAGGAACTCTCAATGAAAGCACCAATGTCGGTGTCAAAACCGGCGGATCTCGGGTAGGGGGTCCCGAATTGTGCGTCTAGGCGGATGGTAACAGGAGACAAGGGACACAATGTTTTACCCAGGTTCGGGCCCTCTTGATGGAGGTAAAACCCTACGTCCTGCTCGATTGATATTGATATTGTGGATGTTTACAAGAGTGGATCTACCACGAGATCAAGGAGGCTAAACCCTAGAAGCTAACCTATGGTATGATTGTTGTTGTCCTACGGACTAAAGCCATCCGGTTTATATAGACACCGGAGAGGGCTAGGGTTACATAGAGTCGGTTACAATGGTAGGAGATCTACATATCCGTATCGCCAAGCTTGCCCTCCACGCCAAGGAAAGTCCCATCCGGACACGGGACGAAGTCTTCAACCTTATATCTTCATAGTCTTGGAGTCCGGTCGATGATGATAGTCCGGCCGATGATAGTTCGGCCGATGATGGTAGTCCGGCCATCCGGACACCCCCTAATCCAGGACTCCCTCACCCAAGATGGAGCTTCAAGTTGAACTGCATGGCGCGCGGAGCACTACGGCGAGGCCTTTGGGTTGGTGACCCTGGAGGCCTATGTGCCCCACATGGTGGATCAAGGGTACGCACTGGAAGAAGAGCACGACTTGTTGCTCGGGCCAGGCTGGGAGGAAGAGGCGCCAGAAGCCGAGCTCTTTTAGGAGCCCTACGGAAGCCTCAACAACCGTGCCAACGGCAAAAACTACCGAGTACCGCTAATTCCTCAGGAGCAAGCTTATGCTAACCATGGGTCGCAGGAGGTTCAGGTCGCTGCAGCGGATGGCTGCTCCAGTGCGGCAACCTCCCTCCACTCAGGAGGAGGGCACTGGGGGTAGCATGAGAGGGGCCGGGAGCCAGGCTCCTCCCCACGGCATGTGGAGCAAGGCGTTCTTTGGAGGTAGGCCCTCTGCCGGGGAGCTTCCCCAGGGCCTGCCCCCGGCAGAGAACCAGTGGTCGTCGCGGGAACCGCTGGCGTCCCCTTTTCCCCATTGGCTTCGTCCTTGTTTCCGGTCGCCGTTGATGGTGGTCAAGGGTGGCGCAAGGCGGGGCCCTCATCTAGCAATATGAAGCAAGGACGGTACCTGTGAAGAAGGCCCAGTGCCTGTGAAGCTCGCCGCCCGTAACACTCTCACGTAATAATGAGTTGGGGCGGTACACGCCCCGGAGTCTCCGGAGAGCCGCCCTCGGGCCTCGGGGGCTCCCTCCCACGCCCAGTGGCAGCACATAGCTCCGCGCTGGTGAGAAGACGTCGAAGACTAGACTAGGTGCTGGACGCGGCCTTTTGCTTTTTGCTTCCTTTCGTGCGAACAAGCTTTCTCGTTTTGGATCTGAGTTGAAGTCGAATTTATGTTTGCGTATGCGGGGAGGGGTGTCGTGTCTTATTCATGTGCTTTCTCGCGCTCTGATTTCTATTCAAATTGGAATTCACACTGGCTGCCACCCTCTCACGAGCCACTCGCAAGTGGGGCAGAGCCGAGCATGCGCGCCTGCCGTCCCGCAGCATGCGTTCGCTCTCGCCAGGATCTCGCCGCATGGTCAAACGGGACCCTCATGAGGCCCTCGGATGGACGTTGTGAGCCTATTCGAGGCTCGCCAAGACAAAGGTAAAACCATGACAACCTACTCATCGCGAAAATCATGACATCATGCAGGCGCCCGTCTGGCGCCGATGTCGACAACACATAGGCAACAATCTTTTTACATGAGGGGCTTCCCCTCCCAAAATGCTCTCACAACCTTTAGGGCCACGCCTGAGTCTCTTTCTGCGCAGGGCAAACAGTAGGGGGAAGCATGGGATCAATCGGACATGTCACTCACTTCATCCCCTAGGGCGTACCCAGAGGCGTCGCGGGCACCGCTGTCATCGCCGTTCGCCTCCCCATCACCGTTGTTGGCACCGTCTTCACCACCGTTCTCCACGTCGCCTTCGTCGGTAGCAACTATCACCCCGTCGTCATCAGAAGTGAAGGCCCGGATGAGTGCATCCACATTGTCCTCCACCCACCGCGCTAGGTCGCCTCGGACGGCCTCAGGCACCAGGTGATGGTGGCGTCAAAGTCGAAGAGGGGGTCGATGTTTTGGAGATAGCTGAAGACGCAGGAGAATGCCCGCGCGAGTATGCCACGGCTCCATTCCTCCACCTGTGTCGGAGTAATGGGCCACGGGTAGGCAAACCCGAGCCCTAGAACCTTTCAAGACATCGGGGCAGGCCGTGCCCCTCAACACCGAGTCTCAGATGGCGACTCCCAGAGGAGCCGAGTCTCAGAGGGCGGCTCCCAGAGGAGCCGAGTCTCAGATGGCGACTCCCAGAGGAGCCGAGTCTCAGATGGCGCCTCCCAGAGGAGCCGAGTCTCAGAGGGCGGCTCCTAGAGGAGCCGAGTCTCAGATGGTGACTCCCAGAGGAGCCGAGTCTCAGATGGCGACTCCCAGAGGAGCCGAGTCTCAGAGGGCGACTCCCAGAGGAGACGAGTCTCAGATGGCGACTCCCAGAGGAGCCGAGTCTCAGATGACCACTCCCAGATGAGCCGAGTCTCAAATGGCGACCCTCAGATGAGCCGACTCATGGCCGGCGACTTCCAGAGGAGCCGGCTATGGAGAGTCGGCCCACAACCCTACCCTCATTCCAATAGGCGAGGCGGGTACGACCACGGCGTGGCCGTCACCTCCTGCTTGCGAGGGGCCAGCATGGCTACAGTGTGCCGTACCACCGGAGATCACCGGCATGGCCCGGCCCTGTTGCCATGACAGCCCTGACCACGGCCACAGTGAGCGGCGCACTATGGCCATGGTGGCTTACCTGTACGGCTCAGAGACGATGGGCCCGCCGGACAGTGAGAACACAGAAGACGGCGGATACGCCCCAAAGGCGGCCCCGTGGGGGTCGGCTCCTCAGAGTTGGCCAGCCCCTCCTGCGGGTCCCGCGCGCCATTAACCAAACAAGATGGGGAGTAACGACTGTGATCGTCCGATAGACGGCGGCACTGTTGCCACGACCCAATGACCCAACCTGCGTCATCAGAAGCATGACTACAGTGTCGGGCTCACCGGCGGGGCCCGCAAATCGGCGGGCCCCAGCAGTCGGCGGAGAGGACGGCGGCCTGAGAGACAGACGGCTGGGACCCGCGCCCAGCCGGATTACTATTGTACCCCGGGGGGTAGGCCTATATAAGCCCCCCGGGGCACCCATGCAAAGGGTTGGCTTCCATTAGCTTTAGACAGATCATATAGAAGAAGAGAGCTAGCCTTTCCTCCTTCTACCTCCCGAATCCAGCTCTAGGAGCAACTTTGTAGTCACTATGCCTTAGTGATAATGCGGAGACCCCACAGAGCAGCAATAGGGGTATTATCTCCCTGGAGAGCCCCGAAGCTGGGTAAGATCCACCGGCGTGCATGCCTTCGCCTAATCCCGTTTCCTGGCACCGGCGACGTTCTACTCGCTCCCACCATGATAAGCCATCCTTTGGCATATGTCGCATCCAACCCCCGACATTTGGCGCCCACCGTGGGGTGAGGTGCACCGTCGTCCGGAGACCTGCTCTGGACGGGAACCCTTTTCCTCCCCCGCGTGCGTAGCCAGCCCGGCACGCCCGATGGCGCTTGCCCCGACGCGCTGCAAAGCACCGACGACGCCTGCCCGGCGAGCTGCCTCGCTGACCTTCTTGGTGAGGTTAGCATCTTCGACGAGCCCGCCTCTGATGCGGGCACGGGCAGCCCCGAAAGCCTCCTCGCGGGCCTCCTCGACCATCTCCACGTCACCGGCGAGCCTGCCTTGGACTTGGAGTCCATAGGCTCCACCGACCCGATGTTGGTCGACTCCGACAGCGTGTCGCTTGACACGTTCCCCTCCAACGTGGTGATCTACGGCGAGCCGCTCCCTTGTGAGGGGAGCGGCGGAAGCGCCGTCACGGAGGTACTCGTTATTAGTCATGGCGAGCACTCCGGTGAAGGAGCTCATGACCCACTCGACGCGGCTCTGCGAGACCTGACGGCACCTATCCTGGAGGACGCTGACGCCGAGATGCTGGAGACACGCCGCATTCAGATCATCGAAGGTGCCAAGAAGCTGGCAAGCATGAGGCGCTTGTCAGAAGCCTACTAGCGTGAAATGGATCGTGCCGTGGGCGGCTCGCTGGCTCCGACGAGGCCTAGCCGCCTAGGCGCGGTCCGGCAGCGCGGCGCGGCCATCGCCGACTTGTTCGGGGCCAGTCTCCCCGTATACGCTACCCCTGCGGAGAACATCCGCGCCGCCCAAGCGGCGACTGATGAGCTGAAGAACTTCGAAGGCGAAGAGCACCGCATGATGACAGAGCGAGTCCAGCAACTCCTCGACGCGGCTGCTACGCAGAATGCGGCCGGTGGCCACGCCAAAGCACCGCAGCAACCCTACGACGACTTACCTCCCCGCCGAGATCAAGGCACGACGTCCCAGACGCCGACTGGTGGAGTCCGCGGAAGAAAATACAAAGAGCTGGCTGTCAGTCGCAGTCGGACCCACATCTCCATCGAGCGTGACCAAGATGGCCGTCCGAGAGCAGTAGAGCGGCAGGACGACTACCTGCCTCCCCCGCCAAGAAGAGAGCGGCGAGTTTCCCCGCCGCCTGTTGAGCATCCGACTCTCGGTGGCCGCCTTGGTCGCCGAGAGGGAGTCGGAGAGAATGACGCCCGCCACCAGATCGACCGACTCCACCGATCCCTGGCACTAGAAGAAGAAGATGAGCTGGGTCCGCCTTGCTTTGGGCCCCGCATCCGAGACGAGCCTTTCCCCAAAGGGTTCACGCTCCCCCGAGACACACCCAAGTACACCGGCTCCGTGAATCCCGAAGACTGGCTAATCGACTACTCCACGACCGTCAACATAGCAAACGGCACCAAGCGAGTCGCCGTGAAGTATGTTCCGCTCATGCTCCAGGGCACGGTCCGGACATGGTTGAATAGTTTGAAGCTCCGCAGCATCAACAGTTGAGTCGACCTCACCAAGGATTTCGTCCGCAACTTCACCAGCACGTACAAGCGACCCCCCAAGCCGCGCCAACTCTCCTTGTGCGTGCAAGGCCAAGACGAGTCAACTCGCGACTACCTCACGCGATGGGGCGAACTCCGGAACTCCTGCAAGGGTGTGCACGAGGTGCAGGCTATCGAGTACTTTACTGCCGGGTGCAGAGAAGGCACCCTCCTCAAGCACAGGCTCCTCTGCGACGAGCCAGAGACCCTCGACGAGTTGCTGGTCATTGTAGACAAATATGCCATGGCCGACTCCTCTATGAAGACGGAAATTCAAGTTAGTGCGACTGGCAAAGTAGCCCCTCAAGCTCCCAGAACTCCAGCTGGAGACGCCAGTCGGAGACAACAGCAGAATGATCACAAGCGCAAGGCCCCACAGCCGACTTCCAGCAGTCGGCAGGTCGCGACGGTCAAAGACCAACAGCCTGAGGGGCAGCCTCCGGCGAAGCGGCAGAAGGGCGGCAAGTCCAACTGGTTGTCGGCCTTCTCTTACGAGCAGACTCTCGATGGCCCCTGCAAGTTCCACAGCAGCGCGAAGCCATCAAACCACACCACTCGGAAATGCCACTCGCTTACCAGAATCGCCAAGGGAGACGGCCTCCTCCCTCCTCCGCCTGCTAAGCCGCTGCCTCCACCGCCGCCTCAGCAGCCGGTGGCCAGGCCAGTCGGTGCCGTGCAAGATGAATACCCAGAGGAGCATGGGGCTTATGTAGTGTTCACCAGTGTGGCGGATGATCGGCGCAGCTAACGGTTGTAGCAGCAAGAAGTAAACACAGTGGCGTCAGATGCTCCGGAGTTCATGCATTGGTCCGAGTGGCCTATCAGTTGGAGCAGAGCTGATCACCCAGAGGTGATGCCGAATCCGGGCTCCTACGCCTTGGTTTTAAGCGCGACCTTGGCTACTGATAGGCAGGCTGCTCGCTTCTCGCGAGTATTGATAGACGGAGGCAGCAGCATCAACATGTTGTACAAGGATACTATGGAGAAATTAGGAATCATACCTGGCCTATCCTGCTCCCCAATCGGCAAGATCCAGATAGACGTCCTCTTCGGAGACAAAGACCATTTTCGCCGAGAGTCAGTGTGGTTTGAAGTGGTGGACCTCGAAAGCCCATACCAGGCACTGCTTGGCCGACCTGCTTTGGCCAAGTTCATGGCAGTCCCCCACTACGCTTACCTCAAGATGAAGATGCCAAGTTCAAAGGGGATCCTGATCGTGGCCGGCGACTACAGGAAGTCGTCCGCCTGCGCGGCCGAGAGTAGTCGGCTGGCTGAGTCCCTGGTGATCACGGCTGAGAGGCGGCTCCTTGATCGGGTTGTGGCGATGGCCGGCAAGCAGCCGGAGATGTCGCCCGACCCCAAAGAATCAGAAGTTGAGGGCTCGTTCAAGCCGGCTAAAGAAACAAAGAGGATACCTTTGGACCCGGAGCATCCGGAAGGGCACGCTATCATAGGTGCAAACCTAGACAGCAAATAGGAAGGCGAGCTCGTCGATTTCCTCCGTGAGAATCGAGACATCTTCGCATGGTCCCCCAAACACATGCCAGGTGTACCGACGGAATTCGCCGAGCACAAGTTACATGTCCGATCTGACATAAAGCCCGTCAGGCAGCCCTTGCGCCGCCTGTCCGAAGAGAAGAGAAGAGTTGTTGGAGAAGAGATAGCCCGACTCCTGGCGGCCGGCTTCATTATGGAGGTGTTCTTTCCAGAATGGCTGGCAATCCCAGTCCTAGTGTTGAAGAAGAATAAGCAGTGGCGGATGTGTATCGACTACACCAGCCTCGACAAAGCTTTCCCCAAAGATCCGTTTGCTCTGCCAAGAATTGACCATGTGATAGACTCCACAGCCGGATGCGAGCTGTTGAGCTTCCTAGATGCATACTCAGGATATCACTAGATCAAGCTAAACCCGGCAGACAGATTGAAGACTGCCTTCATGACACCGTTTGGAGCCTTCTGCTACCTGACTATGATGTTCGGCTTGAGGAATGCTGGCGCCACCTTTCAGCGTTGCATGCAGAAGTGCCTCCTCAAGCAACTCGGCAGAAATGCCCACGTTTACGTGGATGATGTGGTGGTGAAGACAGAGAAGCGTGGGACACTGTTGGAAGATCTCCAAGAAACTTTTGAGAATCTGCGTCGATTCCAGATCAAGCTCAATCCAGAGAAGTGCGTCTTCGGAATACCAGCAGGCCAGCTCCTCGGCTTCCTGGTCTCCGAGCGCGGCATAGAGTGCAACCCTGTAAAGATCAAAGCCATCGAGAGGATGGAAGTCCCCCGCCGACTGTTGGATGTGCAGAAGTTCACCGGCTGCTTGGCGTCCATCAGCCGATTCATCAGTCGGCTGGGCGGAAAGGCCCTCCCTTTGTACCAACTGATAAAGAAGACCACCTTTTTTGAGTGGAACCACAAGGCGGACGAAGCGTTCCTCGAGTTGAAGAAGATGTTGACTACTCCCCCTGTGCTGGCGGCTCTGACTCCAAAAGAGCCCATGCTCCTGTACATCGCCGCCACCAGCCGAGTAGTCAGCATAGTCATTGTAGTCGAGCGCAAGGAGGAAGGCAAGGCGCTCCCTGTCCAGAGACCGGTATATTACCTGAGCGAGGTACTGTCGACCTCCAAGCAGAACTACCCCCACTACCAGAAGATGTGTTACGGTGTACATTTTGCCGCCAAGAAGTTGAAGCCTTACTTTCAAGGGCATCCAATCACCGTGGTTTGCACCACTCCACTGGCCGAGATCATCGGAAGCCGTGACGCTTCAGGCCGAGTGGCCAAGTGGGCCATAGATCTGGCTCCCTACACCATCTTCAACCAGCCCCGCACTGCCATCAAGTCACAAGCACTGGCCGACTTCCTTGTCGACTGGGCCGAGACCCAGTACCTGCCGCCAGCGCCCGACTCCACCCATTGGCGGATGCATTTTGATGGTTCTAAGATGCGCACCGGCCTGGGAGCCGGCGTCGTCCTTACTTCCCCCAAAGGCGACAAGCTCAAATACACGCTCCACATCCAGTTCGCCGCCTCCAACAGCGTTGCCGAGTACGAAGCACTCGTTCACGGGCTCCGGCTTGCCAAGGAACTCGGCATCCGCCGGATCCTGTGCTACGGCGACTCTGATTTGGTGGTCCAGCAGTCATCTAGCGGCTGGGACGCCAAAGACACAAACATGGCGAGCTACCGTTTCCTGGTGCAGCAACTCAACGGGTATTTCGAGGGGTGTGAATTCCTTCACATTCCAAGAAATGACAATGACCAAGCGGACGCCCTGGCACGAATCGGCTCAACCCGTCAAGCAATACCATCCGGCGTCGCCCTTTAGCGCCTCTTCAAGCCGTCTATCAAGCCTTCGCCAGAATCATACTCCATTTTTGTACCAGCTCCCCCCGAAGAAGTCGGATCCGACTCAAAAGCAACAAAAGACGGCACAAGAATCCTTACAGACGGCTCGAATAATACCGCAGCCGAAGCCGGCCCGGGGACTTCAGAACCCGGCCCGAGGACTATGACTGACAGCCCGAAGACTTCAGAACTCGGCCCAAAGACTTCACTGATCCAGCAAGCGGCCGCGGATCCCAGCCCCGCCGCCCTTGTCCAAGTCGCAATCGTGGCAATCAAAGAAATAGCAGCACCTTCATGGGCCCAGCCCATCCTCAAGTTCCTAGTGAACAGAGAACTGCCAGCTGACGAAATCCTGGCTCGGCAAGTACAACGCCGAGCGGCGGCCTATACCGTAGTCAACAGAGAGCTGGTCAGGCACAGTGTCACTGGTGTATACCAGCGCTGTGTCGAGGCAGAGCAAGGCCAAGCAATTCTCAGAGACATTCATGAAGGCGAGTGTGGCCACCATGCGGCCTCAAGGGCACTCGTCGCCAAAGCCTTCCGACACGGTTTCTTCTGGCCAACTGCCCTAGAAGAAGCCAAGGAGTTAGTCCAAAACTGCAAAGGGTGCCAGATGTTCCGTTCCAAGCCGCTCCAACCGGCTTCGGCACTCAAGACCATTCCCATCGCTTGGCCCTTTGCGGTTTGGGGCTTGGACATGGTGGGACCATTCAAGACGGCACGAGGCGGCCTAACTCATCTACTTGTCGCGGTGGACAAATTCACCAAGTGGATAGAAGCAAAACCCATCAAGATGTTGAATGGTCCGACTGCAGTAACCTTCATCGCTGACATTACGACTCGGTACGGCATACCACACAGCATCATCACCAACAACGGCACAAATTTTGCCAAAGGAGCCTTGGCCCGTTACTGCGCAACACAGGGCATCCGACTGGACTTAGCGTCCGTCGCCCATCCGCAGTCAAACGGCCAGGTAGAGCGAGCAAACGGCCTCATCCTATCCGGCATCAAGCCTCGCCTGGTTGAACCACTGGAGCGTTCGGCCGGCTATTGGCTTGAGGAGCTGCCAGCCGTCCTCTGGAGTCTGCGCACGACTCCAAACAAGTCAACTGGCTTCACTCCTTTCTTCCTCGTCTACGGTGCCGAAGCCGTCATCCCGACGGACATAGAATTCGACTCCCCGCGAGTCACCATGTACACCGAGGAGGAAGCAGAAGAAGCACGTCAAGACGGCGTCGATCTGCTGGAAGAGGGCCGGCTGTTGGCACTCAGTCGGTCCGCATCTACCAGCAGAGCCTGCGCCGATACTACAACAGGAAGGTCAGGCCAAGATCTTTCCAAGAGGGCGACCTTGTGCTCCGACTAATCCAGTGGACAGCCGGCCAGCACAAGCTGTCGGCACCTTGGCAAGGCCCCTTCATCGTCAGCAAAGTGTTGGGCAACGAATCCTACTACCTGATTGACGCTCAGAAGCCCCGAGCACGCAAAAGAGACGACTCCGGCAAAGAGTCGGAACGGCCATGGAATGCAAACCTCCTTTGAAGATTTTACAATTGATTCAGTATATATCACGCTACCCTCTTGTATTAAAGTACCGAGACTTTGGCCCCCCCGAGACGAGCTCGGGGACTGCCCCTTTTTATTATCTATATGATAAGAATCATGCCTTTAAGTATGCTACTTCCTGCTACGCCGATTGGCGTCGGGTTCGATTAGTCGGCCCGGGGACTCGCCGTTTGGCGCTGTGAAATGTTTCCTGAAGTCGGAAAAATAGTGTGCGGCGCCTAAGCCGTATCCTGCCAGAAGCCGCAGCTCGCAGAGCGACTGTTTGGTGGGCAGGGGTGAGGATGAATGGGCGTCCACATGAAAAATGGCTAAGGAACTAAAACATTGACATAGCCTAAGCCGGTTTCCAGCCCCCTTTTCACAAGCCGACTCGCGAATATTCGGCTTGCCGCTTTCTATTCAACTTGTTAAATAAAACTCCAATGAAAGGCAAGTACTTGCCTTCCCCAAAGTAGCCAGACACTTGGACCAGCGGCAGTCTGCAGAGCGGACGTCCGGCTGACAAGGCGGCGACTAGGGGAAGGCGGCAAAGGAAAAATCCAAAGGAGCAACAAATACAAGGAATGATAGAACTCGGATTAATGTTTACATAAGCATAAGCCCATTGGCCGAATCTTCAAGACAGAAGTTCAAAATACACCTCGAGGGTGGAATTGTGCAAATTAACAAGTTCCTCAAAGACTTCCTAGAATAGGTAAATAAAGCCGGAAGGCAGCCTAGGGAGCAGCAGACGGGTTTGGAGGGTCGGAGGAGACGGCGGTGTCAGGTGCCGGGGGAGTCGGCTGGGCAGTCTTGGCTTGATCGCCACCAGCGGCAGTCGGCCCGGTCGGGCGTGGCTCGTTGCTGGAGGTGCGGTCGAGCTGAGGCTGGTCGCTCGCTCCGCCTTCTGGCGCCTCCGTCTCGCCATCGTCCTCCGCCTCGCCTTCTTCCTCGGTGCTGGAGCCAATCACCTCCGCCGAGTCCTGGCCATATTCTGGGTTCATCCCGAACCACTCTGGCGGCACCTCCTCACTGCCTTCAGCACGCTCGGGGACGAAGACACTGGTGTCCCTGTAGTCGGCGATGGCCGCCGCACGCTCAACAAGGGCGCCCTCCATAGCCTCCAGCCCGGCCTGGGCCTCGGACCGGAACGCGGCTAGACGGTCCAGGTCCAGCCCCGGATACCACGCCTTGACGAATTCCAAGGCCCGGCGCGCTCTGGCCCGGGCCGAGGAACCCTTCCAGGCCTCAAGACGGCCGGCCGCGACCTCCAGCCAGTCGGTAGTCTGACTGGCGGTGCGCAGAGCCGGCATGTGTGGCCACAGGGTGGCGACTGCCTGGGCGCCGGCACGCTGAAGCCGGCGCATCAGCCAGTGGGCTGGACGAAGACGGGCCTCGTTGCTCAGAAGCTGCTCATCAACGGTCAGGGCAGTGTTGGCGGCAATCTCCTCACCGCTCGCCCTTCGCGCCTCACGATCAGCCTCGATGGCCAGAGGGACTGCTTGCGAATGCCCAGGGAAGAAGTCCGCCAAGACAAAAAAGAAGCAAGTCGCAGAATCAGAAGTCAGCCTGACACATAGCCAAAGACTCAAAGAAAGAAAGCTCACCATCGACGATATCCTCTATCTCGTGGAAGCCGGAGGTCAGCATCGCCTCCTTGTCGGTCCAGGAGGAGCGCTCGCTCTCAAACTCGGCCAGAATAGCAGCCTCCTTCTTCTCGGCCTCGTCCTGCGCCTTCTTGAGCAGCTCCTTCTGCTCGGCCAGCTGCGCAGTAAGCAGATCACGCTCTGCAGCGAGCTTGCTGCACTCCTCCCCCTTGACGCGCAAGGCGGTGTTAACTTCACCCAGCTGCTCCTGGAGAATGGCGTTGGCCTCTGAAGAACGAAAGAAGGAGACGAATAAGTCACCAGCAAAGTAGACCACCGGGAAGATCTGGCCCGACTGCTCAGCAGTCGGCCTGAATCTCGGGGACTACAGCCCACGGGTGCGCCAGCGCGCCCCCGCGAAAAAAGAAGAGCAAGAAAAGAAACGACAAAGTCGCAAAGAAGGAAGGTCGCCAGGAAGATCTGGCCCGACTGCTCAGCAGTCGGCCCGAATCTCGGGGACTACAGCCCGCGGGTGCGCCAGCGGGCCCCCGCGAAGAAGAGGGAAAGAACTTACTCTGTCTTTCCGACAAGTCAGCAGTCCGCTTGCTCAACTCCTCAACATTGCGGTTGAAGGCAGTGGCGCGGAGGTTGTGATACTCCTGCAAACAACTATGTCAGACCAAATAAGTACTTGGAACTCGCCAGAGGGAGTTCCAAGCCGCCTGCTCAGCAGCCGGCCCGAAACTCGGGGACTACACCCAGTGGGTGCGCTGGCACGCCCCCACAGAGAAGAGCAAGAAAAACAAGAATCAGAGAGGAAAGCATACCCGGACGGCCGCTCGCGACGCCAGGTGCGCTTTGGTGCAGACCTGGAGGGTGTCGCCTTCTGCTCGCAGCTTCGCTTGAACATCCAGAAGCGCCTGGTGTAGCGGGCCTGTGCCGCCTCCGTGCACCCACCCAGCGGGTGCAGCACACGTTGCCTCGGCATCTGGAATGGCCGAGCTGGCGGCTCCGACCTCCAGAGGCCGCGGCGCCGAAGTCGCCTTCTCAAGGCGGGGGCGCACTGGCGAGGCGACCTGAAGCAGCAGCTTCGCTTCGTCCTCAGTCGGCCGCACCGGCGGGCCTGCGACTGCTTGCCGCGGGCCCTCCTAGACGGCGGCGGAGGCGAAGGCGGCGGCACTAGCGAGTCCGTCATGGAGGCATCGCTGCTCTCCCTTTCCACGATGGGACTTTCGGCGCCGGCTTCTCCGGTCTGCTCCATGAATTCTGGAGGCGGCGGTGCGGAGGACAGTGGGGGGACGAGCATCGCCGATCGACGACGCGCGGCCTCTTCGGCTCGCCGTCTCGCCACAAGGGCGGCTTCGGCATCCTCCAGCTTCTTCTGAACGGAGGCGGCCGCCTTCTTGGCCTCCGCCTTCTCCAGACGGTCAGCCTCCTCCTCGTCGCGCTTCTCTCGCGCGGTTCGCTCCGTTGCCTCCCGGAGGTCGGCGGCGGGGTCAACCCGCCGAGTATTGGCGGACGTCTCTGCCGACCCCATCACAGTGGGGACGGCGACTCTCTCAAGGGGAAGAGGGGCCCTAAATAAGAATGGTAGGAGTATAAAAGAAGACTCGGACAAGACTCACCGAAGGAAAATAAAAAAAAGAGCGTAAAAACTTACGCAGAAACTAGCGGCGGCCTTCTCACTTCCCTACGGAAGCGGTTGGCCTTCGCGGCCGCCTCCTTCCGTTTGGTCGCGGCGGCCGCCCCTTGAACTTCTTCAATTTGCCGCCGGGCGCACTCGGCCCGGCGTGACGCCTCTTCGCACCGCCTTGGCCAGCCAGGCCGGCGGAGGAGCCTGCGCCTGAGGGGCCGATCGTTAGCTGGTGACGCGGGGCGACTTCCCCTTCGACGTCGTCCTCGGGCCAGTCGGCGAAGGTGGCCGACAGCCTGAGGCCGCTTCCCGCTCCTCCTCCTCCGCCCTCGGCGTCGGCTTCCATCGCCGCCGCCCCCAAGTCGGGGTCGTCGACATCGCTCTCCGCCCGATCGGGGACGAACTCGCGGGGCTGTCTGGAGGCGCCGGCTGCAGGCTGCATGAGGGGGTTCTAGATCAGAAGAAACCGACGAGAATCAAAAACCGGATTCGGCCGAAAAGAAGACAAAGCATGAGGAGATGCGACTTACCACTGGTGGGGGGTTGTCGCGCGAGTACGGTTCCTTGCCGAACTGCCAGTCCTCCCCGAACTCGCAGTTCGCGATATGGTTCACCATGTTGGCCACCTCCGCGTGGGGCATCTCCTTGGTGCTCATCCGACTTGGGTCTCGGAGTCCGCTCATATGACAGATTAGGTGAGGCTGGCCCTAGAGCGGAAGAACTCGGCGCGCGACGAAGGCGGCCAGCAGGTCAGCCCCAACGAAGCCCTCCGACTATGTCAAGACTCGGAGTCGCGCTACGACGGCGGCTCGGGCGGGAGTCAGCGACTTGACTCGATGAGGCTAGCTAGGGAGCCTCCCAGCTGGGGCGCCGGCCTCGTAAGGCGGCAGATTAACCCAGTCGCCGTCGGAGGCGATGTTCTTCACGTAGAAGTACGAGCGCTGCCACATCTTCACCGACTTGATCAGCGAGATGGGAGGGAAGGGATTGTCTGCCGTTGAACACCGCATCGCGATGAAGGCGCCGCATTTAGCCGGCACGCTGGCGACGTGCGTGCCGAGCTTAGAAGAGAAGAATTCTCCCCACAGCTCGATGGTGGGGAGAACACCGAGGAAACCTTCGCACAGAGTGGCGAAGGCGGACAGCAACACCACCGTATTTCGAGTGAGGTGGTGCGGCTGGAGGCCGTGGAACTCCAAGAAGGAGCGGAAGAAGCCGCTCGCCAGCAGCCCCAGGCCGCGCATAAGGTGCAAGCGGAAGATGACCCGCTCGCCCTCCTCCGGCGCCGGCGATAGCTCCCCCTCCGGTGCGGTGCGAGCCCGCACGAGGTGTGCGACGGGGAGCCAGCGTGTCTTGAGGAGGAACTCAATAAGGTTGTCGTCGACCTTCGAGCCGTCCCACGCGCCGGAACGCACGGCTGGAGCCGCGGCGGCGGAGGGGCGGTGTGGATCTGCTCGCCAACGGCAAGAGGAAGGAGAGCGGAGACAAGACGAGACGGGGAGCGGGGGAGATGGGCGCGCGTGCTTTGCCGCTCCTCTCTCCCCTCCTACTTATAGCCTTGGAGGCTGAGAAGCCGAGGGGGCGGACGTGGGATTAACTGCGCTCGGAGCCCCACGCCGCCCACGATTTAACCCACGAAGTTACTACGCGCAGTAACGGCGTGCGAAGCCCAACCGTCCGCTCGGCCGCAGCGGATCCGCTCGCCGCCGAGGCGTGGTAGTGGCGGGCCCCTCCTGACGGCCCGTTCCGTCGCGCGCGTGGGCTGGAAGACTGTCCCTCCCGCGTGGCGCCACGCGATAGGGCCGCGGCGGGCGGCAGCAGGGGGGCTTGTCAGGCACGCCGCCTGGTCTCCCGCCACAACTTTCGAGCTCTCCACAGAGCAGGACGGCCTTCTACGAAACCGACTCTGAGTAGTCGGCGCAGAGGAAGACAGCAAGCGAAGCCCAGGGTCCAGCATCGGAAGAGTGAAGCTGTTGAGGCCCCCTGACGAGTCGCTCTCGGAGCCTCACCAGCTTCGGGGACTACTGTCAGAGTAATGGGCCACGGGTAGGCAAACCCGAGCCCTAGAACCTTTCAAGACATCGGGGCAGGCCGCGCCCCTCAACGCCGAGTCTCAGATGGTGGCTCCCAGAGGAGCCGAGTCTCAGAGGGCAGCTCCCAGAGGAGCCGAGTCTCAGAGGGCGACTCCCAGAGGAGCCGAGTCTCAGATGGCGACTCCCAGAGGAGCCGAGTCTCAGATGACAACTCCCAGATGAGCCGAGTCTCAGATAGCGACCCTCAGATGAGCCGACTCATGGCCGACGACTTCCAGAGGAGCCGGCTATGGAGAGTCGGCGCACAACCCTACCCTCATTCCAATAGGCGAGGCGGGTACAACCATGGCGTGGCCGTCACCTCCTGCTTGCGAGGGGCCAGCATGGCTACAGTGTGCCGTACCACCGGAGATCACCGGCATGGCCCAGCCCTGTTGCCATGACACCCCTGACCTCGGCCACAGTGAGCGGCGCACTGTGGCCATGGTGGCTTACCTGTACGGCTCAGAGATGACGGGCCCACCGGACAGTGAGAACACAGAAGACGGCGGATACGCCCCAAAGGCGGCCCCGTGGGGGTCGGCTCCTCAGAGTCGGCCAGCCCCTCCTGCGGGTCTCACGCGCCATTAACCAGACAAGATGGGGAGTAACGACAGTGATCACCCGATAGACGGCGACACTGTTGCCATGACCCAATGACCCAGCCTGCGTCATCAGAAGCACGGCAACAGTGCCGGACTCAACGGCGGGGCCCGCGAATCGGCGGGCCCCAGCAGTCGGCGGAGAGGACGGTGGCCTGAGAGACAGACGGCTGGGACCCGCGCCCAGCCAGATTACTATTGTACCCCCGGGGGGTAGGCCTATATAAGCCCCCTGGGGCACCCATGCAAAGGGTTGGCTTCCATTAGCTTTAGACATATCATATAGAAGAAGAGAGCTAGCCTTGCCTCCTTCTACCTCACGAATCCAGCTCTAGGAGCAACTTTGTAGTCACTACGCCTTAGTGATCATGCGGAGACCCCGCAGAGCAGCAGTAGGGGTATTATCTTCCCGGAGAGCCCCGAAGCTGGGTAGGATCCACCGGCGTGCATGCCTTCGCCTAATCCCGTTTCCTGGCACCGGCGACGTTCTACTCGCTCCCACCATGATAAGCCATCCTTTGGCATATGTCGCATCCAACCCCCGACAACCAGCTGGCGAGACCTCTCAGAGAGGTTCTCCAGATGCGTCACCACGTCAGTGAAGAACCAGAGATTGCCAGTGTAGTTGGTCACATGCAGCTCCTCTGCGGCGGCCTCACAGATATTGCCCCAAGGCCGCATTGGCCCTTTCCCTGAGTGTTGGGAGCATGGGGTCATGCATGTGTTCCAACGTCTGCCGCTGGCGGATCTCGTCCGCATTCCGCTGCACAACGGCCTCGGCGGCGCCGTTGAAGAAGAAGCAGCTCGGCACGGGAGGACGCCAGCTCAGCCTGCGTCGTGCCCAGTGCGGCAGCAGTGGCCTCAGCTTGCTGCGTGACTTCGGTCAGCCTGGTCTTGAGAGCGGCAGTCCTACCAGTGTCTTCAGCCTTGATCAGCTCCAGCCGCTCTCCGTACTCGTGCTCAAGGCCGGCGCGAGCCTCCGCCATGCAACAGTCGATCTCCTCCTGGATTCGGGCCTCCCGCGCGCCGACGTCGTCCTCCGCCTGGGTGACCTGGCACTCCCTTGTCTCCAACCGCTCTAGATCGAGGTTGCGCTCGGCAGCCTCTAATATCAGTGCTTCCTCGCGCCTCCGGACCTCCTCCTCTTCAGCGGGTGCCCCTTTCAGCGACGCAAGGGCAGCCCGGCGCAACTCTGCCTACTACTCCCACGCGCGCTCCTCCACGGCTTCGCGTCGCCTATCTGCTTCCTGAGCCTCCTCAATGGCCCAGGCGCAGGCCTCCCGAGAAGCCACCAGAGATGCCTCGGCCTTGGCATTGTCGAGATCACGCTGATGGCGCGCGAGACCGACAGCCGCCTTCAACTTGCGCCGCTCCTCGATCAGCTGCAGGCCTTTAGCTTCAAGACGCGCGTCCTCGCCTACAAGCTCTACACCAAGCTGGGTCACTGCGTCTGTCGCCTTCTGGAGGAACTCTCGTCAGATAGCGCTGCGCTCCCGTGCATGCTTGAGCACGTTGTCAATGTCATCCTCCGCCGTCGACGCTGGCGGAGGACCCTGGGGTGGCTCGCCCCTTCTCGGCAGGGGGCTGGGGGCTGGCGCCCCCATGATTGCTGAGCGGGCCCTGCAAGAGACACAGCCCGGCGCTGATCCAACTCCTGATGAGGATGCGAAGATCGACTTCAGCCACTCGCCGCCTATGATCAGTGGAGGAGCCCGGGGCAAGCTAGTTGTGCCCAGGGAGAGCTCGTGAAGGATGAGCGGCGCGCCCACAGGTTCAAGGCGCACCACAGGCTGGCCTACCTCTCCGGCCGAGCTCGCGCTAGGGGTAGCACACAGACTTTGGGCAATCAAGGTCGGTGATGGAGGACAAGCCTGAGGAAGCGGCTCCTCGGCTGGCTCCACGGGCTTGTCAGGGGGGATCCTGAAAGGCCACGGTCAGCAAAGGGAGCCGTAAACAAGGAACTATAAGAAGGAGGGACTTACTCGTCCATAGCGAAGTACTTCCTGTGCTTCAATGGGCGGTACGGGAGATCATCACCACCGGAAGCCTCCCTCCTCTTGCGAAGGGCCTCGAAATCTATGCGGAACCGGCCCAAGCACGCGACGTGAGGGCCGGCGCACGGCATAGGAGCCAAAGCATCAGGACGACCTACATCAGGGGCACCAGCCTGAGAGGAGCGATCAGGTGCCACCTCTTGGTGGCCTGCCGAGGCCTCGGGGGCTTTGGCCTCGGGAGCCGCAAGTCATGCCCTCTCATCAGCCACAACCTCAAGAGGGGCTCCGTAAGATCCGGAGGATGACCCCTCGGGAGCCCCGCGCGGCACCAGCACCTCGACATCAGGCCCCCCCCCCCCAGATCCTGCCAATCCTTGCCTCCCTGCAACGACTCCTGAGGCAAGGCCGGCGCGGGCGGCTGGGGGAAGGACAGCAGCAACCGGGTTCTCGCGTGGCCCCGCGAGGCCAGCCGGGCGCAACCCCCATTTGTCGAAGCGGGGCATCTTCCTCACGAACTCGACCCTGTTTGTGCAAAGATACAACAGGGCGTCACCATGACGGGTGCTGCCAGGAGAAGGGTCGCCAGTCAGAACCTGCAGCACCTTCTTTAGCGTCTCATGCGCGAGATCCTCTTCCTGGAGCCTCATACGGTCCTCACGCCCGGAGTAGGTCCACATCGGGCAGGAATGGCACTAGAGAGGAGCGATGCGACGCTGCAGGAACTCCTTCACCACCTGAGGCGCCGTCACCCCGAGCTTCCTCAGCCTATCAAAGCGATGCCAGGCGAAAGCAAGCTAGGGGCTCGTAAGCTCCTCGTGACCCTAACCAGGATTGGGAATAGCAGGCAATGTCGGGTGCGCAAGCAGGGGGCTGGGCACCCCAACATCCACAGACAGCCATCGCTCTCGGAACCCACTCGCAGAAGATGGGAGGCCAAAATCGATTCCTGAGGCGGCCGTCTCCGACGCGGCCTAGGAGCTCACGCATCCCGAACACTGGGAAGGATCAGACAGGCACAGAGAGAAGAAGTGGTGCAGAAGGGCAACGAAAGGAGGAATCCCCACCATGGACCCGCAGACGAAGGCGAAGACAACAAGCAGAGTAATAGATTGGGGGCCAAGATGCATCATGTGGATCTGGTAATGGGATAGCACCGCATTGAAGAAATCGGAAAAGGGGGGGACCAGACCCGCCCAGAAGGCGTCGGCAAAGAATTGGACCTCCGTGACAATCCTATCGAAGGAGGCATGGGACGCGGGCCAGACCATCTTCCTCCCGCACTCATTGAAGCTGGAGGCGAGCGCGGAGCACACCTTCTCCAAGGCTTCCAGATTGAGTATGAGTGACTTGTCAACGGTAGGGGCAACCGCCGGAGGCACGCTGGACAAAGGCGCAGGTTTCTTCCCCTTATCCTTTTTCGTTGGCGCCATGGCAATGGAAAGGGGGGAGAACTCAAGATGGATTGGAGGCGGAAGCAGAGGCTCGAGGAGGAAAAGGCAACAAGAAGCGCGCAGGCAGCAAAGGGAGAATAACCGTGTACAAGCCTCGTGGCCTCCTAGCCAGGCGCATAATGAGGGAGCGTGGGGAAGCGGAGGCGCCTATGTCCAATCAACCTCCATGCGGCATCCAAGGCCGCAGGCTGATGGGGCCCGCGGTGCTCCGCACTTGCCCCTTCGCTTCTCTGCTAAGCAAAGTCCAAGCGCGTCTTGGGCCCGGGGGCTACTGTCGGCGTACTGGGAATGGGGGTCCCCACACTTGCCTGCCTGCGGCGTGGCTCGAGGGGTGGCCCAGCACGGCCCATCTTAATCAGCGCAAGACTCAAGACCCTCGCGAGGGGCCAAGCCTCACGAGGCGGGCGACACAAGACTTCTTCAGGAACGGCCTCGCCAGGCAGGCTCACGAGGAGACGGAGAGATCAGGGCAGGGTACCTCACGAGGTGCTCGTGATGCAAGCTGTGACGATCGAGACCAGGCAGGCGCTAGGCGGGCGCCGGCCTGCACAGTGTCCTTGTTTCCTCTTTGGTTCAAAGGGGGCAAGCACAGGCGTGGAGTACTGAGGCATCAGGCAAAGGTTGCCATTTCAGTGCTACGAGACCAAGACCAGCAGAGCGGCAGGATGGAGGTCACCGTGGAGCTCAAGACGGGGTCATCGCCTGTGCATTTGGCAGTCGAAGACCAACTTTAGTCAGGATAACTTGTACTAGATGTTCCCCTTCGAAATGGCCGTTGTTGGTGCCCTTCCCGCTCAAAATTTGGGAAGAGGACTAGGGCCTCTTTATATATATAGGGATAGCCACTGATATGTCTCCAACGTATCTATAATTTATGAAGCATTCATGCTATTTTATTATCTGTTTTGAATGATTACGGGCTTTATTATACACTTTTATATTACTTTTGGGACTAACCTATTAACCGGAGGCCCAGCCCATATTGTTGTTTTATTGCCTGTTTCAGTATTTCAAAGAAAAGGAATATCAAACAGAGTCCAAACGGAACGAAACCTTTGGCAGCGTGATTTTTTGGAAGAATATCACCCAGGAGACTTGGAGTTCACGTCAGAAGAGCCTCGAGGAGGCCACGAGATAGGAGGGCGCCCCCCCCCCCCCTACTGGGTGCGCCCCCCTGTCTCGTGGGCCCTCGAGCACCTCCTGACCGACTTCTTTAGCCTATATAAGCCTACGTACCCTAAAACATCGAATATCAAGATAGGTCGGGAGTTCCGCCGCTGCAAGCCTCTGTAGCCACCAAAAACCTCTCGGGAGCCCATTCTGGCACCCTGCCGGAGGGGGAACCCATCACCGATGGCCATCTTCATCATCCCGGCACTCTCCATGACGAGGAGGGAGTAGTTCACCCTCGGGGCTGACGGTATGTACCAGTAGCTATGTGTTTGATCTCTCTCTCTCTCTCGTGTTCTCTCTATGGCACGATCTTGATGTATCGCGAGCTTTGGTATTATAGTTGGATCTTATGATGTTTCTCTCCCTCTACTCTCTTTGATGAATTGAGTTTCCCTCTTGAAGTTATCTTATCGGATTGAGTCTTTGATTTGAGAACACTTGATGTATGTCTTGTCGTGTTTATCTGTGGTGACAATGGGATATCACGTGCCACTTGATGTATGTTTTGGTGACCAACTTGCGGGTTCCACCCATGAACCTATGCATAGGGGTTGGCACGCGTTTTCTTGACTCTCCGGTAGAAACTTTGGGGCACCCTTTGAAGTACTTTTGTGTTGGTTGGATGAATCTGAGATTATGTGATGCATCTCGTATAATCATGCCCACGGATACTTGAGGTTACAATGGAGTATCTAGGTGACATTAGGGTTCTGGTTGTTCTGTGTCTTCAGGTGTTATTCTAGTACGAACTCTTTAATAGATCGATCCGAAAGAATAACTTTGAGGTGGTTTTGTACCCTACCATAATCTCTACGTTTGTTCTCCGCTATTAGTGGCTTTGGAGTGACTCTTTGTTGCATGTTGAGGGCTTGTTATATGATCTATCTATGTTATTATTGTTGAGAGAACTTGCACTAGTGAAAGTATGAACCCTACGCCTTGTTTCCTATCATTGCAATACCATTTACGCTCACTTTTATCGATTGCTACCTTGCTGTTTTTATAATTTCAGATTACAAATACCTTTATCTACCATCCATATTGCACTTGTATCTTCATCTCTTCGCTGAACTAGTGCACCTATACAATTTACCATTGTATTGGGTGTGTTGGGGACACAAGAGACTCTTTGTTATTTGGTTGCAGGGTTGTTTGAGAGAGACCATCTTCATCCTACGCCTCCTACGGATTGATAAACCTTAGGTCATCCACTTGAGGGAAATTTTCTACTGTCCTACAAACCTGTGTACTTGCAGGCCCAACAACGTCTACAAGAAGAAGGTTGTGTAGTAGACATCAAGCTCTTTTCTGGCGCCGTTGCCGGGGAGGTGAGTGCTTGAAGGTATATCTTTAGATCTTGCAATCGAATCTTTTTGTTTCTTGTTTTATCACTAGTTTAGTTTACAAATGATAAACTACAAAAAAAATGGATTTGAGTTTGTCTCATACGATTCGTCTTTTTAATATCTTTCGTGAGAATGATGGAAAGGAAAATTGTGCTCAATTTCTAGAAGAAGAATGCATTAAACTGCTTGGTACTAAATCTTTGAATGATGAGCGTGATTGCAATGTTGTTAGTATGAACTCTTTGAATATCCATAGTACTAATGATTATTGCACTAGTTATGATGAAAATATCTCTTATAAGCATGTTGATTTTTGTGGAGTAGAATGGGTTTGCATGGACACATCAAATAGAGAAAATAGATATTGCAAGAGGCATAAGTATTTAAAAACTAAAGGTTTGCAAGAAAGTCTTGATGAGTGTGCTAAAAGATTCAATATTTTTTGCATCCCTTGTGAACTTTGCAATGAACGTGGTCATTTAAATCTCCAATGCAAATTGTTTCATGATCGAATTGTGTCCAAAAATTGTGACAGCTTGATTACCCTTGGGCATCATAAAAAGCTTAGTCTTATTTTGGGGTATGAAGAAGGGCTTATTCCATCTGTGCCCCCAATTCCTTAGTTGTGCTCAGTTTTCCCCACGCTTCAAACTTTTGCTCACTTTTCCCCATTCCCTTAGCTGAAACTCTCACAAATGTTCATAACAGACGTTTGCCGTCTTGGCCGCTAACTGACTTGTGGGGCCACGTTGGACTCTATTGACTGTGGTTGTGGCTTCACTGGTTGGGCCGTGTTTGTGTTCATAGGACGGGCCCGTTAGTTTGTTGGTAATAAATTAAAAAGGGAGCCCAATTAAAAAAGCCTGCTATGGATGGATGCAGCCTGCTATGCATGCCCGGCTTTGGCATCGATGTAGCCTGCTATGCATGCGAACACCGCCACGCACGCATCTAGTGACCTAGACCTAATCGCATGCATGCACGCCGACACGCACACATCGATCCGTGCCGCACGGTTGCCGGTGGATTCAGTCGCTCCGCAGCGTCATTTCACGCGTCGCAGGCATACGTGCCGGTGGCAGAAGGGGCTGGCTGCACGCACGGTCGCGTCCATATGTCGAGGCATCGGTTCACGCCGCAGGCTGCACGCACGCTCGTGAATGGGAGGCAGGCAACCGCCAACACAGAGCACGCAGAAGGGGGAGGCAGGCAGCCGCCAATGCAGAGCAAGCAGAGCATGCAAAGCACGCTCGCATCGATTCACGTTCACAAATTGATGATCGCATCGGTTCACGCACGGACTGAGTCACGATCTACGCCGGTTGCGCGTGTACCCACTTTGTCTCCCCCGGCTATTTAAACTGCCCTTCATTGCCTCTTCTTCTACAGATCCATCTGCGCCTCCAACTTCTCTTCTTCCCCCAAAAGCCAAAGCCGTTCCACTCAGCAAAGCGAGCAAGATGCAGTACAATGGCCGACGTCCCAAGTGCCGCCCACCGTGCCGGACGGCGGTACCCCGCCAACGTCGTCGTCGAGGAATCCCTCCGCGTGTGGGCGTTCTCCCGCTGGAGGGGAAGCACTGAGCTTGCACGGGGGTTCCTTCGTGCGGGCTTCCACCACCTCCCGGCGGGCTCGCCGCCCATGTTCAACCTCGTGGAGCAGCGTCTCCATGCCAACGCTCCAGTGGTAGGGCTCGTCGTCCACTTCACCAACAGGTTCGATGCCTACTACCTGCTCGGCAAGGCGTATTGGTGTGGGTGCGAGTTCATCGCATTCACGACCTATAACATCTTCACCGACTTCTAAAGCGTCTTCCCCGCTCGCAACCGCATGCACAGCCTCCCGTACTACATCGGCGACAACGGCCTTGAGGAGGAGAAGTACTGAAGCCGGCAGCAATGAAGACGGTGAAGCCGGCGGTTAAGGTGAAGACGACGGTGAAGACATGGCGGTGTTGCCCTAGCTACCCTATCTATCTACTATGTACTGTGAGTTTGGTGTGTGTGTTGCCCGAGCTAGCTACCCTATGTATCTAAGGTTAATTATTAGGTATTATCTCTCGGTGTCTATGTAAGAACTTATGTTGCCCTAGCAACCCTATCTAAATTAAGTTATGTGTGTTATATTAATGCTTTGTTATGTTTGTATTTTGTTTGTCCCAAGTTTAGACACGGCTAATTGGCGTGGGAAAAATAATCCTATCACTAAACTGGTAGTTGTTTTCTGCCGAAACTGAAAGTGTCAAAACTTAATAGTAAACTGCATACATTCAGAGATCGACAGTTGCACTAAACAGAGTTGCATTTGAGATAAACAGACTTGGATTGCTAAACAGTGGCAACAACAGTAGACAAACATCTCTAAAGAGAGATGGCCATCAAGTAAAAAATTCCTAGAGCAAGTATTCCTAAAGCTATCAGATTGGATTGCTTCTTCAACTCAATAAGCTCCTTGAAGTTCTTGTTCATCTTCTTCAATTCCGTCTTAAGTTCGAACGCCGTTGGGTATTCCGGACGCGCTGCTGCTGCCGGAGCAGCACTGTCATGGGGCAGATTGGACTCTCGGATTGCATTCCCCCTCGAATCCAACAAGCCCGACCCTTGAAGCCTCTGGATGTAATCATCCATCCACTCAAAATGGTGGCATTTCTTCACGATCTGAAAACGAAATCATGTAATCTAAATCCAAATCTGACAGATTTTTTGAGAAATTAGAGATAAAGGATGCGAGGAAAACTCAGATCTAACCTGCCCCTCCGGCTTGCTCTCGCATTTGACGAACTCGCACCCAAAGTTCCCATTCTTCTCCTCCTTCGAAGTCAACCGCTTCAGTGGCGCAGTCCATGGGCAGTCAGGGCATCGAGTCATCGGCACTGGACCACACACCGGCCATGTGGAATGGGGGGCTGACGAGGAGGTCGACATATTGCCCGAGAGGAAGAAACAGAGGAGTTACTCGAGAGGAAGAAGAACGAGAAGATGGGGAAAGAAACATAGGAATTGCTCGATCTGCTCGATGCCTTTGTCTGTCAGATGGAGAAGAGGAGAAGGGGAAGCTATATTGACGATTTTCCACATTGTATTTTGCAGTTTGAATATTTGAACCAACTCTTAACACTGACATGTGGTGGTCATGTGCGAAAAATACAATTTCATATGTAAAGTGGGGCAGATCGTAAAAAACCCGAGAAGGACAGTGCAGTAGCCAATCAGGATGCATCATGCGGATCGCGCATGCCTGCCCCACATATGATGGGTGGTGTTTGACGCTTGGTAGTATCCGACGGTGCACGTTCGACGCTAGAGTTTGGAGCATTTCTGCGGGGTTATGAGCGAGTCAACGGGGTTATTAGGGTTTGACCAGATTTCAAATGGCTATAACTAAATTAGAAAAAATCGCAAAAATATAAACAAACGTAGTTCATCCGTTTATGAGACCTAGTTACCATAAAAAAATATAAACTCGATATAGGGGCGTTTTTTTGAAAAATCATTTTTTGAAGTGATCTGTCGAAATCAAGTTCAAATGTTTTTAAAAAATTCAAAAAAAATCAAAATGTTGTAATTCTTGCGCACATAGCCGTCATATGTGACAAGGTTATGAGAAAAAAATATAAACTTGGTGTAGGTCATTTTCATGAAAAAAGTCTTCACACAAATGAGCTATGACCTATGAACATTTTCAGAGCTCGTAGAATAGGGAGAGAGGGTTTAGGGTTTGAAAAAAAATTCAAAATAATTTTAAAAAATCAGAAAAATCTCCATAGCTTCATTTTGGAGTGAGTAAGAAGGATCTGAACTTACTTTTTCATTTTCATATCTAAAACGTGTTATTTGACGGTTTTGAAATAAAAGCATATTTTTTCAAAAAAAAATGTAGTAATATGAATATTAATCAATAAATAGTGAGAGTTCGTTTTTACCCTATATATATGGAACAAGTGTTAATAAAAATATATATGCCTCATTTAGGCAAGGTCAAGAAAAACTTGATTTCAAATAGGGTTGTTTACCCTAGCTTTCGAGCTTGTTTCTAGCACATTTCTCATTTGGACTTTTCACCTACGAATATTGGACTTCAAATGCTCGATCAAATACACCGCACAGAGCAATGAACCTCCAATGTTCAACTTCAACTTTGACTTGGATCCAAATTTTGGCCCAAATTCAAATATTGATTTTAATTCAAATTTTGATGGAAATTTGAATTCTGACTCAAATAAGAAACCAAAGTAGAAGCAACATTATTACAACTGATAAGTTTTCACAGTAGCTCAAATCTACCAAGTTTTAAGATGCCAACATCTTAATACAAATCTACCAAGTTTTAAGCGATCCACTCGCCCTCAAATTGACAACACATACATTTCCCAACAACTTAATTCAAATTTTCGACTTGCTCCTTGTGTTTGCAGCTGGCTTCACCGTATTGCTCCTGGTTTCCCTAGTTGAGATGCTCTTTTCTTTCAGACTCTTGTTCCTTTTGATCTTGGGCTTTACTTGGGGTTTTCCTCGTGGAGGTGCAGATGGAGTAGTAGCACTCGCCGAGCACTTGACGACCATTTGACGGTCATCTATGGGTTCAGTAATCTTTAAAGGCACAATTGGAATAATTACGCCCTCCTCTTCCTCTCTTATAGATTCAAAACCATCAAAGGCCATGGTTTCAAAATCTTCTACTTCTTCATCTCTTGGCCTTTTCTCCCTAGAGCTGGTAAATAAAATTATAAGCCATAGGCAAAAAAGAGAACAAATGCAAACAGAAGGGTAGCTGCATTCTACAAAGGGTGCAAACACATACCAAGATGCTTCATTTGCTGTTGCATTCTCCACTGCTTCAATTGCTGCTGCATTCTCCACTGCATCTTCAGTCTCCATTGCTGTTGCATTATCCTCAGCATTGGCTATTGTCCATCTTTCCTCCTCTCCAAATGATGCATCCACTGCATTGGTACAAAGCCTAGCAAGATGCCCCAGAACTCCACATTTTTTGCAAGCATGCTTCTTTGGTAGACGACCCTCCTCACCTGCTCTAATCCTCTAGTTCCTTGGTCTTCCTGGTGGTCTAGTAATGACAGGAGCATGGAGTTTAAACCCTGGATCTACTATGTTCCATTGATCTTTCCCCAATAGTGCAGGCACATTGTCAGCATAAGCAGCCATAAATTTGGCAACAAAGAAATACTTAGAGCAATATTGATCAACTTCACCATCTGCACCCCCAATAACGGTCATCAGATGTAGGGCATGTATGCATGGCTTCCCACGGATCTGCCATTGCCTACAACTACATTCTCTAGTACTTAGGTTCACAGGATACCTCCATACCCTATTTTTAGTGTCAGTATAGGTAACCTCTCCCTCATATGTACCAGATCGAATACATTTCATCTTCAGTCCTCTTGCCTTCAAGTGCAATGCCTTAATCAGTGATGGGAGCATTTGATGACCAACATATTGTGTTTTTGTAATTCTTTTGCGAAGAGCCATCTTTATCATGATCATTTGCCTCATCTTGTCAAATGCTTGCCAGAACAAGAGCCCTTTCACTGACTTGAACTTTGAATTGAAGCATTCTGCAAGGTTACTGGTCACATAATCTACTTTGCAGATTTCGTTGAATTTGCTTCTTAACCACACCTTGCCATGATGTGCATCCATGTACTCCTTCACAAGAGGATTTTGAGCATACAACACTCTCAAATGGTGTTCATGCTTCCTTTTGCTGCATGTGTATGATGCTGGCCATAAGTTCTCATCATAAACTTTACCTTTGAACTTCTTTTTGAAATTATGCGCTAGGTGTCGCATACATTCCCTATGCTCCACTCCAGGGAATACAATTTCCATTGCACTCTCTAAACCCTTGCAAGCATCTGTGTGTATAGCTAAACCTGGGGGTGTGCCTATAATGTTGCGCAACTGCTGCAGAAACCAGACCCAACTTTCCTCAGACTCTGCCTCCACCACACCAAATGCAACTGGGAATAGCCAGTTGTGTCCATCAACTGCAGAAGCAGCTACTAGCTGTCCTCTCCATCTTCCAGTCAAATGTGTAGCATCTACAGCCAAATAGGGCCTGCAACCATCTAGAAACCCCTGCCAGCAAGCCTTGAAACAAACAAAAGCCCTTCTGAAGCACTCCTTCTGAAATGACTTCCTTTTTATTTTGAATGGAACTGTATGCTTGTCAATCTCTACAACACTCCCTGGACTTGCCATCTCCACTTCAGCTTTGAAAGTGTAAAGCAGCTGAAAACTGTCATTCCATTGACCATTAATTCTGTCAAGAGCCTTTTCCCTAGCATTGAAAATTCTCATGTAAGGAATTTCTATCTTGTACTTCTCAAAAAGCTTCCCATGGAGTGTTGTTGGACCAAGTCCAGGTTCTTCTCTCAGCCAATCCAATATAGCATCTGCTACCCACCTAGTTTTTTCTAGCTTGGTTTTGGTCTTCCCCCCTCCCCCTCCAGGTGGACAAGTGTGCTTGTGTGCGTTTTTCTTTATCTGGAACAAAATAAAAGGGTAAAGAACAGTTAAGAAACCTTACTCAACGATCTGAAACTAAATTACTAACTGAACTTGGATTACCTGAATATATTTGCTCTTTCTCATACGAGATGCATGCAACTTCCACCTACACCTAGGATATGGACAGAAAACTGTGCACCTTGCTGGCTCACTCATTTTAATCTTATAGGTGTTTTCAGATATAATGCACCATGTTGTCACTGCATTCCGACAGTCCACCATTGATTGGAAAATGGTACCTACAATAAGCTCAGGTTTTCCCTGTTCCACTCAATTGTTGGCATGTCATCACCATCGTATTCATCCTCGATTAAGTTGTCCATGTTCTCCACCTTCTCTTCATCGTCAGTGTCATCAAACCTAGCTTGGCTGATGGGCTCCTCCATATATTCGTCATCCACTGCTTGCTGACTGGCTACATCAACCAGTTCAGGAAACATCATCTTGTCTTCATCATCATTTGTAGGCACTGCCTCATCAGGTTCTGCATCTTCTTCTACACCAACTGCAGAAGGTACACAAGAAGCAGCAGCTGAATCAGAACTAGAATTGGGAGCAGGCATGTTGTGGCTCCATGAACCACTTGCTTTACTTGGTGTCGACCTACAAGGAGTGCCGGGGTGCTGGCTATTAGCACAGACAGATGATGTCTGAACTCCCTTCCCCTTCGCCCGTTCCGCGCGTGGCTGAAGCACATCGATTTATAGTTTACCAAATCGGCAGCCAGCAATCCCAGCAAAAAGCAACGGCATATGATCGTCGCAAGTTAGTGGGAGAAATCTTTGCTCGTCACTGCTGAAGTAATTCAGTTCAACAGCATCGGCATCACTCCAGGGATAGGTGTTTCGGAGCTCAGCTCGCAAATCTTTGAAAGATATGTTGGTTTCTACCACTTTGGGATAGAAAAATGATGAAATCAAATGCGGTTTAGTACCATGCAGCACACTAGCTTCCATTCTAATCGCCAGCCGGAAAGCCAGCGCGGGATCAATCCTATTTTGTTGGGGGAAGGAAACAAAGGCTTCAGTTAGCCGGGTAAAATCGAGCACAAATTCGAACGATTCAAGCAAACAGAAGTCAAATATGGCCTACAATACGACTTAGAACCTCAATTCGAGAGGAAACAATGCTTACCCAGGTTTAATCCATGAATTATCTGCCGCGGATTCGACCCAATCCTCTCCATGGTCGACTGCATTCCGGGCGTCCTCACTCAACATCTCTATGTAATCCCAGATGGGGAGGTGGGCTATATCTGGCGGAGATGCAGCGTCGCCGACGAACGGAAAAGGGCATAGGGTGGAGGAAACAACAGCGGTGGACGCGGAACGACGCCGACGGAGGGGGCGGGGCGGCGCGGTGCAGTGCGGCCTGCCTAGATATGTTTCAGATTCAGACACGCTGCCCAAACGTGTCTCCTTGCGGTCCCACACCGTCAGCAAGCAACAGTCAGACGAAGACTCGGCCCCACTCGTCAGCAATTAACAGTCAATGGACGTTCAAGACGGCAAACGCCCACTATGAGCATTTGTGAGAGTTTCAGTTAAGGAAGAGGGGAAAAGTGAGCAAACATTTGGAGCGTGGGGAAAAGTGAGCACAACTAAGGAACCAGGGGCACTAATTTAAATATCCCTATGAAGAAATGAAACGTATAACTAAAGGTATTCCAAAATTTAATCTTGATAGATTTCTTCATTTCGATCTAGAGAAGATTTATATGTTTTGTGTGGAGAATTGCATTGAAAATCCTTATATTGCCAATTACCTAAAGAAAAGAAAGAAAATAGAAGATGATGAGAATACTAATGAAAGGGAAGAGACTTCCCAATATCCTCCCATTATTTCTTATGATGAATCAGGTAACGAGGAGGAGCTTTCTATTCAACCAATCTCATCAATAAGGAGCTCAAAGAAGATGGTTGAACCCACACATAATGTGAAGAAGAAAAGGAAGAGAAGGAGCAGCAAAGGTTTCAAGTTTTGGGTAAAGATTCGATGGACTATGGAATAGGGAGTGGCAAGAGCCTAAGCTTGGGAATGCCCAAGGCACCCCAAGGTAATATTCAAGGACAACCAAGAGCCTAAGCTTGGGGATGCCCTGGAAGGCATCCCCTCTTTCGTCTTTGTTCATCGGTAACTTTACTTGGAGCTATATTTTTATTCACCACATGATATGTGTTTTGCTTGTAGCATAATTTTCTTTTGTTAGTATTTGCTTGTTGTTAGTTAGAATAATGTTTTGCATCTTTAGGTTCAATAAAAATTTCAAGGATAGCCTTTGCCATGCTTATTTTGCTAGTATACATGTTGCTGTTTGAAAACAGAAAGTTTACCGCTGTTGCAAAAATTCCCTAGAAAATTCAGAGAATGGTATAATGTTGAATCTTTTTGCATATTAAGATCTGATAAATTTATTGCAGTGGGAATTTTCTCTCATAATTTTTGGAGTTAGGGAAGTATTGATACTCTTGCATTCTTTACTGTACTATTTTGGTAGATTGCTCTTATGTTTGCATTGTTTGCGTATCTCTGCCTGTTTAATGATTCTATTTGAGGATAGGAGTATTAAATATGTAGAGGAATTTAGTATGCAATGTTGAATAATAATTTAAGTGATTTGTTACAGTAGAAAATGATAAGGTTTTGCATTGGTTTATACTAACCCATCTCACGAGTTCTTGTTGAGTTTGTTGTGGATGAAGCTTTTGATAAAAAGAGAAACCATGATATGAGAGGAATTAAGGAGCCATAAAATCTCAAGCTTGGGGATGCCCAAGGCACCCCCAAGATAATATTTCAATAAGTCTCAAGCATCTAAGCTTGGGGATGCCCCGGTAGGCATCCCACCTTTCTTCTTCAACAATCATCGGTTAGTATCGGTTGAGCCTAAGTTTTTGCTTCTTCACATGAGTTGTGCTATCCTTGCAATGTCATTGTATTTTGTTTTGCTTGCTGTTTGAATACAATACCAAGATCTGAAATTCTTAAATGAGAGAGAGTCTTCACATAGTTACATAATTATTTTGCTGCACTTTGATCTTCACTGATATCTTTTTGGAGTAGTTTTTCATTTACTCGTGTGCTTCACTTATATCCTCTGAGTAAATGGTTGAATGAGTTGAATGTCATAAATCTGAAATTATATATGTTTCATTTGCTTATCCCATGGGGAGTAATGACTTCACATCTAAGAAGTAGAGGTTGTAAATTTATTGACGGTTAGCAAGCATTGTATTGGTCATTTGAACAATTCATGAAAGAATATTGAAGGAAGAGAGATTTCACATATAAATATATTATCATAGACATCTTTTATAATTGTGAGCACTCATAATGTATGACATGCTAAAGAGTTGATTTTGGATAAGGAAGACAATGTAATGGGTTATGTTTTCTCGCATCTCAATTAAAGTATATTGTCATGGATCATTCAAACATGTTGAGCTTGCCTTTCCCCCTCATGCTAGTCAAAATTCCTAGCACCAAGTAGAGATACTACTTGTGCTTCCAAATATCCTTAAACCCAGTTTTGCCATGAGAGTCCACCATATCTACTTATGGATTGAGTAAGATCCTTCAAGTAAGTTGTCATCGGTGCAAGCAATAAAAATTGCTCTCTAAATATGCATGACTTATTAGTGTGGAGAAAATAAGCTTTGTACGAACTTGTTATGGAAGCAATAAAAGCGATGGACTGCATAATAAAGGTCCATATACAAGGGGCAATATAAAGTGACGTTCTTTCACATTAAGATTTTGTGTATCCAACCCTAAAAGTGCATGACAGCCTCTGCTTCCCTCTGCGAAGGGCCTATCTTTTACTTTATGCAAGATTCAAGGTGATCTTCACCTTTCCCTTTTTCATTTTATCCTTTGGCAAGCACTTTGTGTTAGGGTGATCCTGATATATATATCCAATTGGATGTACATTAGCATGAACTATTATTGTTGACATCACCCAAATGTGAATACGTTTGGAGGCAACATTATAAGCCCCTATCTTTCTCTGTGTCTGATTAAAACTTCATAACCGCAAGTATTGTGTGAGTGTTAGCAATTGTAGAAGACTATATGATAGTTGAGTATGTGGAGTTTGCTATTCCTGAAAATAAGATGAATTGCAATTCTCTTGATGACTAAGAATGAAGTTTGCTAGTTTTCAAGAAAGCTTATTGTCTATGCTTTGACATGTGAATAGCTTGTTACTTGATCATGAAAAGTTTTATGAGATAAATTACTATTATGACATATTATCATGCTAGAAAAGGTGATTGAAATTATCATTGATCAAACTTGTGCACCTCTAGCATTCACACTTCATAAATTCTTTCTTTTATCATTTACCTACTCGGGGACGAGTAGGAATTAAGCTTGGGGATGCTGATACGTCTCCAACGTATCTATAATTTATGAAGCATTCATGCTATTTTATTATCTATTTTGAATGACTACGAGCTTTATTATACACTTTTATATTACTTTTGGGACTAACCTATTAACCAGAGGCCCAGCCCATATTGCTGTTTTATTGCCTGTTTCAGTATTTCGAAGAAAAGGAATATCAAACAGAGTCCAAACGGAACGAAACCTTCGGCAGCGTGATTTTTTGGAAGAATATCACCCAGGAGACTTGGAGTTCACGTCAGAAGAGCCTCGAGGAGGCCACGAGATAGGAGGGCACCCCCCCTACTGGGTGTGCCCCCTATCTCGTGGGCCCCTCGAGCACCTCCCGACCGACTTCTTTTGCCTATATAAGCCTATGTACCCTGAAAACATCGAATATCAAGATAGATCGGGAGTTCCGCCGCCGCAAGCCTCTGTAGCCACCAAAAACCTCTCGGGAGCCCGTTCCGGCATCCTGCCAGAGAGGGAACCCATCACTGGTGGCCATCTTCATCATCCCGACGCTCTCCATGACGAGGAGGGAGTAGTTCACCCTCGGGGCTGAGGGTATGTACTAATAGCTATGTGTTTGATCTCTCTCTCTCTCTCGTGTTCTCTCTATGGCACGATCTTGATGTATCACGAGCTTTGCTATTATAGTTGGATCTTATGATGTTTCTCTCCCTCTACTCTCTTGTGATGAATTGAGTTTCCCTCTTGAAGTTATCTTATCGGATTGAGTCTTTGATTTGAGAACACTTGATGTATGTCTTGTCATGTTTATCTGTGGTGACAATGGGATATCACGTGCCACTTTATGTATGTTTTGGTGACCAACTTGCGGGTTCCGCCCATGAACCTATGCATAGGGGTTGGCACACGTTTTATTGACTCTCAGGTAGAAACTTTGGGGCACTCTTTGAAGTACTTTTGTGTTGGTTGGATGAATCTGAGATTATGTGATGCATCTCATATAATCATGCCCACGGATACTTGAGGTGACAATGGAGTATCTAGGTGACATTAGGGTTCTGGTTGTTTTGTGTCTTAAGGTGTTATTCTACTACGAACTCTTTAATAGATCGATTCGAAAGAATAACTTTGAGGTGGTTTCGTACCCTACCATAATCTCTACGTTTGTTCTCTGCTATTAGTGGCTTTGGAGTGACTCTTTGTTGCATGTTGAGGGCTTGTTATATGATCTATCTATGTTATAATTGTTGAGAGAACTTGCACTAGTGAAAGTATGAACCCTACGCCTTGTTTCCTATCATTGCAATACCGTTTACGCTCACTTTTATCGATTGCTACCTTGCTGTTTTTATAATTTCAGATTACAAATACCTTTATCTACCATCCATATTGCACTTGTATCTTCATCTCTTCGCCGAACTAGTGCACCTATACAATTTACCATTGTATTGGGTGTGTTGGGGACACAAGAGACTCTTTGTTATTTGGTTGCAGGGTTGTTTGAGAGAGACCATCTTCATCCTACGCCTCCTACGGATTGATAAACCTTAGGTCATCCACTTGAGGGAAATTTGCTACTATCCAACAAACCTGTGCACTTGCAGGCCCAACAACATCTACAAGAAGAAGGTTGTGTAGTAGACATCAGCCACCACCGTAGGAGGCATCTCATCGGGTGCTCATTAGATCAAGAGGCGATCGAACTCATCCAAGTAGTTCATCGCACCACCTCAAGAACACCTCTCGCAAGGTAGTTCTTCCCTGTACTGTTCATCATCAGCCCATGAGGCAATCCACCACACCACACACTAGAGTAGGGTTTTACACCACAACGGTGGCCCGAACCAGTATAAATCTTGTGTCCCTCGTGTTGTTCATCATTTAGCTTAGATTCTCGTGACGCGATCAGACATGGAGTGGTAGGAGGAAGATCTTCGCGCGCACCCTAGAGTTCGAACCTTAAGGGTCTGCCGGAACCCAACATCCGACAAGGTCCGGGTGCCAAGATAGAGTGAACCGGAGCGCCATCTCAGCGCTAGCATGAGCGGCGGAGACGCGCCACTCATGGAGCTGGTCCGGCCCCATCTCCAGCCAGTGCGCCAGCCGCGTGAAGCTGCTCGGTGCAACAGAGCCCGGCCACAGGGCCGCCGTCATCACCGTGCAGGCTTGGGACAGCCGCCCCATCTAATCACCCAAGACCCGCAGGCGACCCTCGACGGCGTTCATGATCCCCGGGAAGGTCCACACCACCTACGGGTTGGTCCTAGAGCCAACGGCCCCCAGCGGGCCATGCTGGAAGCGGACAGCCTGCTCTGCCAGCTGATGCGTCTCCAGGAAGGCCCCTGTCAGAAAACCAAGCAAGCCAGAAAAAATACATCAAGGACAAGAAGCCGGATCCCAACCCGGCAGAACTCAAGAACAGCACTTACTGGAGAAGGATTCTTCCAGGTGCTGCGCTTCGAGCAACGCACCGCACCGCTCCCGATCAATGGTGCGTTCGCGCTCCTAGAGCGCCTTCTCCAAGTCGGCCACCTTGGCAAGGGCCGCCTTCAGCTCATCGTCTTTGTCCTCAGCCGCCTTCTCGGACGCTTCGTGGCGGCGGGCCTCCTCCTGGCGGACCTCCTCCGCCACGGTCACCAGCCCCTTCAGGAGCTCCACCTCGGCTTGAAGCTGGCCCTTGTCATTAGCCAGCTTGTCACGTTGCTGGTCCACCTAGGCCAGGGCCCGATATGCCTCCACCACTTTGGTGGCCTCCGTATTAAGGTGCTCCACCTCGGCCTCGAGGCAGCTCTTGTCGCCCACCAACTGCTCCCGCAGCCGGCTATCTTCGTCGAGCGACAGCCGGGCTGCCGCCGCCTCCACCTTCGCCTGTGCCACCTCAGCTCTAAGATGGCCAGCATCGGCGACAAGCAGGTCACAGTGATGGCCGGCCCGAAGCAGCCGGGTCTGCCGAGACAACACCTCGGCTACAAAAAGAAGATTGAGAAAACAAGAGCAAGATTTAAGATTCGACCCAACTGTTACACAGTTGGCCCGAATCTCGGGGGCTACACCTAGTTGGTGCGCTAGCTTGCCCCCACTAAAAAAGAGCATGAAGATACCTGCGGTGACGCGGAGCTCCACCGCCTTGACGGCGAGCTGCTCCTTGAGCTCCCGATAATTGCCTAGGGGGCGGTTGAAGGCGCTAACCCGGTAGGCGTCCAGTTGCTGTAAAATGCAGCGATCAACACAAAGACGGCATCCCAAAGATTCGACCCAACTACTACGTAGTTGGCCCGAACCTCGGGGGCTACACCCAGTGGGTGCGCTAGTGTGCCCCCACAAAGAAGAAGCTGCAAAGGGAGAAATATCAGAAGGCGGAAAGCGAGCTTACCAGCATGGCGCGCTCCAGCTGCCGCATCCGCTCCACCTTGGCCTGGGTGAAGGCCTTGATCCGGTCCGTCCGCCCCCGCAGACAGCGGCTGACGGCATCCATCGCCGCCTTCTCCTGGATTTGAGGCCCGAAGACCATGGCGGCCCCGCCCCGTGCCAGCAGCGACATGGCGGTCCGATGTCCCCCTGGCCTAGGCACCAGGGCATGCTCTCCGACGGCCGCTCCCGCCGCGGCCGGCGCCTCCTCCGACGCCCTCTCCGGTGCCGCAACCGACCCGGCCGCCGGGGCGGCCTGCGACGCCCCCACCGGCTCAACGGCCGGGGTGGCCTACGGCACCTCCTTCGACGCTGGAGGCATCCCCTGCGACGCCAACTGTGGCGCCTCCTCCAAGACGGCGTCGCCACCTGATACGTCTCCAACGTATCTATAATTTTTGATTGTTCCATGCTATTATATTACACGTTTTGGATGTTTATGGGTTTTACTTTACACTTCTATATCATTTTTTGGACTAACCTACTAACCGGAGGCCCAGGCCGAATTGTTATTTTTTTTGCCTATTTCAGTGTTTCGAAGAAAAGGAATATCAAACGGAGTCCAAACGGGATGAAACCTTCGGGAGCGATCTTTTTTGAACAAATGCAAACTGGGAGAGTTGGAGTGGACGTCAAGCAACAGAGGAGGCGGCCACGAGGGTGCGTGGCGCGCCCCCTGGAAGTGGGCGCGCCCTCCACCCTCGTGGGGCCCTCGAGCGTCCACCAACCTACTTGTTCCTCCTATATATACCCACATACCCCGAGAACATCAGAACAGGCCACGAAAACCTAATTCCACCGGTGCAACCTTCTGTATCTGCGAGATGCCATCTTGGAGCCTTCGCCGGTGCTCCACCAGAGGGGGAATCGACCACGGAGGGCCTCTACATCATCTCCAAGGCCCTTCCGATGAGTTGTGAGTAGTTTACCACAGACCTTCGGGTCCATAGTTATTAGCCAGATGGCTTCTTCTCTCTCTTTGATTCTCAATACCATGTTCTACTCGATCTTCTTGGAGATCTATTCGATGTAACTCTTTTTGCGGTGTGTTTGTCGAGATCCGATGAATTGTGGGTTTATGATCAAGTTTATCTATGAGAAATTTTTGAATCTCCTCTGAATTCTTTTATGTGTGATTAAGTTATCTTTGCAAGTCTCCTCGAATTATCAGTTTGGTTTGGCCTACTAGATTGATCTTTCTTGCAATGGGAGAAGTGCTTAGCTTTGGGTTCAATCTTGCGGTGTCCTTTCCCAGTGACAGCAGGGGCAGCAAGGCACGTATTTTATTGTTGCCATCGAGGATAAAAAGATGGGGTTTATATCATATTGCATGAGTTTGTCCCTCACATCATGTCATCTTTCTTAATGCGTTACTCTGTTCTTATGAACTTAATACTCTAGATGCATGTTGGATAGTGGTCGATGTGTGGAGTAATATTAGTAGATGCAGGCAGGAGTCGGTCTACTTGTCACGGACGTGATGCCTATATACATGATCATGCCTAGATAATCTCATAACTATGCGCTTTTCTATCAATTGCTCGACAGTAATTTGTTCACCCACCGTAATACTTATGCTATCTTGAGAGAAGCCATTAGTGAAACCTATGGCCCCCGGGTCTATCTTTTATCATATAAGTTTTCCATCTACTTTTATTAGCATCTTTACTTTTCTGATCTATATCATAAAAATACCAAAAATATTTATCTTATCATATTATCTCTATCAGATCTCACTTTCGCAAGTGGCTGTGAAGGGATTGACAACCCCTTTATTGCATTGGTTGCGAGGTTCTTGTTTGTTTGTGTAGGTGAGTGGGACTTTTGAGGAGCCTCCTACTGGATTCATACCTTGGTTCTCAAAAACTGAGGGAAATACTTACGCTACTTTGCTGCATCACCCTTTCCTCTTCAAGGAAACCAACGCAAGCTCAAGACATAGCAAGAAGGATTCCTGGCGCCATTGCTGGGGAGGTCTTCGCTCAAGTCAAGACATACCAAGTACACATCACAAATTCATCTCCCTCGCATTACATTATTTGCCATTTGCCTCTCGGTTTCCTCTCCCCCACTTCACCCTTGCTGTTTTATTCACTCTCTCTTTCCCAATCTCCTCTCTCTTTCTCTTGCCTTTTTGTTTGCTTGTGTGTTGGATTGCTTGTCATGACGGCACAAGATAATACCAAATTGTGTGACTTTTCCAATACCAATAATAATGATTTCCTTAGTACTCCGATTTCTCCTCTTAATGATGTTGAGTCTTGTGAAATCAATGTTGCTTTGTTGAATCTTGTAATCAAAGATCAATTCACCGGCCTTCCTAGTGAAGATGCCGCTACCCATCTAAACAACTTTGTTGATTTGTGTGAGATGCAAAAGAAGAAAGATACGGATAATGATATTGTTAAATTTAAGTTATTTCGGTTTTCACTTAGAGATTGTGCTAAAGTTTGGTTTTCGTCTTTGCCTAAAAATAGTATTGATTCATGGAATAAGTGCAAAGATGCTTTTATCTCTAAGTATTTTCCTCCTGCTAAGACCGTCTCTCCTAGGAACGATATTATGAATTTTAAACAACTTGATCATGAGCATGTTGCCCAATCTTAGGAAAGAATGAAATTGATTATTCGCAATTGCCCCACTCATGGTTTGAATTTATGGATGATCATACAAAAAAATTATGTCGGATTGAATTTTGCTTCTAGAAATCTTTTCGATTCGGCCGCAGGAGGCACTTTTATGGAAATGACCTTAGGAGAAGCTACTAAACTCCTTGATAATATTATGGCTAATTATTCTCAATGGCACACCGAAAGATCTACTAGTAAAAAAGTGCATGCTATAGAAGAAATTAATATTTTGAGAGGAAAGATGGATGAACTTATGAAAATGTTTGCTACTAAGAGTGCTCCTATTGATCCCAGTGATATGCCTTTGTCTACTTTGATTGAGAATAATAATGAATCTAGGGATGTGAATTTTGTTGGTAGGAATAATTTTGGTAACAATGCTTATAGAGGAAACTTTAATCCTAGATCGTTCCCTAGTAATTCCTCTAATAATTATGGAAATTCCTACAATAATTCTTATGGTAACTTTAATAAGATGCCCTCTGATTTTGAGAATAGTGTTAAAGAATTTATGATCTCTCCAAATAATTTTAATGCTTTGCTTGAAGAAAAATTGCTTAAAGTTGATGATTTGGCTAGGAACGTTGATAGACTTTCGCTTGATGTTGATTCTTTGAAACTTAGATCTACTTCTCCTAAGCATGATATCAATGAGTCTCTCAAAGCCATGAGAATTTCCATTGATGAGTGCAAAGAAAGAACCGCTAGATTGCGTGCTAATAAAGATTGCTTTGTAAAAGTGTGTTCTTCTAGTTTCCATGAAAATAATGAAGAAGATCTAAAATTTATTGATGTGTCCCCTATTAAATCTCTATTTTTTAATATGAATCTTAATAATGATGGTACCGGAGATGAGTCAACTTTAGTACAAGTGGGATTGGAGAGGTCAATACTTTAAATAGCATTGAACCCACTATTATGGATTTCAAGGAATTTAATTATGATAAAAAAAATTTAATATATTGTATTTCCTTGTTGCAATCCGTCTTGAATTCTCCTCATGCTTATGGTCAAAATAAAGCTTTTACCAAACATATCGTTGATGCCTTGATGCAATCTTATGATGAAAAACTTAATTTGGAAGTTTCTATACCTAGCAAACTTCATGATGAGTGGGAACCTACTATAAAGATTAAAATTAAAGATCATTAGTGCTATGCTTTGTGTGATTTGGGTGCTAGTGTTTCCACGATTCAGAAAACTTTATGTGATATTCTAGGTTTCCATGATTTTGATGATTGCTCTATAAATTTGCACCTTACGGATTCCACCATTAAGAAACCTATAGGAAGGATCAATGATGTTCTTATTGCTGCAAATAGGAATTATGTTCCCATAGATTTTATCGTTCTTGACATAGATTGCAATCTTTCATGTCCTATTATTCTTGGTAGACCTTTCCTTAGAACGATTGGTGCAATTATTGATATGAAGGAAGGGAATATTAGATTACAATTTCCATTAAGGAAAGACATGGAGCTCTTTCCAAGAAAGAAAGTTAAATTACCTTATGAATCTATCATGCAAGCTACATATGAATTGAGTGCAAAAGACGGCACTACTTAGATCTATCCTCGCTTTTATGCCTAGCTTGGGGCGTTAAACAATAGCGCTTGTTGGGAGGCAAACCAATTTTTTTGCTTCTGTTTAGTAATAAATATTTCATCTAGCTTATGTTTAGATTTGTTTTCATGTTTTAATTAGTGTTTGTGCCAAGTAGAACCTATAGGATAACCTACGGTGATAGTTAATTTGATTCTGCTGGAAAACAGAAACTTTGCGTGCATGAAATTAATTTTAGTAATTCACAGAAACGTGCTTTTGTGTTGATTCTTTTTGTTGTTGATCAATAGGCAAATTTCCCAGGACTTACTATTTTGGAAGGAGTTCTAGAGTTCCAAAAGTATTCGAGAGTTACAAATTGCTACAGACTGTTCTGTTTTTGACAGATTCGGTTTTTCGTGTGTTGTTTGCTTATTTTGATGCATCTATGTCTAGTATCAAGGGGTATGAACCATAGAGAAGTTGGAATACAGTAGGTTTAACACCAATATAAATAAAGAATGAGTTCATTATAGTACCTTATGTGGTGGTTTTTCTTTCTTGCACTAACGGAGCTTATGAGATTTCCTGTTGAGTTTTGTGTTATGAAGTTTTCAAGCTTTGTCTAAAGATTTGATGGACTATGGAATAAGGAGTGGCAAGACCCTAAGATTGGGGATGCCCATGGCACCCCAAGATATTCAAGGATAACCAAAATCCTAAGCTTGGGGATGCCCCGGAAGGCATCCCCTCTTTCGTCTTCGTCTATCGGTAACTTTACTTGGAGCTGTATTTTTATTCGCCACATGATATGTGTTTTGCTTGGAGCGTCTTGTATGATATTAGTATTTTCTTTTTAGTTTACCACAATCATACTTGCTGTGCACACCTTTTTGGAGAAGCCCCCTTGATTCAGAATTTATTAGAATACGCCATGTGCTTCACTTATATCTTTTGAGCTAGATAGGTTTTGCTCTAGTGCTTCACTTATATCTTTTAGAGCATGGCGGTGGCTTAATTTTGAAGAAATTGTTGATATATCATGCTTCACTTATATTATTTTGAGAGTCTCTTAGAACATCATGGTATTTGCTATGGTTATAAAATTGGTCCTAGAATGATGGGCATCCAAGTTGGGTATAATAAAAACTATCATAGAAAGTGAATTCGATGCTATGATCAATTTGATACTTGATAATTGTTTTGAGATATAGAGGTGGTAATATTAGAGTCATGCTAGTTGGGTGATTATGAATTTAAAGAATACTTGTGTTGAAGTTTGTGATTCCCGTAGCATGCACGTATGGTGAACCGCTTTGTGCTGAAATTGGAGCACAATTTTATTTATTGATTGTATTCCTTATGAGTGGCAGTCGGGGACGAGCGATGGTCTTTTCCTACCAATCTATCCCCCTAGGAGCATGCGCGTAGTACTTTGTTTTCAAAGACTTGTATATTTTTGCAATAAGTATATGAGTTCTTTATGACTAATGTTGAGTCCATGGATTATACGCACTCTCACCTTCCACCATTGCTAGCCTCTCTTGTGCCGCGCAACTTTCGCCGGTACCATACACCCACCATATACCTTCCTCAAAATAGCCACCATACCTACCTATTATGGCATTTCCATAGCCATTCCGAGATATATTGCCACGCAACTTTCCACCATTCTGCTTATATGACACGCATCATGATTGTCATATTGCTCTTTGCATGATCATGTAGTTGACATCGTATTTGTGGCAAGGCCACCTTCATACATGTCACTCTTGATTCATTGCATATCCCGGTACACCGCCAGAGGCGTTTATATAGAGTCATATCTTGTTCTAAGTATCGAGTTGTAATCTTGAGTTATAAGTAAATAAAAGTGTGATGATCTTCATTATTAAAGCATTGTCCCAGTGAGGAAAGGATGATGGAGACTATGATTCCCCAACAAGTCGGGATGAGACTTCGGACTTTAAAAAAAAAGAGAGAAAGGCCAAATAAAAAAAGAGAAAGGCCAAATAAAAAAATGAGAAAAAATGAGAGAAGGGACAATGCTACTATCCTTTTTACCACAGTTGTGCTTCAAAGTAGCACCATGATCTTTATGATAGAGAGTCTCCTATGATGTCACTTTCATATACTAGTGGGATTTTTCATTATAGAACTTGGCTTGTATATTCCAATGATGGGCTTCCTCAAAATGCCCTAGGTCTTCGTGAGCAATCGAGTTGGATGCACACCCACTTAGTTTCTTTTGTTGAGCTTTCATACATTTATAGCTCTAGTGCATCCATTGCATGGCAATCCCTACTCACACACATTGATATCTATTAATGGGCATCTCCATAGCCTGTTGATATGCCTAGTTGATGTGAGACTATCTTCTCCTTTTTGTCTTCTCCACAACCACCATTCTATTCCACATATAGTGCTATGTCCATGGCTCACGCTCATGTATTGCGTGAAAGTTGAAAAGGTTTTAGATTACTAAAGTATGAAACAATTACTTGGCTTGTCATCGGGGTTGTGCATGATTAAATACTTTGTGTGATGAAGATAGAGCAATAGCCAGACTATATGATCTTGCAGGGATAACTTTCTTTAGCCTTGTTATTTTGAGAAGACATGATTGCTTAGTTAGTATGCTTGAAGTATTACTATTTCTTATGTAATTTATGAACTTTTCTTTTGAATCATTTGGATCTGAACATTCATACCACAATAAATAAAATTACATTGAGAATTATGCTAGGTAGCATTCCACATCAAAAATTATGTTTTTATCATTTACCTACTCGAGGACGAGCAGGAATTAAGCTTGGGGATGCTTAATACGTCTCCAATGTATCTATAATTTTTGATTGTTCCATGCTAATATATTACCCGTTTTAGATGTTTATGGGCTTTAATTTACACTTTCTATCATTTTTGGGACTAACCTACTAACCGGAGGCCCAGCCGGAATTGCTGTTTTTTTGCCTATTTCAGTGTTTCGAAGAAAAGGAATATCAAACGGAGTCCAAACGGAATGAAACCTTCGGGAGCGATCTTTTTGGAACAAATGCAAACCGGGAGACTTGGAGTGGACGTCAAGCAATAGAGGAGGCGGCCACGAGGGTGCCCAGCGCGCCCCCTGGAAGTGGGCGCGCCCCCCACCCTCGTGGGAACCTCGAGCATCGACCGACCTACTTGTTCCTCCTATAGATACCCACGTACCCCGAGAACATCAGAACATACCACGAAAACCTAATTCCACCGCTGCAACCTTCTGTATCCGCGAGATCCCATCTTGGAGCCTTCGGCGGCACTCCACCGGAGGGGGAATCGACCACAGAGGGCCTCTACATCATCTCCAAGGCCCTTCCGATGAGTTGTGAGTAGTTTACCATAGACCTTCGGGTCCATAGTTATTAGCTAGATGGCTTCTTCTCTCTCTTTGATTCTCAATACCAAGTTCTCCTCGATCTTCTTGGAGATCTATTCGATGTAACTCTTTTTGCGGTGTGTTTGTCAAGATCCGATGAATTGTGGGTTTATGATCAAGTTTATCTATGAGAAATATTTGAATCTCCTCTGAATTCTTTTATGTGTGATTAAGTTATCTTTGCAGGTCTCTTCGAATTATCAGTTTGGTTTGGCCTACTAGATTGATCTTTCTTGCAATGGGAGGAGTGCTTAGCTTTGGGTTCAATCTTGCGGTGTCCTTTCCTAGTGACAGCAGGGGCAGCAAGGCACATATTGTATTGTTGCCATCGAGGATAAAAAAATGGGGTTTATATCATATTGCATGAGTTTATCCCTCTACATCATGTCATCTTTCTTAATGTGTTACTATGTTCTTTATGAACTTAATGCTCTAGATGCAGGCAGGAGTCGGTCGATGTGTGGAGTAATAGTAGTAGATGCAGGTAGGAGTCAGTCTACTTGTCACGGATGTGATGCCTATATACATGATCATGCCTAGATAATCTCATAATTATTCGCTTTTCTATCAATTGCTCGACAATAATTTGTGCACCCACCGTAATACTTATACTATCTTGAGGGAAGCCACTAGTGAAACCTATGGCCCCCGGGTCTATCTTTTATCATATAAGTTTTCCATCTACTTTTATTTGCATCTTTACTTTTCCAATCTATATCATAAAAATACCAAAAATATTTATCTTATCATATTATCTCTATCAGATCTCACTTTTGCAAGTGGCCGTGAAGGGATTGACAACCCCTTTATTGTGTTGGTTGCGAGGTTCTTGTTTGTTTGTGTAGGTACATGGGACTTTTGAGGAGCCTCCTACTGGATTGATACCTTGGTTCTCAAAAACTAAGGGAAATACTTACGCTACTTTGCTGCATCACCCTTTCCTCTTCAAGGAAAACCAACACAAGCTCATGACGTAGCACCACCGCCTCCATCGACCCCCGCCCACTCGACAGCGTCGACCCGCGGAGAGGTGTCATCCTCAGACTTGCCTGCCTGCGGCCTGCAGCGTGGCTCAACCAGTGGCCCAGTACAGCCCACCATCATCAACCGAACATTCAAGACCCTCGCGAGGGGCCAAGCCTCGCGGGGCGGATGACGCAAGGCCTTCCCAGGAGCGGCCTCACAAGGCAAGCTCGCGAGGAGGCAGAGAGATCAAGGCGAGGGGTACCTCGCGAGGTGCCCATGACGCAAGCCATGACGATCAAGGCGAGGGGTACCTCGCGAGGCACCAGCCCGCGCAGTGTCCTCGTTTCCTCTTTGGTGCAAAGGAGGCAAGCGCAGGCGCGGAGTACCGAGGCATCAGCAGAGGTTTCCTTATTGGTGCAACGAGACCAAGACCAGCAGGACGGTAGGACGGAGGTCACCGTGGAGCCCAATACGGTGTCATCACCTGCACCTTTGGCAGTCGAAGACCGCCTTTAGTCAGTATAGCTTGTACTAGTTGTCCCCTTCCAAAATTTCCGTTGTTGGCTCCCTTCCCGCTCAATATTTGGGAAGAGGACCAGCGCCTCTATAAATAGGGCTGCCACCACAGTAGAAAGCATCTCATCAAGAGCCAACAGAGACGGATCGACTCCTCTCGAAACACACCAAGCACAAGAACACCTCTCCTCGCGAGGTTGTTCTTCCTCTGTACTGTTCATCATCACCCCAAGAGGCAATCCACCACACCACACACTAGATTAGGGTATTACACCACAACGGCGGCCCGAACCAGTATAAATCTCATGTCTCTTGTGTTGTTCATCAATCTAGCTTAGAACCGCGGCGAGGCTGATGGTGTGTTTCGGAAGGGAGAGATCTTCGTGCGCACCCCAGAGTTCGAACCTTAAGGGTTTTGCCGGAACCCGGTATCCAACATTTGGCGCGCCAGGTAGGGGGTGCACCGAAATCTTCTTTTTGCTGATTTGCATAACATCGCTTCATCGCATCCATGGCAGACGCTTGCCGAGCTCGTGCCGAGCACCGGGCCGCTCTCGCCGCCCGCGTCGCCCAGACGGCTCCCGTCAGCGGGCCTCTTCATCGTTCTCCATCGCCTGCCGCCACCGGCCCGGCGGGGAATGAGTAGCAAGCATCATCACAGCACCCCTCGGTGCGGCGGGAAGGCCGCACCGCCACTCCATCGCTGAACCCAGCTGGTTTGTCGTCTCACGCTCGTCGCGCCCCCACGTACGTGCAGGCCGTGTTTCTCCTGGCACGTGAGCTCCTGCACGACCGCCCCGTCGACGACCTCTACAAAGAGTGGCTCTCTTGCATCGCCGAGCTCGTTAGCGCCGCAGGGGGCTGTCCTGCACCGTCCCTCTCGTTGCCTCACCCTCCGTCATGCGTGGGCGATGCAGCTCAGGGAGCGCCTCCGCCACCTCTACGCCAAGACGGTGCCCTGGCTCCAAGGCGTGCGACCCCTGGACATGACCCACCGCATCACCCGTGCGGCAAGAAAGAAGCTGCCAAGAAATCCCTTTACCTCAAGAAGGTGCTCCCATGTTCCCTACACCAGCACGACAAGACTGCATCCCTGCACCGGCGTGCCATGATCCCGTGCTGCCCCTGGCGGCAGTGCGCGGGTACCACCAGGAGCAAGCCCCGCGCCAGCAAAGGGCTCCAGTGGCCACAGCAAGTTGTCGCGCCTTCACCACCAACTGTGTAGCGTCGCCTGGCCAGGCAAGTTCAAGCCGGACCTGCCTCCTTGCTACGACAGTACTGTCGACCCCGCGGAGTTCCTGCAACTCTATGAGCTGGGCATCGAGGCGGCCAACGGAGACGAAGAGGTCATGGCAAACTGGTTTCCCATGGCGCTCAAGGACGGTGCCTGCACCTGGCTCTTAAATTTGCCTCCCGGCTCGATCTCCTCCTGCGACGAGATGCGTAGCCATTTCATCGCCAACTTCCAGGGCACTCGCGACCGCCCCCCGGCCACAGGTGACCCGCGCCGCATCAAGTAGCAGCCTGGAGAGACCCTACAGAAACACATCCAATGCTTCAATAGCGCCCACCTCAAGATCCCCAAGGTGACGGACGAGGCCATCATCTCAGCGTTCTCTGATGGCGTCCGCGACATCAAGATGAAGGAGGAGCTCGCCATCCACGAGGAGTTGTGCACACCCCTGGAGCTGTTCAACCTGGCGACCAAGTGCGCAAGAGCTGAAGAAGGACGCCTCTCCCTCCTCGAGCTTCCAGCTGCTGACCCAGAAGAGAAGAAAACCAAGGCCAAGGACATGAAACGCAAAGGAGCAGCTGTGCTCGCAGCAGAGCCTGACACGAAGCATGGCAGGGACCAGCCAGAGTCATCCAAGGGTAGCCGACCATTCTGCGCCTACCACAACCTTCACAACCACAACACCAATGAATGCCAGGAGCTCAGGGCCGTTTGAGAAGGACGCTTCGGTCAACGCCCCGAGCGCAACGACCGGGCCTACGGCTGAGGAGGAGGATGAGGCGGAGGACGATGGGACAACTGAGGCCCTCGCCAGGAGTGGCGTGACCGCCCTTGTGAGGATCGCCCGCAGGGAAACGCAGGCCTTCCTCCTCTGTCGCCACCGCCAAGAAGGAATGACGACCACCACCAGGACGAGGGGGCTGGGGGCTTCCAGGAGCCACGTGCCATCGCTTGCATCTTGGGCGGAGCTCACGCCCCAGCCTCATAGCGCATCTTCAAGCAGTTTGCTCGCGAGGTGAATGCAGTCCTCCCCAAGCTTGAGGCCACGCGCCCGTTGAGATGGTCCAAGTGCGCCATCACCTTCAGCTCAACAGATTAGCTCAAGTGTGCGACTACCGCTGGCATCCTCCCGATGCTTTGCTCCCCAGTCATCAGCAATGTGCAAGTCACCAGGACACTCATTGATGGCGGCGCAGGGCTCAACGTTCTGTCCATTGAGATGTTCAACAAACTCCAAGTGCCATATGATCAACTTCAGCCTACCAAGCCTTTCTTAGGAGTTACTGACGGCTCCACCACCCCGATAGGGCAGGTCCGCCTCTCTGTCACCTTCGGACAATGCAACAACTACCACACCGAGCTCATCAACTTTGACGTCGCCCACAGCCGCCTGTCATACAATGCCATCCTCGGGTATCCAGCCCTGGCCAAGTTCATGGCAGTGACGCATCATGGCTACAACGTCCTCAAGATGCCAGGAAGCGGCGGAATGATCACAGTCCCCTGCGAAAAGAAGGATGTGGTGTGCTCCCTCGAGCGCGCCTTCCAAGCTGCGTCAATCAAGGACCCGGACAGCAAGGGCAAGAACCCTCCTGAGACAGTCCCCAAGAAGAAGAAGACATCGCCCTGCTCAAGGCATCAGGAGGTAGTCATCTCAGGAGGTGCCGCATCAGGATCCGTGCCCGTGCAAGTGATGCCTCCTTCCATTGCATAGGAAGGCATGCCTGGCGCCCTCCTCAGGCAGGGCTCGGGGGCTCTCTTTTGGAGGGCCTTAGACTTTGACAAGATCACGAGGGAGGTGCTCGGGCACCACTTGGAGGTGTGCTTCGTAGCATGTTACCTAAGGAAGTCTCAGGGCGTGGAAAGCCAAACCCTCAGGAGTTCATCACCAAGACCACTCAGGAGCTTCAGGAACCAAGGGCCATGCGCGGCGACCGCCAATTGCCTGGCGTAGCTCCCCATCCAGGCAAGGATGGTGGGCTGCGCATCTGCATCGATGTCCCAGGGCTCAACCGAGCCGCATCTCAGGAGCGCCTCTGGCCTTCGCGCGTGGGATGTTGCGAGGGTCCGCCGCACAACTACGTTCGCATGCCTTTCGGCCTAACGAACACGGCCGCCACCCACCTGCGCCATTTGCAGAGCATTCTGGCGGCTCAGGAGGGCAGGCATCACGCAGTCCTGGTGGAGATGGAGATGGTCCTCGAGGAACCGCCTGGATCCCCAGAGCCTCCTGAGGCTCAGGGCTCCGGTGGCTCGTGAGGGTCGGCCTCTTCACTGCGCATCTTCAGCTACTCCAACACCCCCTCTACAGCGGTACCAGGTGACATCTCGTGAGTTCATTTCAGCTGGGAGCGCCCTCAGGTCTGCATCATTCCCAGGCCACGTGGGTCTGTCCCTGCGGCGTGTATCTCTTTTGCTTATGTCTTTAGTTTACCTTGCTGGGGGCACCCCTCGGGTTGCATCATCCCCAAGCCGCTCGGGCCTGACCCGGTGGCGTGTATCCATTCTGCGTTTATCTAAGCTGATTTGCCTTTCATGCTCAACATGCCTATGATTATCATCTGCCGCCTACCACGGGCCTCCTCTCCCTCATGCAAGTCGCTTGCACGTTAAAAGGGGGGCTCCTGAGCATCGCCACTCAGGAGCTCTTACTGGCTCTCCAGCCCTCACCCCCTGGCCTTGTCCACGGCATCGCGACCTAGCACACCAGCGGCGGCTGAGCTTGCTCAAGGGCCGAGACCTGAGGACGTAGAGCATTTGTATCTAACCATCTCGCACGAACACACAGATGTCCAAGACTCAAGACCAGGTGCAACCCGCCTTGAGGTAGGGCCTCGTGAGTCCCACACTGACTCACTAGTGCCCAGATACACCTCGTCTAGCACCGCCGTGCAAGCCATATGTCAGGGCGGGGCTGTACACGCCCTGGGGGCTCCTCCCGGAGGGTGCCCCCCTCCCACGCACTAGTGGAAGCACCATGCTCCGTGCTGGCTGACGACACTGCCGAGGAGCGACTATGCCCGTACACATACGGAAGCGCTATGCTCCACGCTGGTGATAAACAACTGACGGCGGTCCATGACCGTATCAACCTCAGGGAGCCCAGAGCTCAGTGTCTAGCCTCATCGCAACACCTCCCCTCGGGAGCGTCACGCGAGGGGGATGGACATGTGGGCTGCGCCCAGATCATGCCCGAGCGCACGCCACCCAGCCAGCTCCCTCGGACGTGGTCATCGCGCGCCTCTCCCCGAGCGGAGCCAAGGTATGAAGATTGTTTGAACGTCAAGGGGGACTTCTGAGCATCGCGACTCAGGAGCCTAACTGGTCACGTAGCCCCTCACTCCTTAGTCCCGTCCTGGCCAGGGCTAATAGCAGTTGAGGTATGCACGGGGCCGGGCCCTGCCGACATTGAACGCCAGATCCAACCCTACACTCCCTCCCTATTTGTTTTTTGCGCGTCAAGGGGGACTCTTGAGCATCGCGACTCAGGAGCCTAACTTGTCACGTAGCCCCTCACTCCTTGGTCCCATCCTGGTGATCCAGTCGGGGCTAACGGTGGTTGAGGTATGCGCGGGGCCAGGCTCTGCCGACGTAAAACATAAAGCAAATAGGAAGGAAACCGCAAAATCTTGAAGAAAATCCCAGAGCAAATATTACAAACCATAATTGTCTTCACAATACCAAACGCAAGTTTAAACGCCTCCACGAGGCATGGTGCACATTGCAGGAGTTAAAACAGGAAAGAAGCCGCGAGAAGATCACCCTTGGACAACGTTGTCATTCGCCAGGGGCTCCGCCTCCGTGACGGTGTTGCCCCCACCAGCTCCACCTCCCGAGGACGCGGGATCAGCAACACCTGCCGTGGGCACAGTGGCAAAGGCGCGGAACTTCGCCAGCAAGGCTTTCACCTGACCCTTCATAGCTTCAGCAGCAGCGGCGAAGCACTCGTTGTCCACGGGCTCCAGCAGCTCGTCAAGATTGGCGCCAGGGTCACGAAGGTAGACGTGGTTGAAGACGCATGTCAGCGCCGCAGAAGAAAGGACGCGAGCTTCTACCTCGGCCATGGGGCCGACACCGGTCACAACTTCCTCGAGCGCCTCGACCAAGAAGGGAAGCTGCTGGGCGGGGCTGTCCTTGGCGCCAGCCAGCGGCTTCTCCAAGCCGCTCTCCTAGAACGTATTCAGTGCCTTGCGAGATCTCTCCTCAAGGCGCGCGAAGACCACGCGGTCCTCGGCCAGGACCTTCGCCTTGGCATCCTGCTTGGCCCTCTCTACCCCCAGCTTCTGCTCCAGCGTCTCTAGCCGGCTACGCTCAGCAGCCTGCGACTCTGACAGCCGCATTAGCTCGGCGTCGCGGTCCCTGATGGCGTCCTCCTGAGCCTTCATCTTCTCTTCCTTCGCCTGGCGGTCGCGAACTTCTTTGGCATGCTCATCGCGCAAGCCTTGCAGCTCGTCCTCCAGCACCTTGCAGCGGCCCCGAGCGACCGCGGCATCCTTCAACGCTGCCTCACAAGAAGCTGTAGACTGGGTGGCGGCCTACTTCTCCTCCTCAAAAGCTGCCGCGGCCCGCCTCAGTGCAGCTCAGACGGAGGCGTCAGAATGGATCCAACCGGAGACCAGCTCTAGGCGCCCAGCTAGCAGGTGGGAGTCGATGCCTTGGAGGTCTTCTCGCAGCTGGCCCAACTCGGAAAGGGCACGGTCCAAGATAGCAGAGGAGGCAGAAGAACCCGGAACCAGTGGTGCAGGAGGAGGAGGCGGCAGCGTAATCACGGCTCGGGAGACTGGGGGCTCCTGAGCCTTGACTACCTCAGCAACAGCATCAGGCACCGGCACCTTCAGAGTCAGCGGGGCCATGGGGGCTGGCACCCCACTAGAGTGCTCCTCCGGGCCTCACGAGGACGATCGGGCAGGGGAGGTGCAAACATCATTGCCTCCTCTTCCCACGGATGAAAGAGCGGTCGCGGCAGATGAGTCTGCCCTAGACGGTGTCGCCGTGTCCCCTTCTTCTTCTTCGCCGCAAGTGGCGGCCTAACCAATTGATGGAGAATGTCAAGCCCCGGCAGCAAAAACAAGAACAAGATGAAGTTCGAGCACTTACTGGTCAATCGCAGCATATGTCACCGACCTCTTGCCGAGCTTGAAGCCCGAGAGCCTCGTGGTCCGGGGTGCAGCCTCAAGAGGCCCAGAAGCGGAAGAGGGCGCAACAGAAGGGCTGGAGGCGGCTTCGGGCGGTGCCTGGGCAGAAGTAGCCCCTCGGGAGATCAGCGCCGACCTGTCATTCTTCAGGATCACGGGTGGATCTTCTTCCTCCCGCGTGGCATCGGCCTCGTCGTCGTTGCTATGTCTTGAGCTTGCGTTGGTTTTCCTTGAAGAGGAAAGGGTGATGCAGCAAAGTAGCGTAAGTATTTCCCTTAGTTTTTGAGAACCAAGGTATCAATCCAGTAGGAGGCTCCGCAAAAGTCCCACGCACCTACACAAACAAACAAGAACCTCGCGACCAACGCAATAAAGGAGTTGTCCCCTTCACGGCCACTTGCGAAAGTGAGATCTGATAGAGATAATATGATAAGATAAATATTTTTGGTATTTTATGATATAGATTGGAAAAGTAAAGATGCAAATAAAAGTAGATGGAAAACTTATATGATAAAAGATAGACCCGGGGGCCATAGGTTTCACTAGTGGCTTCTCTCAAGATAGCATAAGTATTACGATGGGTGAACAAATTACTGTCGAGCAATTGATACAAAAGAGAACAATTATGAGATTATCTAGGCATGATCATGTATATAGGCATCACGTCCGTGACAAGTAGACCGACTCTTGCCTGCATCTACTACTATTACTCCACATATCGACCACTATCCAGCATGCATCTAGAGTATTAAGTTCATAAGAAGAGAGTAACGCATTAAGAAAGATGACATGATGTAGAGGGATAAACTCATGCAATATGATATAAACCCCATCTTTTTATCCTTGATTGTAACAATACAATACGTGCCTTGCTGCCCCTGCTATCATTGGGAAAGGACACCGCAAGATTGAACCCAAAGCTAAGCACTTCTTCCATTGCAAGAAAGATCAATCTAGTAGGCCAAACCAAACTGATAATTCAGAAGACTTGCAAAGATAACTTAATCACACATGAAAGAATTCAGAGGAGACTCAAATATTTCTCATAGATAAACTTGATCATAAACCCACAATTCTTTGGATCTCGACAAACACACCGCTAAAAGAGTTACATCAAATAGATCTCCAAGAAGATCGAGGAGAACTTTGTATTGAGATTCAAAGAGAGAGAAGAGGCCATCTAGCTAATAACTATGGACCTGAAGGTCTATGGTAAACTACTCACAACTCATCTGAGAGGCCTTGGAGATGATGTAGAGGCCCTCCGTGGTCGATTCCCCCTTCGGCGGCGCGCCAGCGAAGGCTCCAAGATGGGATCTCGCGGATACAGAAGGTTGCGGCAGTGGAATTAAGTTTTCGTGGTGCTCCTAGATGTTTTCAGGGTACGTGGGTATATATAGGAGGAAGAAGTAGGTCGGTGGACGCGCAAGGGGCCCACGAGGGTGGGGGGCGCGCCCAGCTGGAGGGGGCGTGCCGGGCAACCTCGTGGCTGCCTCCTCTGTTGCTTGACGTCCACACCAAGTCCCCCGGATTACGTTTGTTCCAAAAAGATCGCTCCTTAAGGTTTCATTCCATTTGGACTCCATTTGATATTCCTTTTCTTTGAAACACTGAAATAGGCAAAAAAAAATAGCAATTCAGGCTGGGCCTCCGGTTAGTAGGTTAGTCCCAAAAATGATATAAAAGTGTAAAGTAAAGCCTATAAACATCCAAAACGTGTAATATAATAGCATGGAACAATCAAAAATTATAGATACGTTGGAGATGTATCAAGCATCCCCAAGCTTAATTCATGCTCATCCTCGAGTAGGTAAATGATAAAAAACAGAATTTTTGATGTGGAATGCTACCTAGCATAATTCTCAATGTAATTTTCTTTATTGTGGCATGAATGTTCAGATCCAAATGATTCAAAATAAAAGTTCATATTGACATAAGAAATAATAATACTTCAAGCATACTATTCAAGCAATCATGTCTTCTCAAAATAACATGGCTAAAGAAAGTTATCCCTACAAAATCATATAGTCTGGTTATTGCTCTATCTTCATCACACAAAGTATTTAACCATGCACAACCCCTATGACAAGCCAAGCAATTGTTTCATACTTTAGTAATCTCAAAAAAATTCAACTTTCACGCAATACATGAGCGTGAGCCATGGACATATCACTATATGTGGAATAAATGGTGGTTGTGGAGAAGAAGAAAAAAGAGAAGATGGTCTCACATCAGCTAGGCATATCAATGGGCTATGGAGATTCCCATTAATAGATATCAATGTGAGTGAGTAGGGATTGCCATGCAACGGATGCACTAGAGCTATAAATGTATGAAAGCTCAACAAAATAAACTTAGTGGGTGTGCATCCAACTCGCTTGCTCACGAAGACCTAGGGCATTTTGAGGAAGCCCGTCATTGGAATATACAAGCCAAGTTCTATAATGAAAAAATCCCACTAGTATATGAAAGTGACAACATAGGAGACTCTCTATCACGAAGATCATGGTGCTACTTTGAAGCACAACTGTGGTAAAAAGGATTGTATCATTGTCCCTTCTCTCATTTTTTTATATTTTTTATTTGGCCTTTCTCTTTTTTTGGACTTTCTCTTATATATATATATATATATATATATATATATATATATATATATATGTATGTATATATATATATATATATATAAAGTCCGAAGTGTCATCCCGACTTGTGGGGGAACCATAGTCTTCATCATCCTTTCCTCACTGGGACAATGCTCTAATAATGAAGATCATCACACTTTTATTTACTTACAACTCAAGGTTACAACTCACTTAGAACAAGATATGACTCTATATGAATGCCTCCGGCGGTGTACCGGGATATGCAATGAATCAAGAATGACATGTATGAAAATTATGAAGGTGGCCTTGCCACAAATACGATGTCAACTACATGATCATGCAAAGAGCAATATGACAATGATGATGCGTGTCATACAAATGGAATGGTGGAAAGTTGCATGGCAATATATCTTGGAATGGCTCTGTAAATGCCATAATAGGTATGTATGGTGGCTGTTTTGAGGAAGGTATATGGTGGGTGTATGGTAACGGCGAAAGTTGCGCGGCACAAGAGAGGCTAGCAATGGTTGAAGGTGAGAGTGCGTATAATCCATGGACTCAACATTAGTCTTAAAGAACTCATATACTTATTGCAAAAATCTACAAGTCTTTGAAAACAAAGTACTACGCGCATGCTCCTAGGGGGATAGATTGGTAGGAAAAGACCATCGCTCGTCCCCGACCGCCACTCATAAGGAAGACAATCAATAAATAAAATTGTGCTCGAATTTCATCACAAAGCGGTTCACCATATGTGCATGCTGCGGGAATCACAAAATTCAACCAAGTATTCTTTAAATTCATAATCACTCAACTAGCATGAATCTAATATTACCACCTCTATATCTCAAAACAACTATCAAGTATCAAATAGATCATAGCATCCAATTCACTTTCTATAATAGTTTTTATTATACCCAACTTGGATGCCCATCATTCTAGGACCAATTTTATAACCATAGCAAATACCATGTTGTTCTAAGAGACTCTCAAAATAATATAAGTGAAGCACGAGAGATCAACAATTTCTTCAGAATTAAGCCACCGTCGTGCTCTAAAAGATATAAGTGAAGTACTAGAGCAAAACTATCTAGCTCAAAAGATATAAGTGAAGCACATAGCGTATTCTAATAAATTTTAATCAAGTGGGATTCTCCCAAAAGGTGTGTACAGCAAGGATGATTGTGGTGATATCAAAAGCAAAGACTAATATCATACAAGACGCTCCAAGGAAAACACATATCATGTCGCGAATAAAAATATAGCTCCAAGTAAAGTTACCGATAGACGAAGATGAAAGAGGGGATGCCTTCCGGGGCATCCCCAAGCATAGGCTTTTTGTTATCCTTGAATATCTTGGGGTGCCATGGGCATCCCCAAGCTTAGGCTCTTTCCAATTCTTATTCCATAGTCCATCAAATCTTTACCCAAAACATGAAAACTTCACAACACAAAACTCAACAGGAAATCTCATAAGCTCCATTAGTGCAAGAAAGAAAAACCACCACATAAGGTACTATAATGAACTCATTGTTTATTTATATTGGTGTTAAACCTACTGTATTCCAACTTCTCTATGGTTCATACCCTACATACTAGCCATAGATGCATCGAAATAAGCAAACAACACACGAAAAACAGAATCTGTCAAAAACAGAACAGTCTTTAGCAATCTGTAACTCTAGAATACTTCTGGAACTCTAAAAATCCTACGAAACTAGGAAGTCCTGGGAAATTTGTCTATTGATCTACAGAAAAAAGAATCAACGCAAAATTACGTTTCTGTGAATTACTAAATTTATTTTCATGCGCGCAAAGTTTCTGTTTTTCAGCAGAATCAAATTAACATCACCATAGGTTATTGTCGGTCTCAAAATCGGCGGATCTCGGGTAGGGGGTCCCGAACTGTGCATCTAGGCGGATGGTAACAGGAGACAAGGGACACGATGTTTTACCCAGGTTCGGTCCCTCTTGATGGAGGTAAAACCCTACGTCCTGCTTGATTGATATTGATATTGTGGATGTTTACAAGAGTGGATCTACCACGAGATCAAGGAGGCTAAACCCTAAAAGCTAGCCTATGGTATGATTGTTGTAATGTATGTCCTACGGACTAGGGCCATCCGGTTTATATAGACACCGAAGAGGGCTAGGGTTACATAGAGTTGGTTACAATGGTAGGAGATCTACATATCCGTATCGCCAAGCTTGCCTTCCACGCCAAGGAAAGTCCCATCCAGACACGGGAGGAAGTCTTCAATCTTGTATCTTCATAGTCTTGGAGTCCGGTCGATGATGATAGTCCGGCCGATGATAGTTCGGCCGATGGTGGTAATCCAGCTATCCGGACACCCCCTAATCCAGGACTCCCTCAGTAGCCCCTGAACCAGGCTTCAATGACGATGAGTCCGGCGCACATATTGTTCGTCATTGCAAGGCGGGTTCCTCCTCCGAGTAATTCATAGAAGATTGTGAACACCATGATAGTGTCCGGCTCTGCAAAATAAATTCCACATTCCACCGTAGAGAGAATAATATATAAATACACACAAGTTCAATCTGCTGACATTTTTTGCAGCGTGACGTCACACCACTACCAAGCCATTATGTTTTTTATTTTACCACCTCAGCGCATTTAACGAAGCGGTTTCCTTGGCACGTCTTGTCAAAGCAGAGATCGTGTTCCCCCTTAATCCGGGATTCTCATCAATACGAACATGGGTAACCCAACCGCGCCCGTTGCCACGCCCCCTCTATCGAAGGCGAGTCCCGAACGGTCACGGAGACGGCTCTTGGTATTTCCCTTCTTTATAACGGGACCAAGGCTCGTTTCTTTTCTCCAACCCTCCGTCGAATCCTCCTCCCGCCCCAAGTTCCAGCACCTAGAGCTCCAGATTCGAGCGCTTCGGACCTTCAACAATGTCTGGCTCCGACCTCCAGGGCCGGTGGATGCCTTCCTCCATCACGGAGGAGGACATGCTAAAGCTGCGGGAAGCCAAGTACCTGACTTACGAGATTTCGCACAGGTTGCCTGCAGAAGGGCAGGCCATCCCCACCCCCGAGCCCGGCGAGTATGTCGTCTTTGTATCCCACCTCCGTCGGGGTTTAGGCTTCCCGATAGATCCTTTCGTGAGAGGGCTCATGTTCTACTATGGGTTGGAATTCCACGATTTGGCTCCGGAGTCCATCCTCCATATCTCCGCGTTTATCGTCGTCTGCGAAGCCTTCCTCCGCGTCACCCCTCACTTCGGCTTGTGGCTGAAGACCTTCAATGTGACACCGAAGATGATTGGGGGCGTCAAGCAAAGTGCGGCGGGGTGGCCGTCAGCAGGAGGGCCGACGCCCCGTGGCCCGCAGGCTCCTTCCAAGAGGAGCTCGGCTTGTGGCAGCAAGAGTGGTTCTATATCACCGTTCCAAGGGGCCGCAAACAAAAGCCGCCACCCTTATTCCGCCCGCGACCTCCACAACGGTTGATGTCATGGGTCAACCAAGGGCTCAACTGGGGGCCGTCAAAGGACGTGCCCCTATTGCAGGGCCGGATTCGAGATCTCCAGGCGAGGGAGATCGATCTGGTCGTGGTGATGCAGGTTATGCTGATCAGGCGTTATTTTCCCTGCAAACGCCGTCCTCTCCGACTACGGGAATTTAATCTGGAGGGACCTCGGATTCTTCAACATTTCATGGGTACGACAGCCCTGGAGATGTACAAATTATTCTTCGAATCGCAAGAGGCGCGTCCGGAACTGACCGAGGATGCTGGCCTAAGCTGCAATCGCCCGGATACTCAGGTAAGTAGCTCCGAGTCCGGACACATCATTTGTTTGCCCTTTGGTGGTCCACCTTATGACCAACTTCCTTCTAAATAGGAGTGGATAGCGGGAGCAAAATTAATATGGTGTCCGGCCCCCCTCCCAGAGACCGCGTCGGATTCCACGTTGGTCCGGATGTTGGAGGTTGCGCCTCCAGAGGAAGGCGAAGGGGAAAGTGAAGAAGCTACTGCCTCGCCTAAGGAGGCTTTTGAAAGAGGGGGGATCGAGAATCCCTCCCTCCAAGGGGAGAAGAGGATTGCCTCCGAGGACCTGGGGGCCAAGGCCCCTAAACGGGGGAAGAAATCTTCGCCAGAGGGTCCTGCGTCCGGGGAGGCCCCGGCTGCACAATCTCCCTTAAAGGATCAGCCTTCCAACGAGCCGTAAGTAAAAAGAAAGGATTTTTATAGCAAAGGGCATCCCTATTTGTGCTTCTGAGGATAACTAAAGTTTTTACCTTATAGTTCGGATCTCTGTCCTTCGCAAATGAGCTCGACGTCGGGGGACCTTCGTCCGGATATGGTGGAGAGCGAAACGCCTCCGTCCGGGGCGCCGTCGGATAGGGAGGACGAGCCGGAAGTGTCGTCGAGGAGGGAGCCCCCGGGTTTGGCGAAGCCGGATAGTTCGGCGCCAGCTAGTGTACGGCTGAAGGATCTACTTGAGAAGGCGTCTATCTCAGAAGATCACCACGCACTGATGAGTGTGGTGATTGAAAGGATTTCATCCGCCGAAGGCGGGTTGCATAATGCCGTAAGTAGTTTGCTGGTGGGGTTTGAGGTACATAAAAATGAGACACTTTTGGACAGTTTTGCATATAGAATGCGCCCTGTATGGGTAGTAGCCCCTGAGACTCGGTAGGTTGTCGAAAGCGACAGCGTGCCAAGGATCAAAATCGCAGGTTTAAATTTTTGTCGTACCTATATAGGTGGCGGATCGTCCGGGGGCCAGCCGGACTGATGAAGTTGCCGAACTAAAGCGGCAACTCACCGTTGCGGATGGACATCACGCCGATCAACAGGCGGCTTGATGAGTCGCAAGGTAAGTGTTCCTGTGCGGTCACTTGGTAAGGGAGCCGAAGCCGTCTCCTTACATGTGTGTGAAATGCAGATAGCGCCGCTGCTGTGGAGAGCCTTCGGGCCAAACTTGCTCAAGCCAAGGAGCAGGCCAGAAGGAGTAATGCGGCGCCTCGAGGGCGGCCGAAGAGTTAGCGGCCGAAAGGGCCGCACACTGCCGAAGCAGGGAAGAGATGGATGAAATGGCCGTGAAGTTAAAAGATGCTACCGACCGCAATGAGGCTCTTGAGAAGGAGCGCCTGGTGGTGCAAGAAGACCTGGGGAAGGCCACCGCCGAAGCCAAGGATGCCCGCTCTGCGATGCGGGCTATAAAGGAAGAGCTGTGCCAGGCCAGAGACATTGTAGCTGGCAAGCCTTTTCTGCTGCGCCGAAGGTTTACAGATCCAAAGTATGCTCAGCTGGGCCAACTGTGGGGTCCGGAGGACCCTTGTATGGACTTAGCAGCGAGTGCGGCGGATGCCGTTGTGCATTTTCAAAGCCAGAAGGATCACGAGACGGAAGAGTTGTTTTGGTCTCAATTCCATAGTCCGGAGCGTTCACTTCCGCTGACCGACCGTTTGGCCGAGTGGGCTGAGCTGAATAGGTTATCTGGGCTTGCCATGACGGATATCGTGACCCATGTCTGGCCGGATAGGCCCGAGCCGAAGAGTTACTTTGGCTTATTGCAGCAATTTCTTGGGGCGGTGCCGCATATGAAGGCGATGAAGCGGTCGGCATGCATAGAGGGTGCGCGGATGGCACTCGCCCGTGTGAAGACACATTGGACAGAGATGGATGCCACCGCTGTTGCGACCTCGGGTTCGGACGATAGCCGGTTACCCGCCGAGCACTATTTTGGCGAAGTGTTGCGTGGTGCTCGTGTAATAGAGTCGCAGTGTTCAAAAAATGTTACGTTCAAATGAACATTTTATGTTGTAAGACAATATTCATGATGTAAGTGCCTCTTATACTTGTGCGTTCAAGTAATGTAATATCTCCTATGCGGCCGTTCATGTATACGTGTGTATAACCTGAAAGATGGCAGTCGTCAGCTTCAGCCCCCATGCACAAGGTGCGGGGGTGTTCGCAAAAAATAGCGCATTTCCACAATTAATCTGACGTCTCGGTCCTGTAAAGGAGGTGGTAGCGTAGCAAACGAGGCAACCGGACTATAATGCTTTATCACTTTCACTTAGCCATGGAGTTCGAGGGTGGGGCTATGACATAGCCCCTGGGGGCACCGCGCTCTCCGAATTCGGGGCGCGTATGTGCCTGACCGAGAAACGGCCCTTCGTCAAAGCGGAGGAATTCTAGACATTCCATTGGTCGATCGAGTGGCTGACCAGTCTCTCGCTGCATCATGACAGTCAGTTTTCGGCTTTCTCTACTGAGGCGCTCGCCCAGCCGAATTGGGGCACAATAGCAGTAGTTCTCCTGGTGCCGCGTTAGCCGATGATACGGAACGTAAGGCAGCAAAACACAGGAGCCGGGCAAACCCAACATTTGACCAAAGACATGATTCGGAGCTGATGCATATAAGGCCTAACTCGAGACGCCGAACACTCCCGAAGGTGTTCGGTCTTTTACAATAGCGGGCAGAATAATGCCCTAAGCCCCTTGTGTCCAGGTACGGGCAGGTTCCTCTGGTGCAGCCGATGCCAAAACGCCAGCCTCCACTCTGGTTATAATGGGAAATCAGGGGATTATAGCAACAAGAGACAGTAAGAAAGGTTTACATAGGGTCTTAGTCTGAAAAGAGTCCTTGAAACGGGTCCCTACTGCACGTCTGCGCCTGTGTCTCCGTTGTGCCGTATCCTGGACGGGTGTGCATGTTGTTCATCTATAAAAAGAGAGGAACTTAGTTTGAAAAAGAAATCGTGCGAAAAGTTACAAAAAAATTGAAATATAAATGTAGAAAGTTGAGCATATGGTAGCCCATTATAGCTTATATACACAAACCCTTGTAAGGGTGTGCGGCTAGGTAGCCCCTAGCTTATTTATTCCGGACTCGTCCAGCCGTGTCCGGGGTCTTAGCCGACCTTTTTAATGAAATAATGCCACGTGGACCGGGCATTTTAAGCGTAAGAGGCGCGTAGTGTGGTATTGCATTAAAGCGGACGAAAGCTTCTCGTCCCAGTAGTGCTTGATAGCTACTTTTGAATGGGGCGATATGAAAGGTTAGCTTTTCTCGTCGGAAGTTGTCAGGTGACCCGAACATAACTTCTAGTAATAATGAACCTGTGCACCTGGCATAAGGGCCTGGCGCCACTCCTTTGAAGGAAGTGCGGCTATGTCGAATTGTAGTGGGGTCTATCCCCATCCTGCGGATTGTGTCCGGATATAGCAGGTTTAAGTCACTGCCGCCGTCCATCAGAACTTGCATAAATCGCAGTGCGTCTATTATGGGATTCAATATCAGAGCAGTCCATCCTGCATTCCGGATACTTCTGGAATAATCCCGATGGTCGAAAGTGATTGGTTTTGACATCCAATCCCGGTGTTCCGCTGGGGTGGACCGTGCGGCACTTGTCTTAGTGAGTGCCTTGTTGGTTTTCCGTGCTATCACATGAAGTGAGTTTACTGTTTTGACTTCTTGTGGGAAAGTATTCTGACTTCCGTTGCTCTGCTGATGTGGTGCGTCGTCGTCCTCGCTTGGCGCATCGAGCCCCTTGTGTTCGGCGTTGAGTCTCCGGACTGTTTGAAAACCCAACAATTTCGGTTGGTATGGTTTGCAGGCCTTCCGGAGGTACTGTGGATCTGACATATCCGATCCAAAATTTTGTTTAAGTTGGATAGCTCGTCACTGTTGTCCTTAAGAGGCAGTGTTTTATTGTTTGGCCGCGAGCTTTTGAATCCGGCGTTGACCGCCGTGCTCTTTGGGGTTTTTTCTTTATTCCGGCGCTTATCTTTCCTGTGCCGTGATTTTCCGTTTCCATCTCTGATCTCGGATGTACTCGGGTCGCTGGTGCTGCATCTTGCTAGCCAGCAGTCTTCTCCTGCGCAAAAGCGCGTCATGAGGCTTGTTAGCGCGGCCATTGTTCTTGGCTTCTCTTGGCCGAGGTGTCTGGCGAGCCATTCGTCTCGGACGTTGTGTTTAAAAGCTGCTAGGGCTTCCGCGTCCAGACAGTCGACTACTTGGTTCTTTTTGGTAAGGAACCTGTTCCAGAATTTGCGCACTGACTCTCCGGGCTGTTAAGTTATGTGACTCAGATCATCTGCATCCGGAGGGCGGACATAAGTCCCTTGAAAGTTTGCTCTAAATGCGTCCTCAAGCTCTTCCCAACTTCCAACAGTGTTTTCTGGGAGGCTTTTGAGCCAGTGCCGAGCTGGCCCTTTGAGCTTGAGGGGTAGATATTTTATGGCGTGGAGATCATCTCCTCTAGCCATGTGTATGTGTAGTATGTAATCTTCTATCCAGACTCCAGGGTCTGTTGTTCCGTCATATGCTTCTATGTTTATGGGTTTAAACCCTGCTGGGAATTCATGATCCAGCACCTCATCGGTGAAACATACCGGGTGTGCGGCGCCCCTGTATTTGGGTGTGCCGTTGTCTTCAGACACTTGTCGTGTTGTGTTACTTCCTGGGGCCCTCTTTTTTGGCCCGTAGATGGACCTAGTTGGGCCGTCTATTTTCCCAGGGTCATAGGTCGGCTTGTGTGCGGCGCCGTTTGCCGCTTTTGGCCTGTCATCTGGCCGTCTATCCGGCCAGGCGGCCTCTTTGTTTTTTAATGGTGAGGGATCTATGGTTTCCTCGTTAATTTCTGGCAGCAGCTTGCGCTTCGGGTAGCTCTTTGTGTGATGGCCATTGCCATATTTGCTTGCGGTCTTTAGTATTTTGTTCCACTTCATTCTGAGTATGTCTTCCGCTATTTTGAGCTTCCGTTTTTCCTTCTTCAAACTTCTTGCAGTGGCGACGAGTCTTTTGTGAAGGTTTTTGTGCTCCGGTGTGAGGTTGTCCGGACTGTTGGTTGCTCCGGGAAGGGGTTGATCATCCGGTTCGTCGTCCATTGGTTGGCCCTACTCTAACGCTGGGTCATTGGGAATGCCGTTCTTGCCGAGGCGGGGTTTAGGGCGGCGCTTGTGTCGCCGCTGTGGTTGTTTATCGCGGGATTGTCCTTCGCCGCGCCCCGTTGATCCTCGTCGTCGCTCCCTTTTGGGGTATCCACCATATATACGTCATGTGACGAGGTGGCCTTCCAGTGCCTTGTGGGCGCTGGTTCTGGATTGTCTCCGTCATCGTCGTCCATACCGTCGATGTCTTCGGAGTCGTAGTTTAGCACGTCGGTTAAATCGTCGACGGTGGCTACGAAGTGGGTGGTGGGTGGGTTTTGAATTTCTTCGTCGTCCACGTCCCAACCATCCCGGCCGTAGTCCGACCAGGGCTCTCCGGATAACGAGAGATGCTTCAGCGAATTTAGGATGTCGCTGAAGGGTGAGTGCTGAAAGATGTCCGCGGCGGTGAATTCCATGACCGGCATCCAATCAGATTCGACTGGCGCGGGCGTAGGAGGGTCGGAGTCCGTAGAGAGTCCGGCACCTTGGAGTCATGAGCTTTATGCAGGACAAGGTCAGTGTTCGTCTCCATCGCCGTAAAAGTTGCAGCCCCCGAGGCGGTGTCCTGCCACGCATCCTCGATCTGCGCGATCGGCTCCGGACTATAGATCGGTGCGGATTCAAGTGCCGCTTCCAAGGCGCTGTCCGGTGGCAGAGTTAGGTCGTGCCCATCGTGACAGTGCGGCACGCTCGGCTGTGGCTCGGATCCGTCGAGGATCAAGTCCCCGCGGATATCTGCCGTGAAGTTTAGGCTTCCAAACCTGACCTGACGGCCAGGGGCGTAGCTTTCGATCTGCTCCAGATGGCCAAGTGGGTTGGCCCGCAGAGCGAAGCCGCCGAATACGAAGATCTGTCCGGGGAGAAAAGTCTCACCAAGGACCACGTCGTTGTTGATTGAAGAGGCCATCAAGCCTATCGGTGACGACACAGAGGAACTCTCAATGAAAGCACCAATGTCGGTGTCAAAACCGGCGGATCTCGGGTAGGGGCTCCCGAACTGTGCGTCTAGGCGGATGGTAACAGGAGACAAGGGACACGATGTTTTACCCAGGTTCGGGCCCTCTTGATGGAGGTAAAACCCTACATCCTGCTTGATTGATATTGATATTGTGGATGTTTACAAGAGTGGATCTACCACGAGATCAAGGAGGCTAAACCCTAAAATCTAGCCTATGGTATGATTGTTGTAATGTATGTCCTACAGACTAGGGCCATCCGGTTTATATAGACACCGAAGAGGGCTAGGGTTACATAGAGTCAGTTACAATGGTAGGAGATCTACATATCCGTATCGCCAAGCTTGCCTTCCACGCCAAGGAAAGTCCCATCCGGACACGGGACGAAGTCTTCAATCTTGTATCTTCATAGTCTTGGAGTCTGGTCGATGATGATAGTCCGGCCGATGATAGTTCGGCCGATGGTGGTAATCCGGCTATCCGGACACCCCCTAATCCAGGACTCCCTCAGTTATCATATAGGTTCTACTTGGCACAAACACAAATTAAAACATGAAAACACATATAAACAGAAGCTAGATGAAAAATTTAGTACTAAACAAAAGCAAAATCAAAAAACAAAAATAAAATTGGGTTGCCTCGCAACTAGCGCTATTGTTTAACGCCCCAAGCTAGGCATAAAAGTGAGGATAGATCTAAGTAGTGCCATATTTAGCACTCAATTCATAAACATCTCGCATGATAGATTCATAAGGTAATTTGACTTTCTTTCTTGGAAAGTTTTCCATGCCTTTCCTTAATGGAAATTGGAATCTAATATTCCCTTCCTTCATATCAATAATTGCGCCAATCATTCTAAGGAAGGGTCTACCAAGAATAATATGACAAGAAAGATTGCAATCTATATCAAGAACGATAAAATCTACGGGCACATAATTCCTATTTGCAACAATAAGAACATCATTGATCCTTCCCATAGGTTTCTTAATGGTGGAATTCGCAAGGTGCAAATTTAAATAGCAATCATCAAGATCATGAAAACCTAGAATATCACATAAAGTTTTCGGAATCGTGGAAACACTAGCACCCAAATCACATAAAGCATAACACTCTTGATATTTAATTTTAATCTTTATAGTAGGCTCCCACTCATCATAAAGTTTTCTAGGTACAGAAACTTCCAAATTAAGTTTTTCATCATAAGATTGCATCAAGGCATCAACAATATGTCTGTTTAAAGCTTTATTTTGACTATAAGCATGAGGAGAATTCAACACAGATTGCAACAAGGAAATACAATCTACTAAAGAAAAATTATCATAATTAAATTCCTTGAAATCCAAGATAGTGGGTTCAATGCTATTTAAAGTCTTGACCTCTCCAATCCCACTTTTACCAAATTTAGCATCAAGATCTAAAAACTCCGAATCATTGGGACGCCTTTTAACTAAAGTTGACTCATCTCCAGTCCCATCGTTATTAAGATTCATATTGCAAAACAAAGATTTAATAGGGGACACATAAATAACTTTTAGATCTTCATCATTATTTTCATGGAAACTAGAAGAACACGCTTTTACAAAGCAATCTTTCTTAGCACGCAATCTAGCGGTTCTTTCTTTGCACTCATCAATGGAAATTCTCATAGCTTTGAGAGACACATTGATATCATGCTTAGGATGAGTAGATCTAAGTTTCAAAGAATCAACATCAAGCGAAAGTCTATCAACATTCCTAGCCAAATCATCAACTTTAAGCAATTTTTCTTCAAGCAAAGCATTAAAATTCTTTTGAGAGATCATAAATTCTTTAACGCTATTCTCAAAATCAGAGGGCATCTTATTAAAATTACCATAAGAATTATTATAGGAATTTCCATAATTATTAGAGGAATTACTAGGGAACGGTCTAGGATTAAAGTTTCCTCTATAAGCATTGTTACCAAAATTATTCCTACCAACAAAATTCACATCCATAGATTCATTATTATTCTAAATCAAAGTAGACAAAGGCATATCATTGGGATCAATACGAGCACTCTTAGTAGCAAACAATTTCATAAGTTCATCCATCTTTCCACTCAAAACATTAATTTCTTCTATAGCATGCACTTTACTACTAGTAGATCTTTCGGTGTGCCATTGAGAATAATTAGCCATAATGTTATCAAGGAGTTTATTAGCTTCTCCTAAGGTGATTTCCATAAATGTGCCTCCCGCGGCCGAATCTAAAAGATTTCTAGAAGCAAAATTCAATCCGGCATAAAAATCTTGTATGATCATCCATAAATTCAAACCATGAGTAGGGCAATTATGAATCATCAATTTAATTCTTTCCCAAGATTGGGCAACATGCTCATGATCAAGTTGTTTAAAATTCATAATATCGTTCCTTAGAGAGATGATCTTAGCGGGACGAAAATACTTAGAGATAAAAGCATCTTTGCACTTATTCCATGAATCCATACTATTCTTAGGCAAAGACGAAAACCAAACTTTAGCACAATCTCTAAGTGAAAACGGAAATAACTTCAATTTAACAATATCATTATCCGTATCTTTCTTCTTTTGCATCTCACACAAATCAACAAAGTTGTTTAGATGGGTAGCAGCATCTTCACTAGGAAGGCCAAAGAATTGATCTTTCATAACAAGATTCAGCAAAGCAGCATTGATTTCACAAGACTCAACATCATTAAGAGGAGCAATCGGAGTACTAAGGAAATCATTATTATTAGTATTGGAAAATCACACAACTTGGTATTATCCTGCACCATAGCGACAACCAATCCAAGACACAAGCAAACAAAAAGGCAAGCGAAAGAGAGAGAGGATATTGGGAAAGAGAGGGCGAATAAAACGGCAAGGGTGAAGTGGGGGAGAGGAAAACAAGAGGCAAATGGAAAATAATGTAATGCGAGGGAGATGAGTTTGTGATGGGTACTTGGTATGTCTTGACTTGAGCGAAGACCTCCCCGGCAACGGCGCCAGAAATACTTCTTGCTACATCTTGAGCTTGCGTTGGTTTTCCTTGAAGATGAAAGGGGTGATGCAGCAAAGTAGCATAAGTATTTCCCTTAGTTTTTGAGAACCAAGGTATCAATCCAGTAGGAGGCTCCTCAAAAGTCCCACGCACCTACACAAACAAACAAGAACTTCGCAACCAACGCAATAAAGGGGTTGTCAATCCCTTCACGGCCACTTGCGAAAATGAGATCTGATAGAGATAATAAGATAAGATAAATATTTTTGGTATTTTATGACATAGATTGGAAAAGTAAAGATGCAAATAAAAGTAGATGGAAAACTTATATGATAAAAGATAGACCCGGGGGCCATAGGTTTCACTAGTGGCTTCTCTCAAGATAGCATAAGTATTACGGTGGGTGAACAAATTACTTTCGAGCAATTGATAGAAAAGAGAATAATTATGAGATTATCTAGGCATGATCATGTATATAGGCATCACGTCCGTGACAAATAGACCAACTCCTGCCTACATCTACTGCTATTACTCCACACATCGACCGCCATCCAGCATGCATCTAGAGTATTGAGTTCATAAGAATAGAGTAACGCATTAAGAAAGATGACATGATGTGACGGATAAACTCAAGCAATATGATATAAACCCCATCTTTTTATCCTCGATGGCAACAATACAATACGTGCCTTGATGCACCTGCTGTCACTGGGAAAGGATACCGCAAGATTGAACACAAAGCTAAGCACTTCTCTCATTGCAAGAAAGATCAATCTAGTAGGCCAAACCAAACTGATAATTCGAAGAGGCTTGCAAAGATAACTTAATCACACATAAAAGAATTCAGAGGAGATTCAAATATTTCTCATAGATAAACTTGATGATAAACCCACAATTCATCGGATCTCGACAAACACACCGCAAAAAGAGTTACATCGAATAGATCTCCACAAGACAGGGGGACAACATGGTATTGAGATCCAAAAAGAGAGAAGAAGATCTAATAGGGAAACCTCAATAACTTTAAGATCTTCATCATTATTTTCATGGAAACTAGAAGAACACACTTTTACAAAGCAATATTTCTTAGCACGCAATCTAGCGGTTCTTTCTTTGCACTATTCAATGGACACTCTCATTGCTTTGAGAGACTCATTGATATCATGCTTAGGGGGAGTCAATACCATGTTATCCCTTTTTGGGTCTCAATACCATGTTCTCCCCCTCTCTTGTGGAGATCTATTCGATGTAACTCTTTTTGCGGTGTGCTTGTCGAGATCCGATGAATTGTGGGTTTATGATCAAGTTATTCTATGAGAAATATTTGAATCTCCTCTGAATTCTTTTATGTATGATTGAGTTATCTTTGCAAGTATCTTCGAATTATCAGTTTGGTTTGGCCTACTAGATTGATCTTTCTTGCAATGGGAGAAGTGCTTAGCTTTGGGTTCAATCTTGCGGTGTCCTTTCCCAGTGACAGCAGGGGCAGCAAGGCACGTATTGTATTGTTGCCATCGAGGATAAAAAGATGGGGTTTATATCATATTGCTTGAGTTTATCCCTCTACATCATGCCATCTTTCTTTATGCGTTACTCTGTTCTTATGAACTTAATACTCTAGATGCATGCTAGATAGCGGTCGATGTGTGGAGTAATAGTAGTAGATGTAGGCAGGAGTCGGTCTACGTGTCGCGGACGTGATGCCTATATATATGATCATGCCTAGATAATCTCATAATTATTCGCTTTTCTATCAATTGCTCGACAGTAATTTGTTCACCCACCGTAATACTTATGCTATCTTGAGAGAAGCCACTAGTGAAACCTATGGCCCCCGGGTCTATCTTTTATCATATAAGCTTTCAATCTACTTTTATTTGCATCTTTACTCTTCCAATCTATATTATAAAATACCAAAAATATATTTGTCGTATCATACTATCTCTATCAGATCTCACTTTTGCAAGTGGCCGTGAAGGGATTGACAACCCCTTTATTGCGTTGGTTGCGAGTTCTTTGTTTGTTTGTGTAGGTGCGTGGGACTTTTGAGGAGCCTCTTACTAGATTGGTACCTTGGTTCTCAAAAACTGAGGGAAATACTTACGCTACTATTACTGCATCACCCTTTCCTCTTCAAGGAAAACCAATGCAAGCTCAAGACGTAGCAGGGGCCCACAAGGGTGGGGGGCGCCCACCTGTAGGGGGCACGCTGGGCACCCTCGTGGCCGCCTCCTCTGTTGCATGACATCCACTCCAAGTCCCCTGGATCACGTTTGTTCCAAAAAGATCGCTCCCAAAGGTTTCATCCCGTTTGGACTCCGTTTGATATTCCTTTTCTTCAAAACACTGAAATAGGCAAAAAAACAGCAATTCAGGATGGGCCTCCGGTTAGTAGGTTAGTCCCAAAAATGATATAAAAGTGTAAAGTAAAGCCCATAAACATCCAAAACGGGTAATATAATAGCATGGAACAATCAAAAAATATAGATACGTTGGAGACGTATCAGTCGTCCGGCAAGGTGTGGAGGATGTGGCCCTACGCCGGGGGGAGGTCTCCCCCGTCCCCTCAATGGTCGCCTCCGAGTTGCGCTCCTCTTCTTCTTCGTCTTCCTCTCCTCCCCCATGGGAGTCACCTGAAGACACTTCCAGCAGCGACGTCGCCCCCTGGGCCACAGGAGGCACCGCCGGCACCAGGCCGCGCCCATCGAAGGTGGGAATGGCATCCACCACCTGTTTCTAGTCCTGACGAAGGAACAGGGGGCAGGGGCACCCTCCAGACCTTGCTGGTCGTCCCCAACCAAGAGGCGAAGTGTTGCGGCCAGATCCGCGTCGGCCAAGGCCGCTTGGTTCAGGCAAAGCTCGTTGTCTGCACCCCCAAGCATCCACAGCGGGCGCCAGTGTGCCTGAAGCGGAGCCACCCGCTGCGTCAGGAACTCCCTCAGGAGCGTGGCCCCTATTAGCTTCGCCGCCTTCGCGTTGCCCTGCTTCAAGTCGGCGTTCATCTTCTCCAGCACCAACTTCGCCCGGTCATCGGTAAGCTTCGCACGAGACCACCCCTCGTCAGACTGGGCGCCTCCGTTGGCAGCGCCAGCCGGGAGTGGATACATCTAGCATCCATCATGACCCACTTGCTCCGGAAGTTGTTGACCCTCTTCCCGGTCTTCGAGATCGCGTTGGCCTTGGAGTACGCGATGAAGTTGGCGCACGCCAAGGTGTGCTCACCGTTGATTCGGAGGGAGAAGAAGTGGCGCAGCAGAGCCACAGACGGCATCACCCCAACATGCACCTCGCAGTCGTAGGCGAAAATCGACAAAAGGAGAACGGAGTTGGTATGGAGATGAAGGGCCTGCAGCCTGTAATAGCGGAGGATGGCGTAGAAGAACTCGGAGAAGGGAGGAACCAGGCCGGCAACGACGGCGTTCATGAAGAAGGGGTACGAGGTGCTCCCCTTGGACTCCGGCTCGGCAGAGCCAGCCCGGAGTTTGGTCTCCCCCATCTCGCTGCCCTCCACCACCGTCATCAGGCGCGTGGCGGCGAGATTCTTCTCTGACATGTTAGGGGCGTCCAGGGCCGGCGAATACCAAGCCGGCAGCGCGTCGACCTTGGCCTTGCAGGGCGGTTTTGCTCGCTGAAAGGGAAGGGGTGGAGTGGATATGGAGATTTCGGAAGCAAGGGAGCGAGGAAGGGGATCTGGAGCAAGGCGAAGGAGAGCAATGAAGGCAAGCCTTACCCAAGCTAGCCTTTTATCAGTCGGGCAGTTGCCAAGGCAGCGTGAGGAAGCGGAGACACCCACGTCCAATTAGTCGCCACGCAGCAACCCAGGCTACAAGCTGTGGGGGCCAACAGCGCTCCGCACTTGCCCTTTGGCTTCGCCGCTAAGCTAAGTCCGAGCACGCCTTGGGCCCGGGGGCTACTGTCGGCGTTCTGGGAACGGGGGTCCCCAGACTTGCCTACCTGCGGCCTGCAGCGTGGCTCAACCAGTGGCCCAGTACGGCCCGTCTTCATCAACCGAACACTCAAGACCCTCGCGAGGGGAAAAGCCTCGCGGGGCGGACGACGCAAGGCCTCCCCAGGAGCGGCCTCACCGGGTAGGCTTGCGAGGGAGCGGAGAGATCAAGGCGAGGGGTACCTCGCGAGGTTCCCATGACGCAAGCCATGACGATCGAGACCAGGCGAGCGCCAGCCCGCACAGTGTCCTCGTTTCCTCTTTGGTGCAAAGGAGGCAAGCGCAGGTGCGGAGTACCGAGGCACCAGGTAAAGGTTTCCTTATCGGTGCAACGAGACCGAGACTAGCAAGACGGCAGGAAAGAGGTCATCGTGGAGCACAAGACAGTGTCATCACTAGCACCTTTGGCAGTCGAAGACCACCTTCAGTCAGGATAGCTTGTACTAGTTGTCCCCTTTCAAAATGGTCGGTGTTGACTCCCTTCCCGCTTAATATTTGGGAAGAGGACCAGGGCCTCTATAAATAGGGCTAGCCACCACAGTAGAAAGCATCTCATCAAGAGCCAACAGAGACGGATCGACTCCTCTCCAAACACACCAAGCACAAGAACACCTCTCCTCGCGAGGCTGTTCTTCCTATGTACTGTTCATCATCAGCCCAAGAGGCAATCCACCACACTACACACTGGATTAGGGTATTACGCCACAATGGTGGCCCGAACCAGTATAAACCTCGTGTCTCTTGTGTTGTTCATCGATCTAGCTTAGAACCGCGGCGAGGCTGAGGGCATGTTTCGATAGGGAGAGATCTTCGTGTGCATCCCAGAGTTCGAACCTTAAGGGTTTTGCCGGAACCCGATATCCGACATCCACCACCTCAGCCCAGCCTCCTTGGCCGCACTCCCTCATCGATGACGGCTCGAAGACCATCGCCACCACCATCGTGCCCTCCGGCATCTCCCGCCACACCGGCTCCTCGCCAGAGCGCTCCTCCGGGCCTCGCGAGGACGATCGGGCAGGGGAGGTGCGAACATCGTCGCCTCCCCTTCCCACGGATGAAGGAGCGGCCACGGCAGATGAATTTGCCCCAGATGGTGTCGTCGTGTCCCCCTTCTTCTTCTTTGTTGCAAGCAAAAAACACTTCCCATAAATAGAAAAGTCATCCATGAAAACCTCAACAATCTTTTCACAATAATCAGATAATATAGCAGTCATACATCTTTGAAAGGTAGCAGGTGCATTACATTGACCAAAGGCATATGTCTATAAGCATAAGTTCCAAAAGGGCAAGTAAAAGTGGTCTTTTCTTGATCAGGTTGAGAAATAGGTATTTGTGAAAAAACAGAATATCCATCAAGGAAGCAAAATTGTGTGTTCTTACAAAATCTTTCTTGCATTTGATCAATAAAAGGCAGAGGGTAATGTTCTTTTCTCGTTGCTTTAATTAATTTTCTATAATCAATTACCATTCTATAGCTGGTGACAATTGTCTCTGGAATAAGTTCCTTCTTATCATTAGGAACAACAGTTATACCTCCCTTCTTAGGGACACAATGAATAGGACTTACCCATCTACTATCAGCTATAGGATAGATTATACCTGCTTATAGAAGTTTCAATATTTTCGTTCTTAACACTTCTTCCATCTTCGGATTTAACCGACGTTGGTGATCAACAACGGGTTTAGCATCAGGTTCCATATTAATCTTGTGCTGACATAGAGTAGGACTAATTCCCATAAGATCATCAAGAGTATATCCAATAGCAGCTCGGTGCTTCCTTAGAACTTTCAATAATCTTTCTTCTTCATGTTCTGAAAGGTTAGCACTAATAATAACAGGATATATCTTTTTCTCATCAAGATAAGCATATTCAAAGTGTCTGGCAATTGTTTTAATTCAAACATAGGATCACCTTTAGGTGGAGGAGGACCTCCAAGAGTTTCAATAGGCAGATTGTGTTTAAGCAGAGGTTGTTGTTCGAACAAGATTATATCGATTTCATTTCTTTCACGCATATGCAAATCATTTTCATGGTCTAGCAAATATTGTTCTAAAGGATCAGTAGGAGGTACAACAATATAAGCAAGACCAATAATCTCATCCTTACTAGGAAAATCTTTCTTATGCAGTATTCTACTAAACTTAGAAAAATTAAACTCATGAGATTCATCACCAAAGCTAACACCAACAATTTGTTTCTCACAATCTATTTTAGCATTAACAGTGTTCAAGAAAGGTCTACCAAAGATAATGGGACAAAAATCATCTTGTGGGGAACCAAGAACAAGAAAATCGGTAGGGTATTTTATTTTCCCACACAAGACTTCAACATCTCTAACAATCCCAATTGGTGATATAGTATCTCTATTGGCAAGCTTAATAGTAACATCTATGTCTTCTATTTCAGCGGGTGCTATATCATTAACAATTTCTTGATATAAGGAAAAAGGAATAGCACTCATGCCAGCACCTATGTCACATAAACCATGATAGCAGTGATCTCCTATCTTAACTGAGACAACGGGCATGCCAGCAACTGGTCTATGTTTATATTTTTCATCAGATTTGGCAATTCTAGCAGCTTCAGCACAGAAATAAATAACATGCCCATCAATATTATCGACCAAGAGATCTTTAACCATAGCAACACTAGGTTCAACTTTGATTTGTTTAGCTGGTTTAGGTGTTCTAATATAACTTTTGTTGATCACTGTTGAAACTTTAGCATGTTCTTCATCCTAACAGGGAAAGGTGGTTTTTCAATATAAGTGGTGGGAACAACTGTGATCAGCATTATAAATGATAGTTTCTTCTTTAGCTTTTATCGGTTCTTTAATTTCTACTTTAATTGGTGGGTGATATTTGAACCACTTCTCTTTAGGAAGATCAACATGAGTAGCAAAAGATTCACAAAAGGAGGCTACTATCTCAGAGTCAAGTCCATATTTAGTGCTAAACTTTTGAAAAGCATCAGTATTCATAAAAGATTTAACACAATCAAACTTAGGCTCAATACCTGATGAGGGAGTCCTGGACTAGGGGGTGTCCGGACAGCCGGACTATCATTGTCAGCCGGACTCCAAAGACTATGAAGATACAAGATTGAAGACTTCGTCCCGTGTCCGGATGGGACTTTCCTTGGTGTGGAAGGCAAGCTTGGCGATACGGATATGTAGATCTCCTACCATTCTAACCGACTCTCTGTAACCCTAGCCCTCTCCGGTGTCTATATAAACCGGATGGCTTTAGTCCGTAGGACAACAACAACCATTACAACAATCATACCATAGGCTAGCTTCTAGGGTTTAGCCTCCTTGATCTCGTGGTAGATCTACTCTTGTAATACCCACATTATCAATATCAATCAAGTAGGACGTAGGGTTTTACCTCCATCAAGAGGGCCCGAACCTGGGGTAAAACATCGTGTCCCTTGTCTCCTGTTACCATCCGCCTAGACGCATAGTTCGGGACCCCCTACCCGAGATCCGCTGGTTTTGACACCGACATTGGTGCTTTCATTGAGAGTTCCTCTGTGTCGTCGCCGATAGGAAGGATGCCTCTTCCCGTCTTCAAAGACGGTATCTTCGCCAAAGGAGCCTTGGCCGCCGGCCAAACTATCCGGCTAGCCAGTTTTCTCATGACCACCTGTCCGGCCACCGCTTCAACGATGGCCTCTCGGGTCATCGAAAGCAATATTCACGTCAACTCAGAATTCGCCGAGCAGCTAGATCCAACAGAGCTCTCATCTGTAAACGAACTCTTGGATCGCATCGCCTCCCTGGGAGTCTCTACAGACTACAATCAGATCGGGCTTAAAACCGATCTGAGAGAGATTAACTCTCCCCAGGTTACCCACCACGTCACGGTGGTAGAGGAACATCGCGGCGACTCTTCTCCTATATTGAAAACTAGTCGTGTCCGGACTACCGAACCCTCCATGCCGGATTCCCGCGGAGGGACGGATTTCGATCAAGCGCTGAACCTAAAGTCAGGCATCGGACCGGACTCGTTGGACAACGTTCCACTTTCCAAGCTTCCGAATTCGGAAACCTCTCGGCCCTCGAGCCTCGAGATGGGTAGGGTTCCGGACTCAATTAGACCCACCCATCCAGATATATGCGATCTATCTTTAATCCGGCAAGAGCCGGCTGAAACAGTACATCATTACTGGGCCAGATTCCTCCTGGTTATGGACAGGATAAAGGACTGCCGAGAGGAAAATGCAATCTCAATTTTTTGCAATAATTGCACGGACAGGGGAATCTTGAACGCCGTCAGCCGTCGTGAAATCACACACTTCGCCGACCTGGCATCCATAGTACGAAAGTACTGTGCAATAGAGAGTTTCCGAAAGACCGAAAATAGGTTTTGGGACAATCCAGCCCCGAATACAACCCCAGTCCGCAACAAAAGGGTGCATTACACTCAGGCACCAGGTAAAAAAACCAAAAAATAGAAGCCCCATAAAGGGAACGGAACCGTATTGGAGGGATGGCTTAGCAGACCCTGTACAATTCACAGTACCAAGGGCGCCACCCCAACACATAGCCTTCGAGCATGTTGGATATTACGGCAGGTGGCCAAAAGTGGCGAGGAGCTTCTAGCCCCGGAAAACCACACCAACAGTACCGGTACGGTATCAATAGTCTTTGAAACTTTCGCATCAAACAATATGCGGAAACGAATAATCCGCAGCCTCGCCGAAGTCTACCAAGTAGCAACGGCAAATCCTTGGAGCGACGCGGCCATCACCTTCAACGCCAGCGACGAACCTAAATTCCGAATAGCCCGAGCACCAGCCGCATTGTCGTCTCACGCTCGTCGCGCCCCCACGTACGTGCAGGCCATGTTTCTCCTGGCACGTGAGCTCCTGCACGACCGCCCCGTCGACGACCTCTACAAAGAGTGGCTCGCTTGCATCGCCGAGCTCGTCAGCGCCGCAGGGGTCTCTCCTGCACCGTCCCTCTCGCTGCCTCACCCTCCGTCATGCGTGGGCGATGCAGCTCAGGGAGCGCCTCCGCCACCTCTACGCCAAGACGGTGCCCTGGCTCCAAGGCGTGCGGCCCCTGGACATGACCCACCGCGTCACCCGTGCGGCAAGAAAGAAGCTGCCAAGAAATCCCTTTACCTCAAGAAGGTGCTCCCATGTTCCCTACACCAGCACGACAAGACTGCATCCCTGCACCGGCGTGCCATGATCCCGTGCTGCCCCTGGCGGCAGTGCGCGGGTACCACCAGGAGCAAGCCCCGCGCCAGCAAAGGGCTCCAGTGGCCACAGCAAGTTGCCGCGCCTTCACCACCAACTGTGTAGCGTCGCCTGGCCAGGCAAGTTCAAGCCGGACCTGCCTCCTTGCTACGACAGTACTGTCGACCCCGCGGAGTTCCTGCAACTCTATGAGCTGGGCATCGAGGCGGCCAACGGAGATGAAAAGGTCATGGCAAACTGGTTTCCCATGGCGCTCAAGGACGGTGCTTGCACCTGGCTCTTAAATTTGCCTCCCGGCTCGATCTCCTCCTGCAACGAGATGCGTAGCCATTTCATCGCCAACTTCCAGGGCACTCGCGACCGCCCCCCGGCCACAGGTGACCCGCGCCGCATCAAGTAGCAGCCTGGAGAGACCCTACAGAAATACATCCAATGCTTCAATAGCTCCCACCTCAAGATCCCCAAGGTGACGGACGAGGCCATCATCTCAGCGTTCTCTGATGGCGTCCGCGACATCAAGATGAAGGTGGAGCTCGCCATCCACGAGGAGTTGTGCACACCCCTGGAGCTGTTCAACCTGGCAACCAAGTGCGCAAGAGCTGAAGAAGGACGCCTCTCCCTCCTCGAGCTTCCAGCTGCTGACCCAGAAGAGAAGAAAACCAAGGCCAAGGACATGAAACGCAAAGGAGCAGCCGTGCTCGCAGCAGAGCCTGACACGAAGCATGGCAGGGACCAGCCAGAGTCGTCCAAGGGTAGCCGACCATTCTGCGCCTACCACAACCTTCACAACCACAACACCAACGAATGCCAGGAGCTCAGGGCCGTTTGAGAAGGACGCTTCGGTCAACGCCCCGAGCGCAACAACCGGGCCTACGGCTGAGGAGGAGGATGAGGCGGAGGACGATGGGACAACTGAGGCCCTCGCCAGGAGTGGCGTGACCGCCCTTGTGAGGATCGCCCGCAGGGAAACGCAGGCCTTCCTCCTCTGTCGCCACCGCCAAGAAGGAATGACGACCACCACCAGGACGAGGGGGCTGGGGGCTTCCAGGAGCCACGTGCCATCGCTTGCATCTTGGGCGGAGCTCACGCCCCAGCCTCATAGCGCATCTTCAAGCAGTTTGCTCGCGAGGTGAATGCAGTCCTCCCCAAGCTTGAGGCCACGCGCCCGTTGAGATGGTCCAAGTGCGCCATCACCTTCAGCTCAACAGATCAGCTCAAGTGTGCGACTACCGCTGGCATCCTCCCGATGCTTTCCTCCCCAGTCATCAGCAACGTGCAAGTCACCAGGACACTCATTGATGGCGGCGCAGGGCTCAACGTTCTGTCCATTGAGATGTTCAACAACCTCCAAGTGCCATATGATCAACTTCAGCCTACCAAGCCTTTCTTAGGAGTTACTGACGGCTCCACCACCCCGATAGGGCAGGTCCGCCTCCCTGTCACCTTCGGACAATGCAACAACTACCACACCGAGCTCATCAACTTTGACGTCGCCCACAGCCGCCTGTCATACAATGCCATCCTCGGGTATCCAACCCTGGCCAAGTTCATGGCAGTGACGCATCATGGCTACAACATACTCAAGATGCCAGGAAGCGGCGGAATGATCACAGTCCCCTGCGAAAAGAAGGATGCGGTGTGCTCCCTCGAGCGCGCCTTCCAAGCTGCGTCAATCAAGGACCCGGACAGCAAGGGCAAGAACCCTCCTGAGACAGTCCCCAAGAAGAAGAAGACATCGCCCTGCTCAAGGCATCAGGAGGTAGTCATCTCAGGAGGTGCCGCATCAGGATCCGTGCCCGTGCAAGGGACGCCTCCTTCCATTGCATAGGAAGGCATGCCTGGCGCCCTCCTCGGGCAGGGCTCGGGGGCTCTCTTCTGGAGGGCCTTAGACTTTGACAAGATCACGAGGGAGGTGCTCGGGCACCACTTGGAGGTGTGCTTCGTAGCACGTTTCCCTCAGGAAGGCTCAGGGCGTGGAAAGCCAAACCCTCAGGAGTTCATCACCAAGACCACTCAGGAGCTTCAGGAACCAAGAGCCATGCGCGGCGACTGCCAATTGCCTGGCGTAGCTCCCCATCTAGGCAAGGATGGTGGGCTGCGCATCTGCATCGATGTCCCAGGGCTCAACCGAGCCGCATCTTAGGAGCGCCTCTGGCCTTCGCGCGTGGGATGTTGCGAGGGTCCGCCGCACAACTACGTTCGCATGCCTTTCGGCCTAACGAACACGGCCGCCACCCACATGCGCCATTTGCGGAGCATTCTGGCGGCTCAGGAGGGCAGGCATCACGCGGTCCTGGTGGAGATGGAGATGGTCCTCGAGGAACCGCCTGGATCCCCAGAGCCTCCTGAGGCTCAGGGCTCTGGTGGCTCGTGAGGGTCGGCCTCTTCACTGCGCATCTTCAGCTACTCCAACACCCCCTCTACAGCGGTACCAGGTGACATCTCGTGAGTTCATTTCAGCTGGGAGCGCCCTCAGGTCTGCATCATTCCCAGGCCACGTGGGTCTGTCCCTGTGGCGTGTATCTCTTTTGCTTATGTCTTTAGTTTACCTTGCTGGGGGCACCCCTCGGGTTGCATCATCCCCAAGCCGCTCGGGCCTGACCCGGTGGCGTGTATCCATTCTGCGTTTATCTAAGCTGATTTGCCTTTCATGCTCAACATGCCTATGATTATCATCTGCCGCCTACCACGGGCCTCCTCTCCCTCATGCAAGTCGCTTGCACGTTAAAAGGGGGGCTCCTGAGCATCGCGACTCAGGAGCTCTTACTGGCTCTCCAGCCCTCACCCCCTGGCCTTGTCCACGGCATCGCGACCTAGCACACCAGCAGTGGCTGAGCTTGCTCAAGGGCCGAGACCTGAGGACGTAGAGCATTTGTATCTAACCATCTCGCACGAACACACAGATGTCCAAGACTCAAGACCAGGTGCAACCCGCCTTGAGGTAGGGCCTCGTGAGTCCCACGCTGACTCACTAGTGCCCAGATACACCTAGTCTAGCACCGCCGTGCAAGCCATATGTCAGGGCGGGGCTGTACACGCCCTGGGGGCTCCTCCCGGAGGGTGCCCCCCTCCCACGCACTAGTGGAAGCACCATGCTCCGTGCTGGCTGACGACACTGCCGAGGAGCGGCTATGCCCGTACACATACGGAAGCGCTATGCTCCACGCTGGTGATAAACAACTGACGGCGGTCCATGACCGTATCAACCTCAGGAAGCCCAGAGCTCAGTGTCTAGCCTCATCGCAACACCTCCCCTCGGGAGCGTCACGCGAGGGGGGTGGACATGTGGGCTGCGCCCAGATCATGCCCGAGCGCACGCCACCCAGCCAGCTCCCTCGGACCTGGTCATCGCGCGCCTCTCCCCGAGCGGAGCCAAGGTATGAAGATTGTTTGAACGTCAAGGGGGACTTCTGAGCATCGCGACTCAGGAGCCTAACTGGTCACGTAGCCCCTCACTCCTTAGTCCCGTCCTGGCCAGGGCTAATAGCAGTTGAGGTATGCACGGGGCCGGGCCCTGCCGACATAGAACGCCAGATCCAACCCTACACTCCCTCCCTATTTGTTTTTTGCGCGTCAAGGGGGACTCTTGAGCATCGCGACTCAGGAGCCTAACTTGTCACGTAGCCCCTCACTCCTTGGTCCCATCCTGGTGATCCAGTCGGGGCTAACGGTGGTTGAGGTATGCGCGGGGCCAGGCTCTGCCGACGTAAAACATAAAGCAAATAGGAAGGAAACCGCAAAATCTTGAAGAAAATCCCAGAGCAAATATTACAAACCATAATTGTCTTCACAATACCAAACGCAAGTTTAAACGCCTCCACGAGGCATGGTGCACATTGCAGGAGTTAAAACAGGAAAGAAGCCGCGAGAAGATCACCCTTGGACAACGTTGTCATTCGCCAGGGGCTCCGCCTCCGTGACGGTGTTGCCCCCACCAGCTCCACCTCCCGAGGACGCGGGATCAGCAACACCTGCCGTGGGCACAGTGGCAAAGGCGCGGAACTTCGCCAGCAAGGCTTTCACCTGACCCTTCATAGCTTCAGCAGCAGCGGCGAAGCACTCGTTGTCCACGGGCTCCAGCAGCTCGTCGAGATTGGCGCCAGGGTCACGAAGGTAGACGTGGCTGAAGACGCATGTCAGCGCCGCAGAAGAAAGGACGCGAGCTTCTACCTCGGCCATGGGGCCGACGCCGGTCACAACTTCCTCGAGCGCCTCAACCAAGAAGGGAAGCTGCTGGGCGGGGCTGTCCTTGGCGCCAGCCAGCGGCTTCTCCAAGCCGCTCTCCTAGAACGTCTTCAGTGCCTTGCGAGATCTCTCCTCAAGGCGCGCGAAGACCACGCGGTCCTCGGCCAGGACCTTCGCCTTGGCATCCTGCTTGGCCCTCTCTACCCCCAGCTTCTGCTCCAGCGTCTCTAGCCGGCTACGCTCAGCAGCCTGCGACTCTGGCAGCCGCATTAGCTCGGCGTCGCGGTCCCTGATGGCGTCCTCCCGAGCCTTCATCTTCTCTTCCTTCGCCTGGCGGTTGAGAACTTCTTTGGCATGCTCATCGCGCAAGCCTTGCAGCTCGGCCTCCAGCACCTTGCAGCAGCCCCGAGCGACCGCGGCATCCTTCAACGCTGCCTCACAAGAAGCTGTAGACTGGGTGGCGGCCCACTTCTCCTCCTCAAAAGCTGCCGCGGCCCGCCTCAGTGCAGCTCAGATGGAGGCGTCAGAATGGATCCAACCGGAGACCAGCTCTAGGCGCCCAGCTAGCAGGTGGGAGTCGATGCCTTGGAGGTCTTCTCGCAGCTGGCCCAACTCTGAAAGGGCACGGTCCAAGACAGCAGAGGAGGCAGAAGAACCCGGAACCAGTGGTGCAGGAGGAGGAGGCGGCAGCGTAATCACGGCTCGGGAGACTGGGGGCTCCTGAGCCTTGACTACCTCAGCAGCAGCATCAGGCACCGGCACCTTCAGAGTCAGCGGGGCCATGGGGGCTGGCACCCCACTAGAGTGCTCCTCCGGGCCTCACGAGGACGATCGGGCAGGGGAGGTGCAAACATCATTGCCTCCTCTTCCCACGGATGAAAGAGCGGTCGCGGCAGATGAGTCTGCCCCAGACGGTGTCGCCGTGTCCCCTTCTTCTTCTTCGCCGCAAGTGGCGGCCTAACCAATTGATGGAGAATGTCAAGCCCCTGCAGCAAAAACAAGAACAAGATGAAGTTCGAGCACTTACTGGTCAATCGCAGCATATGTCACCGACCTCTTGCCGAGCTTGAAGCCCGAGAGCCTCGTGGTCCGGGGTGCAGCCTCAAGAGGCCCAGAAGCGGAAGAGGGCGCAACAGAAGGGCTGGAGGCGGCTTCGGGCGGTGCCTGGGCAGAAGTAGCCCCTCGGGAGATCAGCGCCGACCTGTCATTCTTCAGGATCACGGGTGGATCTTCTTCCTCCCGCGTGGCCTCGGCCTCGTCGTCGTTGCTATGTCTTGAGCTTGCGTTGGTTTTCCTTGAAGAGGAAAGGGTGATGCAGCAAAGTAGCGTAAGTATTTCCCTTAGTTTTTGAGAACCAAGGTATCAATCCAGTAGGAGGCTCCGCAAAAGTCCCACGCACCTACACAAACAAACAAGAACCTCGCGACCAACGCAATAAAGGAGTTGTCCCCTTCACGGCCACTTGCGAAAGTGAGATCTGATAGAGATAATATGATAAGATAAATATTTTTGGTATTTTATGATATAGATTGGAAAAGTAAAGATGCAAATAAAAGTAGATGGAAAACTTATATGATAAAAGATAGACCCGGGGGCCATAGGTTTCACTAGTGGCTTCTCTCAAGATAGCATAAGTATTACGATGGGTGAACAAATTACTGTCGAGCAATTGATACAAAAGAGAACAATTATGAGATTATCTAGGCATGATCATGTATATAGGCATCACGTCCGTGACAAGTAGACCGACTCTTGCCTGCATCTACTACTATTACTCCACATATCGACCACTATCCAGCATGCATCTAGAGTATTAAGTTCATAAGAAGAGAGTAACGCATTAAGAAAGATGACATGATGTAGAGGGATAAACTCATGCAATATGATATAAACCCCATCTTTTTATCCTTGATTGTAACAATACAATACGTGCCTTGCTGCCCCTGCTATCATTGGGAAAGGACACCGCAAGATTGAACCCAAAGCTAAGCACTTCTTCCATTGCAAGAAAGATCAATCTAGTAGGCCAAACCAAACTGATAATTCAGAAGACTTGCAAAGATAACTTAATCACACATGAAAGAATTCAGAGGAGATTCAAATATTTCTCATAGATAAACTTGATCATAAACCCACAATTCTTCGGATCTCGACAAACACACCGCTAAAAGAGTTACATCGAATAGATCTCCAAGAAGATCGAGGAGAACTTTGTATTGAGATTCAAAGAGAGAGAAGAGGCCATCTAGCTAATAACTATGGACCTGAAGGTCTATGGTAAACTACTCACAACTCATCGGAGAGGCCTTGGAGATGATGTAGAGGCCCTCCGTGGTCGATTCCCCCTTCGGCGGCGCGCCAGCGAAGGCTCCAAGATGGGATCTCGCGGATACAGAAGGTTGCGGCAGTGGAATTAGGTTTTCGTGGTGCTCCTAGATGTTTTCAGGGTACGTGGGTATATATAGGAGGAAGAAGTAGGTCGGTGGACGCTCGAGGGGCCCACGAGGGTGGGGGGCGCGCCCAGCTGGAGGGGGCGTGCCGGGCACCCTCGTGGCTGCCTCCTCTGTTGCTTGACGTCCACACCAAGTCCCCCGGATTACGTTTGTTCCAAAAAGATCGCTCCTTAAGGTTTCATTCCATTTGGACTCCATTTGATATTCCTTTTCTTTGAAACACTGAAATAGGCAAAAAAAAATAGCAATTCAGGCTGGGCCTCCGATTAGTAGGTTAGTCCCAAAAATGATATAAAAGTGTAAAGTAAAGCCCATAAACATCCAAAACGTGTAATATAATAGCATGGAACAATCAAAAATTATAGATACGTTGGAGATGTATCAAGCATCCCCAAGCTTAATTCATGCTCGTCCTCGAGTAGGTAAACGATAAAAAATAGAATTTTTGATGTGGCATGCTACCTAGCATAATTCTCAATGTAATTTTCTTTATTGTGGCATGAATGTTCAGATCCAAATGATTCAAAATAAAAGTTCATATTGACATAGGAAATAATAATACTTCAAGCATACTATTCAAGCAATCATCTCTTCTCAAAATAACATGGCTAAAGAAAGTTATCCCTACAAAATCATATAGTCTGGTTATTGCTCTATCTTCATCACACAAAGTATTTAACCATGCACAACCCCTATGACAAGCCAAGCAATTGTTTCATACTTTAGTAATCTCAAAAAAATTCAACTTTCACGCAATACATGAGCGTGAGCCATGGACATATCACTATATGTGGAATAAATGGTGGTTGTGGAGAAGAAGAAAAAAGAGAAGATGGTCTCACATCAGCTAGGCATATCAATGGGCTATGGAGATTCCCATTAATAGATATCAATGTGAGTGAGTAGGGATTGCCATGCAACGGATGCACTAGATCTATAAATGTATGAAAGCTCAACAAAATAAACTTAGTGGGTGTGCATCCAACTCGCTTGCTCACGAAGACCTAGGGCATTTTGAGGAAGCCCGTCATTGGAATATACAAGCCAAGTTCTATAATGAAAAAATCCCACTAGTATATGAAAGTGACAACATAGGAGACTCTCTATCACGAAGATCATGGTGCTACTTTGAAGCACAACTGTGGTAAAAAGGATAGTATCATTGTCCCTTCTCTCATTTTTTTATATTTTTTATTTGGCCTTTCTCTTTTTTTGGACTTTCTCTTATATATATATATATATATATATATATATATATATATATATATATATATATATATATATATATATATATATATATAAAGTCCGAAGTGTCATCCCGACTTGTGGGGGAACCATAGTCTTCATCATCCTTTCCTCACTGGGACAATGCTCTAATAATGAAGATCATCACACTTTTATTTACTTACAACTCAAGGTTACAACTCACTTAGAACAAGATATGACTCTATGTGAATGCCTCCGGCGGTGTACCGGGATATGCAATGAATCAAGAATGACATGTATGAAAATTATGAAGGTGGCCTTGCCACAAATACGATGTCAACTACATAATCATGCAAAGAGCAATATGACAATGATGATGCGTGTCATACAAATGGAATGGTGGAAAGTTGCATGGCAATATATCTTGGAATGGCTCTGTAAATGCCATAATAGGTATGTATGGTGGCTGTTTTGAGGAAGGTATATGGTGGGTGTATGGTACCAGCGAAAGTTGCGCGGCACAAGAGAGGCTAGCAATGGTTGAAGGTGAGAGTGCGTATAATCCATGGACTCAACATTAGTCTTAAAGAACTCATATACTTATTGCAAAAATCTACAAGTCTTTGAAAACAAAGTACTACGCGCATGCTCCTAGGGGGATAGATTGGTAGGAAAAGACCATCGCTCGTCCCCGACCGCCACTCATAAGGAAGACAATCAATAAATAAAATTGTGCTCGAACTTCATCACAAAGCGGTTCACCATATGTGCATGCTACGGGAATCACAAAATTCAACCAAGTATTCTTTAAATTCATAATCACTCAACTAGCATGAATCTAATATTACCACCTCTATATCTCAAAACAACTATCAAGTATCAAATAGATCATAGCATCCAATTCACTTTCTATAATAGTTTTTATTATACCCAACTTGGATGCCCATCATTCTAGGACCAATTTTATAACCATAGCAAATACCATGTTGTTCTAAGAGACTCTCAAAATAATATAAGTGAAGCACGAAAGATCAACAATTTCTTCAGAATTAAGCCACCGCCGTGCTCTAAAAGATATAAGTGAAGTACTAGAGCAAAACTATCTAGCTCAAAAGATATAAGTGAAGCACATAGCGTATTCTAATAAATTTTAATCAAGTGGGATTCTCCCAAAAGGTCTGTACAGCAAGGATGATTGTGGTGATCTCAAAAGCAAAGACTAATATCATACAAGACGCTCCAAGGAAAACACATATCATGTCGCGAATAAAAATATAGCTCCAAGTAAAGTTACCGATAGACGAAGATGAAAGAGGGGATGCCTTCCGGGGCATCCCCAAGCATAGGCTTTTTGTTATCCTTGAATATCTTGGGGTGCCATGGGCATCCCCAAGCTTAGGCTCTTTCCAATTCTTATTCCATAGTCCATCAAATCTTTACCCAAAACATGAAAACTTCACAACACAAAACTCAACAGGAAATCTCATAAGCTCCATTAGTGCAAGAAAGAAAAACCACCACATAAGGTACTATAATGAACTCATTGTTTATTTATATTGGTGTTAAACCTACTGTATTCCAACTTCTCTATGGTTCATACCATACATACTAGCCATAGATGCATCAAAATAAGCAAACAACACACGAAAAACAGAATCTGTCAAAAACAGAATAGTCTTTAGCAATCTGTAACTCTAGAATACTTCTGGAACTCTAAAAATCCTACCAAACTAGGAAGTCCTGGGAAATTTGTCTATTGATCTACAGAAAAAAGAATCAACACAAAATTACGTTTCTGTGAATTACTAAATTTATTTTCATGCGCGCAAAGTTTCTATTTTTCAGCAGAATCAAATTAACATCACCCTAGGTTATTGTCGGTCTCAAAACCGGCGGATCTCGGGTAGGGGGTCCCGAACTGTGCTTCTAGGCGGATGGTAACAGGAGACAAGGGACACGATGTTTTACCCAGGTTCGGGCCCTCTTGATGGAGGTAAAACCCTACGTCATGCTTGATTGATATTGATATTGTAGATGTTTACAAGAGTGGATCTACCACGAGATCAAGGAGGCTAAACCCTAAAAGCTAGCCTATGGTATGATTGTTGTAATGTATGTCCTACGGACTAGGGCCATCCGGTTTATATAGACATCGAAGAGGGCTAGGGTTACATAGAGTTGGTTACAATGGTAGGAGATCTACATATCCGTATCGCCAAGCTTGCCTTCCACGCCAAGGAAAGTCCCATCCGGACACGGGACGAAGTCTTCAATCTTGTATCTTCATAGTCTTGGAGTCCGGTCGATGATGATAGTCCGGCCGATGATAGTTCGGCCGATGGTGGTAATCCAGCTATCCGGACACCCCCTAATCCAGGACTCCCTCAGTAGCCCTTGAACCAGGCTTCAATGACGATGAGTCCGGCGTGCATATTGTTCGTCATTGCAAGGCGGGTTCCTCCTCCGAATAATTCATAGAAGATTGTGAACACCAGGATAGTGTCCGACTCTGCAAAATAAATTCCACATTCCACCGTAGAGAGAATAATATATAAATACACACAAGTTCAATCTGCTGACATTTTTTGCAGCATGACGTCACACCACTACCAAGCCATTATGTTTTTTATTTTACCACCTCAGCGCATTTAGCGAAGCGGTTTCCTTGGCACGTCTTGTCGAAGCAGAGATCGTGTTCCCCCTTAATCCGGGATTCTCATCAATACGAACGTGGGTAACCCAACCGCGCCCGTTGCCACGCCCCCTCTATCGAAGGCGAGTCCCGAACGGTCACGGAGACGGCTCTTGGTATTTCCCTTATTTATAACGGGACCAAGGCTCGTTTCTTTTCTCCAACCTTCCGTCGAATCCTCCTCCCGCCCCAAGTTCCAGCACCTAAAGCTCCAGATTCGAGCGCTTCGGACCTTCAACAATGTCCGGCTCCGACCTCCAGGGCCGGTGGATGCCTTCCTCCATCACGGAGGAGGACGTGCTAAAGCTGCGGGAAGCCAAGTACCTGACTTACGAGATTTCGCACAGGTTGCATGCAGAAGGGCAGGCCATCCCCACCCCCGAGCCCGGCGAGTATGTCGTCTTTGTATCCCACCTCCGTCGGGATTTAGGCTTCCCGATAGATCCTTTCGTGAGAGGGCTCATGTTCTACTATGGGTTGGAATTCCACGATTTGGCTCCGGAGTCCATCCTCCATATCTCCGCGTTTATCGTCGTCTGCGAAGCCTTCCTCCGCGTCACCCCTCACTTCGGCTTGTGGCTGAAGACCTTCAATGTGACACCGAAGATGATTGGGGGCGTCAAGCGAAGTGCGGCGGGGTGGCCGTCAGCAGGAGGGCCGACGCCCCGTGGCCCGCAGGCTCCTTCCAAGAGGAGCTCGGCTTGTGGCAGCAAGAGTGGTTCTATATCACCGTTCCAAGGGGCCGCAAACAAAAGCCGCCGCCCTTATTCCGCCCGGGACCTCCACAACGGTTGATGTCATGGGTCAACCAAGGGCTCAACTGGGGGCCGTCAAAGGACGTGCCCCTATTGCAGGGCCGGATTCGAGATCTCCAGGCGAGGGAGATCGATCTGGTCGTGGTGATGCAGGTTATGCTGATCAGGCGTTATTTTCCCTGCAAACGCCGTCCTCTCCGACTACGGGAATTTAATCTGGAGGGACCTCAGATTCTTCAACATTTCATGGGTACGACACCCCTGGAGATGTACAAATTATTCTTCGAATCGCAAGAGGCGCGTCCGGAACTGACCGAGGATGCTGGCCTAAGCTGCAATCGCCCGGATACTCAGGTAAGTAGCTCTGAGTCCAGACACATCATTTGTTTGCCCTTTGGTGGTCCACCTTATGACAAACTTCCTTCTAAACAGGAGTGGATAGCGGGAGCAAAATTAATATGGTGTCTGGCCCCCCTCCCAGAGACCGCGTCGGATTCCACGTTGGTCCGGATGTTGGAGGTTGCGCCTCCAGAGGAAGGCGAAGGGGAAAGTGAAGAAGCTACTGCCTCGCCTAAGGAGGCTTTTGAAAGAGGGGGGATCGAGAATCCCTCCCTCCAAGGGGAGAAGAGGATTGCCTCCGAGGACCTGGGGGCCAAGGCCCCTAAACGGGGGAAGAAATCTTCGCCAGAGGGTCCTGCGTCCGGGGAGGCCCCGGCCGCACAATCTCCCTTAAAGGATCAGCCCTCCAATGAGCCGTAAGTAAAAAGAAAGGATTTTTATAGCAAAGGGCATCCCTATTTGTGCTTCTGAGGATAACTAAAGTTTTTACCTTATAGTTCGGATCTCTGTCCTTCGCAAATGAGCTCGACTTCGGGGGACCTTCGTCCGAATATGGTGGAGAGCGAAACGCCTCCATCCGGGGCGCCGTCGGATAGGGAGGACGAGCCGGAAGTGTCGTCGAGGAGGGAGCCCACGGGTTTGGCGAAGCCGGATAGTTCGGCGCCAGCTAGTGTACGGCTGAAGGATCTACTTGAGAAGGCGTCTATCTCAGAAGATCACCACGCACTGATGAGTGTGGTGATTTAAAGGATTTCATCCGCCGAAGGCGGGTTGCATAATTCCGTAAGTAGTTTGCTGGCGGGGTTTGAGGTACATAAAAATGAGACACTTTTGGACAGTTTTGCATATAGAATGCGCCCTGTATGGGTAGTAGCCCCTGAGACTCGGTAGGTTGTCGGAAGCGACAGCGTGCCAAGGATCAAAATCGCAGGTTTAAATTTTCGCCGTACCTATATAGGTGGCGGATCGTCCGGGGGCCAGCCGGACTGATGAAGTTGCCGAACTAAAGCGGCAACTCACCGTTGCGGATGCGGACATCACGCCGATCAACAGGCGGCTTGATGAGTCGCAAGGTAAGTGTTCCTGTGCGGTCACTTGGTAAGGGAGCCGAAGTCGTCTCCTTACATGTGTGTGAAATGCAGATAGCGCCGCTGTTGTGGAGAGCCTTCGGGCCAAACTTGCTCAAGCCAAGGAGCAGGCCAGAAGGAGTAATGCGGCGGCCTCGAGGGCGGCCGAAGAGTTAGCGGCCGAAAGTTAAAAGATGAAATGGCCGTGAAGTTAAAAGATGCTACCGACCGCAATGAGGCTCTTGAGAAGGAGCGCCTGGTGGTGCAAGAAGACCTGGGGAAGGCCACCACCGAAGCCAAGGATGCCCGCTCTGCGATGCGGGCTATAAAGGAAGAGCTGCGCCAGGCCAGAGACATTGTAGCTGGCAAGCCTTTTCTGCTGCGCCGAAGGTTTACGGATCCAAAGTATGCTCAGCTGGGCCAACTGTGGGGTCCGGAGGACCCTTATATGGACTTAGCAGCGAGTGCGGCGGATGCCGTTGTGCATTTTCGAAGCCAGAAGGATCACGAGACGGAAGAGTTGTTTTGGTCTCAATTCCATAGTCCGGAGCGTTCACTTCCGCTGACCGACCGTTTCGCCGAGTGGGCTGAGCTGATTAGGTTATCTGGGCTTGCCATGACGGATATCGTGACCCATGTCTGGCCGGATAGGCCCGAGCCGAAGAGTTACTTTGGCTTATTGCAGCAATTTCTTGGGGCGGTGCCGCATATGAAGGCGATGAAGCGGTCGGCATGCATAGAGGGTGCGCGGATGGCACTCGCCCGTGTGAAGACACATTGGACAGAGATGGATGCCACCGCTGTTGCGACCTCGGGTTCGGACGATAGTCGGTTACCCGCCGAGCACTATTTTGGCGAAGTGTTGCGTGGTGCTCGTGTAATAGAGTCGCAGTGTTCAAAAAATGTTACGTTCAAATGAACATTTTATGTTGTAAGACAATATTCATGATGTAAGTGCCTTTTATACTTGTGCGTTCAAGTAATGTAATATCTCCTATGCGGCTGTTCATGTATACGTGTGTATAACCTGAAAGATGGCAGTCGTCGGCTTCAGCCCCCACGCACAAGGTGCGGGGGTGTTCGCAAAAAATAGCGCATTTTCACAATTAATCTGACGTCTCGGTCCTGTAAAGGAGGTGGTAGCGTAGCAAATGAGGCAACCGTACTATAATGCTTTATCACTTTCACTTAGCCATGGAGTTCGAGGGTGGGGCTATGACATAGCCCCTAGGGGCACCGTGCTCTCCGAATTCGGGGCGCGTATGTGCCTGACAGGGAAACGGCCCTTCGTCAAAGCAGAGGAATTCTAGACATTCCATTGGTCGATCGAGTGGCTGACCAGTCTCTCGCTGCATCATGACAGTCAGTTTTCGGCTTTCTCTACTGAGGCGCTCGCCCAGTCGAACTGGGGCACAATAGCAGTAGTTCTCCTGGTGCCGCGTTAGCCGATGATACGGAACGTAAGGCAGCAAAACACAAGAGCCGGGCAAACCCAACATTTGACCAAAGACATGATTCGGAGCTGATGCATATAAGGCCTAACTCGAGACGCCGAACACTCCCGAAGGTGTTCGGTCTTTTACAATAGCGGGCAGAATAATGCCCTAAGCCCCTTGTGTCCAGGTACGGGTAGGTTCCTCTGGCGCAGCCGATGCCATAACGCCAGCCTCCACTCTGGTTATAATGGGAAATCAGGGGATTATAGCAACAAGAGACAGTAAGAAAGGTTTACATAGGGTCTTAGTCTGAAAAGAGTCCTTGAAACGGGTCCCTACTGCACGTCTGTGCCTGTGTCTCCGTTGTGCCTTATCCTGGACGGGTGTGCATGTTGTTCATCTATAAAAAGAGAGGAACTTAGTTTGAAAAAGAAATCGTGCGAAAAGTAACAAAAAAATTGAAATATAAATGTAGAAAGCTGAGCATATGGTAGCCCATTATAGCTTATATACACAAACCCTTGTAAGGGTGTGCGGCTAGGTAGCCCCTAGCTTATTTATTCCGGACTCGTCCAGCCGTGTCCGGGGTCTTAGCCGACCTTTTTAATGAAATAATGCCACGTGGACCGGGCATTTTAAGCGTAAGAGACGCGTAGTGTGGTATTGCGTTAAAGCGGACGAAAGCTTCTCGTCCCAGTAGTGCTTGATAGCTACTTTTGAATGGGGCGATATGAAAGGTTAGCTTTTCTCGTTGGAAGTTGTCAGGTGACCCGAACATAACTTCTAGTAATAATGAACCTGTGCACCTGGCATAAGGGCCTGGCGCCACTCCTTTGAAGGAAGTGCGGCTATGTCGAATTGTAGTGGGGTCTATCCCCATCCTGCGGATTGTGTCCGGATATAGCAGGTTTAAGTCACTGCCACCGTCCATCAGAACTTGCATAAATCGCAGTCCGTTTATTATGGGATTCAATATCAGAGCAGTCCATCCTGCATGCCGGATACTTCTGGAATAATCCCGATGGTCGAAAGTGATTGGTTTTGACATCCAATCCCGGTGTTCCGCTGGGGTGGACCGTGCGGCACTTGTCTTAGTGAGTGCCTTGTTGGTTTTCCGTGCTATCACATGAAGTGAGTTTACTGTTTTGACTTCTTGTGGGAAAGTCTTCTGACTTCCGTTGCTCTGCTGATGTGGTGCGTCGTCGTCCTCGCTTGGCGCATCGAGCCCCTTGTGTTCGGCGTTGAGTCTCCGGACTGTTTGAAAACCCAACAATTTCGGTTGGTATGGTTTGCAGGCCTTCCGGAGGTACTGTGGATCTGACATATCCGATCCAAAATTTTGTTTAAGTTGGATAGCTCGTCACTGTTGTCCTTAAGAGGCAGTGTTTTATTGTTTGGCCGTGAGCTTTTGAATCCGGCGTTGACCGCCGTGCTCTTTGGGGTTTTTTCTTTATTCCGGCGCTTATCTTTCCTGTGCCATGATTTTCCGTTTCCATCTCTGATCTCGGATGTACTCGGGTCGCTGGTGCTGCATCTTGCTAGCCAGTTGTCTTCTCCTGCGCAAAAGCGCGTCATGAGGCTTGTTAGCACGGCCATTGTTCTTGGCTTCTCTTGGCCGAGGTGTCTGGCGAGCCATTCGTCTCGGACGTTGTGTTTAAAAGCTGCTAGGGCTTCCGCGTCCGGACAGTCGACTACTTGGTTCTTTTTGGTAAGGAACCTGTTCCAGAATTTGCGCGCTGACTCTCCAGGCTGTTAAGTTATGTGACTCGGATCATCTGCATCCGGAGGGCGGACATAAGTCCCTTGAAAGTTTGCTCTAAATGCGTCCTCAAGCTCTTCCCAACTTCCAACAGTGTGCATCCAACTCGCTTGCTCACGAAGACCTAGGGCATTTTGAGGAAGCCCGTCATTGGAATATACAAGCCAAGTTCTATAATGAAAAAATCCCACTAGTATATGAAAGTGACAACATAGGAGACTCTCTATCACGAAGATCATGGTGCTACTTTGAAGCACAACTGTGGTAAAAAGGATAGTATCATTGTCCCTTCTCTCATTTTTTTATATTTTTTATTTGGCCTTTCTCTTTTTTTGGACTTTCTCTTATATATATATATATATATATATATATATATATATATATATATATATATATATATATATATATATATATAAAGTCCGAAGTGTCATCCCGACTTGTGGGGGAACCATAGTCTTCATCATCCTTTCCTCACTGGGACAATGCTCTAATAATGAAGATCATCACACTTTTATTTACTTACAACTCAAGGTTACAACTCACTTAGAACAAGATATGACTCTATGTGAATGCCTCCGGCGGTGTACCGGGATATGCAATGAATCAAGAATGACATGTATGAAAATTATGAAGGTGGCCTTGCCACAAATACGATGTCAACTACATAATCATGCAAAGAGCAATATGACAATGATGATGCGTGTCATACAAATGGAATGGTGGAAAGTTGCATGGCAATATATCTTGGAATGGCTCTGTAAATGCCATAATAGGTATGTATGGTGGCTGTTTTGAGGAAGGTATATGGTGGGTGTATGGTACCAGCGAAAGTTGCGCGGCACAAGAGAGGCTAGCAATGGTTGAAGGTGAGAGTGCGTATAATCCATGGACTCAACATTAGTCTTAAAGAACTCATATACTTATTGCAAAAATCTACAAGTCTTTGAAAACAAAGTACTACGCGCATGCTCCTAGGGGGATAGATTGGTAGGAAAAGACCATCGCTCGTCCCCGACCGCCACTCATAAGGAAGACAATCAATAAATAAAATTGTGCTCGAACTTCATCACAAAGCGGTTCACCATATGTGCATGCTACGGGAATCACAAAATTCAACCAAGTATTCTTTAAATTCATAATCACTCAACTAGCATGAATCTAATATTACCACCTCTATATCTCAAAACAACTATCAAGTATCAAATAGATCATAGCATCCAATTCACTTTCTATAATAGTTTTTATTATACCCAACTTGGATGCCCATCATTCTAGGACCAATTTTATAACCATAGCAAATACCATGTTGTTCTAAGAGACTCTCAAAATAATATAAGTGAAGCACGAAAGATCAACAATTTCTTCAGAATTAAGCCACCGCCGTGCTCTAAAAGATATAAGTGAAGTACTAGAGCAAAACTATCTAGCTCAAAAGATATAAGTGAAGCACATAGCGTATTCTAATAAATTTTAATCAAGTGGGATTCTCCCAAAAGGTCTGTACAGCAAGGATGATTGTGGTGATCTCAAAAGCAAAGACTAATATCATACAAGACGCTCCAAGGAAAACACATATCATGTCGCGAATAAAAATATAGCTCCAAGTAAAGTTACCGATAGACGAAGATGAAAGAGGGGATGCCTTCCGGGGCATCCCCAAGCATAGGCTTTTTGTTATCCTTGAATATCTTGGGGTGCCATGGGCATCCCCAAGCTTAGGCTCTTTCCAATTCTTATTCCATAGTCCATCAAATCTTTACCCAAAACATGAAAACTTCACAACACAAAACTCAACAGGAAATCTCATAAGCTCCATTAGTGCAAGAAAGAAAAACCACCACATAAGGTACTATAATGAACTCATTGTTTATTTATATTGGTGTTAAACCTACTGTATTCCAACTTCTCTATGGTTCATACCATACATACTAGCCATAGATGCATCAAAATAAGCAAACAACACACGAAAAACAGAATCTGTCAAAAACAGAATAGTCTTTAGCAATCTGTAACTCTAGAATACTTCTGGAACTCTAAAAATCCTACCAAACTAGGAAGTCCTGGGAAATTTGTCTATTGATCTACAGAAAAAAGAATCAACACAAAATTACGTTTCTGTGAATTACTAAATTTATTTTCATGCGCGCAAAGTTTCTATTTTTCAGCAGAATCAAATTAACATCACCCTAGGTTATTGTCGGTCTCAAAACCGGCGGATCTCGGGTAGGGGGTCCCGAACTGTGCTTCTAGGCGGATGGTAACAGGAGACAAGGGACACGATGTTTTACCCAGGTTCGGGCCCTCTTGATGGAGGTAAAACCCTACGTCATGCTTGATTGATATTGATATTGTAGATGTTTACAAGAGTGGATCTACCACGAGATCAAGGAGGCTAAACCCTAAAAGCTAGCCTATGGTATGATTGTTGTAATGTATGTCCTACGGACTAGGGCCATCCGGTTTATATAGACATCGAAGAGGGCTAGGGTTACATAGAGTTGGTTACAATGGTAGGAGATCTACATATCCGTATCGCCAAGCTTGCCTTCCACGCCAAGGAAAGTCCCATCCGGACACGGGACGAAGTCTTCAATCTTGTATCTTCATAGTCTTGGAGTCCGGTCGATGATGATAGTCCGGCCGATGATAGTTCGGCCGATGGTGGTAATCCAGCTATCCGGACACCCCCTAATCCAGGACTCCCTCAGTAGCCCTTGAACCAGGCTTCAATGACGATGAGTCCGGCGTGCATATTGTTCGTCATTGCAAGGCGGGTTCCTCCTCCGAATAATTCATAGAAGATTGTGAACACCAGGATAGTGTCCGGCTCTACAAAATAAATTCCACATTCCACCGTAGAGAGAATAATATATAAATACACACAAGTTCAATCTGCTGACATTTTTTGCAGCATGACGTCACACCACTACCAAGCCATTATGTTTTTTATTTTACCACCTCAGCGCATTTAGCGAAGCGGTTTCCTTGGCACGTCTTGTCGAAGCAGAGATCGTGTTCCCCCTTAATCCGGGATTCTCATCAATACGAACGTGGGTAACCCAACCGCGCCCGTTGCCAGGCCCCCTCTATCGAAGGCGAGTCCCGAACGGTCACGGAGACGGCTCTTGGTATTTCCCTTATTTATAACGGGACCAAGGCTCGTTTCTTTTCTCCAACCTTCCGTCGAATCCTCCTCCCGCCCCAAGTTCCAGCACCTAAAGCTCCAGATTCGAGCGCTTCGGACCTTCAACAATGTCCGGCTCCGACCTCCAGGGCCGGTGGATGCCTTCCTCCATCACGGAGGAGGACGTGCTAAAGCTGCGGGAAGCCAAGTACCTGACTTACGAGATTTCGCACAGGTTGCATGCAGAAGGGCAGGCCATCCCCACCCCCGAGCCCGGCGAGTATGTCGTCTTTGTATCCCACCTCCGTTGGGGTTTAGGCTTCCCGATAGATCCTTTCGTGAGAGGGCTCATGTTCTACTATGGGTTGGAATTCCACGATTTGGCTCCGGAGTCCATCCTCCATATCTCCGCGTTTATCGTCGTCTGCGAAGCCTTCCTCCGCGTCACCCCTCACTTCGGCTTGTGGCTGAAGACCTTCAATGTGACACCGAAGATGATTGGGGGCGTCAAGCGAAGTGCGGCGGGGTGGCCGTCAGCAGGAGGGCCGACGCCCCGTGGCCCGCAGGCTCCTTCCAAGAGGAGCTCGGCTTGTGGCAGCAAGAGTGGTTCTATATCACCGTTCCAAGGGGCCGCAAACAAAAGCCGCCGCCCTTATTCCGCCCGGGACCTCCACAACGGTTGATGTCATGGGTCAACCAAGGGCTCAACTGGGGGCCGTCAAAGGACGTGCCCCTATTGCAGGGCCGGATTCGAGATCTCCAGGCGAGGGAGATCGATCTGGTCGTGGTGATGCAGGTTATGCTGATCAGGCGTTATTTTCCCTGCAAACGCCGTCCTCTCCGACTACGGGAATTTAATCTGGAGGGACCTCAGATTCTTCAACATTTCATGGGTACGACACCCCTGGAGATGTACAAATTATTCTTCGAATCGCAAGAGGCGCGTCCGGAACTGACCGAGGATGCTGGCCTAAGCTGCAATCGCCCGGATACTCAGGTAAGTAGCTCTGAGTCCGGACACATCATTTGTTTGCCCTTTGGTGGTCCACCTTATGACCAACTTCCTTCTAAACAGGAGTGGATAGCGGGAGCAAAATTAATATGGTGTCTGGCCCCCCTCCCAGAGACCGCGTCGGATTCCACGTTGGTCCGGATGTTGGAGGTTGCGCCTCCAGAGGAAGGCGAAGGGGAAAGTGAAGAAGCTACTGCCTCGCCTAAGGAGGCTTTTGAAAGAGGGGGGATCGAGAATCCCTCCCTCCAAGGGGAGAAGAGGATTGCCTCCGAGGACCTGGGGGCCAAGGCCCCTAAACGGGGGAAGAAATCTTCGCCAGAGGGTCCTGCGTCCGGGGAGGCCCCGGCCGCACAATCTCCCTTAAAGGATCAGCCCTCCAATGAGCCGTAAGTAAAAAGAAAAGATTTTTATAGCAAAGGGCATCCCTATTTGTGCTTCTGAGGATAACTAAAGTTTTTACCTTATAGTTCGGATCTCTGTCCTTCGCAAATGAGCTCGACTTCGGGGGACCTTCGTCCGGATATGGTGGAGAGCGAAACGCCTCCGTCCGGGGCGCCGTCGGATAGGGAGGACGAGCCGGAAGTGTCGTCGAGGAGGGAGCCCCCGGGTTTGGCGAAGCTGGATAGTTCGGCGCCAGCTAGTGTACGGCTGAAGGATCTACTTGAGAAGGCGTCTATCTCAGAAGATCACCACGCACTGATGAGTGTGGTGATTTAAAGGATTTCATCCGCCGAAGGCGGGTTGCATAATTCCGTAAGTAGTTTGCTGGCGGGGTTTGAGGTACATAAAAATGAGACACTTTTGGACAGTTTTGCATATAGAATGCGCCCTGTATGGGTAGTAGCCCCTTTGACTCGGTAGGTTGTCGGAAGCGACAGCGTGCCAAGGATCAAAATCGCAGGTTTAAATTTTCGCCGTACCTATATAGGTGGCGGATCGTCCGGGGGCCAGCCGGACTGATGAAGTTGCCGAACTAAAGCAGCAACTCACCGTTGCGGATGCGGACATCACGCCGATCAACAGGCGGCTTGATGAGTCGCAAGGTAAGTGTTCCTGTGCGGTCACTTGGTAAGGGAGCCGAAGTCGTCTCCTTACATGTGTGTGAAATGCAGATAGCGCCGCTGTTGTGGAGAGCCTTCGGGCCAAACTTGCTCAAGCCAAGGAGCAGGCCAGAAGGAGTAATGCGGCGGCCTCGAGGGCGGCCGAAGAGTTAGCGGCCGAAAGTTAAAAGATGAAATGGCCGTGAAGTTAAAAGATGCTACCGACCGCAATGAGGCTCTTGAGAAGGAGCGCCTGGTGGTGCAAGAAGACCTGGGGAAGGCCACCAGCGAAGCCAAGGATGCCCGCTCTGCGATGCGGGCTATAAAGGAAGAGCTGCGCCAGGCCAGAGACATTGTAGCTGGCAAGCCTTTTCTGCTGCGCCGAAGGTTTACGGATCCAAAGTATGCTCAGCTGGGCCAACTGTGGGGTCCGGAGGACCCTTATATGGACTTAGCAGCGAGTGCGGCGGATGCCGTTGTGCATTTTCGAAGCCAGAAGGATCACGAGACGGAAGAGTTGTTTTGGTCTCAATTCCATAGTCCGGAGCGTTCACTTCCGCTGACCGACCGTTTCGCCGAGTGGGCTGAGCTGATTAGGTTATCTGGGCTTGCCATGACGGATATCGTGACCCATGTCTGGCCGGATAGGCCCGAGCCGAAGAGTTACTTTGGCTTATTGCAGCAATTTCTTGGGGCGGTGCCGCATATGAAGGCGATGAAGCGGTCGGCATGCATAGAGGGTGCGCGGATGGCACTCGCCCGTGTGAAGACACATTGGACAGAGATGGATGCCACCGCTGTTGCGACCTCGGGTTCGGACGATAGCCGGTTACCCGCCGAGCACTATTTTGGCGAAGTGTTGCGTGGTGCTCGTGTAATAGAGTCGCAGTGTTCAAAAAATGTTACGTTCAAATGAACATTTTATGTTGTAAGACAATATTCATGATGTAAGTGCCTTTTATACTTGTGCGTTCAAGTAATGTAATATCTCCTATGCGGCTGTTCATGTATACGTGTGTATAACCTGAAAGATGGCAGTCGTCGGCTTCAGCCCCCACGCACAAGGTGCGGGGGTGTTCGCAAAAAATAGCGCATTTTCACAATTAATCTGACGTCTCGGTCCTGTAAAGGAGGTGGTAGCGTAGCAAATGAGGCAACTGTACTATAATGCTTTATCACTTTCACTTAGCCATGGAGTTCGAGGGTGGGGCTATGACATAGCCCCTGGGGGCACCGTGCTCTCCGAATTCGGGGCGCGTATGTGCCTGACAGGGAAACGGCCCTTCGTCAAAGCAGAGGAATTCTAGACATTCCATTGGTCGATCGAGTGGCTGACCAGTCTCTCGCTGCATCATGACAGTCAGTTTTCGGCTTTCTCTACTGAGGCGCTCGCCCAGTCGAACTGGGGCACAATAGCAGTAGTTCTCCTGGTGCCGCGTTAGCCGATGATACGGAACGTAAGGCAGCAAAACACAAGAGCCGGGCAAACCCAACATTTGACCAAAGACATGATTCGGAGCTGATGCATATAAGGCCTAACTCGAGACGCCGAACACTCCCGAAGGTGTTCGGTCTTTTACAATAGCGGGCAGAATAATGCCCTAAGCCCCTTGTGTCCAGGTACGGGTAGGTTCCTCTGGCGCAGCCGATGCCATAACGCCAGCCTCCACTCTGGTTATAATGGGAAATCAGGGGATTATAGCAACAAGAGACAGTAAGAAAGGTTTACATAGGGTCTTAGTCTGAAAAGAGTCCTTGAAACGGGTCCCTACTGCACGTCTGTGCCTGTGTCTCCGTTGTGCCTTATCCTGGACGGGTGTGCATGTTGTTCATCTATAAAAAGAGAGGAACTTATTTTGAAAAAGAAATCGTGCGAAAAGTAACAAAAAAATTGAAATATAAATGTAGAAAGCTGAGCATATGGTAGCCCATTATAGCTTATATACACAAACCCTTGTAAGGGTGTGCGGCTAGGTAGCCCCTAGCTTATTTATTCCGGACTCGTCCAGCCGTGTCCGGGGTCTTAGCCGACCTTTTTAATGAAATAATGCCACGTGGACCGGGCATTTTAAGCGTAAGAGACGCGTAGTGTGGTATTGCGTTAAAGCGGACGAAAGCTTCTCGTCCCAGTAGTGCTTGATAGCTACTTTTGAATGGGGCGATATGAAAGGTTAGCTTTTCTCGTTGGAAGTTGTCAGGTGACCCGAACATAACTTCTAGTAATAATGAACCTGTGCACCTGGCATAAGGGCCTGGCGCCACTCCTTTGAAGGAAGTGCGGCTATGTCGAATTGTAGTGGGGTCTATCCCCATCCTGCGGATTGTGTCCGGATATAGCAGGTTTAAGTCACTGCCACCGTCCATCAGAACTTGCATAAATCGCAGTCCGTTTATTATGGGATTCAATATCAGAGCAGTCCATCCTGCATGCCGGATACTTCTGGAATAATCCCGATGGTCGAAAGTGATTGGTTTTGACATCCAATCCCGGTGTTCCGCTGGGGTGGACCGTGCGGCACTTGTCTTAGTGAGTGCCTTGTTGGTTTTCCGTGCTATCACATGAAGTGAGTTTACTGTTTTGACTTCTTGTGGGAAAGTCTTCTGACTTCCGTTGCTCTGCTGATGTGGTGCGTCGTCGTCCTCGCTTGGCGCATCGAGCCCCTTGTGTTCGGCGTTGAGTCTCCGGACTGTTTGAAAACCCAACAATTTCGGTTGGTATGGTTTGCAGGTCTTCCGGAGGTACTGTGGATCTGACATATCCGATCCAAAATTTTGTTTAAGTTGGATAGCTCGTCACTGTTGTCCTTAAGAGGCAGTGTTTTATTGTTTGGCCGTGAGCTTTTGAATCCGGCGTTGACCGCCGTGCTCTTTGGGGTTTTTTCTTTATTCCGGCGCTTATCTTTCCTGTGCCATGATTTTCCGTTTCCATCTCTGATCTCGGATGTACTCGGGTCGCTGGTGCTGCATCTTGCTAGCCAGTTGTCTTCTCCTGCGCAAAAGCGCGTCATGAGGCTTGTTAGCACGGCCATTGTTCTTGGCTTCTCTTGGCCGAGGTGTCTGGCGAGCCATTCGTCTCGGACGTTGTGTTTAAAAGCTGCTAGGGCTTCCGCGTCCGGACAGTCGACTACTTTGTTCTTTTTGGTAAGGAACCTGTTCCAGAATTTGCGCGCTGACTCTCCAGGCTGTTAAGTTATGTGACTCGGATCATCTGCATCCGGAGGGCGGACATAAGTCCCTTGAAAGTTTGCTCTAAATGCGTCCTCAAGCTCTTCCCAACTTCCAACAGTGTTTTCTGGGAGGCTTTTGAGCCAGTGCCGAGCTGGCCCTTTGAGCTTGAGGGGTAGATATTTTATGGCGTGGAGATCATCTCCTCTAGCCATGTGTATGTGTAGTATGTAATCTTCTATCCAGACTCCAGGGTCTGTTGTTCCGTCATATGCTTCCATGTTTATGGGTTTAAACCCTGCTGGGAATTCATGATCCAGCACCTCATCGGTGAAACATACCGGGTGTGCGGCGGCCCTGTATTTGGGTGTGCCGTTGTCTTCAGACACTTGTCGTGTTGTGTTACTTCCTGGGGCCCTCTTTTTTGGCCCGTAGATGGACCTAGTTGGGACGTCTATTTTCCCAGGGTCATAGGTCGGCTTGTGTGCGGCGCCGTTTGCCGCTTTTGACCTGTCATCTGGCCATCTATCCGGCCAGGCGGCATCTATGGCTTCCTCGTTAAATTCTGGCAGCAGCTTGCGCTTCGGGTAGCTCTTTGTGTGATGGCCATTGCCATATTTGCTTGCGGTCTTTAGTATTTTGTTCCACTTCATTCTGAGTATGTCTTCCGCTGTTTTGAGCTTCCGTTTTTCCTTCTTCAAACTTCTTGCAGTGGCGACGAGTCTTTTGTGAAGGTTTTTGTGCTCCGGTGTGAGGTTGTCCGGACTGTTGGTTGCTCTGGGAAGGGGTTGATCATCCGATTCGTCATCCATTGGTTGGCCCTACTCTAACGCTGGGTCATTGGGAATGCTGTTCTTGCCGAGGCGGGGTTTAGGGCGGCGCTTGTGTCGCTGCTTTGGTTGTTTATCGGCGGGATTGTCCTTTGCCGCGCCCCGTTGATCCTCGTCGTCGCTCCCTTTTGGGGTATCCACCATATATACGTCATGTGACGAGGTGGCCTTCCAGTGCCTTGTAGGCGCTGGTTCTAGATTGTCTCCGTCATCGTCGTCCATACCGTCGATGTCTTCGGAGTCGTAGTTTAGCACGTCGGTTAAATCGTCGACGGTGGCTACGAAGTGGGTGGTGGGTGGGTTTTGAATTTCTTCGTCGTCCACGTCCCAACCATCCCGGCCGTAGTCCGGCCAGGGCTCTCCGGATAACGAGAGATGCTTCAGCGAATTTAGGATGTCGCCGAAGGGTGAGTGCTGAAAGATGTCCGCGGCGGTGAATTCCATGACCGGCGTCCAATCAAATTCGACTGGCGCGGGCGTAGGAGGGTCGGAGTCCGTAGAGAGTCCGGCACCTTGGAGTCATGAGCTTTATGCAGGACAAGGTCAGTGTTCGTCTCCATCGCCATAAAAGTTGTAGCCCCCGAGTTGGTGTCCAGCCACGCATCCTCGATCTGCGCGATCGGCTCCGGACTATAGATCGGAGCGGATTCGAGTGCCGCTTCCAAGGCGCTGTCCGGCGGCAGAGTTAGGTCGTGCCCATCGTGACAGTGTGGCACGCTCAGCTGTGGCTCGGATCCGTCGAGGATCAAGTCCCCGCGGATATCGGCCGTGAAGTTTAGGCTTCCAAACCTGACCTGACGGCCAGGGGCGTAGCTTTCGATCTGCTCCAGATGGCCAAGTGGGTTGGCCCGCAGAGCGAAGCCGCCGAATACGAAGATCTGTCCGGGGAGAAAAGTCTCACCAAGGACCGCGTCGTTGTTGATTGAAGAGGCCATCAAGCCTATCGGTGACGACACTGAGGAACTCTCAATGAAAGCACCAATGTCGGTGTCAAAACCGGCGGATCTCGGGTAGGGGCTCCCGAACTGTGCGTCTAGGCGGATGGTAACAGGAGACAAGGGACACGATGTTTTACCCAGGTTCGGGCCCTCTTGATGGAGGTAAAACCCTACATCCTGCTTGATTGATATTGATATTGTGGATGTTTACAAGAGTGGATCTACCACGAGATCAAGGAGGCTAAACCCTAAAAGCTAGCCTATGGTATGATTGTTGTAATGTATGTCCTACGGACTAGGGCCATCCGGTTTATATAGACACCGAAGAGGGCTAGGGTTACATAGAGTCGGTTACAATGGTAGGAGATCTACATATCCGTATCACCAAGCTTGCCTTCCACGCCAAGGAAAGTCCCATCCGGACACGGGACGAAGTCTTCAATCTTGTATCTTCATAGTCTTGGAGGCTGGTCGATGATGATAGTCCGGCCGATGATAGTTCGGCCGATGGTGGTAATCCGGCTATCCGGACACCCCCTAATCCAGGACTCCCTCAGTTATCATATAGGTTCTACTTGGCACAAACACAAATTAAAACATGAAAACACATATAAACAGAAGCTAGATGAAAAATTTAGTACTAAACAAAAGCAAAATCAAAAAACAAAAATAAAATTGGGTTGCCTCGCAACTAGCGCTATTGTTTAACGCCCCAAGCTAGGCATAAAAGTGAGGATAGATCTAAGTAGTGCCATCTTTAGCACTCAATTCATAAACATCTTGCATGATAGATTCATAAGGTAATTTGACTTTCTTTCTTGGAAAGTTTTCCATGCCTTTCCTTAATGGAAATTGGAATCTAATATTCCCTTCCTTCATATCAATAATTGCGCCAATCATTCTAAGGAAGGGTCTACCAAGAATAATATGACAAGAAAGATTGCAATCTATATCAAGAACGATAAAATCTACGGGCACATAATTCCTATTTGCAACAATAAGAACATCATTGATCCTTCCCATAGGTTTCTTAATGGTGGAATTCGCAAGGTGCAAATTTAAATAGCAATCATCAAGATCATGAAAACCTAGAATATCACATAAAGTTTTCGGAATCGTGGAAACACTAGCACCCAAATCACATAAAGCATAACACTCTTAATATTTAATTTTAATCTTTATAGTAGGTTCCCACTCATCATAAAGTTTTCTAGGTATAGAAACTTCCAAATTAAGTTTTTCATCATAAGATTGCATCAAGGCATCAACAATATGTCTGTTTAAAGCTTTATTTTGACTATAAGCATGAGGAGAATTCAACACGGATTGCAACAAGGAAATACAATCTACTAAAGAAAAATTATCATAATTAAATTCCTTGAAATCCAAGATAGTGGGTTCAATGCTATTTAAAGTCTTGACCTCTCCAATCCCACTTTTACCAAATTTAGCATCAAGATCTAAAAACCCCGAATCATTGGGACGCCTTTTAACTAAAGTTGACTCATCTCCAGTCCCATCGTTATTAAGATTCATATTGCAAAACAAAGATTTAATAGGGGACACATAAATAACTTTTATATCTTCATCATTATTTTCATGGAAACTAGAAGAACACGCTTTTACAAAGCAATCTTTCTTAGCACGCAATCTAGCGGTTCTTTCTTTGCTCATCAATGGAAATTCTCATAGCTTTGAGAGACACATTGATATCATGCTTAGGATGAGTAGATCTAAGTTTCAAAGAATCAACATCAAGCGAAAGTCTATCAACGTTCCTAGCCAAATCATCAACTTTAAGCAATTTTTCTTCAAGCAAAGCATTAAAATTCTTTTGAGAGATCATAAATTCTTTAACGCTATTCTCAAAATCAGAGGGCATCTTATTAAAATTACCATAAGAATTATTATAGGAATTTCCATAATTATTAGAGGAATTACTAGGGAACGGTCTAGGATTAAAGTTTCCTCTATAAGCATTGTTACCAAAATTATTCCTACCAACAAAATTCACATCCATAGATTCATTATTATTCTAAATCAAAGTAGACAAAGGCATATCATTGGGATCAATACGAGCACTCTTAGTAGCAAACAATTTCATAAGTTCATCCATCTTTCCATTCAAAACATTAATTTCTTCTATAGCATGCACTTTACTACTAGTAGATCTTTCGGTGTGCCATTGAGAATAATTAGCCATAATGTTATCAAGGAGTTTATTAGCTTCTCCTAAGGTGAATTCCATAAATGTGCCTCCCGCGGCCGAATCTAAAAGATTTCTAGAAGTAAAATTCAATCCGGCATAAAAATCTTGTATGATCATCCATAAATTCAAACCATGAGTAGGGCAATTGCGAATCATCAATTTAATTCTTTCCCAAGATTGGGCAACATGCTCATGATCAAGTTGTTTAAAATTCATAATATCATTCCTATGAGAGATGATCTTAGCGGGACGAAAATACTTAGAGATAAAAGCATCTTTGCACTTATTCCATGAATCCATACTATTCTTAGGCAAAGACGAAAACCAAACTTTAGCACAATCTCTAAGTGAAAACGGAAATAACTTCAATTTAACAATATCATTATCCGTATATTTCTTCTTTTGCATCTCACACAAATCAACAAAGTTGTTTAGATGGGTAGCAGCATCTTCACTAGGAAGGCCAAAGAATTGATCTTTCATAACAAGATTCAGCAAAGCAGCATTGATTTCACAAGACTCAACATCATTAAGAGGAGCAATCGGAGTACTAAGGAAATCATTATTATTAGTATTGGAAAATCACACAACTTGGTATTATCCTACACCATAGCGACAACCAATCCAAGACACAAGCAAACAAAAAGGCAAGCGAAAGAGAGAGAGGATATTGGGAAAGAGAGGGCGAATAAAACGGCAAGGGTGAAGTGGGGGAGAGGAAAACAAGAGGCAAATGGAAAATAATGTAATGCGAGGGAGATGAGTTTGTGATGGGTACTTGGTATGTCTTGACTTGAGCGAAGACCTCCCCGGCAACGGCGCCAGAAATACTTCTTGCTACATCTTGAGCTTGCGTTGGTTTTCCTTGAAGATGAAAGGGGTGATGCAGCAAAGTAGCATAAGTATTTCCCTTAGTTTTTGAGAACCAAGGTATCAATCCAGTAGGACGCTCCTCAAAAGTCCCACGCACCTACACAAACAAACAAGAACTTCGCAACCAACGCAATAAAGGGGTTGTCAATCCCTTCACGGCCACTTGCGAAAATGAGATCTGATAGAGATAATAAGATAAGATAAATATTTTTGGTATTTTATGACATAGATTGGAAAAGTAAATATGCAAATAAAAGTAGATGGAAAACTTATATGATAAAAGATAGACCCGGGGGCCATAGGTTTCACTAGTGGCTTCTCTCAAGATAGCATAAGTATTACGGTGGGTGAACAAATTACTTTCGAGCAATTGATAGAAAAGCGAATAATTATGAGATTATCTAGGCATGATCATGTATATAGGCATCACGTTTGTGACAAATAGACCAACTCCTGCCTACATCTACTACTATTACTCCACACGTCGACCGCCATCCAGCATGCATCTAGAGTATTGAGTTCATAAGAACAGAGTAATGCATTAAGAAACATGACATGATGTGACGGATAAACTCATGCAATATGATATAAACCCCATCTTTTTATCCTCGATGGCAACAATACAATACGTGCCTTGATGCCCCTGCTGTCACTGGGAAAGGACACCGCAAGATTGAACACAAAGCTAAGCACTTCTCTCATTGCAAGAAAGATCAATCTAGTAGGCCAAACCAAACTGATAATTCGAAGAGACTTGCAAATATAACTTAATCACACATAAAAGAATTCAGAGGAGATTCAAATATTTCTCATAGATAAACTTGATCATAAACCCACAATTCATTGGATCTCGACAAACACACCGCAAAAAGAGTTACATCGAATAGATCTCCACAAGAGAGGGGGACAACATGGTATTGAGATCCAAAAAGAGAGAAGAAGATCTAATAGGGAAACCTCAATAACTTTAAGATCTTCATCATTATTTTCATGGAAACTAGAAGAACACGCTTTTACAAAGCAATCTTTCTTAGCACGCAATCTAGCGGTTCTTTCTTTGCACTCGTCAATGGACACTCTCATTGCTTTGAGAGACTCATTGATATCATGCTTAGGGGGAGTCAATACCATGTTATCCATTTTTGGGTCTCAATACCATGTTCTCCCCCTCTCTTGTGGAGATCTATTCGATGTAACTCTTTTTGCGGTGTGTTTGTCGAGATCCGATGAATTGTGGGTTTATGATCAAGTTATTCTATGAGAAATATTTGAATCTCCTCTGAATTCTTTTATGTATGATTGAGTTATATTTGCAAGTATCTTCGAATTATCAGTTTGGTTTGGCCTACTAGATTGATCTTTCTTGCAATGGGAGAAGTGCTTAGCTTTGGGTTCAATCTTGCGGTGTCCTTTCCCAGTGACAGCAGGGGCAGCAAGGCACGTATTGTATTGTTGCCATCGAGGATAAAAAGATGGGGTTTATATCGTATTGCTTGAGTTTATCCCTCTACATCATGTCATCTTTCTTTATGCGTTACTCTGTTCTTATGAACTTAATACTCTAGATGCATGCTAGATAGCGGTCGATGTGTGGAGTAATAGTAGTAGATGCAGGCAGGAGTCGGTCTACGTGTCGCGGACGTGATGCCTATATATATGATCATGCCTAGATAATCTCATAATTATTCGCTTTTCTATCAATTGCTCGACAGTAATTTGTTCACCCACCGTAATACTTATGCTATCTTGAGAGAAGCCACTAGTGAAACCTATGGCCCCCGGGTCTATCTTTTATCATATAAGCTTTCAATCTACTTTTATTTGCATCTTTACTCTTCCAATCTATATTATAAAATACCAAAAATATATTTGTCGTATCATACTATCTCTATCAGATCTCACTTTTGCAAGTGGCCGTGAAGGGATTGACAACCCCTTTATTGCGTTGGTTGCGAGTTCTTTGTTTGTTTGTGTAGGTGCGTGGGACTTTTGAGGAGCCTCTTACTAGATTGGTACCTTGGTTCTCAAAAACTGAGGGAAATACTTACGCTACTATTACTGCATCACCCTTTCCTCTTCAAGGAAAACCAATGCAAGCTCAAGACGTAGCAGGGGCCCACGAGGGTGGGGGGCGCCCACCTGTAGGGGGCACGCTGGGCACCCTCGTGGCCGCCTCCTCTGTTGCATGACATCCACTCCAAGTCCCCTGGATCACGTTTGTTCCAAAAAGATCGCTCCCAAAGGTTTCATCCCGTTTGGACTCCGTTTGATATTCCTTTTCTTCGAAACACTGAAATAGGCAAAAAAAACAGCAATTCGGGATGGGCCTCCGGTTAGTAGGTTAGTCCCAAAAATGATATAAAAGTGTAAAGTAAAGCCCATAAACATCCAAAACGGGTAATATAATAGCATGGAACAATCAAAAAATATAGATACGTTGGAGACGTATCAGTCGTCCGGCAAGGTGTGGAGGATGTGGCCCTACGCCGGGGGGAGGTCTCCCCCGTCCCCTCAATGGTCGCCTCCGAGTCGCGCTCCTCTTCTTCTTCGTCTTCCTCTCCTCCCCCATGGGAGTCACCTGAAGACACTTCCACCAGCGACGTCGCCCCCTGGGCCACAGGAGGCACCGCCGGCACCAGGCCGCGCCCATCGAAGGTGGGAATGGCATCCACCACCTGTTTCTAGTCCTGACGAAGGAACAGGGGGCAGGGGCACCCTCCAGACCTTGCTGGTCGTCCCCAACCAAGAGGCGAAGTGTTGCGGCCAGATCCGCGTCGGCCAAGGCCGCTTGGTTCAGGCGAAGCTCGTCGTCTGCACCCCCAAGCATCCACAGCGGGCGCCAGTGTGCCTGAAGCGGAGCCACCCGCTGCGTCAGGAACTCCCTCAGGAGCGTGGCCCCTGTTAGCTTCGCCGCCTTCGCGTTGCCCTGCTTCAAGTCGGCGTTCATCTTCTCCAGCACCAACTTCGCCCGGTCATCGGTAAGCTTCGCACGAGACCACCCCTCGTCAGACTGGGCGCCTCCGTTGGCAGCGCCAGCCGGGAGTGGATACATCTAGCATCCATCATGACCCACTTGCTCCGGAAGTTGTTGACCCTCTTCCCGGTCTTCGAGATCGCGTTGGCCTTGGAGTACGCGATGAAGTTGGCGCACGCCAAGGTGTGCTCACCGTTGATTCGGAGGGAGAAGAAGTGGCGCAGCAGAGCCACAGACGGCATCACCCCAACATGCACCTCGCAGTCGTAGGAGAAAATCGACAAAAGGAGAACGGAGTTGGTATGGAGATGAAGGGCCTGCAGCCTGTAATGGCGGAGGATGGCGCAGAAGAACTCGGAGAAGGGAGGAACCAGGCCGGCGACGACGGCGTTCATGAAAAAGGGGTAGGAGGTGCTCCCCTTGGCCTCCGGCTCGGCAGAGCCAGCCCGGAGTTTGGTCTCCCCCATCTCGCTGCCCTCCACCACCGTCATCAGGCGCGTGGCGGCGAGATTCTTCTCTGACATGTTAGGGGCGTCCAGGGCCGGCGAATACCAAGCCGGCAGCGCGTCGACCTTGGCCTTGCAGGGCGGTTTTGCTCGCTGAAAGGGAAGGGGTGGAGTGGATATGGAGATTTCGGAAGCAAGGGAGCGAGGAAGGGGATCTGGAGCAAGGCGAAGGAGAGCAATGAAGGCAAGCCTTACCCAAGCTAGCCTTTTGTCAGTCGGGCAGTTGCCAAGGCAGCGTGAGGAAGCGAAGACACCCACGTCCAATCAGTCGCCACGCAGCAACCTAGGCTACAAGCTGTGGGGGCCAACAGCGCTCCGCACTTGCCCTTTGGCTTCGCCACTAAGCTAAGTCTGAGCACACCTTGGGCCCGGGGGCTACTGTCGGCGTTCTGGGAACGGGGGTCCCCAGACTTGCCTACCTGCGGCCTGCAGGGTGGCTCAACCAGTGGCCCAGTATGGCCCGTCTTCATCAACCGAACACTCAAGACCCTCGCGAGGGGAAATGCCTCGCGGGGCGGACAACGCAAGGCCTCCCCAGGAGCGGCCTCACCAGGTAGGCTCGCGAGGGAGCGGAGAGATCAAGGCGAGGGGTACCTCGCGAGGTTCCCATGACGCAAGCCATGACGATCGAGACCAGGCGGGCACCAGCCCGCACAGTGTCCTCGTTTCCTCTTTGGTGCAAAGGAGGCAAGCGCAGGCGCGGAGTACCGAGGCACCAGGTAAAGGTTTCCTTATCGGTGCAACGAGACCGAGACTAGCAAGACGGCAGGAAAGAGGTCATCGTGGAGCACAAGACAGTGTCATCACTAGCACCTTTGGCAGTCGAAGACCACCTTCAGTCAGGATAGCTTGTACTAGTTGTCCCCTTACAAAATGGTCGGTGTTGACTCCCTTCCCGCTTAATATTTGGGAAGAGGACCAGGGCCTCTATAAATAGGGCTAGCCACCACAGTAGAAAGCATCTCATCAAGAGCCAACAGAGACGGATCGACTCCTCTCCAAACACACCAAGCACAAGAACACCACTCCTTGCGAGGCTGTTCTTCCTATGTACTGTTTATAATCAGCCCAAGAGGCAATCCACCACACTACACACTGGATTAGGGTATTACGCCACAACGGTGGCCCGAACCAGTATAAACCTCGTGTCTCTTGTGTTGTTCAACGGTGGCCTTCTTCTTCTTTGTTGCAAGCAAAAAAGACTTCCCATAAATAGAAAAGTCATCCATGAAAACCTCAACAATCTTTTCACAATAATCAGATAATATAGCAGTCATACATCTTTGAAAGGTAGCAGGTGCATTACATTGACCAAAGGCATACGTCTATAAGCATAAGTTCCAAAAGGGCAAGTAAAAGTGGTCTTTTCTTGATCAGGTTGAGAAATAGGTATTTGTGAAAAAACAGAATATCCATCAAGGAAGCAAAATTGTGTGTTCTTACAAAATCTTTCTTGCATTTGATCAATAAAAGGCAGAGGGTAATGTTCTTTTCTCGTTGCTTTAATTAATTTTCTATAATCAATTACCATTCTATAGCTGGTGACAATTGTCTGTGGAATAAGTTCCTTCTTATCATTAGGAACAACAGTTATACCTCCCTTCTTAGGGACACAATGAATAGGACTTACCCATCTACTATCAGCTATAGGATAGATTATACCTGTTTCCAGAAGTTTCAATATTTTCGTTCTTAACACTTCTTCCATCTTCGGATTTAACCGACGTTGGTGATCAACAACGGGTTTAGCATCAGGTTCCATATTAATCTTGTGCTGACATAGAGTAGGACTAATTCCCATAAGATCATCAAGAGTATATCCAATAGCAGCTCGGTGCTTCCTTAGAACTTTCAATAATCTTTCTTCTTCATGTTCTGAAAGGTTAGCACTAATAATAACATGATATATCTTTTTCTCATCAAGATAAGCATATTCAAAGTGTCTGGCAATTGTTTTAATTCAAACATAGGATCACCTTTAGGTGGAGGAGGACCTCCAAGAGTTTCAATAGGCAGATTGTGTTTAAGCAGAGGTTGTTGTTTGAACAAGATTATATCGATTTCATTTCTTTCACGTATATGCAAATCATTTTCATGGTCTAGCAAATATTGTTCTAAAGGATCAGTAGGAGGTACAACAATATAAGCAAGACCAATAATCTCATCCTTACTAGGAAAATCTTTCTTATGCAGTATTCTACTAAACTTAGAAAAATTAAACTCATGAGATTCATCACCAAAGCTAACACCAACAATTTGTTTCTCACAATCTATTTTAGCATTAACAGTGTTCAAGAAAGGTCTACCAAAGATAATGGGACAAAAATCATCTTGTGGGGAACCAAGAACAAGAAAATCGGTAGGGTATTTTATTTTCCCACACAAGACTTCAACATCTCTAACAATCCCAATTGGTGATATAGTATCTCTATTGGCAAGCTTAATAGTAACATCTATGTCTTCTATTTCAGCGGGTGCTATATCATTAACAATTTCTTGATATAAGGAAAAAGGAATAGCACTCATGCCAGCACCTATGTCACATAAACCATGATAGCTGTGATCTCCTATCTTAACTGAGACAACGGGCATGCCAGCAACTGGTCTATGTTTATATTTTTCATCAGATTTGGCAATTCTAGCAGCTTCAGCACAGAAATAAATAACATGCCCATCAATATTATCGACCAAGAGATCTTTAACCATAGCAACACTAGGTTCAACTTTGATTTGTTTAGCTGGTTTAGGTGTTCTAATATAACTTTTGTTGATCACTGTTGAAACTTTAGCATGTTCTTCATCCTAACAGGGAAAGGTGGTTTTTCAATATAAGTGGTGGGAACAACTGTGATCAGCATTATAAATGATAGTTTCTTATTTAGCTTTTATCGGTTCTTTAATTTCTTCTTTAATTGGTGGGTGATATTTGAACCACTTCTCTTTAGGAAGATCAACATGAGTAGCAAAAGATTCACAAAAGGAGGCTACTATCTCAGAGTCAAGTCCATATTTAGTGCTAAACTTTTGAAAAGCATCGGTATTCATAAAAGATTTAACACAATCAAACTTAGGCTCATTACCTGATGAGGGAGTCCTAGAGTAGGGGGTGTCCGGACAGCCGGACTATCATCGTCAGCCGGACTCCAAGACTATGAAGATACAAGATTGAAGACTTCGTCCCGTGTCCGGATGGGACTTTCCTTGGTGTGGAAGGCAAGCTTGGCGATACGGATATGTAGATCTCCTACCATTGTAACCGACTCTCTGTAACCCTAGCCCTCTCCGGTGTCTATATAAACCGGATGGCTTTAGTCCGTAGGACAACAACAACCATTCCAACAATCATACCATAGGCTAGCTTCTAGGGTTTAGCCTCCTTGATCTCGTGGTAGATCTACTCTTGTAATACCCACATTATCAATATCAATCAAGCAGGACGTAGGGTTTTACCTCCATCAAGAGGGCCCGAACCTGGGGTAAAACATCGTGTCCCTTGTCTCCTGTTACCATCCGCCTAGACGCATAGTTCGGGACCTCCTACCCGAGATCCGCTGGTTTTGACACCGACATTGGTGCTTTCATTGAGAGTTCCTCTGTGTCGTCGCCGATAGGAAGGATGCCTCTTCCCGTCTTCAAAGACGGTATCTTCGCCAAAGGAGCCTTGGCCGCCGGCCAAACTATCCGGCTAGGCGGTTTTCTCATGACCGCCTGTCCGGCCACCGCTTCAACGATGGCCTCTCGGGTCATCGAAAGCAATCTTCACGTCAACTCAGAATTCGCCGAGCAGCTAGATCCAACAGAGCTCTCATCTGTAAACGAACTCTTGGATCGCATCGCCGCCCTGGGAGTCGCTACAGACTACAATCAGATCGGGCTTAAAACCGATCTGAGAGAGATTAACTCTCCCCAGGTTACCCACCACGTCACGGTGGTAGAGGAACATCGTGGCGACTCTTCTCCTATATTGAAAACTAGTCGTGTCCGGACTACCGAACCCTCCATGCCGGATTCCCGCGGAGGGACGGATTTCGATCAAGTGCTGAACCTAAAGTCAGGCATCGGACCGGACTCGTTGTACAACGTTCCACTTTCCAAGCTTCCGAATTCGGAAACCTCTCGGCCCTCGAGCCTCGAGATGGGTAGGGTTCCGGACTCAATTAGACCCACCCATCCAGATATATGCGATCTATCTCTAATCCGGCAAGAGCCGGCTGAAACAGTACATCATTACTGGGCCAGATTCCTCCTGGTTATGGACAGGATAAAGGACTGCCGAGAGGAAAATGCAATCTCAATTTTTTGCAATAATTGCACTGACAGGGGAATCTTGAACGCCGTCAGCCGTCGTGAAATCACACACTTCGCCGACCAGGCATCCATAGTACGAAAGTACTGCGCAATAGAGAGTTTCCGAAAGACCGAAAATAGGTTTTGGGACAATCCGGCCCCGAATACAACCCCAGTCCGCAACAAAAGGGTGCATTACACTCAGGCAACAGGTACAAAAACCAAAAAATAGAAGCCCCATAAAGGGAACGGAACCGTATTGGAGGGATGGCTTAGCAGACCCTGTACAAATCACAGTACCAAGGGCGCCACCCCAACACATAGCCTTCGAGCATGTTGGATATTACGGCAGGTGGCCAAAAGTGGCGAGGAGCTTCTAGCCCCGGAAAACCACACCAACAGTACCGGTACGGTATCAATAGTCTTCGAAACTTTCGCATCAAACAATATGCGGAAACGAATAATCCGCAGCCTCGCCGAAGTCTACCAAGTAGCAACGGCAAATCCTTGGAGCGACGCGGCCATCACCTTCAACGCCAGCGACGAACCTAAATTCCGAACAGCCCGAGCACCAGCCGCATTGGTCCTCAATCCAATAGTGGACGGCTTTCGACTTACCAAGGTACTCATGGATGGCGACAGCGGATTAAACCTCATCTACGAGGAAACTCTTCAAAAAATGGAAATAGACTGGAGCCGCATTGAGCGAAGCAGCACAACCTTCAGAGGAATAATCCCTAGCCGGGAAGCGCGCTGCACCGAAAAGATCACACTTGATGTGGTGTTCGGCTCGCCGGACAATTACAGGTCCGAAAAAATCACGTTCCAAGTGGCCCCGTTCAACAGCGGATATCACGCTATATTAGGACGAGAGGCATTCACAATTTTTCAAGCCGTACCCCATTACGGGTTCATGAAGCTCAAAATGCCTGGGCCCGGCGGAATAATCACTCTTGTTAGTGATCCGGACATAGCACTCCACGCTGAAAACAAAACAGCCGCATTAGCCCTGGAGGCATTATCCGAAGCCCTAGCGGTAGAGGAACTCACCGCGCTGCGCTCTATGGTGCATAGAGACGATGTGATACTCGATAAGAGATCCAAGTCCACCTCCTTTAAACCAGCGGACGAAATAGTAAAATTCCAGATCCATCCAATGGACCCGACAAAGACGGCCTCCATTGGGGTGCAGTTGAACCCTGATGTAGACGCCGCACTGCGAGAATTCCTTCGGGAAAATTGGGACATTTTCGCCTGGCATCCTTCAGATATGCCGGGAATCCCACGCAGATTGGCAGAGCATAGCCTAAATATCCTAAAAGGGTTCAAGCCAGTCAAACATGCTCTTCACCGATTTTCCGAACCCAAAAGACAGGCAATGGGAGAAGAACTAGCCAAACTATTAGAAGCCGGATTCATCAGAGACATCAAACATCCGGATTGGCTAACAAACCTGGTAATGGTACCAAAGAAGGACAAATCCTGGCGCCTATGTGTCAATTTTAAAGACCTAAACAAGGCCTGCCCAAAGGATCCCTTCCCCCTCCCCGCATCGATCAAATCATCGATGCTACCGCAGGGCACGATTCATTGTGCTTCCTGGACTCATACTCCGGCTACCATCAAATCAAGATGGCGGAAGCGGACCAAGCCGCAACGGCATTCATTACTCCATATGGACCATTCTGCTTCAACACGATGCCCTTCGGACTTAAAAACGCCGGCGCAACATATCAGCGCATGATTCAGACATGTCTGGCTACCCAGATCGGCAAAACAGTAGAGGCATACGTAGACGATGTAGTCGTCAAAACCAAACACGTCGAAACCCTAGTAGACGATTTGAGGGTCACATTCGACAACCTCCGAGCATATGACATCAAGCTGAATCTGGAAAAATGCGTTTTCGGCATACCAGTCGGAAAGCTCCTGGGCTTCATTGTATCCGGTAGAGGAATTGAAGCAAACCCGGCCAAGATCCGAGCTCTATCACAGCTGGATATTCCAAAAGACCTCAAATAGATCCAGAAATTGACTGGATGCGTGGCGGCTCTCAGCCGCTTTATCTCCCGCTTGGGAGAAAAGGCATTGCCCCTCTATCGCCTCCTCAGACGCACCGAACACTTCGAGTGGACGGATGCTGCCACCGCCGGACTCGAAGAAATAAAAGCCGTATTGGCAACGAATCCGGTCCTGGCTGCGCCCAGCCTGGGCGAACCAATGTTGTTATACATTGCGGCAACACATCAAGTTGTGAGCGCGGTACTCGTCGTAGAACGAGAGACAAAAGGGCATAAATTCCCTCTTCAAAAACCAGTGTACTACGTATCCACTGTTTTAACTCCCTGCAAGTCCCGTTACCAACACTATCAAAAAATAGCGTATGCAGTGTTCATGGCATCCCGGAAGCTTCGACACTACTTTCAAGAGTGTTCGATAACAGTGGCCTCCGAAGTACCCCTAAATGACATTATAAACAACCGTGACACGACGGGCAGGATTGCAAAATGGGCCATTGAGCTCTTACCATTCGATATAACTTATAAGCCCCGGTGAGCTATAAAGTCGCAAGTTTTGGCTGACTTCGTCGCTGAGTGGACTGAAGCCGAACTCCCTAAAGAGTATGGCGCATACTCCAACTGGATTACGCACTTCGACGGCTCCAAAATGTTGGCCAGATTGGGGGCTGGCGTCATATTGACGTCCCCAACCGGGGACACAGTCCAATACGTACTTCAGATAATGTACACGGACTCCAACAGCGCAGCCGAATACGAGGCCCTCTTACATGGCCTCCGGATGGCAATCTCCATGGGCATTCAACGCCTAGAGGTGCGCGGGGACTCAAACCTCGCAATATCCCAAGTAAATGGAGACTTTGACGCCAAGGATCCGAAAATGGCAGCCTATCGTAACGCTGTCCTTAAAATATCAGCTCGGTTCGAAGGACTTGAATTCCACCACGTAGCCAGGGATAATAACCAAGCGGCCGATGTATTGGCACGCATTGGCGCAAAACGTGACGCTGTCCCTCCAAACATCTTCCTGGAACGGCTGTTCAAGCCATCCGTACTATGGGAAGAGGAGTCCGAAAATAACAAACCAGAAGCGGCCGCACCAACAGACACAGAGCAATCTGACACAACCGGGCGCGCCAGCCGATGAAATAACACCTTCAACCCACGACATAATGGCAGTAATCGCCTCGTGGACAGAGCCATTCTTAGCCTACTTGCTTAGGCAGGAACTTCCCGAAGACCAAAATGAGGCCCGCTGCATAGTTCGGCGATCTAAAGCTTACAAGGTCCATGAGGGAGAACTCTATAAGAAAAGCACAACCGGAGTCCTTCAAAGGTGTATCTCCGAAGAGGAAGGGCGAGACCTTCTGGCTGAAATTCACGCCGGACTAGGCGGACACCACGCCAGAGCCCGGGCCCTTGTAGGAAAGGCATTCCATACAAGATTTTATTGGCCGACGGCCCGGGCAGATGCTCAGGACTTAGTCCAAAGATGCGTCGGTTGTCAGCTCTTTGCTAATCAGAGCCATATGCCACCCACCTCCCTCAAAACTATACCCATTACCTGGCCGTTCGCGGTCTGGGGGCTTGACATGGTTGGACCACTTAAAGGGGGAACCCACAAGCAAAGGTACCTATTGGTCATGGTGGATAAATTCACCAAATGGATAGAGGCCAAGCCAGTTAAAACGGCAGAGTCCGGACCAGTGATAGACTTCATATCCGGGGTAGTACACCATTATGGTGTCCCCCACAGCATCATCACCGATAACGGCATGAACTTCACGGCCGACAGGTTAAATCATGGTGCAAAAATATGGGCACTAAGCTCGATTATGCTTCAGTCTATCATCCTCAAACCAACGGTCAAGTGGAACGAGCAAATGGTCTAATAATGAGCGGCGTCAAACCTAGACTGGTGCGGTCCCTTAAGAAATCTGACACACACTGGGTAGAGGAGCTCGACTCCGTACTCTGGGGGCTGCGGACAACGCCCAACCGTACTACCGGATTCACACCATTTTTTATGGTCTACGGCGCAGAAGCAGTTCTGCCCTGCGACATCATTCATGACTCACCTCGAGTGCGCATGTACGAAGAAAGAGAAGCCGAGTTGGATCGGCAGGACAGCTTGGACGCATTGGAGGAAGAACGCGACATCGCCAAGGCTCGTTCCGCATTCTATCAGCAGCAGGCTCGAAGATATCAAAGCAGAGAAGTACGGGCCAAGACTTACAATGTTGGCGAACTAGTTCTACGCCTGCCGGACAAGAAAAAGGACAAGCTCAAGCCCAAATGGGAAGGCCCCTTCATCATTGATCAAGTCTTGACCGGCAGAGCGTACCGTCTACGAAATGCGTCGGACAACCAACTCGAGCCGAACCCATGGAACGCAGCCCGCCTCCGAAGATTCTATGCCTAGTGCCGGACTAAGAGTTCGTCCCTTTCCCCCGTCCAAATTTTTTACACTTCTGTTGTCTTTTGTTTCTCTTTTTTCTCTCACCCTTATTCATCAAAGCCTTAAAAGGCTTACTTGCGCTTCGTTCGCACGCAATTGATGTGCTATCCGCACTCATTATACCTGGGGGCTTCCTTACCAGAAGCTTAGTTATAAGGGCTTCATGCCCAGCACACGTGTCAAACTTCCACGTGTACCTTTTATCCACCAATATATGCATCGATATGACTTAAGTTTTGGCCAAGCTGGGTTGCCTGGCTCCTGTGCTTACCCCTACATTCCCGATTGTTCGGCTAGGAGGTAAAGGGAGCACCTCTGCGATTGTTACTGCCGGGTCAGCCGGATGTGTACCTCAGACTGGGTGAAGCCGAAAGCTAGCGTTCTTAAGGGAATAGTCGGTCAGTGATTTGAAAGATGATTTTTTTTACCAATTTATTTATCTGCCCCTAGATGTTATCCCGCTCTTTTCGCAGTCCGGACATGCACTTTAGGGCATGCCTCCCCAGAGGAAAGGAACCCTTAACGGAACTATTCTCCTTGGAAGATGTTTCTTACTAACCATGTAATATAACATAACTAGTTGGGCACTTGTCTGATAAAGCACTAATGACCCCTACGCCTGGTCTGCATGCATGCCCCGGTTGTTTCTCAACTGAGAAGGTATTCGGACACACTCCGGACTCTAGGGTCCCAAGGTTGAAGCGAAAAGGTCGGCAAAGACAAACGATCTACAATCCGGCTAGAAGGCATTTTACATGTCATTTTAAAATACATTTTCAAATCGACTGACTGTATTCCTCCTCAATCCCGTCTAACAGGCTGTCTATGGGAAAATTTTAGCGGCCAACTCTACTTGGCCGTATACTAAGCTCACAGGGATCTCCTTCCCATGGGGCACCACAGGTCCGACTTCGGCCATGTGGTTGGGATCCGCCTTCTTGTACCGCGTCTTCACCATAGCCCATGCCTCCCTGGCACCTTGGCGGCAGGCTGAAATCTTCCATAAACGGAAGCGCTGCCGCACTCCCTAAAGCTTCTCCGCAAGCTCCCCAAGGCCTCCGGATAGGGAGAGGGCTGGCCATAAAGCCTGGACGACGCCGCTCATTGCCTGCCGAACTCGTTCGAGCAGTTGCAACAGCTCAGGAAATTGATCACCCGTTGACACGGGCATCTCCTCCGTAGGGCGACCTGTGAGTATACCTACAGACATATTTTGTCAATTGACTTCCTCGCCGAACTCTTCTTTTCAAAGGAGTTCGCTCAAGCACTTACTATAGATGCCGCGACGAAGCAGCTGATTCTCCTTAACGGAGCCACACATCTCGGCCCGAACACCTTTCAGCTCTTCTCCAAGCTGGGTATGGGCATCCTGGAGCTTGTCCCTTTCTTGCTGCACCTTATGCAGCACCCTCTCGCCGGCCTTTAGCTGGCGCAGTAGTTCTTGCCTGTCCGGATCCTATCCGGCAGCACCTACAATGTCATTATTAGACTTGCGCGCAGGCCGCACACCACTTATCTTTTTAAATAATGTGTTACCAGGAGAGGTCCCTGTGTTTCCTCCTGCGGCAGCGAGTGCGGCCTCAAGTTGGGCCTTACACTCTTGCAGCTCCTGAGATAGTTGGGTATTCTTCTTTGTAAGATCCTACAGTTCAAATGATCCTTAAATTAATATAACTACTTTAAGTCTCGGGGGCTACTGGCATATACAACTATTAAAATCTCTTACCCGTATGTCTTTTACATACTGCTCCGTGGCTCTGGTCAAACCATCTTGAGCGGCACGGAGGTGCACGTCCCCCGCGTTAAAGGCATTCAACGCCTCAGGGGAGAAGCACACGTCACGAAAAACTGTCCGGCGGCGCCTGTGGTTCATGGCGCTCTCCACCTCAGATTTGGTGGCGGACAGTCTGTCGGCATCCTCCGTTGGAGGAGTATCCGGCTCGCGCCTTGCGCTCGCCTCCCCCTCCGGTCCAGACGCTGGAGCTTGGCTGGTAGAGGCTGGGTTGGCAACCTCTACGCCCGCAGTCCGGCGGGCACTTTTTCTCCTACAAAAGCTATAAGCACTCAAACGCTTCCTAGGAACGTTGTTCTAAATAACGAACCATGAGCTATACCTTTGCGGCGACGTTTCAATCCGCGCCGCGCTCCTCTTCCGCCTGCTGGGCCGGACTGACCCTTGTTGGTCAGCTGCCGCGGGTTCGGCTTCCTGCCTTGAAGGCACCGCCTGCAGGACACCATTGTATACGGTGGTCAGAAATGCGTGAAGATGGAATAATGGTGTTAGGAATTCGGTCGTAAGTACCTGGGAAGCCGGTGACAGCCGGGGTAATCGGCCGTAATGGCGACTAGAGCATTGTCCATGCTAAGCTGGTGGAACACCCCGTCAATTAGCTCCACCTTTATATCCGGATCCTCTTCGAAGGTCGGATCGAGAGATCTTCCCGGATCCTCGGGTTGTGGAGCCGGACTATGAATGTCCTCCACATCCCGGCGCAGTTCCTGCGTCAAAATCACGGAGTAAGGTACTCGGCTTTGAAAGCACGGGTCGGATGAATAAAACGTCCACTTACCCAGATCTGAGGGTTATTCATGGAGAACCCATTCAATGGGCTCGTACGGAGGAAGTCCTCCTTCTCCCCCTTGTACAGGCCGGACAGAATCTTCACCAGATCCTCGGCCGATCCCGGCCACTTACGGCCATGGCGGGTGGCATCGTCCGCCCCGTTGAAATCCCACATTGGGTGGCCCCTGTATTGCAGCGGCTGCACCGCCCGCATAATGCACGTGGCCATGACTCCGATCATGGTCAATCCGGAATGGGCCAGCAACCTTATCCGGCCCATCAGATAATGGACGCTCTTGTCTTCCTCCAGCTGAGGGCTCCGCGGGTGCCAACTTAGGTGTTTCTTCAGAGGAGCGTCGCTAAACTCAGGGAGGCTGATCCGAACTGGGTCCAGCAATGCAGCGTCTTCTATATAAAACCATTCTGAAGGCCAGTCTTCGGACGCCTTCCTAGGGGTTCTAGATAGGTATCCGGTCCCGGCGATGCGCCATATTTTGGCACCGCCCACTTGATATATTGACCCCTCGTGAGAGCGGGGTACGAGGCAGAATAGCCTCTTCCACAGCGCGAAATGGGGCTCGACGCCCGGGAATAGCTCGCAAAGAGCAACGAAACCCGCGATATGCAGAATAGAGGTGGACGTTAGGTGATGGAGCTGGAGTCCGTAGAACTCCAGGAGCCCGCGGAGGAACGGATGTACAGGAAATCCAAGCCCCCTTATTAGATAAGGGATGAAGCATACCCGCTCCCCTTTAGAGGGGCTAGGGGTGGCCTCCGCTTGCTTCCCACCTTTGTAGGTGGCCAGCCCGGCTCGAACCGGAACCATAAAGGCCGGAGGAAAATATCCCTCCGCTTGAAGCGTCACCAGCTCGCTATGCGGAACAGAACATCTCCTCCAATCTCTTGGCGAAGGACTGGGAGCGCGAGAAGAGGAGCCGCGTCGACGGTCCATGATGGAATGGATTTTTGGTCAAGAAGCGCTCCGATGAGTACTCGCGGGAGGAAGATGGTGTGATTTGGATCTGGATTCCTGCCTCTCTTATAGGCAGGTTATTTGCGCAGCTAGGGGGTAAAACATAAAAGATACCCTGGCTTTTCGCATTCGTGCGACGCGTGGAAGAAGGCCATTATTGGGCATGGAAGCCAAGAAGCGCGACATTGATAAGGAAGCCGGACACTGTTCGGCAGGTACATGGAACTTAAAGGAGAACCCGCCTTGCAACGCCGAAGACTACACACGTGCTGGACTTATCGTCATTGAAGCCTGGTTCGGGGGCTACTGAGGGAGTCCTGGACTAGGGGGTGTCCGGACAGCCGGACTATCATCGTTAGCTGGACCCCAAGACTATGAAGATACAAGATTGAAGACTTCGTCCCGTGTCTGGATGGGACTTTCCTTGGCGTTGAAGGCAAGCTTGGCGATACGGATATGTAGATCTCCTACCATTGTAACCGACTCTCTGTAACCCTAGCCCTCTCCGGTGTCTATATAAACCGGATGGCTTTAGTCCGTAGGACAACAACAACCATTACAACAATCATACCATAGGCTAGCTTCTAGGGTTTAGCCTCCTTGATCTCGTGGTAGATCTACTCTTGTAATACCCACATTATCAATATCAATCAAGCAGGACATAGGGTTTTACCTCCATCAAGAGGGCCCGAACCTGGGTAAAACATCATGTCCCTTGTCTCCTGTTACCATCCGCCTAGACGCACAGTTCGGGACCCCCTACCCGAGATCCGCCGGTTTTGACACCGACACCTGACTCTTTACCTTCGTCGAGTTCCCAATCTTCATAGTTGCATTTAATTCTTTCTAAAAGATCCCACCAGAATTCGATAGTCTTCTTCATAAAAGAACCAGTACAAGAAGTATCGAGCATGGATTGATCATTACGAGAAAGCAAAGCATAAAAATTATGAATAATAATTTCTCTTAAGCCTCCCCAAGCTAGAGCGATACTTTCTACTTCACGAGGCAAAAAATTATATATATAATTCCGATCACGATGAACTAGATGCATAGGATAATTTTTTTGATGGAATTCCAAGTTCAACTAATTCTAGTTCCAAGATACAATATCATCACATAGCCTATACCATGTCAATGCCTTTCCCTTCAAATATCAAGGGAAAACCTTCTTCTTACCTTCATCTCTGGGTAAACCTGCAAGCTTAAACAATCCACAAATTTCATCTACATATATCAAGTGCACATCAGGATGTTCGGTTCCATCTCCTGCATAAGGATTAGCTAGCAGTTGTTCCACCATACACGAAGGAATTTCATATTCAATGTTTCAGTAGGTGTAGTTGGTTGAGGGGCAACTAATTCTGGTTCCGGTCAAGGTGAAGATACCCCGAACAAAACCCTCAAATGATTGTTTTCCTTACCAATTTCCTTACCAATTTCCACTTACCAAGAGCACTTCACTCCCTGGCAACGGCGCCAGAAAATAGCCTTGATGACCCACAAGTATATGGGATCAATTGTGGACCTTTTCGATAAGTAAGAGTGTCGAACCCAACAAGGAACAGAAGGAAATGACAAGTGGTTTTCAGCAAGGTAATGTCTGCAGGTGCTGAAATTGTAAGTAACGGAGTAGTTTGATAGCAAGATAATTTGTAAGGAAGAATTCTGGCAGCTGGAAATCTGGACTTGAAAAAGCTACATCAGGCTACCTATTCTGCACAACTCAAAATGAGGTGAAACTTCACGAGGATTTTTTATGGAATAAATAAGAAATAGTGGAGCAAATAAGTACCAAAGGAGACCACCCTGGTGAGCACAAGACACCCTGATGAGCCTCAAGAACACTTTGCTTATCATAAGAGACCGTTTTGGCTTGTCCTTTGTCTCAAAAGAATTGGGCTACCTTGCTGCACTTTTGTTACTACTACTGTTACTTGCTCATTACAAATTATCTTGCTATCAAACTACTGTGTTACTTACAATTTCAGCACTTGCAAACATTACCTTGCTGAAAACCACTTGTCATTTCCTTCTGCTCCTCGTTGGGTTCGACACTCTTACTTATCAAAAAGGGCTATAATTGATCCCATATACTTGTGGGTCATCGGTATAGTTTATATCTCAATTTATGTTGTTTCTATGGACTAACCTATTAACTCGGTGCCAAGTGCCAGTGTTGTTTTTTGCATGTTTTTGGTTTTCCATGAGATACATACCAAACGAAGTCCAAACATGACGAAATTTTTTGACGATTTTTACTTGACCAGGAGAGACTTTGAAGCTTCGGGGGGAGACCAGACGTTGTACGAGGGAGCCACAAGTCAGGGGGCACACACAGGTACCTTGTGTCCTACTTGTGGTTCCGTTTGACCTAATTCCAGTCATATACATTCTCATGTATCCAGAAACATCTGTATCAAGTCCTAAAATAATCTTTTCGCTGCCGCAAACCTATGTCTTTCACGATCCCATTTGGAGGCCTTCTCCGGTACTCTACAGGAGGGGGAAACCATTGGGTAGGCTATATTCATTGACTTAGCTGCCTCTGGAATGATGTGTGAGTAGTTCCCACATGACCTAAGGGTCCATAGCTTTAGCTAGATGGCTCTCTCTCTCTCTCTCTCTCTCTCTCTCTCTGGATCTTCAATGCAATGATCTCATCTGAGATCAGTCCAATGTAAACTTTTGTGGTGCGTTTATTGGGATCCGATGAATTCTCAGTTTACAATCCAATTATTCATTGAAAGTATTTTAGTCTTCTCTGAGATTTATATGTGTAATTGTATAGCTATGTATGCTTTCGATCTATGAGTTTTCTATGGACAATTTGATGATTAGATCTTCAGAGGGAATGGTGCATAGTAGTAGGTGTCCTTAGTCTGTGACAGGAGGAGTTGAAAGGCATGTATTGTAGTGTTGCTACTAAGGGTAAAACAACGGGGTTCGAACGTATTGCATGGTCTTATTTTGTCTACATTATGTCATCTTACTTAAAGTGTTACTATGTTTGTCATGAACTTAATACTTTGAGATGCATGCTAGATAGCGGTCTTGGGGTGGGATGCAGATGGATTTCGGTTTACTTATGATGGACATAATGCCTATGTATTAATTATGTCATGGATAATCATTGTAACTATGTGCTTTTGTATCAATTGCCCAATAGTAATTTGTTTACCCACGGTTGGTATCTTCGAGAGAGATGCCTCTAGTGAATGTTGTGGCCCCTAGTTCCATTCACATCTATATTAAAACAAATTCAACAATTGCTCGCTATTTTCTTTTAATTTTTATTTTATTTTTATTTATTATATCTACCACTACCAGATTTAATCTTTGCACTCGAGCAAGAACAAAGAAAGTGACGCCCCCTTGCCTTGTTCGGGTGCAAACATTTGTTTGTGTGTGTGCAGGTACTGTTTGACATTTGTCCGTGTGAGGTCTCCTACTGGTTCGATAAACCTTTGTACTTAACTGAGGAAAGTACTATCTACTACTATACTACATCACCCTACCTCTTCGGGGAAACCCAACACTATCACAAGTAGCACCAGACAAATCATGAAATGATCACCGGGATGCCGGGACACGAGAGCGAAACCTATAACAAGGATGACCCGTATAGTGAGTATGTGTTGATCTCACGGGGATACAGATATGTCTCACCTCCAGTTTTGTAACGTATCGCGAAGCTAAAGGAACATCATATGATAACCAACGATTCAATCGAATATCATTCATCTAAGTAGAGGGATCAATATGGATGTCCACGGTTCCGCTAGTCATCATCGAAGGAAAGGTGTTTTCATTCATGTCTATATTTTATCGAACCTACACGGTCACATGCTTAAGGGATTATGATCTGTTGAGTTCTATAGGAGTTAGGAATATGAGAAAATACTGCTGGAAAAGTTTCAGAAATAAAACAAATTGTTTCGATAGAAACTGGAAGCGTTTCGGGATTACCGGAAAAGTTTGAGAGAAAATCGAGTAATACTGAGTAATGATATATAGGTGGAAAATGTTTCTAGGGGTCTAATATAAATGTTAGATGACTTATATTAATATTTAGGAGTCCCTAGAATTTATTTAGAGTCAATGGGCTAAGAGAAATATCAGTCGGCCTATTAGTCGAGAGTTGATGGGCCCTAAGGCCCATATAGTGGAGGTGCCCCCCTTGGGCTTATTGGACAAGTTAAAGGGGTAAATGGGAGTTGAAGGAGGACTCACATCCCCTAGGCCGGCGCAAGGGAGGAGGGGAGCCCCTCCTCCAAGTCGGTGTTCCCTCCCCTCCACCTATATACACTAAAGGTTTTGGCCCTTTTGCAACACACAAGTTCTCTTGATTGGAGCTTCCTCTAGTTATCTCTTGTTCTAATTTTAGTTTAAACTTGATCTAGATTAGAGTTAGTTCTAGTTTTCTCTAATCCACGGAATAGAGAAGCCCTAGGTGGTTCTCTTCTCCCTCCTCTAGTTCTCTGGCGATGACAAGCTCTGGACGGTGAAGCGATGTCAGATCGTGATGCCTGTATGCATGGAATCCGTAGAGAGGTAGTGCTTTCGGTCTTCGGTTCGAAGGATCATTCGTGAATGGTTTGAGGCGCTTCATCAACGATCTAGACCAGTTCTTCTTTCGCTGCAACTCGTAGTTGGTAACAATCCGATCTAAACCTCTTAATGCATCTTCACACTGATCCGGGATCTTGATTGTATGACATTTTTTTCAACTATGTTTCCCAACAATGGCATAATGAGTAGTTCTATGAGTAGATACAGGGTATGATCTAGATCACATGGGATTGTGAGGGTATTGCACAAGAGTTTTTAGTAATGAACTGCTAAATAGAATTAAACACTAGATGATGAGTTCTAAAACTTAATATGATTGTGCGAGTAGAAGATAAGACTATTGTGGTAGATGCAATCTTTTACTTGACGTTCCTGTTTGCTTCCCTCGAGGTTTGCTTCCTTTCGTTTCTTGGCAGCATATGGAGCTTCGTTACAAAGTTCTGTCAATCGGCGATTCTGGCTATCAGTGATCTGCTAACGGTTCTTTGGGCTACATCATTGTCAAGAAAAGTGAATCGCCGCAAACACAAGAGGGCATGTAGAATTCTATCTACACAGCAGGCATGCGTCTTGACGAAGTTTACTGCTAAAGATTTTTAGTAAAGTCTCTTTCCTTCAGTCACCTAATCTACCAACATGGATAATCAAACCTTAGGATCGTGCCTTGCATACTGCGCTCGGCGTCGGGGGTACATGGTGACATGTTCCTGTGTGAACAATGTTCCCCTTTTGGTTGAGAACTCAACTTAATTGATTTATAGCAGGCCAAGCAACAGCTTCATGCATGTACAATGGTGTTATCTTAATGATGTCACAAGATAATATATGTGAGGTGGAAGAGAGAAATAGAGGAAGAAAAACTTGCCTTCGCTTAATTAAGAGATGATTTGTTAGGAGAAAGATATGATATCTGAGTTGTACTAGATGTCTCTTATTCACAGTTTTTTCTTATTTGATTTTAACCACGCCACAACTTGGTATTAGATGCTAGAGATAACACTAAGAGATAAACCATTTCGCAGCATGCTTTATTGTCTCTAAATAACGTGGAATACAATGCCGCCTTATCAATCATTGAGAATGCCTTTACTAGTTCTCATTGCGGTTGGACGACAGGATACATCAGTTATTGAATAGCACAAAGGCACCTGGCATGCACATCTGCTTGCTTGCGCGCGTTAGTTGATAAAGAAAATTAAGTGCCTAGTTGATGAAATGCGGGTCATGATCGCTAGCTAGCGCGAACCACCGATCACGATTAGCATTGATTCGCCATGCATTTACATGCTGAACCATCACGTGTCCATGCATGAGAATGTCAGCCAATCCGGTTGCATTATTGTTGGGTCAGGGCGTCAGGCGTACGCCAAACTAGCTTTCACTATCTTGGTGCACCATAAAACAATATTAGACCTCAGATTGGAGTTCATCTACTTGTCTCAAAACCACAAATCTAGATCGCATCAATATCATCTAGAAGGATATACTTCACACCTCTTGCACTACTCTTCCATTTATACCATAGAAATCCCATAAATAAAGACATACATATGTTGGACACTGGTCGATGGTCCTCTTCAATCCCCTAGAGGTTCATGAAAAATATACCACTCCGTTATTACTTACTCTGCATGCTAGTTTTGTCTTAAGTCAAACTTTATAAACACTGATCAAGTTTACAGAAATATTTATTAACATCTGCAATACTGAGCAACACCATTAGATTTATCATTGAATATATGTTTGCATTATATATACTTGTTATTTTCAATGGTCATATTGTCTTCTATAAACTTGGTCAAACTTTATAGAGTTTGACTTGGAGCAAAGCTAATATGGAGTAAGTAAGAACAGATGGAGTCCTAACTTGCTAATACTAATCATACTACTGATATTAATGCTACACACTAGTCACACTAATCTATCTATCTAGGAGTTGTTCTCATCTTTGGCTTCATTATTGCCTCAAATGGTATCCATGTTTATGGAAGCAAAATAAAAATAAGTTTTGGGTCAGCATCATCAACAATCTCTAGATTAATCCCTATAAATAAAGCGCAAAACTAAACCTAGAAATTTCACGGTTCGATGGTCGGGATCCATAGAGAGCATTAAGAAGATTGTGAAGAGGGGATGCTTAATTACCGAGATAATAGTGTGGATGGGAGAGGAGGGGGTGGTACAGCAGTATCCGCATGACCAGGCGCACATATGGGGGAGCTGTGGGGATGGTAGCACGGTACCCACATAGCTTGGGAGAAAGGACCAGATGGAATGTTCCTCCCAAGGTTGATCAAGGAGTGTTACAACGGAGTGGTTCCCCACATGACCATAACCAAAAGCTTCCGGGTGCAGAGTGTTCGCGGTGTATGTTTGCCGCACGGCTAGGCGAGGATGCAATGGAAGTAAGGTTCCTAACATGACTAGATCCATGTGTGGCCAGCATTTTAGGGTCCGATACCATGGTTCCTTTCATTATCATGCTGATAACGAATGCCATTATTGTTCCATGCATGACCAGATCGACGTGTGGGTGATGTAAGAAGGGATGGTGGCCTGGCGGGTGCAACAGTGCATTCGGTGTGGTCGTCGCGGTGGATCAACGGTCGCCACTGACGGGAGTGGAGGGAGGGAGAGGGGTCGATGCCCTTAGAATTTAAGAGAGGTATGTGTTTTATAGAAGCGAAGGGTGATGGAAGTGTCACGGCGATACTGGTGGTAGGAATCCCTAACAAAAATGTTAGGTTCTGCGTAAGGGTGTCCGAGGCTTTGAGGTTATTGAATTTATGCTCAATATATTTCAACACACCCCTCACGTCTAGGCTTATTTAGTGTTTAGACGTGGGATCGGTGTAGGTCGTCGAATCCTTTTTAAATATTATGTTGGCAAGGTCTTGAACTTGATACCCTTGGCTCTCATACCATATTGAGTTCATGCTCCAATCAATTCATCCAAAGGTCTAAACTGATGGAGAGAGGCGAACATATATTTCAGTTGAGGTTACACACTCGGTGAATCCTTATTACCCAAATCACTCTTACCTCGCATTCCGTACTGCCGATCGCTTATCTATTGGTATCGAATGCCATATAGACACAGAGATAGAGAGAATATCACACGGTACTTCTTTAAGGTCCTTTTAAGCACTTATCATGAATTCACCTTCTCACTTGGGTCAAACCCTACCTCTTGATAGTATGGCTTTTCTATTTACTTGAAGAGGCATGTGACCTCATAAAGAGCTAATAAAAGTCTCCTTAATCTTGTTGCCTCTTTTCAATCCTTTTAGGGGTCATCATTTGACATTTTGATCTAGCACATGGGACTAAACATGCCAAACACTTAATTAAGGCAATACCTCCTTTATTTGTTTATACTGTCCATCATCCAAATCCACTAGGGGGCCTGGACTATAGTTTTAACGGAGCTTGTGCCCCCATTTGTCTCATATTGGCATGGTATTTTATCATACGTCCATGTTTATTACTCCCTCTATCCCATAATGTAAGATGGTATTACATCGAATACGTGATATAACATGTTATTACATCCAATATGTGTGAGTATATTGGATGTAATAACATCTTATATTATGGGGATGGAGGGAGTACATGATACTATACACTTCTTCCCATGTTATTGTCCTTCTTCCTGTGACTCCTACATAGTTACACTAATTGTTCCATGGTGCCCAATGTTTCATCCCCTTTAGAATAAACATTATAACTTATTTCCCATTAACTACAACTTTGCAACTTATACTTAAAGTTACGAATATTTCCATAACGCTGTCATAATGGTGTCAAGATTACGTCACTAAGACAACCTTCTCATTCTTTGCAGTTTTCCCATCCGAGTGTGCCATAATTAAGCTTTTGAAATACATCGAGATGATGAATGAGCCATGTACCTCCCCATTTAGACAAACATAGGCAGATTTTCTAACAATACACATCCTGATCCATCACCTTGAAAGCCATAACATTTGAAATTTGGTTAGTTTAACCCCTTAAAAAGCATGAATTAACCCATGCTGAACAAAGCAGCATTCCACATGTTGAGGTTTGATCAACATAACATTTCTCCAGGTGATGTTTGACCATCTCACAAAATTTTCTTTTTCGTTCGGCGTGTGTACTAGTTCATGCAGACAACCAATAGATTAATGCAGTCATATTGTCCTGGTATCCTTTTCAGAATCAAAGTATAGATGGTTCTCTACCTTATAAATCCATTTCTGAGAGCGAATCAACCTGTGGTTGGATGGTTAGAGGGACTGTGCGTGTATGCATTCATAGGAGTGAGTGTATGCGCGTGTATATGAGTGCTTGCGTCTGTACTGTTTTAAAAAGATCCATTTCTGAGAAAAGGCTTTACAGCTCCTTTTTTTTATGGAGTTTACAACTCCTTGTGTTTTGTGACTCCTGAATCAACGTGATGATGCAAGATACTCCTACGGCACTAGCATCACTGAATTGGGAATGGTAAAGATAGATCTCGTATAACAAAAAAAGCAATTAAAGGCTGCACAACAATCATGGCAATAGAAGAAGATTTGGTGAGCTAAAGGTAACTACATATTCAATAACATCACCACAAAAATTATGCAAAGAATTGTCTCCTTCTAATAACCCTCTGGAATAGTGGAATCTATTCAATAAGATCGACAATCGGCATACAAAATGTGCAAGGTATTGTCCCTCTGTTGCAACCCTCTCCCATGGTGTCCTCTTGCTCCGATCTGTCTGCATCGATATCTTCTACTATATGGGTGTGATCATGTGATGTGATTAAATATTGTTTTTGTCTATTCTTGCTTCCCGAAATGGAAATGTAGATCGAGTAGCCAGCAATCAATATATGCAATTGCAATCACACTACGGCAGAAGACCAAGAGCTTACCGGCCGTGCCCTTCAGCCACCTGATGATCCCGCCATCCCTCCACCGGCAATGTCAACGCCGAAGAGCTTGACGGCGACATGGCCTGTCTCATTCTCATCGGAAATCGCCGCGTCCGCAGCATCGTCATTCTTGTTCATCTTCTTGTAGTCGATGAAGAGCTGATCCTCCGTGTCATTCCCGTACGCCGACCGGTAGAACGCCACGGTGTCGCCGGCGCGGAGGCCCGTCTCCTTGACGAAGCGGCTCCAGCCCTTGGTGAGCACGTAGCTCTGGCTGCTGTTCCAGTACGAGTACCGGAAGCGCCACACCTTCCCTTCGCCGTCCTCGAAGTTGAGCAGCACGCCCTTGCCGTTGCTGCCGGTGGCCGCCGCAGTGGTCGGAGGGAAGTGCTTCTCGGCCTGCTGCTTCGGCACCACGAGGCGGTTGAGCTTGCCGACGTCGCTCGGGGTCACGGCCTTCTCGAAGAGGAGCTCTCGTGCCCACGCCAGCGTCGGCTGCGCGCGCCCGCGGCCGCGGCGCAGGCCCTGACGGAGCTCGTCGTCGTAGGTGTGCTTCCGGAGCATGTCGACGATCTCGGCCTTGGAGTGGTCGGCGAGGAAGCCGAGCTCTGGATCCAGCTCGCTCCTGGACGACGACGAGCCGGCCTCCTCCGCGGCCGTCGGGCGCTGGTGGTTGATGACGGCGTCCGGGCCGCGGAAGCGGAGCGCGGCCACGTCGTAGGCGCGCGCGGCGGCGTCCTCGTCGGGGAACGTTCCGAGCCACACCCGCGAGTGCTTCTCGTAGATCTGCGCTCCCCACCGCCCGTTGGGCTGCGGCACGACGCCCTTGAACCGCGACGATGGAGCCGCCCGGGGCGGCGCCAGCACCGGCGACGACGACGGCTCCGCCGCGTCCTCGGCCCCCGATTCCGCGGAGGAGTACTCCATGTCGTTGTCGTCCTCCATCCCGTGGTTTGTCGACTTGCCAGATGCCATCGTGGGGATTATTGTACCTGCATAGTTGGTGATTTCTTGTGTATATATTGAGATTGGTGCATGGTTGCTTCCAATTTTACACTTGCGCTAGATCGATTAGTGTATAATTGTGTTTATGTTGGCGCTTATGTATGCTTCGCAGCATTACGCTGCTAAAAGCTGTTATTTTATGCTACATACTGTTGGCTTCTAGTGAACTTTTGGCACTAGGGTTGTCATTATCATGTTTTGGCCGTAGATGTGCTTGTGGCTTGTGAGAATCTGGTCATTAACTTAATTGCACTTTTGCCGATCCATATTACTCCCTCCTTCCATCTATATAGGGCCTAATGCGTTTTTCAAGGCTAACTTTGACCAAATGTTAGAGCAACAATATATGACATGCAACTTACACAAAGCATGTCCTCAAATTCGTATGTGAAAGGAGATTTCAATGATATAATTTTCACATTATGCATGTCATGTACTATTAATCTTGTCAATAGTCAAAAGCCGTCTTGAAAAACGCATTAGGCCCTATATAGATGGAAGGAGGGAGTAACAATCTTTGTCCATGAATATATGTACACGTACACCGACATATGTAACTACAAGGGGATCATGAGGTGTTCTTTTGCAACAAGGATACTAATCCATCGTATTTAGCTGAAAATATCAAAATTCCTATCAAGAATGAAAATTATGATGCTAAAGGCTATCGTGTTAAAATTAAGAAAATTCACGCAATAAATACTTTGGAAATTGTTATCTCTTAGTCAGTTATTGATAGCCGTCTGGTCAAATTTTATTGTAGTTGTGTACCCCGACATCGAGGTCAGATGATTCTTAGTGGAAACTCAAACAATATTATTTCTTACATGCCTAGGAAATAGGTAAAAGTGAATAAATTACTAAGTAACTACAAAAATCGTGGCAAGGATGATGACAAACTAGTGGGCATTTAAGGGGTAGTTGTTCAAGTTGCACATACATAGAGGGGTACAGGACTCATTGCCATCTCAAATACTCGGTAACCTATGAAGAAACAAACATTTGTTAATGTGGGAAAATTGGGAGGACGATAAGTTTGGTTGCTACACCATCACATAAGTAATAGGGTAAACGATGAATGTTTCATCTTGAAAATCAATCTATCTTTAGGACTATTTTGGTATTGTAATACATTGGAAGTGGCTTTTCTGGGAAGACCATTATACATGGTTTTTTTTCCTTAGGCTACTCATAGTGGGGAGTATCATATACTAGTATCATGCATATGATACCAGTATATTATACTACCTTCATAGTGCATAGTATCATAAGTAGTATCATAGATGACCATATTTATTGTCATGCATGACAGAAAAGTAGCATAGCATTTAACATGATACGGTATCTACCTATATTACTCTAACCATCTCTTTCTTCTTTAATTGTGTGCCACATAAGCATGTTTGCTAGTCCCAAGTGCATGTCGGTTATGTTAACCCCACTATGGCCAGCCTTAGGGATCAAGCATTGGTAATGGTAGGGATTGAAAAGTAAAAACATAAAAAATCATATCTAGAGAGAGAGAGAAGAAGGAATATGTATAAGCTCACAAATTATTATCAATATTTGTGCACAAATAATAACATAGTCTTCTAGTTGTGAGATCTCACATCACCATGGGTCATATGAGTTACTTACGGATGAAAATTGACCCTCAGTTTGGAAATACATGTCGTTTTAGAAACGGACACAATCTCGCGCATGTAACTATGGCCCTTGCTTTTCACATATCAATTCTAGTGATATTATTATCACTTACTGCATCTTAATACTTTCTGTGTATATTTTCACTTAAAGTTGGTAATGTTTTCACTAGGAGTTGGTGGTGTTTGACTGCAAGTATTCTATGATGACACCTTTCACAAACAGACGTTGCACATATGTGTAGGTCAGCTTCCACTTTGTGGGTGGAATGTTCATAGTGAATTCCCCCATAAAACCATATGTATTTCATACTTGTGATATGCAAGTAACTCATATTAACACATGTTTCGCTGGTCAAATTGCAGACCTAAAAAATTGTGCCCGACTTATATTCCTGTCCATAGGGAGTATGGAAAGTTTCACTGTCCACTCCACAAGCTAGATAAATGATCCCTGATTAACAACAACTACTGCTCCCTCAGTTTTTATTCGCTCCGCATATTAACTTTGTCTGAAGTCAAACGGTATAAACTTTCACCAAGTTTATAGAAGAAAAAATATTAACATACACAATACCAAATCAAAACCATTAGATTCGTCATTCAATATATTTTCACATGATACAGATTTGTTATCTTAAATGTTCGTATTGTTTTCTATATAGTTCAACCAAAACTAATATGTGGATTAAATAAAAACAAAGTGAGTATTTCATTCGCTTTCACGGTTTAAGAGAGTGAGTGTAACAGCAGTGCCACATTTCAATAATTGAGATACAACCGCACTCATTTCAGAGGATGAAAGTGCAAGGGTGATGCTACAGCCCATTGGATGTTACTGCAACTACTTCCAAGTAAAAAAAATGACTAGGTTCACAGGCAGCCCGCACCGATATTCTTGTGGTCAAAATCCACACACTCTGTTGTGCTATGGCCATGCTTGGATCCAAGGGACTATTTTTAGTCTGACTAAAACTAGTCTTTTTTAGAGGCTAAAGTTTCAATCAACCCTGACTAAAAAGAGGCTAGAACTAGTTTTGAGACTAAAAAATTTTAGTCATGGGAACCCTACTAAAATATGGATTAGTCCTCTCTCTCCTCATTTAACTCCTCTCCTTTAACACATGCGAGTTCGGGATTGGAGGGTTTGGAGGATAATAAATGCTCATTAACTCATTTTAGTCTATTTAGTATTTGTATCCAAGCATAGGTGAGGCTAGCAAGTTTTAGTCCCACTACTTTTAGTCATGGGACTAAAACGTATCAAGCACCCTCTATATGTATATATCCATGTATGTTGACACACGGGGTAGGGTACTGTGCACCTAATGATTGCCCCAAGCAAGCAAGCAAGCAAGATGGCCAAGTTGGTACTTTTACTGGTAGGGAGGATGAACGTGCAAGTGTGGTGCCATAGCCCATCGGATGTTACTACAACTGCTTCCAAGTACTAGTAAAAACCAGGCTAGTTCTATAGGCAGTGTGGTAATCTCCGGCACCGGTATTCCGGTGGTCAAGATCCACACCCTGAGTGCATATATATCCATGTTTGTGTTGGCACCCGGGGTGCTGTGCACCTGATGATTGCCCCAAGCAAGCAAGATGCCCAAGTGGAAGCAGCTAGCAGATGGGTTCATCCATATGCAAGCAGCGGGGGACTAGATTCACGTCCCCTAGAGAACCCTTTGGCCCCATCTATCCATCCATGAGTTGGTTGTCGCACATCGTTGATGTTGGTGATTACGAATATCTAGCTACATTTTGATGCCGACTTTAGTTGAGATCGATGTTGGATAATGATTGAAATTTTGCATCTGCTATTTTTGGTCCAGACCGACTGATCTTCAAGAATCAACGGATGAGTTGTGGTTAGAGTTGCCTTGGAATTTATCAAGTGTGAGAAGATTTCATGGAGAGCAGCAACAACATAACTCGAGACCCGCCGGTTGGGGCGTCCTGGCGAGGCTGAACCAGGACCTCGCTGGAGACGGGACGACGCGGTCGGCCGCGAGCGTCGACAAGTGAGGATGAAGGTTCACTAGTGCGGATGGAGGTCCTTTTTTATTTGGCTTCCGCTAGAATTTGGCAATGCCCAAGCTGGAGGCGAGTATTGACGCGGCCGACCAGGGCGTCACGGTAAAGGTCTTGGCCGGTGCCTCAGCGGAGACACGAACATGCAACTCGCCGCGGCGTCACAACCCAAACAGAGGAAGAGGGGGCTTAGAGCAACTGGCGATCCAAACGGACGACGCATTTGTCCGTTTTTTGTCCGTTTGGGTCAGCCGCCCGCTCGCCGTCCGCCCAGTTTTGCATTTGGGTCGGCAATGCGCCCAACACGCCGACCCATTTCATGTCCGCATTCAACTTTTAAATAAAAAAGGCCCGCGACCGATCATGCCAGCGTCAGCGCCGGCATACAATGCCGGCCTCAGAAAGCACCACAGTTCATGCTGATGCATTCGGCAGCCGGCCGGCACACATGCCAGCACACAAAAAATGGTGAGACTTGAGTTCGACCACGCCATCGCGGCTCCCGTGGTCATGCCGGCATACAAAAAAGATGGCCCCTCGACGCTATAGATCACTCGTCGTTGAATTTGAGCATGTCGGCCTGCATCTTCTCGAACCACGGCCTCTTCCTTAGCGACAAGGCGTTGAGATCCACCTTCATGATCTCCACCCCGGTCATCATGCTTGCAAGAGCCACTTCTTTCGCCTTTGTCTTGGCGTTGGCGGCCTCGATCTCTAGCATCTTGGCTTGCTTCTCCGCCTCGAGCTCGGACATCTTGGCTTGCTTCTCCGCCTCGAGCTCGAACATCTTGGCTTGCTTCTCAGCATCAAGATCAAGCCTCCTCCTTTGGATCTCCATGAAAGCATCCATTTGCTCCGCCTTGAAACGCCGGCGCTCCTCCTCTCTTGAGTCCTTCTTATTCATCATGCCGTCCACGCTTGCGATCAAGGCGTTGGTGGCCGCATCTCGCTTGTCCTCCTTCTTGGAGTTGGTCTTCCCCCGCGGCCGTGCCGGCTCGCCCTCCCCAACATCCTCCACGGTGCCCTTCCCCCCACGTGCCTTGAGCGCGGCATATTGTGGCATATTGTGCCTTGAACTTCTCTTCGTCCTTGATGACCCGATAGCAATGGGAGAGGTTGAAGCACTTGCCATTGTGTTGAACCTTGAATGCCTCCTCCAAAGCTTGAAATGCCTACAAAATGTTTCCATGCAAGATGAAGACGGAAAAGGATGACCTTGATGGCTCAAAAGAGGGCGGCTTGCTTGCTATCATACCATGTCTTGCACGCCGATGCCGCTCACGGGGCGGGCCTTGACACTCTCAAGGGTGGCGCAAAACTTGTTGCACTCTTGTCGGATCACCCTCCACCGCTTGGAAATAGAGACCCACCCGCGCGTGCTCACAAATTGGTAAGGTGGAAACTTCTTGCGCTCATGAAACTCGCGGTGCACACGAGTCCAAATGGTTGAATGCTTTTGCTCGGCGCCCGTCTTTGGGTCTTGTCCAATGTCTCGTCAACACTCACAAAGAAGCTTGTCCTCGGCAGCTGTGTACACCTTCGTGTGCTTGCTCTTGCGCTTCGGCTTAGGACCGGCGGTTGGTTGGCGAGCTCGTCCTCGAACAAAGGCTCCACTTCGATGTCGCACTCGTCCTCTTCCTCTAGCCCATAGTCGTCAGGGAACTCGTGGTCGAGGGGGAAGCCGTCCAGGTCGATGCCGACCTGATCACGCATGAAGGCCGCCTGATCGGGATCATAGCCAGCGGCCGGCGTGAACGCCCCGCGGCCGTCCTGGCTTTGCGTCTCCTCGAGATCGTAGCCAGTGCCCGGCGCACCACCCTCGAAGATGAGGTGTTGCATGTAGTCCTCGTCGATGGCGGATGACATTTCCTCGAACAGGTTACGGTCGTCCGGGAGACCGCCGGCCGGCGCCTGTCGCGCGCGTTTCCTCGTGCCGCCGGACGACGAGCCACCAACCACCGGGGTGGCGTTGAGGTCGATGGGCGCGGGCGCGGGCGTGGAAGGCGTGACCTGTTTGCAAGCCGATGCGCGGGGTGAGCACTCCCCGGAGAGGCGGGAGGCCTGCGGGTAGACGTGGGAGCCGGGGACCGGGTTGCAAGCCGATGCGCGGAGTGAGTCGGGCATCACCATTCGAGGAAACGCCGATGAGCCGGTGCTGGCCGCGGCGACAGCGGCTTGGACGAGGCCGTGCTGGCTATGGTTTACCCCAAGCATGTAGAGCGTCTCCCTCGTTGCCGCGGAGACGCGGGCGTTGGTGAACTCCTGCTGCGCGGCGGCGACAGCGGCGGCCTGCGCAGCGGCCTCATCCCTCGCGTCCGCGGCGTGCCTCCGACCCTTCCTCTTGGCCGACTCCCTTGCCCGCTGTTCGGGCGTCAGCGCCTTCTTCGGCTTGGCCGCCGCGGCGGTCTTGCGCGGGGCACGAGGCTTGCCTTTCCCGGAGGGGGCGACGGCGCCGGATGAGGCGAGGGAGGCGAGGCCGGCGGCGGCGTCGAGGTCGAGGTCGATGGCGTCCTCCATGGCTGGTTAGGGGGCGGGGGCGCGCGCGGGCGGGAGCATTTTTGAGGAAAATGGTGGAAAATGGTGGTGGCTGCCACCGACAGGCGGGCCCGAGGAAAGGAGTAGGCGCGCGCGCGCGTTCGTCTCGTGTCCGTGCCGATGCAAATTCGGCTCAAAATTGGGCCTGGAATGGGTTGCCCACAGACGAAATACGGACGCACGTCCGTTTGGGTCGGCGCGTTGGGACGCCACTTTTGTCCGCGCCGACCCAAATGGATGCGGGCGGACGAAATAGATCACCCCATTGGAGTTGCTCTTAGCATCGGAAGTAAGAAGATAAACAATACTCACTCAGAAGAAAGAAGAACATGGTACGTATCGTTGGATTCTAATCAATGGTTGTAGCAAAATCGACTGAATCTTACAAAGAAAAAAGGGTTCTAGCGAAAAAATTAACCCTGACAACGTGACAGAGGCGAACCGGCAAATCGGGGCGTCCCGAACAAGGCTAAACCAAGACATCGGCAGATACGGGACAACATGGTAGTTCGTGCATCACCAACGCAAGCGAGATCAAGGGTTAACAAGTGCGGATGGAGGTCCATTTTGATTTGGCTGCGGCTGGGATTGGGTTATGCCCGAGCTCGAGATGAGTATGAGGTATCATCGGTAAGGGTTTAGCTAGTACCTCGACGGAGACAGGGACGACGCGGCTCGCCACAGCATCATAACCCGAGGACGGGCAGATCTAGGGGTTGTGGCTTCCAGAGAAACAAGATGAACAATACCGATTCCGAGGAGAAAGATGAAGATGGAGCCACTGGATTTTAGTCCAATAATTTTAGAAAAAACGTCTGAATCTTAAAAAAAATCCCGCACAACTGACTTATAGTTGCTCCTTACAGTTTCAATAATGATACACTTTGATAGAGTGCGAACTTTTGGAGGCCGAGCTCCATGGAGCCCCTTTTTTATAAAAAATCAAAAAACATATTTAATAGTTTCATAAAAATCTAAAAAAATCCATGAAAACTTGTGCATTTTACGCATGAGCGCGTAAAAAAATTCTTCAAAAATATTGTGAGTTGTATCTTGTACAAAAAAGGCAAAATTCTGACCCAACAAAAAGAAAAGTTAGCCCATTTTGAATATACATATTTGTCTTTTTTTTGTACGCCGTGTGTGAAAGTATAATTTTATGAAACTTCTCTCGAATGTGTTAAACATGTACTCTCTCCGTCCCATAATATAAGAGTGTTTTTGATACTAGTGTAGTATCAAAAACGCTCTTATACTATGGGACAAAGGAAGTATTTCTGTATGTACAGAAAAACAAAAAAATTGCGCTATGAAAATATGGTTTTTTTCAACGAGCTCACTGGAGCCCGGCCACCGTGGGTCATTTGCGGCATTTTTTTTTAGAAAAGAAGGATGATCCCCGGCTTCTGCATCTGGACGATCCATACGGCCACTTTATTAATTATTCTCACAAGACATTACAAAGTAATACCACAGTAAGACTAAAGCCGTCATCTAAGCAACAAGTTGTCGCTACACCTATCCAGTTGATGAAGGGGCGCAAATAGTCTGGGCCTAATACCAAACAGATATCGCAGCCAAACCTAACATCTAAGACCTGAGAACCCATCCAGGACGCCTGCCGGGCATGGATCTCGCCGGTCCGGCGTGCTCTCAGAGGCCGCCGCCGCCAACTGCCACCGCTCCATCTTCAGAACTGTACTGATGCATCAACCTTGGTCGGTCTAGCTATCATCGACGCCACCACGGCGCCCAACGGCACCTCCTCCCTGCGCGCAAACAGTTGTGCACGTCGCGGTCACAACTGATACACCTCAGCACCATGCTGCCAAGTACCACCAGCCGACACAGCTTGAAGTCTTTGGAAGATCTGTCGTGCGTAGCACCTGCCGATCAGGCATGACAAAGCGTAGCACCTGTTGGTCAGGCATGACTTGACATCTCCACCGAAGCTCTGTGCAAGACGAAGAAGCTCCACCTCCTGCCTCTGACTTCCAGCGCTGCTCCACAAACGATGCTCCCAAGAGAGAAATGACACCGCAGTGCCGCCATCGTCCGATCTGGAACACCAGATCCTAGGATTGCCCCCAGAGCAGCACGAGTGGGTCGACAGTAGTTACACGACAATGCCTCCATCAAGGTAATGGTGTAGAACGCCGCCATCGCCTGCCAACGGCTCAGTTTTCACCGGCAACCATGTCTCCCCAACTCGCAGCCGGGACTAGATGATGGATCTCGAGATCCGATCACCAAGCCTCTGGCCGGCCATCTTTGACGACAAAGATGACCACCATCATTGGCCAACGAGACGACACGAGATGAAGTAGGGCGCTGCCAGCGTGCGTCCTGGCCAGCACCACCGGCGCTAGGCCCGTCCCGGACAACGCCTCATGGCCGAGGGCAACGGCAAGCGCTGCCACGACGAGAACGCAGACCGGAAGCCCAGATCCAGCCCACCCACGCGCCGCCACGTGGCCACCACCAAGCGCCGTTCAGGGGCAGCCCCGCCGCTGTGAGGGACGCCGCCTTACGGGCAGCAGGCGCCAGCCCCGACGGAACACCGCCACCGGCCGCCGCAAGATCTGCATGAGAACGGCGAGTACGCCCCGCCGCCACCTTTCCTGGGGACCACGCGGGCTTCGCCGGTGTCCCCTCCAGCGGCGGCGAAGCGGGGAGGAGCGGGGAGGGGCGGCTGGCGGCACGGTTAGGATTAGGGGCGGGGAGGAGCGGCTGGCGGCGCGGTTTGAGAACTTATCCATTACAAGGCTACATAATGTCCGGTCATTTGCGGCTTATGTAGGTGTGTGCACCGTCGAAACGGGTCGGTCCAAGAGCATTTTGTCACAGGCGTACGTCTAATCGACCGCTCGATGCACGTACGTGGTGGCTCCAAGGTGCATACGTGATCCAATGCTCAGATGCCACGGCCGCGAGAGTTGTAGTACTGGTACATGACTGCCTGCAGACTACTTCAAGGCCACGATTGATCGACGAGCTGGTGGCCTGCGGCGCATGCAGACTGCACCTGCTGCACGCCGCATAGAGCGCGGCACGCTGAGACAAACTAACGTACGTACGTCTACAACGGTGCATCATGCATCATGTATGCAGTGACAAAAAGGCTGCCGTTGCTTGGACAAGAACACATTGACACGACACTACGTACTCTAATGGAGCGTACGTATGCACGGCACCGAAGAGTAAGACACGAACACGGACGACGCCTCTCATGCCTACTCTTCCTCGCCGGCGGCACGCAACTTCACTCTTCGGGGCTCACGGCCAACGAATATGCTAGATATGGGAACAACAAGGGCTTGGAATACAGACGTCCATGAAGATTTGATCTGGGTTTTTGAATAGATTAACTTTCAGACGCTTTTGTTTAATGAAATATGTCAAAAGTGGCACGAATGTTGTCTGGTTTAAATGGAAAACATCCGATTTGCATGAAAGCCGTCCAGCGTGTTAAATTCCATTTGAAATGTATGCTGACGTTTGAGGTACATAGTTGGATGGCCGCTTGTCATATCCATGTCTCCGCGGACAGATGTTGTGTCCGTTTTAGGGGTCGAGATGCCCTTACATTTTCAATATGATGTTTTTTGTAGCCAGCTTAGGTTTTTTTTAGGCACCGTAGCCAGTTTTTTTTTTTTGAGGGGTTGTAGCCAGCTTAGGTAGGTGTGTGTTGTGCAAGCACCGTGGAAGCGGGGCGGTCCAAGAGCATTTGGTCACTGGCGTACGCCTGATCGACGGATCGATATCGCTGCACGTACGCAGTGGCAGCTACGTGCATACGAGATCCAATGCTCACACGACACGGTCGCTACAGCCGTGGTACTGAGTACATGACTGCCTGCAGGCTACTTCAAGACCTATGAACGATCGACCACATGTAGGTAGCTAGCTGGTGGCCTGCTGTACGCCGGCCACAGACTGCCCCTGTACGCCGGCACGCCGAGACAAAATAACGTACGTCCGTCCGTCCGTCCGTCCACAACGCGGTGCATGATGCACCATGTATGCGGTGACATAACGGCTGCTGATGCTTGGACATGAACGCATTGACATGACACTGATGCGTGGTAGTACTACTACTCTAGTCAAGCGTACGTATGCACCGCGTGCACCGATGTGCATGAGTCGGCATCGACCGGCCGACAGCGTTTTCGCGTGGCGTACTACATGGCTGCACCAGTGCCTGCAGGCACACTTGCTTGGCCAGCGGAGAAGTCCGTACGTGGACCGCGACGCACAGACGACCGCGGCAACTTGCACGTGGCCGGCCGGGTAGGCACGCACGCACCTGCGCCGCCGTGGTTTTCCGCCGCCGCGGTGCCGCGGTCTCCGTCCACTGACCCCCGCCTTTTTGTGCAGATCGCGAGCAACCAAGTAGTCGCTCGCTCGTTTGTCGAGCCGGGTTAACGGGGTCGCCGCTGTTTGGCCCGATCGATGCATGCGCGCATCTACTCGTATCGGAGAAAACACCGGAGTCGTCGGTCGCCGGTCCATATTCCATATCTGATATCCCGTCCGTGGCCGGATGCATGGGTTCCCTTTCACGGGAGAGCAGTGGCCCGCGCGCGCGCACATGCGTCCAAGAGACCGATCGAAGATGCGGTCAGAAAGGTGGGTGTGATGTGTGTGCTGGTCAGGTCATTGTGGTACATAGCCAGGCCAGGGGAAAACGCTCACGGTCCGATGATTAGCGTGTGCTGCGTGCATACATACACCAGAGACCAGACTACGTACCAGCGAGAGAGAGAGACCGTCCACACGATCGGGCAGCAAGAAGAAGATTGACCCGACATGGAACCTTCCTATCTGCCTATTTCGTGGCCTTGCGTGACCGTCCGCGTACTACGTCGTCCAAGGCCAAGAGCGTGCACATGGCAATCGCCTCAGCTTGACCAATCTGGGTATCGTTTCTCCTTTTTTTTTTCCTCTTTTTTTTTTGCGGAAAAACTTCTAATCTATTCACATTTTTTCCTCAGCTTGACCAATCACACAATTGAAATAATGTCCATGCACATTATAAAGAAATGTGTATTTTATTACAAAGGACAAAATGAATGAAAAAAAAGGAAAACAATCGTTGAAACCCGAGAAAAAAAAGATGCTAAATAAAAATGGGGAATCACCTAGTTGGTCTGTCCACAACAAAAGTGCTATATGGTGAGTGCACGACTACAATATTTATATACATACGAGGGGCCCGTAAAATAGGGCAAAACTTATTTGTGGAACCACAGGGGCGCTCTGTATTGAACCGGCCTATGTACAAGCAGAGCGCTGTAGCAATTTGTGATCTGTTATAGTGATTGGATTGCTGTAGTGGCTAGTACACTGTAGCATACGATTTACCCCCTTTTTGCTTTGAACGTTTTTTCAAACATGAAAAAAATGAAATTTGAATAAATTTTTAAAAACCAGAAAAAAAAATATGAAAATCCAGATATTTTCTGAATATGTGAACAAATTTGGGAAAAAATTAAACAAATATCAAATTTTAAAATCGGGAACATATTTTGAAACACTAAACCAACATTTTTTTTGAAATTACCAATAAATTGAAATTCAGAATAAATTTTAAAGTTTTTTGAAAAAGGGAATATTTTGAAAAAGGAAAAAAAATGAAAAACCCTCCAAAGAAAACCTGCAAAAGAAACAGCGGAACAAAGAAAAAACCAATAAAACACGGACGAAAACCTTTTGGAAATTTCCCAAAACTGGACAGCTAAAACAGGGCGGCCCTTATCTGTGATCGCTTGAAGCATCCGTACATTTCGCCCACATGTGCTGCGAATGCACGAATAGGAATATTCCTGAAATCACTAAGTAAGGGTTATCCTATGCAAAGATCACTCCCTCTTCCCAGGTTGTGATAAGTGGCTCATTCATATGCATCACTTGTCGCAACAGTTGCAACAAGTGACGCATTTCATGTGCACCACTTGTCAAAACCTACAAGTTTTCCTTTTTCTTGTAGATTTGTTTATCTAAAATGTTTTATCTCTTAAAGCATGAGTCCAAATTGTGAACCATTTTCACCGTTGGAATTCTCACGCCAAGATCTCTGATACAATATTCCATGTTAATAGATTTGGACAAACTTTTTTTAAGAAAAAGGGGAAATCGAAAGGGAAAAAAACCCAGAAGCGCGAATGTTTCCCACTTTTTCTTCCATTTGTGCCTCTCACTGAAGAAAATGTGTGCCTCTTGAGGAAGAATTTTTTTCCCGTGTGCCTCCCATGGAAGCAAAACATAGACTCTCTTGGAACCAAAAGAGTGCCTATCGCGGAAAGAAAAACATGTTTTTATTTTTCCTTTTCTGAGAGGCACAACCTCTCGCGGAAGAGAAAAAAGAGTTTTTCGTGTAAAAATTATAGTTTTTAAAAAATGTCCTAAATCCAGGGAAAACCAAGCAAAAACAGAAAAGCCCAAAAAACCAATCTAAAACCCGAAAACGCGTTAAAAAAAAACTAGCATGTTTTCGTTTTAGGAAGGTTTTGGTCTGGTTTTCTTGGTTTTAGGAAGGTTCTTGTCAGATTTTTTAATTTTTCTTGTTTGTGTCGTTTCTCTACCGGTTATTAGTTGCTTTTTATTAAATAATTTAGTTTAATTCTTTTTTCCTTTTTGGTTACTTAGTTCTTGTACATAAAAAATGTTCTCAAAGGTACTAAATAGGTCAAGTTTTTATAAAAAAAAATCGCAAGTTTTCTAGTGAATGTTCACGTTTCTTCAAAATGTTCATGTCTTTTGGAAAATGTCAAACTTTTAAAAACTCCTGAAGGATTTTTTGTGATTTTAAAATTGTTCAATTTTTTTATAAATGTTAAAAACAGTTTTTAATTTCACCATTTTTATTTTCCTTTTTATTCTTCTCTTCTGAAATAAATTTCGTGTTTTATACCTACATTTTGGTGCCCGACTTTAGTTGATACGTATCAATGGATCTCTGATTAATGATTGGAGTTTCAGTATATTCAGGTAACCAACTTATTAGCTTTTATTTATGTGAGCCAACTTATTAGCTATGGAGGTGTGTGTTAGTGTTGAAGGAAATAGGACCAGGAGGGGGGATTGGGTTGGCCGGGGGTGTCGGAGTCCTACATTTCAGGTGTCCGGACTCCTGCAAACCTCCCCACACTTTCTCTCCAATTTGCAGGAGAAAATACGTCTGAACCGCCCCGCGGACCGATATAGGCCTGTGTTGAATGGTTTCCGCGGTCCGGACAAATGCGGGTGTTTTGCGTGTCCACCTTAAAACCCGGACATTTTTCTTAATTTTGGGAAAAAAATAAAAAATAACAAATTTCAAAATTAGGAGCATTTTTAAAAATTCCAAACTAACATTTTGAAAATTCCAAGAAATTAAAATTCAATAATTTTTGAAGTTTTTCAAACTTTTTTCAAAAAGGAAATATTTTGAAAATAAAATGGAACCCCCCAGAAGGAAAGCTTGTAAAAGAAACAACAGAACAAAGAAGAAAACTCAGTAAAACATAGACCAGAACCTTTGGGAAGTTTCCCAAAACTGGAGAGCTAAAATAGGCCGGCCCTTATCTGTGCTCGCTCATGGCTTGTGTACGTTTCAACCACATGCGATACGGTGAACCAACATGTGGTTGAATGGTTAGAGGGACTGTGGTATTCCCAGCTCATCAGGGTTTAAATCCTGATGCTCGCATTTATTTCTGAATTTATTTCAGGATTTCCGGCGATGCGCTTTTAGTGGGAGGAGACGTTCCCGTCGACGACGAGGCGCCTACGATGACTTTGTAAATCTCAAGATGATATGCCGGCTCAGTCTTTTGAAGGTGCTCATAGGGATAGGGTGTGCGTGTGTGCGTTTATAGGTATATGAACGCTTGTGTCTGTACTGATGTTAAAAAAAAATACATGCGCTACGATGCGGTAGGAATTTCCCCCATTTGCTGCTCATTGCGGCAAAGTGCCGGGCTATCGCACACCTGGACCGACAGGACGGTCCAACTAGCATTTACTCCCGTTGTAAAGAAATATAATATTGTTTAGACCACTATGATTTCGTTTTAGTAAGGTTTTGGTCGGGCTTTCTTGGTTTTAGGATTGTGCGGCAAATAGAAGGTTTTGGTCGGGCTTTCTTCATTTAAACCACAGCTAAAATGGGCCGGCCCTTGTCGTTGCTCGGTCGAGGTTACTGTGCGTTTCGCTGGCATTTGCCGCATTGTGCGGCGAATAGAAGTTTCCCCCATTTGTTTTTTAAGAAAAATTCCCTCATTTGCTGCTCATTGCGCCTAAGTATCGGGCTATCACACACCTGAACCGACTGGATGGCCCAATTAGTATTTAAGTATACTAGACAAATTTTGTTTTAGAAAGGTTTTGGTTTGGTTTTCTTGGTTTTAGGAAGGCACCTATCTGATTTCTTTCTATGTTTCTTGTTTGTGTTGTGAATTTTATTGATTTTTGTCTTCCTTTTCGGTTACCTAGTTCTTGTATTTTAACGATGTTCTCAATTTTTTAATATTTTCCCCTTTTTTTAAATCATGAAGGTTTTTAAAAATGTTCGCATTTCTTGGAATTTCATGTATTTTGGAAACTTTTCAAAGTTTTATAGGAATCCGGAAATATTTAATCTTTTCGAGGTTTCTATAAATTTTATGATTTTTTCAAAATTGTAAATAATTTTTTTGAAAAATCAGGTTTTAGTTTTATTTTTATTCTTGGGTTTTCTTCTCTTTTTTCAATTTTCTGTTTCTTTTCTGTCCTTTTGTTTTTATTTTTTATTTTTCAAAATCCGAGAACATTTCTAAAATTCAAGAATATTTTATAAAAGTTTGAAACATTTTTCATATTTCAAATACTTGAAACAATTTCAAATTTTTGAACATTTTTTAAATTTGTGAACTTGTTTGAAATTCATAATATTCGAGGACATATTTCAAATTTGTAAACAATTTTTGAGATCATCAAACATTTTCAAATTCATAACATTTTTTCAATTTGGAACATTTTGAAAATTCAGGAACATTTTTTGTAATTGAGATACATTTTTTAAACTCATGTACAATTTTTTAAATCTAGAAGCATGTTTTAAAACTCATGAAAGTCAATCTTTTTTGTTGGTTTAATTATTTGTGGAGATTAAATCTTTCATCAACTCCCACGGTGAAGATATTGTCATTCAACGACATATTCTTCTAGGGATCATCTGCAGCCCCAGTATATTCATCGCTCAAAGCTACCCATCTTTTTGGATGGAAGACTGAAGGGGCTTTCAGAAACTTTTATTGGTAATGTTCGTGTGCGGGTGAACGAGTGAGCACATCACTGCTCCGTTCTAGTTGCAGCCTCCTTATTGGAGGAAATACTTGTCATCAAACTAGATAAATGGGATGTATCTAGATGTATTTTAGTTTTAGAGACATCTCTTTTTATTCATTTTGATGACAAGTATTTCTGGACGGAGGGAGTAGATTGACACCACGAAGAAGATATTTCAAAGAGATGTTACTGTAATTTTAGTCATAAAAGTTATTTTGTATTTTCTTGGATCTTAGATCCAAATTAGTCTACATGTAACCATTATGAGTGAATAAAATTACATGTTTTTTCTCTAAAAAGTCTCATGTACCGCAAAGCTGATAGATTACAGTCTCCCTAAAAAGAAACAAAATCAATAGATTACAGTCCCTAAAAAAACAGTCCAATAAGAAATACTGACCAAAATAACTTACATTTAGAGACACTTATGGCCCTTTAAGAAAACACTTCTGGCAAGAAAAAACACATGCAAACTCTGGACCGCTAAGCAAAACATGATCACACAGAAACTGATGTCATTGTCCTTGCCTCCTTTGTCAGCTGCACCATGTCAGGTTTTTATACAACAACAAAAATATAGATACCCCCGGTTGTCTTTACATGGTTCACACAGTGGACATCACATCCCTAAGCTAAAAACCAACACAAGAGTACTGGACCAAAGCCTCCGGAAAAAGAAGCAAGGCCCCCTAATACTAACTACCACCACCAGCTCATACTACAGTATTATCTCAAAAAAGAACTTCATACTACAGTAGAGTAAACATGACATAAGTTATGCCTCGCAAGGAAGCTGCTGCTGACCGAACAAGCTATATAAGGCAATCATGTCGATGATGCTTGGCAAAAATCAATTCATATTGTACTATCCCTGCTCCGACCATGCAGCCTGTAATGAGAGTTTTCTCCTCGGTGCATACAACACCTGGTCCATTTCCGGCGTGCATCACTTATCGAGCGCTCCCATTCCCGTTCCCGTTGGTGTAGAAACCGTCCGTGTTGTGGGCGTCCATCTCTGCCAGCATCACGGACTTTGCCCGCTGATACCTGTTCCTTTTCGCGGAGATTGCTGATATCGCTGCAGACGTAAATCCAACAGATTAAACGTGTTGCCTTCACACAAGTGCCAAATGAACAAAGACAACTGGGCCATGCGTTGTGACTTCTGTTGACTAGTTCAGGAATAACCAAGATCAAATAGTTTGAATAGCTGAGGCACTATAAGTAGGTAGATAAATCTGCTATACTGCAGTTTCAGTAAGTATAAACCCAACTAAAGTTTCAGAACCATCATGATAAAATCGATAACTGATACAAGTGGCCTGAGCTACAGTTTGTGAAATACAGCACTAGCCTAAAACATCAAATATGTTCGTTTCAGTAATTTAATTCATATATGAAGGCAGTAGAGTCAAATGAGATACTTACAAGTCAAATCTTGAGGGAATTCGAAATCGTAGTCGTATGGTCCCCGTCTTATGCACACTATGTAGACCACTATAAGTATAACAAGCAGAAGAAGTCCAAACGAGGCTCCAAGTGCAATTTTGCCGGTTTTATTCAAGCCTCCTTTCTCCCAGAATAATGCACAAGCAGGTAGAGTAGGCACCCCACATAGGCCTTTATTACCTGAGAGACTGCCAACACAATGCATATATTTGTAAAAACGAGAATGAAATGGAAGTTACCACATCTAGTTATCCACAATCTATTTAGTATATTAACACAAGGCTCTTAATCTATCCGCTCACCCCTTGCACACATATTCTCTTCTTGTTTGTTGCAAGTAATAATTTATAACAGAATATAGTAGAGCATGTCCTGCAACTCATCCCAGGTCTCCAGTTTTACTAATTGATACCTGACACATTATCTCAAATACAACTTCTATATATGTGGTTGGCGTGCACCCAGTTCGTCTTTGGGTTTGCACACTTGAATCATGCTAAACTGATGAGGAAAGATAAAGAATATACTTCAACCTAGTTATCGATAAGTCACTAAGTGTGACAGAATAAGAGCTAAACCCACAACTCTTTGACCTCATTTGTAGGGCTGGAACAAATAGGATGAGTACAATAACTCTTCCGGATGGTCATCCTGAGGAAGAAAGCACAAAGTTCCTTTGTAGCTCGTCCTACATGGAACCTCTTATCTTCAGCCCTTCAACATTGCTTTGAGATCCGTACTCTCCAACTAACTTGCAACAAGCAGATTTCTCTTTTTTGTTTCTCTCAAATGAAAGAACATATGGACTTCAAACTTTGCAGATCAAACAAACTTTACAACTTCAATGTGTGAAAAAACTTTCAGATTTTTTGGACCAACGTAAATATACAAAATGAGGATTTTTTTTGATTAAAAAAATAAATTTTAGCATTTTAAATGCATGAAAAAATCTGAAAGTTTTTCCCACGTAGTAATTAGAATGTTTTGTTGTCCTACAAAGTTTGAAGTTTATACGTTGTTTCATTTGAGAGAAACAAAAATGACAAATGTGCCTGCACGGATCTTGATGCCAAAATGGATGGCTACGATAAGGGGTACCGTGTAGCTCAAGCTACACAAAATCACACTCGAAAGCAAGTCAGAATTCTGTTCTACTCCCTCCGTCCGGAAATACTTGTCATCAAAATGGATAAAAGGAGATGTATCTAGACATATTTTAGTTCTAGATACGTCCCTTTTTATCCATTTTGGTGACAAGTATTTTCGGACGGAGGGAGTATGAAAATAGTGGAGATATCTTACTCTATCACGCCACCATGCACGCCAACTGAATAAAGTCTTTCTGGTACTTGCCCATCAAGTTGATTGCCATTTAGTAGACTGCATAAGAGGTAGTACCTAGTAAGTCAGCATTGTTGCATACATATGCAGGATAGCAAAAAAAAATGCATGAACAAATTGAATAATTCTGTGGAAAACTCTGCTTACACAGTCTGTAATTTAGATGAGCCTATGGTGCCAGGAATACTCCCAGTAAACTGGTTCGAGGACAGATCCCTAAAAATCAAACAAAAAAAAATGATTAAAGTGACCCAGATTGTTAGAGAACCAGGCTTGTCGAAGCATTGGATAGAACTACATCAATAGAAATACACTATGTTAAAGAATTGGCAGACAATGATGAATTGTAATCCAGAGTGAGCAAGAAAAGCTTAGAAGCACATTTGCTAACTCAATGCTATTTTTTAACAAAAATAACATGCTGAAGTTACCTAACAATCTATACATCTGGACCACTTAAAACATCCCTCCATCCAGGTACAGAAACAGAAAAAAACTGAGACCAAGGATCATTGATAGCCAGTACAGATGTTATACCATCCCGCAGATAAATATCATTATGTATTGTTTAGTCAGTCCATAGACGACTTACAGCTAAGATGATGTCATCAAAGCCATTAGGTCCTGAAGCTCACAAAAATAGTTCCTAGAGCTACTTTCTTGGTACTGTCCTAGCTTCATGATTCTACATGAGAATGCTACTTGTGTGGTGTGGAACAGGTAAATTCTGCCAAATTGCAGATTTAAAGATTTCATGATGAACATACAAAGTAAGATGTTGTATCATGTATCTACCATGAGCATGTCAACAGCAGAATGTGGGTGCGATAACAATGTGCCATATTTCTAGCATGAAACAATACAACTTTGCATGCCATGAACTATTGTACTCACAGTGTCACAAGTGAAGGTTGGCCTAAACCTGGTGGCAAGCTTCCGGTCAAGGAATTAGAGCTCAAGTTCCTGGTCAGGCAAGATCATAATATATATTAATGTTCAACAAGGAGAGATGACAAAATGTAAACTGCGTAAGTAAAATAACACCATTTTCTATAGCTTAAAACCAAGTATTTTCAAAATAATATGAGCACATATTAAAATATGAAATAGTAAACAATTTAAACTTGATATCATGGACGATATATCTGGAACACAGAAGTATCATTTTAACAGGTTCTGGAGAAACAATTGCATGACGCACCTAATGTTGTCCATTGTTTAATATTGTAGTCATCATCTGCATTGATGTATCTATATCATTCCAGATTTGTGCTGAAACCTCCTACAAGAAGTTCCTTCTAAAAAAACAGTGAAGGGAAGCCCCACTTGTAGGATTTTTTTCATCAAACCAACAAGTACATACAAAATGGGTCCATCGCAATCCGGTGAAGCCGGCAAATGAGGAAATAGCTAGTGTGTTCTTTTGTTGAAATATTGCCTTTCTATTGTAGGTGTGGTTGACAGGCGGGACTGAGAAAACCACTCGGCTCATTCCAGATGCATGGTATGATGCCTGTCCAGGTCAAGGGTTGCTACACATAGTGCTCTACCACTCCTTGGCATACTGTCATAATATAACCATGTGCTGTGCAGTTGGTCCTATATTGACTTTGGGACCTTCCAATAATATATTTCACACTGAATTTGAGATTTCATTTATTTCCAGGTGACACCCTGTACTCTCATCTCTATTTTTTGGATTTGTACTACTCCTTGCTTTAGTACCTAGAGATGAAATAGTCATATGAAGCTACTCATTTAAGTCTCTCAGGTATCATAACCAACGCCAAATAGTTATCTACAGTACTCCCTCCTATCCATAATAAGTGTCGTGGTTTTAGTTCAATGACACTTATTTTGGATATGAGGGAGTATTGAACTAAAACCACGACACTTATTTTGGATATGAGGGAGTATTGAACTAAAACCACGACACTTATTTTGGATCGGAACAAGTACTAGAAAGCTTTGAATTTCAGAGTTACAACTCATGTGCTCCTGCATGGCTAATGCAAACATGAAACTCAAGAGGCATCGGTATGCGGAAACTACAAATACCAATAAAGACCAGGATCAAGTTGAAATCAACTTTAAGTGTGTGCGATGATACTTACAAGCTTACCAAGTCGGTCAGATGACTTATTTCATCAGAGATGAAACCTTTCAGTCCTTGACTTGCAAGATCCCTATCAGGGCAAATTAAGAAAAAACATAAGAGTTATGACATCAACTATTCAACTTTATACAAGATACTAATAAGTAGAGGATTACAATTTTATTTCCTATCTCCACTGATACATCTAGTGTGAAATTTCATTCAAGCCCATATAATGATGCATTGATAATGATGCAGGCATAGTATTTGGATTTCGGATTTTAGGTCAATTTTTTTAACGTAATTAAAATTTTGCAGTTCAGCTTTCTGGTACAGCTGAGATTGGTAGAGTAGTAAACAGGCAGCAATTACTGAGGCAGATATACTTGCTGCTAGTGCTGTGTGACTGTCAAGATATCTTTCCTCTACAATGATCTGCAAACACTACCAGTGCCTTTGAAAGATGATTCTATGGTTATCTTTTTTGGGGATTAAAACAGAATGCAAGTCAGACACAGAATAATGACTACTTGACAGCAAAACAGAAATACCCTAATGAAACAGTGAATGGATAAAAATAGCATTGAGATATCGAAAGTGCACTCACAGCTGAGTGATCACAAGCCCTTTGTTACCGGGATGGCAAGTGACTCCCTCCCATGCATCCCATGTCCTCGGCGCGCAAGGGTCCCCATTCCACCCCATCCTTGCTGGAATTTTCAGTGAATCCTTCAGGGCCTTCATCGCAGCCGCTGCCAAAAACAGTGCAACATGCTCCGAATGTAGGCTGGTTTTTTATAGTGAAAACTGGAGAGCTCGATTGGCCCATCTTGTTCGGAGAATGCGCATAGAGTATCGAATTATAGGTTACCTTGGTGTGGCACCGTCCTTGTTTCAAGGGGCACCATTGCGTAATTCTCGAGCCCGCACAGAATCGGCCGCCCCACCACCGGCACAAGCCTGACGCTCATGGTGGAGCTGGTCAGGTTATCCACAATGTATGTCCACTTGAAGGCCGTGAACCCTCCGACCTGCTTGAAGATGTCGATCCTGGTCACATTCCTGCCGGCAAGCATTACGTCGAACACCCTCTGGCCAGGGGCCCTGACCCCGGCGTCGATCTCCGCGAAATGCAGCCAGACCATGTAGGACATCCTCGTGTCCACCGGCATCAGGTACTCGATCTCGTTGGAGGCGTCCCCGCCGGTGGTCACCGCCGACCTGTACATCTTGGTGGGGAAGTAATTGGGCGGCTGGTTGCTGCCGAAAATCTTCCTCCCACCGGCAGTAATGGCGTCGTAGGTGAGGTCGTTGTTCCGGAAATCTGTGCCGGCCTGCCACACCCTGGAGAAGGCGTCGGAGTCGTTGGTGAAGCCGGGGCCGAAGAGGCCGTTCCCGCAGGTGAGGCGGCCGTAGTTGACGAGGACGACGTCGGCGCCGGTGGTGGCGCCGTCGTAGGCGAGCGGGTGGACGGGGGCGACCTCGATGGAGGCGACGACGGGGGCGTCGGTGGAGAGCGAGTAGAAGCAGACGTCGGTGGCGGCGTCGGGCGCGGGGTCGGAGGGGAAGATGAGGTCGGAGTAGGCCCCGTAGCGCGCGGCGGTCTCGGGCCACGGGGAGCGGAAGGAGAGCACGAGCGTGGCGGCGGCGGAGACGTCGAAGGACGGGGAGCGGAGCTTGGAGTCGTAGTTGTCGTAGACGGAGAAGACGCGGAGGTAGTAGCGGCCGGGGGCGAGCGGGAGGGAGTAGCAGGAGGACTTGCCGGCGGAGGAGGGCGGGAAGAAGCGCAGCGTGCGCTCCTGCGGCTGCGGGAAGCGGTGCGGCTCGGCAACCATCCCCGCGTTCCCGCCCGCCGAGAAGAAGCGGTCCGCCAGCCAGCGGCGGCCGAAGGCGGAGGTGAAGTCCGCCGCGCCGCCGCAGTCGATGTTGTAGCTGTGGTTCGCCTGCGCTGCACGGACAGAGAGAGCGTCAGCGTACAGAGGAGTAGTATGATTTTGTTTGGAGCTGGCTCGATTGGAGGTGCTTACCGCCGGAGAGGAAGGGGTCGTCGGAGTCGCGGGCGGCCGCGGCGGCGAGGAGCGGGAGCAGGAGGAGGAGGAGCCGCATTGCCGCTCCCGCGACTGGCTGTGGCCGGAGGAGCGGCGGGCGTCCCCTGGCCGGAGAATCTGGCGGGGAGTTGAGGAGGGAGCGGGTGTGAACGGAGCTGCAGCGGAGTGGAGGAGACGTGGTGGTACAGTTGAACCGTGGAAGGAGGGAGACGAGGCTGGAAACGCCGGATCCGGCCGCGCTGGAGGATCGGACGGCCCGAAACCGTCCGCCGCGGCCGCGACGGCCGTCCGATCAACGGCAAGTAGCGGACCCCACACCCCAGCGGTAATAAAGAGCGAGGGAGAGCGACAGTGCGATGCGAAGCTCTTTGACCCTTTTGCTTTTTCACATTTTATCACATCTCTTTTCCCCTCTCAAAAAAAGCCTCGAGCTGTTTTTGCTCCGAAAGACAAAGGCTCCCGTTGTCTGCTCACGTGACAAGGAGCCGCTAGTAAATAAATAACGGAACAGCGGGTGACGCATTCACCCGCTTGTACGGCACGGGATCTATGGATCTACTCGGCGAGTCACGGAGGCACTGTTCGACTCGGCTGCTCGTATTGCCACCCGCATGCATGTAGACAAAAATTATGGCTGCAATTAGCGAGGGAGCGTACGTGAGATTCGAGTGGTAGTAGATGATGGCGAGGCGTGCGGACAAACAGTGCGTGCGTGGGTGTGGTCACAGGTAATTAAGCGTGACGTGGTGTAGGTGGTGCATTTCCGTTCCGTCCCCTGGCCGACCCGAGTCGATCGCATCGCCGATGGAGGGCCCGGGCGGACTCCTTCTCCATGGGTTCGTTCGTGCCGCGACGTAGTGCGCGGCGCGTCTTGCCGTGGCTCCGTCCGGGTGCTGCTGGCCACCGCACGTACGCGCTCGTATTATATGCGGAAACAGGCATACTTTTTCATTTCCTCCGTATTTCCCTCCTGCTTCTCTCCAAGGTTGCTGAGAGTCACAGCCATACGAGTAGCAGTACTGTCATCGGAAACAGCGCTCTTTTTTCCTGCAGGACAGCACTAGGACCAGCCATAACTGATTGACTGATTGTATTTATTTATACCGACGAGGACCGACTATGGCTTCTTTGTTCCTCGGACTTTTTCTGGGACTTTTTCTAATCCCAATTAAAAAGTTTCTAGTCCCTAAAAAATCCCTCCATGTTAGTTTTCATGAACTAAAAAGTCTCTAGTTCCTTTTTAGAGGTTATTAAATGATCATGTTACCTCTAGTATACAAAAAATAACAACCAAACAACATCATAGGGCAGCGGGGCAATGGATGCAGGGAGGGGCATTGTTGGAAAAGTTCCAAAAAGACTCTCCCAAAAAGCAACTTTTAGTCCCTAGTAGCACCCCCCTCCCCCCCGTTTTGGTTAAAAAGTAAGTTCCTGGAAACAAACACCACCTATAACCGCCCCGACCGTGCGGTCTATATCGATTTGAAGGCAGTCTGGACATGTCTTATCTCGTAAACTGGTGACAAACCACCTATAACCGCTCCGACCGTGCGGTCCATATCGATTTGAAGGCAGTCTGGACATGTCTTATCTCGTAAACTGGTGACAAACCACCTATAACCGCTCCGACCGTGCGGTCCATATCGATTTGAAGGCAGTCTGGACATGTCTTATCTCGTAAACTGGTGACAAACCAATGAGTTTTGCGGGTATTTGGACTGCTGTCACGCCCTCTCCCGACTACCATGGCTCACTGAGACCCCTCATGCGCCTGCACGCTTTCCCGCCCGAGAAGGTCGGCTCCGCTCCAGAACACCGGTGCCTCATTCATGCTGGCTCAAAGTGACGTGACCTTTCAGCGTGCTTCGGCACTGATACAGAGCGCCATCCTCACCGCTTCCCAGCGCATGCGGCTGCCCTGCGTTCAGACGATAGCCTGTACATCTGCCTACCTACATTAAACATGTGTCTGGTTGCCGAGGACCGGCCGTTTGCCGCCCACCATTAATCACGTCATCGGTTGTTCTGCCATCCCCAGCTCTATCCTCCGCGCCCTTCCTCTCTTTTGCACCATGTCCTCTTCGAGCTCCAAAGACGTCTGGGACAGCCTCTCATCCAAGCAGAAATGGGAGATCGCCGCCATTGCAGCTGGCTGGCTGGCCAGCTAGCAGATGGAAGTCGGCGTTGCGAATATCCCAATGGAGGACGTAGCCGAGGATGAGTCGGCGCCCCCACTAGTAGAAAATAGGGCTTTCGTTCGGGCCAGATAAGCCCATTAGCGGGACCCGTGGGGGCATTTGTCCCGGTTCGTGAGGCCAGGGGGCCTGCCCGGCCTCGTTGGGGGCATTAGTCCCGGTTCGTCTGGCCCCTTTAGTCTTGATTGGTGGGACGAACCGGGACCAATGGGCCTCGCTCCTGGCCCACCACCATTGGTCCCGGTTGGTGGCTTGAACCGAGACCAAAGGTTGCCCTTTAGTCCCAGTTCAAGATACCAACCGGTACAATTGAGATGCCTATATATACCCCCTCGCGTAAGAGCAGAGCACACTGCTCTGTTTTTTCTGGCCGGCGAGGGGAGAGGGCTTTGTGGTGCTCTAGCTCACCTCCTATGCACACGGGGTGTACGATGGAATGTCCGAGCCACACTACTTAAGCTTTCTCCTCTCCAAGCTCGACCTCCAAACTCCATTTTCCTCAATATTTGTCTAGGTTTAGCGGTTCGTCACGTCCCATTCCCGTCTTCACCGCCGTCGATCGCCCGCGTCGATCTCGTCGCCGGCACCACCGTGGTGAGCCTCTTGTTCTTATCCTCTTTCTGAAATGAAAAAAATTCTTACTTGTATGTACATGTTTAGATAGATACTTGTATAATTTTATTACTTTTATTATTGCTTCTTATTATATAGTGCGATGATTTTGGTATCCGCCCCCGTCAGCATGGACGAAGCTAGAAAAAAAGCCTGATGGTGTCATATCCATGGCAATGGGGTCATCTTCTATAAATCAAAAGTAATTAATACTAAGTTAATGAAGGATTTAGTAATTTCAATGGGGTCAATTGACCCCAATGCCTACATGCAAGCTCCGTCCCTGCCCGTCGGCCCTCGTCCTGTCTATGGTTTGGATGTGGTATATATTATATTTATAACTATTTGGTTCATTTATTGTTTATGACAATTATGCCGACCAACGTGACATAGATTTTATTTATCTAGGAGGTATGTGAACTGGAAATTCCAATCGACCCTACTATCGAGAGGTTAAATTTAGTTGAAGAAGAAAACAATTTCTTGAAGGAAAAAATAAAAAAAATTGAGGAGGAGAAGATGATATTGGAGTTGCATGTTGCGGATGTCATCGATGATCACAAGATCAAGATGGATGCAATGCGCTTGAAGATTAGAAAGATTAGAAAATATGCCATTCATACCGAGGTTTGGTATCATTATGTCGTTGGATCAATTGTTACCTTGGTTGCGATTATGATCGCATTTGTTTTTGCATTGAAATGTTTTACATAGTTTCAATGTATGGTTTAATTAATTAGATGCTCTGGAGAGCTATATCTTGTTCAGCGAGAACTATGTATATACTTTGGTTTTAATGTGATGATGAACTTATATTAATTTGGTCACTTAATTATCTATTCATGATGTTCTGTAATGGTTTTTGACACACTTAATTATATATAATGCACGCAGATGAACCAGCAATGGATGTACAATGACAAACACACCTCCGAGTACATTAAGGGCGTGCATGATTTTCTCGAAGTGGCTGACGCAAACAAGCAGAATGGTTTTATGTGTTGTCCATGCCCTATATGTGGGAATACGAAGTCTTACTCTGACTCGAAAATGATTCACACCCACCTGCTTTATAAGGGTTATGCCACACTATAATGTTTGGACCAAGCACGGAGAAATAGGGGTTATGATGGAAGACAGCGAAGAAGAAGAGGACGATGACAACTATGTGCCCCCTGAATACAGTGATGCTGCAACGGGGGAAGCTGTTGAAGATCAAGAGGAACCAGACGACGCGCCCGATGATGATCTCCACCGGGTCATTGTTGATGCAAGGAGACAGTGTGAAAGTGAAAAGGAGAAGGTGAAGTTTGATTGCATGCTAGAGGATCACAAAAAAGGTTTGTACCCCAATTGTGAAGATGGCAACAAAAAGCTCGATACTGTACTGGAATTGCTGCAGTGGAAGGCAGAGAATGATGTGCCTGACAAAGGATTTGAGAAGCTACTGAAAATATTGAAGAAAAAGCTTCCAAAGGATAACGAATTGCCCAACAGTACGTATGCAGCAAAGGAGGTTGTATGCCCTCTAGGATTGGAGGTGCAGAAGATACATGCATGCCCTAATGACTGCATCCTGTACCGTGCTGCGTACGAGGATTTGAACGCATGCCCAGTATGCGGTGCATTGCGGTATAAGATCAGACGAGATGACCCTGGTGATGTTGATGGCGAGCGCCCCTGGAAGAGGGTTCGTGCCAAGGTGATATGGTATGCTCCTATAATACCACAGTTGAAATGCATGTTCAGAAACAAAGAGCATGCCAAGTTGATGCGATGGCACAGAGATGACCGTAAGAAAGACGGGAAGTTGAGAGCACCCGCTAACGGGAAAAATCGAGAGAAAGTACCGGGAGGAGTTTGAAGGTGACGCATGGAACGTATGGTTTGGTTTAAGCGCAGATGGCATTAATCCTTTCGAGGAGCAGAGCAGCAATCACAACACCTGCCCCGTGACTCTATGTATCTATAACCTTCTTCCTTAGTTGTGCATGAAGCGAAAGTTCATTATGATGCCAGTTCTCATCCAGGGCCCTAAGCAACCCGGCAACAACATTGATGTGTATCTAAGGTCATTAGTTGAAGAACTTTTACAGCTGTGGATTGGAAATGGTGTACATGCGTAGGATGAGCACAAACAGGAGGAATTTGACCTGCATGTGTTGCTGTTTGTCACCATCAATGATTGGCCTGCTCTCAGTAACCTTTCAGGACAGACAAACAAGGGATACCACGCATGCACACACTGTTTAGATGACACCGAAAGTATATACCTGGACAAATGCAGGAAGAATGTTTACCTGGGGCATCGTCGATTCCTTACGACCAACCATCAATGTCGAAAGAAAGGAAAGCATTTCAAAGGCGAGGCAGATCACCGGAAGAAGCCCGCCATGCGTACCGGTGATCACGTACTTGCTATGGTCAATGATTTAAAAGTAATTTTCGGAAAGGGTCCCGGCGGACTATCTGTTCCGAATGATGCTGAGGGACACGCACCCATGTGGAAGAAGAAATCTATATTTTGGGACCTAGAGGTTCGCTCTTCAATCGATGTGATGCACGTGACGAAGAACCTTTGCGTGAACCTGCTAGGCTTCTTGGGCATGTATGGGAAGACAGAAGATACACTGGAGGCACAGAGGACCTGCAATGTTTGCACGAAAAAGACGGCATGCCTCCAAAGCAGTATGCAGGTCCGGCCAGCTACGCTCTTACCAAAGAAGAGAAGGAAATCTTCTTTGAATGCATGCTCAGTATGAAGGTCCCGTCTGGCTACTCGTCGAATATAAAGGGAATAATAAATATGCCAGAGAAAAGTTCCAGAACGTAAAGTCTCATGACTGCCACGTGATTATGACGCAACTACTTCCGGTTGCATTGAGGGGGCTTCTACTGGAAAACATTCGATTAGCCATTGTGAAGCTATGTTCATTCCTCAATGCAATCTCTTAGAAGGTGATTGATACGTCTCCAATGTATCTATAATTTATGAAGCATTCATGCTATTATACTATCTGTTTTGAATGATTACGGGCTTTATTATACACTTTTATATTAATTTTGGGACTAACCTACTAACCAGAGGCCCAGCCCATATTGCTGTTTTCTTGCCTATTTCAGTGTCTTGAAGAAAAGGAATATCAAACGGAGTCCAAACGGAATGAAACCTTTGGAAAAGTTATTTTTGGAACAGAAGATCTCCCGGGAACTTGGAGTGCAAGCCAGGGAAGCGTCGAGGAGGCCACGAGATAGGAGGGCGCCCCCTGTCGTGGTTCTAAGTCTGACAGTAGAATGGGGGGGGGGGTAGGTATGGAGAGGCAAGATCCTAGCTATGGAGTAGTTGTATATGCAAGGGATTTACGAGTTCAGGCCCTTCTCGGAGGAAGTAACAGCCCTACATCTCGGATCCCAGAGGCGGTCGACTGGATTATATGCGTATGAGTTACAGGGGTGCGAACCCTTTACACTGAGGAGGGGGGTGGCTTATATAGTGTCTGCCAGACCCCTCCGGCCCTCAGTTATGCAGGGTTTAAAGTGCATAAAGATGGGCGTTACTGGTAACGCCTTACATAAAGTGTCATTATGACCATAAAGACTATTTAATTAAAGACCATTCGGATGCAGAGTGGCTCTTGATCTCTTGGTGGTCGAGTGAATCTTCATGGTCGAGTGTCTTCGAGTCCGTCGAGTGGAATCCCTCTTGGTCGACTAGAAGGCAGTTTCTTCTGAAGATGTCCTTGGGGAGGGTACTTTGGACAGGTCCGTGACCCTACCCTAGGTACATGACTTCATCATTAGCCCCCGAATGGATCGAGGTTTGAGTGGGGAAGGAGTTGATAATCTTTCCGACCCGTTTTTGTGTTCTGAACATGTCTCATCTTGGACCAATAATCTTTTGCAATGATGGCAGCAACTTTTGTTCGCCTTGATCCATTCCTTTCTTCTGTCGAGTGAACTTTTGAACTTAGTGAACTTCCGAGCGACGGATCGCAGGAAATCTATCGTCTGACAGATTGATCTGCCGTTAGCGGATTTTGTGGGATCTGAATTTTGGGAAGCGCGTGAAGCGGGGCGGCCCGCTGTACTCGGATGGGATAGGGCGTGGATGCCTCAATTTTCGTGCCGCCTTTTTCGCCATGTATCACGCGTGCGCGACTGTTTCGGGATGTGACAGGATCGCCCGGGCCTACTTGTCAGCCACTCGGAAGCGGCTTTATATAAAGCACCGGGCGAGGGTTTTTGAACAGTGCCTTCTCATTCTTCTCTCCGCCCTCTTCGCCTCCGCCCGCTGTGCCTGCTCTCGCCCCTGCCCATCCACTCCTTGCGTGCCCCGCCGGTGACAATGGTGAAGGAGAAGACGGCAGCCTTAGAGCGTGCAAAGAAGGCGACGGTGACGGGGAAAGCGAAGGGGAGAGCGCCCAGCCGGGGCGGATCTTCGTCAAGGTCCCGCCTGCCGCAAGGTTGGGTTCAAGGGGATTGGATCCGCTCAACCATCACCGAGGCGGATCTCAATGACCTGGCCAACAAGGGTCTGATCCCCCACGGGTCGGCGAGGCTCCCGGGGTCCGAGTGGTAACCGCAGCCGCAGGAGGGTGAGTGCGTTCTCCTAGCCACTCATGTAGATCGTGGATTCTCTCTGCCGCCGAGTGTTTTCTTCCTAGGGTTTCTTAACTTCTTTGGGGCGCAACTCCGTCATTTCACTCCCAATTCCATTGCCTATCTTGCTGCTTTCGTGTCCATGTGCGAGAACTTCCTGGGTTGTCGACCACACTGGGGTCTCTTTAAGCACATATTCACCTGTTGCTCACAGACGGTAAAAAAGGCGAGTCCGGACGATGACAGGACTAGGGTTATCCAAATGTGTGGGGGTCCTGGGATTCAGATGAGGAGTAAGAGCACTTTCTCGGCCATGACCCTTCCTGAGTCGGTCAGAGGGTGGTAGTCGACCTGGTTCTACTGCCAAGATGAGTCGACGCCGGGGCAGTCGACTGGTCTCCCTCCATTCTCGATGGACCGAGTGAACAAACCCTCTTCTCTGAAGGTTCTTCCTGAGGAGAAAGCTCAAGTAAGAATGTTGATGGAGCGCGTAGTCCAGCTTGTTCGAGACGGAGTGACGGGTATGGATCTTCTGGAGGTCTTCCTGAGACGGCGTATCCAACCGCTTCAGTACCGAGGCCACCCGATGTGGTTGTACTGTGGTACCGAAGACACCACTCGGGTCCATCCAGAAGCGGTCGACGACGCCACACTGGAGCGGTGGGTGGCCGCAATCACAGGGAATAAGGACAACCCACGAGGGGCTAGGAGGATCCCACCACTCGACCATTCCTACACACCGGACACGGTACGACCACTTATCTCCGATTGTAATCTTGCTTTATTCATTCTGCTTTGCCGCGAATCGGCCGATTGACCTTCGTTTTGTTTTGTTGTCTGTCAGGCCACCACCGAGTTATACTCGATACCCAATGGAGCGCAAACGCCGACTGAAGAGGAGGAAGGAAGTGGGGGCGAAAGCCCAGAGGAGTGGGAATCGAATGCTGACGACGACGACGAGGGTGATGACTCTGGCGAGGAGGAAGAGGAGGAGGAGGAGGAGGAGGAGGAAGTCATACCTCCTTGCTCGGAAAGACGTTCGAAGCTTGTCCATGATCCCGCGGCCGAGCGCGGTAAGGGGGTCGCAACCGTCACACAATCGACCAAGCGCCCTTGAACTACTTCTCCGGCACCAACTGAGAAAGCTCCGAAGCAATCTCGAGTGGTGCCTTCGAAGCCGGCAAAGTCTTGCCGAAGATGAAGATGGTGATCCCCACAATCTCAGGGTAATGGTGTAACTTGAGTTTTCCCGTTTCATGAACTTGTTCTTGGTCGACTCGTGAGCTAATCGACTGACTTATGGAACTGCAGTGCTGCTACTTCTGATACCTCAGCCAGGGCTGAAGATCACGAGATGGAGGATGCTGTTACTTCGAAATCTGGTATGACTCTTGTAGTTTCATCTTCAGTCGATTGACTTCTTGTCTATAATTCTGATTCTTTTCCGCAGCTTCATCCAACGTCGTTATTGACCTTCCTGATGACGACGACGAGGAACCACTGAGGCAGAGGAGGAGCAGGAAAGCGTCTGCTGATAAGGCGACTCAGGACGTGCCAGCACCCGAGACGTTGATCGTGGAGGGAGACAACGTCACTTGGCCTACCGTATCCTTTGCGGTGCCGTTGACGAGTGCTCGCCCTTCATCGTCGAGTGCTGCTCAACCCTCGCTTTTCTCAACCCACCACATCCCAGAAGACCAAGCTAGCGCTGCTAAAGAAGTAATACGCCAGGCAGGGGTCATGATGGAGCAAGTGAAGGCAATCCAGAAGCCAGCCAGGCAGCCTATGACGCCAGTTCATCTCTTCAGAGTAACGTTCAGGTCAGTCGGTCATCGCCAGTTCTGTTAGGATATGATATCTGAAAATTCTTCTTTCTGAAGTTCCTAGAGTTTGTCCTACACCCGCTGGGTGTGTTGATTGGCATTCCGTGTTAGTGGGGGCACGCTGAGTGCACCCACTGGGTGTAGTCCCCAGGGCTATGGTGGACTGCTGGCAGTCGACCATAGTCTGTGGGTTGTAGTCCCCAGGGCTATGGTGGACTACTGGCAGTCGACCATAGTCTTTATGTCTTAAGATTTTTCCTTACTCGACTAGGTCGAATGGATTCATAAACCGGTGGGGGCACGCTGAGTGCACCCACTGGGTGTAGTCCCCGAGACTGTGGTCGACTGCTGGCAGTCGACGATAGTCTGAAGAACACCTCCCGTTTTTTTTGTGTTGGTCGACTGGTCGACTCTCACTGATAAAACTAGTGGGGGCACGCCGAGTGCACCCACTGGGTGTAGTCCCCAAGACTATGGTCGAATTTTGTATTCGGCCGTAGTCTTAGAAACGCTATGATTTTTCCTTAGTCACTCGGAAGTGAATTGTCTTTGACATCTGTCGATTGGTTCTTCGCAGAAATCCTGCGATCTTGCGGCTCGTTATACTGGGATGGAGAACAAACACATCCAGCTCGAGCTTGATCTGAAGCTGACCCAGGAGAACTTAACGAAGGCGAAGGAGGAAGCTAAAGGTATGTTTGGTGAGGTCTTCGATGACTGCCTTTGCCTCTCGTTTGTTTCAGAGTCTGATCTCACTATAACTTTGCAGATAAAGTGAATGATGCCCTGAAGAAGAAAGACCTTGACTTGGATGAGATGCAGAAAGCAGCTTTAGAGAAGACCAGGATCGCAGACGAGAAGTTGGCTTCAGTCACCAAGCTCGAAGAAGAAAATGCCAATCTGAAAGCTGCTCTTGATGCTGCCAACAAGGAAGTCAGTCGACTGAAAAGCGATAAGATTGCCCTGAATGATAAGGCCAGTGAGTTGGCGGGAAAGAAGAACGATCTGGAGGCTTATCTGGGTGGACTCGCCAAAAAGCTATTCCTCATTCTTGAAGGTAATCTTTTGTACCAAACAGACACTTTAACTGTGATCTTTCCATTCGACTGCTGTCTTGACTCGGTGGTTGAACTTTGCAGAATTTTGCCAGAACTTTGAAGAGGAGACTGGCCGACTGGAAGTAAACTTGGATCCCATCAATTCTCCCGTGAAAGATGAAGTCGCCATGAACGTGCTCCGGCTTGAATCTCGCGTTGCTGCTGTCATCGACTATCTCGCAAGACTGAAGGTCGCAACTTCTCGCATCGACACAACACTCTGGCCAAGAGAGACACTCCAGAACGACCTCGAGTCCCTGATGACTCGACTGAATGAAGTCCCAAGTCGAGTGCAGGATTGGAAAAAGTCTTCTGCTAGGTGCGGCGTGGATGTTGCTCTGTCTTTGGTCCGCGTTCACTGCAAGGATGCACGAGAGGACAAGCTGGCGGCCCTCAGGGTAGCTAACACCAAGAAGTACGACTTCCGATCTTTCATGGAGACCTTCATCGCCGCTGCCACTCGGATTGCAGATGGAATCGACCTGGACGTGTTTGTTGCACCTTCCAGCCCTCCACAGGAGGGGTAAAAAACTTCTAAGCTTGATACTTTAAATTTGCCTCGGTATGCCGAGTGATTTTTGTAACTGACAAACCTTAATAGGCTTAGCGCCTGAGCACTTTCGGTTCCGTTAGGCTTTATCCGAACCTGGATTCGACGTTGAATATGTTTGCATTTGGTTTGAGGTGTCTTTTGCAGGTTAAAGCGAGGCGCTCATTGCAATCGACTTGTTCCCCAATATACTTAGGCGAGCACTGGGCTGCAGCTAAGCCCCCGAGTGGGAGGTCTGCTCTCCACTCGGTAGGATTTTCAAAAACTTAGGCGAGCACTGGGCTGCAGCTAAGCCCCCGAGTGGGAGGTCTGCTCTCCACTCGGTAGGATTTTCAAAAACTTAGGCGAGCACTGGGCTGCAGCTAAGCCCCCAAGTGGGAGGTCTGCTCTCCACTAGGTAGGATTTTCAAAAACTTAGGCAAGCACTGGGCTGCAGCTAAGCCCCCGAGTGGGAGGTTTGCTCTCCACTCGGTAGGATTTTCAAGAACTTAGGCGAGCACTGGGCTGCAGCTAAGCCTCCGAGTGGGAGGTTTGCTCTCCACTCGGTAGGATTTTCAAGGCGTACCTCTAGAGGAGAGGGTAGCAGTCAACCTGCACCTCGTCCTCCTTGCGTAGCGCACGTTGTATTTGTGGCGTAGCTCGGAGGGAGAGGGTAGCAGTCGACCTGCACCTCGTCCTCCTTGCGTAGTGCATGTTGTATTTGTGGCGTAGCTCGGAGGGAGAGGGTAGCAGTCGACCTGCACCTCGTCCTCCTTGCGTAGCGCATGTTGTATTTGAACTTAGGCGAGTACTTGAACTACAGCTAAGCCTCCGAGTGGAAGGCTGGCTTACCACTCGGTAGGATTTTGTTTAACTTAGGCGAGTACTTGGACTGCAGCTAAGCCCCCGAGTGGAAGGCTGGCTTACCACTCGGTAGGATTTTGTTTAACTTAGGCGAGTACTTGGACTGCAGCTAAGCCCCCGAGTGGAAGGCTGGCTTACCACTCGGTAGGATTTGTTTAACTTAGGCGAGTACTTGGACTGCAGCTAAGCCCCCGAGTGGAAGGCTAGCTTACTACTCGGTAGGATTTTGTTTAACTTAGGCGAGTACTTGGACTGCAGCTAAGCCCCCGAGTGGAAGGCTGGCTTACCACTCGGTAGGATTTGTTTAACTTAGGCGAGTACTTGGACTGCAGCTAAGCCTCCGAGTGGAAGGCAGGCTTACCACTCGGTAGGATTTGTTTAACTTAGGCGAGTACTTGGACTATAGCTAAGCCTCCGAGTGGAAGGCTGGCTTACCACTCGGTAGGATTTGTTTAACTTAGGCGAAACGGATTTCACAGCTAAGCCCCCGAGTGGGAGGCCGGCTCACCACTCGGTTAGGATTTTTTACAGACTTAGGCGAATCAGATTCGCAGCCAAGCCACCCACTGGGGGATTGCTTTATGTGAACAAAAGTAATGCTAGTTACTGGGGAAATTATAAAGCCCTTGTCTTTGATAAATAAACTACAGAAGTACTTTTATTACAACTCATCCGAGTGATGACTTAAGTGTAAAAGGGGCGGAGAAGCCCCGCGTTCCAAGCTCGGGGCTCGTCGATGTTGTGCTCGACGTTGTAAAGACGGTACGCTCCGTTGTGGAGAACCTTGGTGACGACAAAGGGGCCTTCCCAAGAAGGAGCAAGTTTATGTGGTTTCTGCTGATGCACTCGGAGAACCAAATCTCCTTCCTGGAAGGCTCGACTCTTCACGTTTTTGGCGTGGAAGCGACGCAAGTCTTGTTGATAAATGGTTGATCGGATCAAGGCCATCTCCCTTTCTTCCTCTAAAAGGTCGACTGCGTCCTGCCGAGCTTGTTCTGCTTCAGCTTCGGTGTAGAGCTCGACCCGAGGAGCATTATGGAGAAGGTCACTCGGCAAGACTGCTTCAGCTCCGTAGACCAGGAAGAACGGAGTTCTCCCAGTCGACCGATTAGGCGTGGTCCTTAACCCCCAAAGCACCGAGGGAAGCTCGTCGACCCATGCTCCAGCCGCATGCTTGAGATCACGCATCAGTCGGGGCTTCAACCCTTTAATAATCAAGCCATTGGCCCGCTCTGCTTGTCCATTCGACTGAGGATGGGCGACTGAAGCATAGTCGACTCGTGTGCCCTGAGAAGTGCAGAACGCCCTGAATTCTTCCGAATCGAAGTTTGACCCGTTGTCAGTGATGATGTTGTGCGGGACTCCATATCTGAATATCAATTCTCTGATGAATCTGACAGCAGTACCGGCGTCAAGGTTCTTGATGGGTTTAGCCTCGATCCACTTGGTGAACTTGTCGACTGCTACTAGCACATGTGTGAAACCGCTTCTGCCTATTCTCAAGGGCCCTACCATATCGAACCCCCATACTGCGAAGGGCCAGACGAGTGGTATGGTCTTCAAAGCTGATGCGGGCTTGTGTGACATATTGGAGTAAAATTGACATCCCTCACACTTGTCGACTATCTCCTTTGCCATTTCATTCCCTCTTGGCCAATAAAATCCGGCTCGGTATGCTTTGGCCACGATGGTCCGAGAGGACGCATGATGGCCACAAGTCCCCGAATGGATGTCATCCAGAATTATTCGACCTTCCTCTGGTGTTATGCATTTCTGACTAACTCCAGTCGTGCTTTCTCTGTACAGCTGTCCCCTTATCACAGTAAAGGCTTTAGATCAGCGGACGATCTGTCGAGCCTCTTCTTCGTCTTCCGGGAGCTCTTTTCTCAAGATATACGCGATGTACGGTACTGTCCAATCGGGAGTGATCACCAAAGCTTCCATGATCAGGTCGACCACTGTTGGCACTTCGACCTCAGTCGGATCTGTGATACTCTTGGGCTGCGGAGCTTCTTCAGTAAAAGGATCTTCTATGACTAACGGAGTATGGATATGCTCCAAGAACACATCACTGGGAATGGCTTCTCTCTTTGAACCTATCTTCGCCAAATCATCAGCCGCTTGATTCTTCAGTCGGGGTATGTGATGGAGCTCCAACCCTTCAAATTTCTTTTCAAGCTTCCTCACTGCATTGCAGTATCCAGTCATGGCTGGGCTTCTAACGTCTCACTCCTTCATCACCTGATTGCCCACCAAATCTGAGTCGCCATAAACCATAAGGCGACAGACGCCGAATGAAATGGCCATGCGCAACCCATACAAGAGTTCTTCATACTCTGCTTCATTGTTGGAGGAATCAAAGTGGATCTGGAGCACATATATGAGCTTATCTCCTCGGGGGGAAACCAGAACAACCCCAGCACCATAACCATTTAACATCTTAGAGCCATCAAAGAACATGGTCCAATGCTCCGAGTGAACTTGAGTCGGCTGCTGTTGTTCAATCCACTCGACAAGGAAATCTGCTATAGCCCGGGACTTAATGGCTTTCTTTGCCTCAAATTTGATATCAAGGGGAAGAAGTTCAATCGCCCATTTAGCTACTCGACCAGTTGCATCTCTGTTGTGCAGAATCTCTGACAATGGTGCATCGCTGACGACTGTAATGTCATGATCAGAGAAATAATGAGCAACCTTCTTCATGGTCATGTAGATTCCATATACGAGCTTCTGATAATGAGGATATCTTTGCTTCGATGGAGTCAAAACTTCCGAGAGATAATACACTGGGCGCTGAACTTTGAAGGTTTTACCTTCCTCTTCCCGCTCGACCGTAAGTACTGTACTGACGACCTGTCTTGTGGCTGCGATGTAAAGCAACAGAGGCTCTTTGCTGATTGGAGCAGCAAGCACCGGCTGGGTGGAGAGTAGAGCTTTTAGCTCGGCAAACGCTGCATCAGCTTCTGGAGTCCACTCGAACTTGTCTGCCTTCTTCATCAGTCAGTAAAGAGGTAACGCCTTTTCACCGAGGCGAGAGATGAATCGACTTAATGCGGCCAAGCATCCAGTAAGCTTCTGGACATCGTGCACACACACAGGGCGTTTCATTCGGAGTATGGTGCCAACTTTTTCTGGGTTAGCATCGATTCCTCGTTCTGAAACGAGAAAACCGAGTAACTTTCCGCCAGGTACTCCGAATGTGCACTTTGATGGATTAAGCTTGATATCGTATCTCCTGAGATTGGCAAATGTTTCAGCTAGGTCAGTCAACAGGTCGGAACCCTTTCGTGACTTGACCACGATATCATCCATGTACGCTTCCACGTTCCGACTGATTTGAGTGAGTAGACACTTTTGAATCATTCTCATGAACGTGGCTCCGGCATTCTTGAGACCGAATGGCATGGTGATATAGCAGAAGCACCCGAATGGAGTGATGAAAGCTGTTTTGATTTCTTCAGATCCATACAGACGGATCTGATGATACCCGGAATAGGCGTCTAAAAAAGACAATCTCTCGCACCCCGCAGTCGAGTTGACAATTTGGTCGATGCGAGGGAGAGGAAAATGATCTTTCGGGCAGGCCCGATTGATATGTTTGAAATCAATGCACATGCGAAGTGAGTTGTCCTTCTTGGGAACCATGACGACATTGGCGAGCCACTTGGAGTGGTATATCTCTCGGATAAACTCTGCTGCAAGGAGTCGAGCCACCTCCTCGCCAATGGCTTTTTTGTTCTGAACGGCGGACCGTCGAAGATGTTCTTTAATAGGTTTCGCTTTTGAGTCGACTCTAAGGCGATGCTCAGCCAGCCCCCCTGGGAACACCCGGCATGTCAGCAGGCTTCCATGCGAAGATGTCCCAGTTCTCACGGAGGAACTGGATGAGCTCTTCTTCCTATTTAGAGTCGAGTGTTGTGGAAATATGGGTCGGAGCTGCGTTGGGGTCAGTCGGGTGGATATGAACTGGCTTTGTCTCCCCAGACGACTGGAACGCTGACTCTGTGGCGGGCTTCTTGGCTCGCAACAAATCACTCGGATCTGCATTTTTCTTGTATCCTTCCAGCTCTACCATTGTTATCTGGGAATCGGCTATTTTCGAGCCTTTCTGAAAACACTCTTCTGCCTTCTTCCGATTGCCAGTGATAGTGATCACACCTTTGGGGCCAGGCATCTTCAGTTTGAGGTACACGTAACATGGTCGAGCCATGAACCGTGCGTAAGCAGGTCTCCCCAAAATAGCGTGGTAAGCACTCTGAAAATCCACGACTTCAAATGTCAGCTTCTCTTTGCGGAAATACTTCGAGTCGCCGAACACTACATCCAGAGCTATTTGGCCGAGTGACTCAGCCTTCTTTCCAGGAATGACTCCGTGAAAGCTCATGTTACTGGAGCTGAGCCTGGACATCAGAATGCCCATTCCCTTGAGCGTCTCTGCATACAGTATATTCAATCCACTGCCGCCATCCATCAATACCTTCGTCAGCCGAGTGCCTTCGTCGACTGGGTTGACCACCAGCGCTTGCCTCCCAGGGGTGGCAATGTGAGTGGGGTGATCGGACTGGTCGAATGTAATGGGAGTTTGCGACCATCTCAGATAGCTTGGTGTCGCCGGGGCGACCATATTTACCTCACGGTTAATCACTTTCAGTCAAATTTTGCTCTCTACATCAGCAAAAATCATCAGGGTGGAATTGACATGGGGGTAACCTCCATCACTGTCCTCCTTGTCCTCAGCCTTGTCCGACTCCTTCTCTTTGTCCTTGGGCTGCTTGCCTTGAAACTGCTGGATCAAGAGCCGGCACTGGCGAGTGGTATGTTTTGGGTAGATGAAATTACCCTCTTCGTCTTTCTTCGTGTGGATGTGACACGGCAGATCCATCACGTCATTTCCTTCTTTATCCTTTACCTTCTTGGGGTTCCAAGATCCTTTGGGCTTTCATTTGAATTTGCCCTGAGTCACGGCCAGAGCCTCTCCAGGAGCAGCTGGCTCGGCCTTCCGCTTCTGCTTCCGACTGGAGTTTCCTTTCTCCGACTGACTCGGCTTGTACTTGCCACTCCGGAGTCGGTCCTCTTCTTCACCATTGGTGTACTTTGTGGCGATTTCCATCATTCGACTCAAGGTCATATCCCCGGTCCGACCAAACTTCAGGCTCAACTCTCTGTTCTTGACGCCATCCTTGAAGGCGCAGACCGCTTGATGGTCCGACACATTCTCCACTGTATGATGCAAGGTGATCCATCTCTGGATGTAATCTCTCAATGTTTCACTCGACTTTTGTACGCAGGCTTGCAACTCCGTCAATCCGGCCGGTCGTTTGCAAGTTCCCTCGAACGTCCTGACGAACACTCGAGAAAGATCTTCCCAAGTATAAATGCTGCTAGGAGCTAACTGATTCAACCACGCCTTGGCCGAACCCTCTAGCATGAGTGGCAAATGCTTCATGGCCACCTCATCATTACCGCCACCAATCTGTACCGCCACTCGGTAGTCTTCAAGCCAAGTTTCAGGCTTGGACTCTCCGGTGAACTTACTTACCCCAGTCGCCAACCTGAAGTTGGGGGGTATCACTGGAGCTCTGATGGCTCTGCTAAAGCATTCTGGACCTGAAACATGGACTCGACTGCTAGTGGGCACATCTCTGTCATGGCCACCTCTGTGAGCTCTGTTCCGATCGACCAGACCTTGCACGATGATGGATCTCGCGTCAAAGCCTGGTTCTCTGGGATCGATCGGAGCTATCCACCCAACACTGAGCTGGCGCCTGTCATCTTGCTGCTGCTGGACGTTAGACCCACCTCTCGGGGGAGGAGTGGGCACTCGAAGCCTATCATCATGATCAAATCGGTCATCATAGTGATCCTGCCGGCCTTCACATCCCATGCGCCTCGGAGGCGACCTTGGGCTGTGAGCTGACTGAACAGTATTCACAGCGACGGATTGACTGTGAATCCTGTTGCACGACTGTGACACGATTGAATTCTGATCTCCTGCTGCTCTAAGCAAGTCCCTGATCTGCATCAAGCCTCTTCCAGCCTCCGACTGAGAGGGCTGAATTGACTCTGCTATACGAGCTGCAGCTGCTAAATTCTGAATCGGGGTTCGATATACCTGTGTGGGTTGCGGAAAGAGCTGACGTCGGCTGGAGTCGGGCACTCGTTCCCGCGCACGCTCGTCGAGTTCTCGCTGGAGGTTCTCTAGTCGAGTGCGCTCAGCCAAGTTGGCCAAACGCGCCTCTTCCAAGGCACGAGCCTCAGGGGTTTCTCTTGCGATAGGAGTATGCAGGGCATCCATGTTCCTGCGGAAAAGTTCTCCCCTTTGTAGAGAATTAAGTGGTTCGGGCTGATATTCCTCATGTGCCTGAGCGGGGTCGCCTCAACCATCCACCCCGTCGTTGCGGGGGAAGCCGGGAGGGCTACGAGGCCCGTTGACCATCAGGACCTCCGCCGCTGGATCACTTCTGTCGCACTCGGATGCAGTCTCTACGGAGCCAGTCGACAGATCGAACAGGCCGTAGAGAGATTCGTCGGGCTCAATTTCCGCGACTTGGGTGGTGGCCGATTGGAGAGCCACTGTGTGCCTCACCCACCGCTGAAGCCTCGACCGACCTCACCCACTAGGAGGATGACACGAGAGCCGTCCGATACGGAGTCGACGGTTGCCGCAGCAGAACGCCGCGGACGCACGCCCGAAAATGCGTCGCACCGCGGACGGGGAGCGCGTCGATGTCGAGTGGAGCCTCCTGGAGCCAAGCGGAGTCGTCGGCGATGAAGGTGAGCGCGCCGAGACGGATCTCGCGGCCCTCGACCAAAACTCCACCCGAAACCAGGATGAAAGCAATCGGAACAATTGCAACTTCTCCAAAAATCGCTAAGACACCTGCCCCATGGTGGGCGCCAACTGTCGTGGTTCTAAGTCTGACAGTAGAATGGGGGGTAGGTATGGAGAGGCAAGATCCTAGCTATGGAGTAGTTGTATACGCAATGGATTTACGAGTTCAGGCCCTTCTCGGAGGAAGTAACAGCCCTATGTCTTGGAGCCCGGAGGCGGTCGACTGGATTATATGCGTATGAGTTACAGGGGTGCGAACCCTTTACACTGAGGAGGGGGGTGGCTTATATATTGTCTGCCAGACCCCTCCGGCCCTCAGTTATGCAGGGTTTAAAGTACATAAAGATGGGCTTTACTGGTAACGCCTTACATAAAGTGTCATTATGACCATAAAGACTATTTAATTAAAGACCGTTTGGATGCAGAGTGGCTCTTGATCTCTTGGTGGTCGAGTGAATCTTCATGGTCGAGTGTCTTCGAGTCCGTCGAGTGGGATCCCTCTTGGTCGACTGGAAGGCAGTTTCTTCTGAAGATGTCCTTGGGAAGGGTACTTTGTACAGGTCCGTGACCCTACCCTAGGTACATGACTTCATCACCCCCCCCTATAGGGCACGCCCCCTGTCTCCTGGGCCCCTCGAGCACCCCCGACCGACTTCTTTCACCTATATAATCCCATATACCCTAAAAACATCGATGGAGAAGATAGATCGGGAGTTCCGCCACCGCAAGCCTCTGTAGCCACCAAAAGTCAATCGGGACCCTGTTCCGGCACCCTGCCGGAGGGGGGATCCCTCACCGGTGGCCATATTCATCATCCCAACAATCTCCATGATGAGGAGGGAGTAGTTCACCCTCAAGGTTGAGGGTATGTACCAGTAGCTATGTGTTTGATCTCTCTCTCTCTCTCGTGTTCTCTCTATGGCACGATCTTGATGTATCGCGAGCTTTGCTATTATAGTTGGATCTTATGATGTTTCTCCCCCTCTACTCCCTTGTAATGGATTGAGTTTTCCCTTTGAAGTTATCTTATCGGATTGATTCTTTAAGGATTTCAGAACACTTGATGTATGTCTTGTCGTGCTAATCTGTGGTGACAATGGGATATTCACGTGATCCACTTGATGTATGTTTTGGTGATCAACTTGCGGGTTCCGTGACCTTGGGAATCTATGCATAGGGGTTGGCACACTTTTTAGTCTTGACTCTCCGGTAGAAACTTTGGGGCACTCTTCGAAGTACTTTGTGTTGGTTGAATAGATGAATATGAGATTGTGTGATGCATATCGTATAATCATGCCCACGGATACTTGAGGTGACAATGGAGTATCTAGGTGACATTAGGGTTTTGGTTGATTTGTGTCTTAAGGTGTTATTCTAGTATGAACTCTATGATAGATCAAACAAAAAGAATAGCTCTATGTTATTTTACTACGAACTCTTGAATAGATAGATCAAAAAGGATAACTTTGAGGTGGTTTCATACCCTACCATAATCTCTTCGTTTGTTCTCCGCTATTAGTGTCTTTGGAGTGACTCTTTGTTGCATGTTGAGGGATAGTTATGTGATCCAATTATGTTATTATTGTTGAGAGAACTTGCACTAGTGAAAGTATGAACCTTAGGCCTTGTTTCCTACCATTGCAATACCGTTTACGCTCACTTTTATCATTAGTTACCTTGCTGTTTTTATAATTTCAGATTACAAATACCTTTATCTACCATCCATATTGCACTTGTATCACCATCTCTTCGCCGAACTAGTGCACCTATACAATCTACCATTGTATTGGGTGTGTTGGGGACACAAGAGACTCTTTGTTATTTGGTTGTAGGGTTGCTTGAGAGAGACCATCTTCATCCTACGCCTCCCACGGATTGATAAACCTTAGGTCATCCACTTGAGGGAAATTTTCTACTGTCCTACAAACCTCTACACTTGGAGGCCCAATAACATCTACAAGAAGAAGGTTGTGTAGTAGACATCAGTGATCGATCCAGAAATCCTACCAAGGTTAAAGAGTGATGTTGCGCAATGTCTTGTCAGTTTTGAGCTGGTGTTCCCTGAAGGAAATATGCCCTAGAGGCAATAATAATGTTGTTATTTATATTTTCTTATATCATGATAAATGTTTATTATTCACGCTAGAACTGTATTAACCGGAAACTTAGTACATGTGTGAATACATAGACAAATAAAGTGTCACTAGTATGCCTCTACTTGACTAGCTCGTTGAATCAAAGATGGTTGCGTTTCCTAACCATAGACATGAGTTGTCATTTGATTAACGGGATCACATCATTAGAGAATGATGTGATTGACTTGACCCATTCCGTTAGCTTAGCACTTGATCATTTAGTTTGTTGCTATTGCTTTCTTCATGACTTATACATGTTCCTATGACTATGAGATTATGCAACTCCCGAATACCAGAGGAATACTTTGTGTGCTACCAAATGTCACAACGTAACTGGGTGATTATAAAGGTGCTCTACAGGTGTCTCCGATGGTACTTGTTGAGTTGGCATAGATCGAGATTAGGATTTGTCACTCCGATGGTCGGAGAGGTATCTCTAGGCCCTCTCGGTAATGCATATCATCATAAGCCTTGCAAGCAATGTGACTAATGAGTTAGTTGCGAGATGATGCATTACAGAATGAGTAAAGAGACTTGCCAGTAATGAGATTGAGCTAGGTATTGAGATACCGACGATCGAATCTCGGGCAAGTAACATACCGATGACAAAGGGAACAATGTATGTTGTTATGCGGTTTGACCGATAAAGATCTTCGTAGAATATGTAGTAGCCAATATGAGCATCCAGGTTCCGCTATTGGTTATTGATCGGTGACGTGTCTCGGTCATGTCTACATAGTTCTCGAACCCGTAGGGTCCGCACGCTTAACGTTCGATGACGATCGGTATTATGAGTTTATGTGTTTTGATGTACCGAAGATAGTTCGGAGTCCCGAATATGATCACGGACATGACGAGGAGTCTAGAAATGGTCGAGACATAAAGATTGATATATTGGATGACTATGTTTGGACTTTGGAAGTGTTCCGGGCAAGTTCGGGCATATACCGGAGTACCAGGGGGTTACTGGAACCCCACAGGGAGTATAATGGGCCTTATGGGCCTTAGTGGAGAAGAGGAGGGGCGGCAAAGGTAGGGCCGCCCCCCTCCCCCTCTAGTCCGAATTGGACAAGAGGGCGGGCGGCGCCCCCTTTCCTTCCCCCCTCTCTCCTCCTTCCCCCTTCTCCTACTCCTACTAGGAGAGGAGGAGTCCTACTCCCGGTGGGAGTAGGACTCCCCCCTTGGCGCGCCCTCCTCCTGGCCGGTCACCTCCCGACTAGTAGAAAAAGGGTCAAACGTGAAGCACATTAGTGCCGGTTTGTATTTGAGCCGGCACAAATGTATACATTAGTGCCGGTTCCAACGGCTAGCCGGGCCGCTCTCATTAGTACCGGTTCGTGGCTAACCTTTAGCACCGGTTCATGCCACGAAACGGTACTAATGAGAGTGGTGGCAGGATGTTGTCAGTCTGGGCCCCCTCCAGCACCTTTAGTACCGGTTCTTGGCACGAACCGGTACTAAAGGTCATCCTACATAAACCCTTCATCCACCCGAGCTCGCTCTGTTCTTCCCCTTTCCCCTCTCCTCTCTGTTCTTCCCCTCTTCCTCTCGAGCTCATCACACATTTTGCCCAAAATTTGTCAAGATTTGAAGGCCCCCGTCCATTCAAACGATCACAAAGGTTAGCAACTTTGTCCTTTCATCTCTCATTGCTAGATTAGCTCTTGCAATGCTTTATATAGTTATTAATTTGTGAGTTTAGTAATTTGGGAGGATATATATATATATATATATATATATATATATATATATATATATATATATATGTGCTAGTATTTGATTTATATGCAATTTGAGGTCAAAAATAACACTTAGTTTGCATATGTAGATGTGGTTTACTTAGTGCCTTCTAAATCTCCGTCGTAACCACCGTCGATCGCCCGCACCGTCCCGTCGCCGGCACCACCTTGTGGTGAGCCTCTTGTTCATGAAATTTTATATAAAAAATTGATGTTTGTGTGATTTGGATATATAGTTACTCGTATAATAATTATCTTACCCGTACGTTGTTTGTTATACATAGTGCCATGGTTTTGATATCCGTCCCCGTCGGCCCTCGTCCTTGTTATGATTAAGATGTGGTATATTCTCTTTTAAAACTATTTGTTGCATTTCGTGTTTATGACAAATTATGCCCATCAAGTTGACATAGATATTTTTATCTAGGAGGTATGTGAACCGGAAATTCCAACCGACCCTATTGTCGAGAGGTTAAATTTAGTTGAAAGAGAAAACGAGTACTTGAAAGAAAAATTGAAAAGAATTGAGGGGGAGAAGATGGAATTGGAGTTGCATGTTGCCGATGTCGTCGATGATCACAAGATCAAGATGGAGAAAATGCGCTTGAAGATTAGAAAGATTAGAAAATATGCCATCGATAGTGAGGCTTGGTATCATTATGCTGTTGGATCAATTGTTACCTTAGTTGCGATCTTGATCGCATTTGTTGTTTCATTTAAATGCTTTAGCTAGAGAGTTATTTGTTTGTTGCATTTAAGTGTTGTATGAACTTTATGTATGAACTTGTATTAATTTGGTCTATTCGGTGTTGTGTAATGAAGATGAGCCGGCAATGGATGTACGATGACCGATGCTCTCCCCAGTTCGTTGAGGGCGTGCATACTTTTCTGCTTGCGGCTGAGGCAAACAAGCGGGCGGATGGTTTTATGCCTTTTCCATGTGCTGGCTGTAAGAATGGTCGCAATTACTCTAGGTCAAGAACCATTCACGTCCACCTGTTTGAGTCCGGTTTCATGCCCCACTATAATGTTTGGACCAAGCATGGAGAAAGAGGGGTTATGATGGAAGACAATGAAGAAGAAGAGGACGACGACAGCTATCCTGGCCATGGGTTCCCTGAATACGATGATACAACAATGGGGGAAGAAGCTGAGCCGGTAATGCGGGAAGAAGCTGAGCCGGCAATGCGGGAAGAAGCTGAAGAAGAGGCATCAGATGAGCCCGTTGATGATCTAGGTCGGGCCATTGCCGATGCAAAGAGAAACTGCGCAAGTGATTTGGAGAAGAAGAAGTTGCAGCACATGTTAGAGGATCACAAAAAATTGTTGTACCCGAATTGCGTAGGTGACAAGAAAAAGCTGGGCACCACACTGGAATTGCTGCAATGGAAGGCAGAGAATGGTGTATCTGACAAGGGATTTGGAAAGTTGCTGGTAATGATAAAGGATATGCTTCCAAAGGATGACGAATTGCCCGAGAGTACGTACGAAGCAAAGAAGGCTGTCTGCCCTCTAGGGTTAGAGGTGCAGAAGATACATGCATGCCCTAATGATTGCATCCTCTACCGCGGTGAGTACGAGGATTTGAACGCTTGCCCGGTATGTGGTGCACTGCGCTATAAGATCAGCCGCGATGAGCATGGTGATGTCGAGGGCGAGCACCCCAGGAAGAAGATTCCTGCCAAGGTTATGTGGTATTCTCCTATAATACCACGGTTGAAACGTTTGTTCTAAAACAAAGAGCATGCCAAGGCGATGCGATGGCACAGAGAAGACCGTAAGAAAGACAGAAAGTTGAGAGTACCCGCTGATGGGTCGCAGTGGAGAAAAATCGAAAGAAACTACGGGAAGGAGTTTGCAGATGACGCAAGGAGCGTATGGTTTGGTCTAAGCGCAGATGGCATTAATCCTTTTGGGGAGCAGAGCAGCAACCATAGCACCTGGCCTGTGACTCTATGTTTGTATAACCTTCCTCCTTGGTTGTGCATGAAGCGGAAGTTCATTATGATGCCAGTGCTCATCCAAGGCCCTAAGCAACCCGGCAACGACATTGATGTGTACCTAAGGCCATTAGTTGAAGAACTCTTACAACTGTGGAATGGAACAGGTGTACGTGCGTGGGATGAGCACATGGGGGAAGAATTTGACCTAAAGGCGTTGCTGTTCGTGACCATCAATGATTGGCCTGCTCTCAGTAACCTTTCAGGACAGACAAACAAGGGATACCGTGGATGCACACACTGTTTGGATGATACCGACAATATATATTTGAATAGTTGTAAGAAGAATGTGTACCTGGGACATCGTCGATTTCTTCCGAGCAGGCATCCCGTAAGAAAGAAAGGCAAGCATTTCAAAGGTGAGGCGGATCATCGGACGAAGCCTCGCCACCGTACTGGTGCTGATGTACATGATATGGTCAAGGATTTGAAGGTGATATTTGGAAAGGGTCCTGGCAGACAACCTGTTCCGAAGGACAATGACGGACGCACACCCATGTGGAAGAAGAAATCTATATTTTGGGACCTGCCATATTGGAAAGACCTAGAGGTCCGCTCCACAATCGACGTGATGCACGTGACGAAGAATCTTTGCGTGACCCCGCTTAGCTTCTTGGGCGTGTATGGGAAGACAAAAGGTACACCTGAGGCACGGGAGGACCAGCAACGTATGCACGGAGAAGACGACATACATCAGGGTCATGCAAGCTACGCTCTTACCAAAGAAGAGATGGAAATCTTCTTTGAATGCCTGCTCAGTATTAAGGTACCGTCTGGCTTCTCGTCGAATATAAAGGGAATAATAAACATGGCAGAGAAAAAGTTCCATAACCTAAAGTCTCATGACTGCCACGTGATTATGACGCAACTGCTTCCGGTTGCATTGAGGGGGCTTCTACCGGAAAACGTTCGATTAGCCATTGTGAAGCTATGTGCATTTCTCAATGCAATCTCTTAGAAGGTAATCGATCCAGAAATCATACCAAGGTTACAGAATGATTTGGTGCAATGTCTTGTCAGTTTCAAGTTGGTGTTCCCACCATCCTTCTTCAACATCATGACGCACGTCGTAGTTCACCTATGCGAAGAGATTAACATTTTGGGTCCTGTATTTCTACACAATATGTTCCCCTTTGAGAGGTTCATGGGAGTCTTAAAGAAATATGTTCATAACCGTGCTAGGCCAGAAGGAAGCATCTCCAAGGGCCATCAAAATGAGGAGGTCATTGAGTTTTGTATTGACTTTATTCCTGACCTTAAGCCGATTGGTGTTCCTGAATCACGGCATAAGGGCAGTCTGGATGGAAAAGGCACGCTAGGAGGGGAACAAATAATATGTATGGACGGACATTCTCTCACTGAAGCACACTACACAGTTCTACAGAATTCTGCCTTGGTGGCTCTGTATATGGATGAACACAAGAATTTGCTACGCTCCAAACACCCGGAGCGGTCTGATGACTGGATTACACATGAACAAACCAGGAGTTTCGCCAGCTGGTTGCAGACACGTACCATGCATGACACCTCTATTGAAGATGACCTGTACTTGCTATCCCAGTTACCATCTTTGAATATAATGACTTTCAAAGGGTACGAGATAAATGGTAATACATTTTACACGATCGCCCAAGATAAGAAGAGCACCAACCAAAACAGTGGTGTCCGCTTTGATGCAGAAACCAAGACGGGAAAGGAAACATATTATGGTTATATACATGACATATGGGAACTTGACTATCGACGTGGTTTAAAGGTCCCTTTGTTTCGGTGCAAATGGGTCAATATGACATGAGGCGAGGTAACGGAAGACCCGCAGTACGGAATGACAATAGTGGATCTCAACAATCTTGCGTATGCAGACGAACCATTCGTCCTAGCCAATGATGTGGCACAGGTTTTCTATGTGAAGGACATGTCTACCAAGCCAAGAAAAAGAAAAGATAAGGAAGCGAATGCATCGTACGATGAGCCAAAGCGGCACATAGTTCTTTCTGGGAAGAGAAACATCGTGGGAGTGGATGACAAGACAGACAAGTCAGAAGATTATGAAAAGTTTGATGAAATTGCTCCATTCACAGTGAATATTGACCCGAGCATCCCGTTAAATGATGAAGATTTTCCATGGTTACGGTGCAAAGGGACACACGCGAAGAAAAAGTTTCACACCCAAAGATCTGGGATGTGATCGGCTTCACTATCATCACTTTCTTCTGTGTTTCACACCCAGAGGGGAATCTCTGTAATAGTTAGGGTAGTTATGTGTTTTGGCATTTGAAACGCGAAGAAATTTTATGTGCGAACAAATTCTTTCATGCCTTTACTAATGAGGTTATGTCAGGTAAGGCTGGGGCCCCACGAGCACCTTTAGTACCGGTTCATGGATGAACCAGACGTAAGCTGTTTTTTAGTCCCACCTCGCAAAGTGAGAGGGACTAGGAGTGGTTTATAAGCCCTGAGTGCAGAGACGATGAAGAAGAGGCTCAATGCTCACGTTGCTTAGCTTCAAGCCTTCAGGAATACGGTAGACTGCACGGAGCTATGCGCAGTGCAGTTTACACTATTCCGAAAGGCTTGAAGCAAATTAACGAGCATTGCACCTCTTTTTTATTTTAAATAACTTATTACAACTCCGGACTTCTTCTGTTATGGCAAAAACTAATTGCACGTCGACATTTCTTTTTTTTAAGTTATAACTCCAGACTTTGACCATCAAGTTTTGCAGAAAAGAAAAAATAGCAGAAAAGAAGAAAAACTATAGCTGAAAACAAAAAAAACTATATAAAAAACTACTCAAAAATAAATAGAAGAAAATAAATATAGCAGAAAAGAAAAAACTACTCAGAAATAAATAGAAGAAAAAATAAAGTAGAAAAGAAAAAAATATTTGCTATTTTTCAATCGTTTACAAAATGACCGTGAAATTGAAAATCACTACAAAATGAACTCTGAAAATGTTGAATTTTGGCAAACTAGATGAAAAACTACTCACAAATAAATAGCAGAAAATAAATATAACAGAAAAGAAAAAACTATACAAAAAACTATGCAAAAATAAATAGAAGAAAATAAAGCAGAAAAGAAAAAAACTATAAAAAAATTGGGGCGCTGCCCTGTGGGCCGTATAGGCCACAGGTGTGTAATTACATGCCTTAAAGGCCCAGCAGACTCACAGGGCAGCGCGCAGAGTTTAGGCCCACAAGCCTGCTATATAGAGGAGTTCGAAGTGGTAGCCGCAGCTGGGTTTATAAACCAGTGCGACTGCCCTTCGCCCGGCGAGGTGGGACTAAACTTTGGGGTGGCAGCGCGAGGCCTTTAGTACCGGTTGGAGCCACCAACCGGTACTAAAGACCACCCTTTAGTACCGGTTGGTGGCTCCAACCGGTACTAAAGGCCTCGTCTTCCCGCCGCTTGGTCTGGCCAAAACAGGCCTTTAGTACCGGTTGGTGGCTCCAACCGGTACTAAAGGCCTCTCCTATATATACAACACTTGCGAAAATTTCATTCTCCCTCTATTTCTTCCTCTGTTTCCCCACTGCACCGCCCGCGCGCCCCGAATGATCGACGCCGTCGCCGTCGCCGCCCCTGTCCCCCGTCGCCGCCCTCGTCTCCGTCGCCGCCCCGGGCCCGTCCCCGTCGCGCCGTCCCCGTGTCGTCCCGGCCCATCACCGCCCCCGGCCGTCGCCTCGCCGTCGTCGTCGCCTCGCCGTCGCCATCACCTCGCCGTCGCCGTCGCCTCGCCGTCGTCGTCGCCCCGCTGTGAGCTCTCCACCATGGGCGCCGCCCCTCCCCGAGCCCATACACACACACACACAAGCATGATGAACACACACACACACGTACATATGTATGAATTAATGCATGTATATATTAGTATATACGTATTTTGTATGTTTAATTAGTTTAGATTATTTAGATCATTATTTTTTCACTATTATATATGTATGAATGCATGTTAGATGGATATAATTAGTTTTTAATTAGTATGGAATTTTTTTATATAATGTTGTTTTTCAGTTTTTTAATGGATGTATAGAAGTTGTGTTTTCTGTTTTTAGTGTTAGATGCTTAATTAGTATGAAATAGTATATAGATTTTTGACATATGCAATGATAGCATAATTAGTGTTATATAGAAATGTTAGAAATTTTAGTTATCAAAATCCAATCATTAAAAAATGTTACTTTTTGCGGGCATATAGCTAGTATTTGTTCTCGAAGATGCCCGGCCCGCATCCTCGCCGTCGACCCGTCCGCGACGATGTCCGGCTGACCCATGTCCGGGACTGGGCTCCGTCGGGCTGGCACTGGGAGGTGCTGCCTGGAGGGGCATGCCGCTTGATGAGGAACCCGGCCCCGGGTCCCGTCATCGACCCTGATCTCGTTTGGTGGCGTTCGCGTGGGCCAGTTTCGGTGCGGAGGGACCCGACCCCGCCGAAGGTGGTACGTCGCCGTGTCAGGGAGGAGGACGAGCACGTCCATCGCTACATGGTTGCGTTAGAGGGCGGCAGGTTCTCCAATACCTGGCAGTTTCTTCGGGGATCTCACTTCAGCTATGATCCTGTGAGGGTTCCTTCTCTTTGGGTGTCCACCGCCCGCGCCGCAGGAACCGCGACTGTCCTAGATTCTTCTGTAGTATTCGATCTTTAATTAGCTACCTAGCCAGTGATGTACTATTCAATATTATATATTATTCGAGACGATGTATTCGAGATTATATCTATTATTCTAGACGATGTATTCGAGATTATATCTATTATTCGAGACGATGTAATTTGAATACTAAATTGTTTTATATTTCTTTTGGATTAGTTAAATAAAAGCTATGGCAGACAATACCGACAGAGAGGGAGAACAGACCATGTTCGATATGATACGCGGGCCAGATGATGATCAGAATGAAGAAGATTATGACGGCTCCGAATTTCTAAACAACACCGGAGAGGGTGATATGATATTCGATCGCGACGACCGAATTGATGAAGTCATGAACTACGATTATGACGATGACGAAGAACATGTTGATCCTGAAACAACAAAGACCGGCGAGGTATATATATTTATATAAGCAGGTATCTGGTGATCATCACATGTTTTAAATGACTTGAAGATATATTAACGAATCGATCTTTGTTCTTTCAGCCATCCGGATCGAGCAAATCTTCAGGCAAAAGGACGAAACGAGGCCCGAACAAAAAGTTGAAGGAGGGCGTAAAGTACAATATCGAGGCAGTCAGACCTAATGGCGAACCATTAGCGCCTAAGAAGATTGCGGACAAGTTCGTTCATCAGTGCGGAGTTCTTGTGAAGGACCAACTCCCGATCTCCCTTCAAGAATGGAGAGAGCCAGCAAAAGACAAAAGACAAAAAGACAAAGAGGACGCTGCTCCACGTCCAGATGTTACTTTTGTCGACAAGAATCAAAAGATCTTCTTTGGGATACTCTCATGGAACATTTCACCCTACCAGATCATTTCACAGAAGCAGATGTGCAGAAAGTCAAGGACGCTGCTCTTAGGAAGATGGCAGTTGCATTCAAGAACCACAAGAATCGTGAATGGGACAAGTACGTCAAGGGAGGAAGGAAGACTCCAGTATTCGAGGGAACACTAGAGAACCAACGTGCTCATTGGGACGATTTCGTGAAATTCAAGGATTCGGAATTAGCTAAGGAATGATCGAGAATAAACAAGAAGAATGCCGAAAAAAAGGATAAGTTCCATAAGCTGGGGCCAGGTGGCTATGCGGTGGCAATGCCTAAGTGGGATAAGTGTGAGAAAGAGATGGAGGATGCAGGTGTCACTCCGGTTACGAAGAGCTGGCCCCCCAGGTGCAGGACTTGGTTCTATGCGCATGGGGGGGGGGGAGTTGGACCCGAAGACAGGCAATGTTTCGACGAAGGCAAGTCTGAAGGGAGCCGACGATGCGATACTTGTTGCAATAGAAGAGGCATGATCGGGGGTGTTCCAGCCCAACAGAGAGAATGACGAGCTTACGCGTGCCCTGGGAAATCCTAAACACCCGGGAAGAACACGAGGCAAGGGCGCTATTCCATGGTATGAGGGGTTTTCAGACTGGAACACCGACTATAGAACCCGTGCGAGAAAGAAGATTGCAGAGGAGAAGAAGAGGAAGATGGAGGAGGAGCAGAGGAAGCGGGACTATGAACGCCTTCAAGGCCTAGAAGCAAGTCAAGCGGAATTGGCAGTCAAATTCCAGCGGCAGCAGGAGCAGATCGACTCACTTACCCAGCAAAGGGGGTCTCAGCAGCTGCAGCAGCTAGCGAATGATCCAGCATTGGATAGCACCGGCCCATCCATGCCGAGAAGCAGCGTGGGTTCGGCCGCCTCGGACGACGCAATGCTGGGTAGATACCCCGTGGATGACATCACGGAGAACACTAACTGCGAGCTACACGTCAAAATGAAGAACATATCCATGAAGGTGGCGGACGCCGTTGCTTTTACAAATCCCCCCGAGGCAACCTTCCATTGCAACCCGATTCCAGCGGGCTATGCTCGTGTCTTGGTTGATGAGGTGGTGGACCCACCATATTCGGAGCTACAGCTTGACATTCCTGGAGGTGACGACGAGCGCTTTCTCGGAGAGGCCAAACATCGTATCATCCTATGGAAAAAGGATTGCATCATCTTTCGAAGGCCACCGACACCGCGTCAGCCGACTCCTTGTCGAAGTCCGCCACCGAGTCAGCAGTCTCCCGCTCCTGCAAGTCCACCAAGTCTGGCAAAGTGTCAGGCCGCTCCTCCTCTAAGTCCGGCAAAGTGTCAGGCCACTCCTCCTCCTCCAAGTCCGCCACAGTGTCAGACGTCCACTCCTCCTCCAAGTCCGGCACAACCTCAGGCCACTCCTCCTCCAAGTCCGGCACAGCTTCAGGTGGCCACTCCTCCTTGTCCAACTCAGCCCCGTCAGCCATCTCCACCGCCTCAGCAATCGCAGAAGAGACACCCCGCAGCTATGGTGCGTAGCGGTACGAGTCGAGGTAGTACAGGAAGTACAGGCGGAGGCAAGCGATATAAATATGGTCCAAGCCTCACACCTCTTCCGCAGAGGCCTTATGACAAGTCCGAGGAGGAAAACGCAGCCATATCGAAGGCCGAGGTGGAAGCCCATTTTGCACCGAAACCGCCACCGCCGCCAAGGGATAAAGTGCCTGAGGAAACGATTGACCACTTCATTCGTATGGCTCAACCACCAGCTCCCAAGCCTGTTGACATAGACTATGAGCGCCACATCAGGAAGTTAAATCGAGCACGTCTACGTAAGGAGGAGAGCTCGGGATCGAGCAAACAACAAGCAACTGTCAAAAAATGCGGGAAAACCATTCCCCAGCTGGGAGAACAGGCGGCGCAATCGATCCCCTTGCTTGTTGTGCCAACAACACGTGACAGTACGCGCGCCCAATATTATTGTGGGCAAACAGTTTACGTTCCCGAGGTGGGCAATGTGGTAATAACCAAGGACCATATAATGCAGGCTGAAGTTCTCAACATCACTGTTGGACAACTCCTCGAGATCGAGCCCATGCCTGTGCTTAGAGAGGATGAAATAAAACGGAAATATGTCCGGGGCCAACCTTTGGTCGAGCCAGACAAGGTCAAGAACCTCCCAACGAGAATATATGAATTGCATCAATGGTACATGAACATTACCAAGATTTCAGATCGATTGTCCCTCATGGTGAATGTCAAGGAGGAGCACTACTTCCATGAGAAAGCTCTGTCCATTGAGTATTCTGAACTGTTTCAGTTATACAATCAAGACGCACTCGACAAATCTATCGTCAGTTGCTATTGTCTGTAAGTGATTTCTTTCTGTAATTGAAGTATGCAACTGTGAGTACTCATCCAAAGTACTCGCAAGCATCAGATCTATACTAAGTATGCACTGGTATCAAATGGAAGGTTTGTATCTGTGGACTAAACTACAGAATGCCAGAATAGAGGGGGAAGGCCTAGCCTATCATAGACTAGCATCTTCACGCAGCTCCAAGCATCTTGCAGCATGTAGAAGAGTAAAGATATAGAAGTTTAATATTCAACAAGCATGTTGTAACATCAACGCCCAGAGATCCTTCCTCGACTCCCTGCGAGAAAGCAATCTCGGAGCCACATATCCATCACATATCTCAAGTATCCATTTCTAGTTATATAAGACCAGATATCAGTCTGAACGTCCATTACCGCGAACACGGTATTCGAATATATATCTTCCCTGCAGGGGTGCACCACGTTACCCAACACGCTCGATCACTCTGGCCGGACACACCTTTCTGGGGTCAATGCCCGCCCTCGGAAGATCAACATGTCGCAGCCCTACCTAGGCTCAGTAGAGAGGTCCCCTCCAGTCTACATACTAAGCACTCCAGGGTCTTGGGCCCATCGCCCGCAGCACTCCGGGTCATTGCGAGCATGGTGGATACCAGCACCGCCTCGGATGGCCAGCACGATCCAACCGTGCCGCACTACTAAACTAGACGTCTGATAAAGCTTCGGCTGATACTGCAACGTCGAGGCCCATATTTATCTCGCGTGGTGGTTAATGCGTAAATGCTAGAGGCCAACTCAGAACAAATACAGCAGTAGTGCCTGTGGTGGGGTAACACGGATAACCCACGTCAATCTTTGGTTGCTTGGGATCTTGTCTGTCGTCCTAAGGATTTTGGAGGTTTGGGTATCCTTAACTTGACAATCCAAAATGAAGCTTTGCTTATTAAGCATCTTTTCAAGTTTTTCAACAAAATGGACGTGCCTTGGGTATCCCTAATCTGAGACACCTATTATGCATCATCACCACCCCAAAGCACCAGAGTATGTGGTTCCTTTTGGTGGCGTGATATTATGCGGTTATTCCCAAAATTCTCCAGCCTAGCGGTTCCTCAAGTTCATGCTGGTAATACTGTTCTATTTTGGCTTGATCATTGGCAGCTGGAAATCATGCTGTCTTATTGCAGGACTCTTATTGCAGTAAAAGAGTTCATGTTGCAGTCTGACATCTTGGATCACTTTCATCTGCCTCTATCGCAGGAGGCTTTTTCTGAGCTTACACAATTACAAGCCCTCCTACCTTCGATTAGTTTGAATGGTGAGTCTAAGGACGATTGGAAGTGGCCTTCCAAATCTGGTGATTACATGGCAAAGATATACTATGATTTTTGCTTCTCACGTCTGATGGTAGATCATATGTTCAAGTGGATTTGGCGAAGTGCATGCACGCTAAAGATAAAAGTTTTTGGTTGGCTGCTGTTAATGGATCGTTTGAACACCAGAGATATGATGCAACGAAGGCAATGGATCATTCAGGATGATACCTGTGTGCTTTGAAATCTTGCTCAACATGAGGATCGGGCTCATCTTTTCTTTGATTGCAACTATAGTCAAAGGGTTTGGAACTATCTTGGGATTTCTTGGACTGTGCAACCAAACCAAACCACATATGATTTGGCTCAAGCAGCTAGGAAGGATTTTGGACACCCTTTCTTCTCAGAGGTGGTTTTCACTGCCACTTGGAATATTTGGATACAAAGGAATGGCAAAATTTTCAGGAATGAGCAACCTTCTTTTAGAGCTTGGAGGAGGAACTTCATACATGACATCTCTCTTCTGTCTCATAGGATTAAATGTAAATATAAGGATAGTTTTCTTTCTAGGATAGCTGACCTTGCATAGATTACCTTTGTAAGTTTTCTTTTCTCCATTTTTGTAAGTTTGTATAGTTGTAACTAATATTCTTCTGTTTATTTAATAAAGGACTGTGAGGCTATTGCCTTGCAGTAAATAGTAAAAAAAACTCAGAACAAATACCCAAACCTGTTAGTGCATTGAGGGCTCGCGGAAACGAGCAGAGACTCACGATAAGGTGACCCCATTACCCCATCTCATGGACTTACGAGAAGGGCCCAGACTGCCCGGCCGTGCCATGTGGAAAACTCGCGGGTGCTCAATGGGCCCGCCCGACTTTCACATCAACTCGCGGGTACCCCTCAGGGCCGACCCGACTCCAACAATGGTCTCAAATAAAGTCAAGGTAACTGTGTGTCCAGACATCAAGGGGAAAACCCGAGGAATCACCCCCGGTGGATTCCATCAATGTAATCATCAAGGTGAATGTAAGAGGCACCACCCTCGAGGTTCACACTTGAAGTGTTGAATGACAGAGCAGTACCAGGAATGGTGAAAGAGGAAATCACCCTCAATGACCACGACCGAATAGCTACACTACAGAAGTATCATCAGGAGTGCGTTATGAGGGATCACCCTCGGCACTCGATAGTAGCTCTGTAGAGTCGAGTAACTAAAGCGGCATGATGTGATGTGAGATGTCAGGCTCTGGTCGTCGATCACGTCGATCAAGGTGTCGATGATGAAGCAGGGCAACAAGGACAAGTGGGGGTCACTGATGGATCACTAACCAACCTATACTAAGCAGTTTAGGATAAGCAGGTAAGGTACAATGAGCAGGTTACAAAAGCAAGCTATGCATTAGAATAGGAGCAAACAATAACAGTAGCAAAATCTAATGCAAGCATGAGAGAATGGAATGGGCGATGTCGGGATGATCAAAGGGGGGGGGGGCTTGCCTAGAAGCTCCGTTGAGAGGGAAGAAGGTTCGTCGGTGATGTAGTCGACCACATCGGCATCAACAAAGGTATCGGGGTCTACCGCAGAGAAGAGGGGGAAGAAACAGTAAATACATGCAAACATATGCATAACAAGACAAAAAGCAAAGCTAGAGGTGATCTAACATAGCATTAGGCGATATTGTCGAAGGGGGAAAACATCCAGGAAAGTTTTCCCGGTTCTGGACATCTGTCAGACAGATGAGCCGGAGGGGAAAAGTTCAATGTTTTCTATGCTAGGGATGTGCGGCGGACGAACGGACCGCATATTCAGATTTGTCTCGTTGTTCTGAGGAACTTTCTTGTAGAGAACTTTTTCATCCGAGCTATGGATTATTTTCTATTGATTTTCAAAGTTTCTAAACATTTATGGAATTATTATTAAATATAAAATGGAGAAATTGCATCAGCATAACGTCATCCTGACATCAACAGTCAACCAGCCAGCTGACTGGTCAAACTGACATCTGGGCCCCACCGGTCATTGACAGAGGGGTTAACGGAGTTAAAAACTAATATTATTTAGCTAATTAACCTACTGGGCCCACCTGTTAGTGAGTAACTAGTTTAACTATTTAATTTAATTAACTAAATTAAGTTTTAAAAAGGTTTAGGGGGTGTGGGCCCCGCTGGCAGTGTCTGGGTGAGCCCAGTCAACTGCATTGACTGTGGTCAACTAAGCCAGCCGAGCCCCTGGGGCCACTGGTCAGTGACCCATGAGGTGGCCCTGGTCGGCCACATCGGCAGGCCGGCGCTGGAGTGGCTCCGGCAACCAAAACCACGGCGGAATGGCCAGAGGAGCGTCGGGATCCACTTACAGGCGTCCGTTTTTTGCGTGAATTGGCGCACTCGAACAGAAAGATGACGCCGCGTCCAACCGGAGTGGTAGCAAGGCTGGAGGTGGACGGAGGTGACGGCGGCGAGCACCGCAGCGGACGTCGGACTTCGGGCATCGTCGGAAGCTAGGCTACGGCAAGCAAAAATATCGACACAAGGTACCTATGGTGTCTGCGTGGGCAACCAAAGCGAGTGGGCATGCACACGTGACCAATGGGTCACTGGAACCACGCCGGCGACGAGCGCACGCGGCAGAGGGCTCGGCCACAACGGGGATGACGGCTACGAGCACGAACATCAACGAGAGGGGCGGATGGGAAGAAGTCAGGAGCTCACCGAGACCTGAAGGTGAGCAAAGTGGGCTCGGGGACGGCCGGTCGGTGGCGAATTCAACAGAGATCATCGGCGGGTGCAGAGGCTAAAGATGATGCAATGTGGGCACTCTGGTTCTCCCCAGCTCCAGGCGCTTGGCGTAGGCGACGTAGAGGACGCCGGCGGAGCGTTTGGACAGGGAGGCGCGATGCGGGGATGAAGGTGGCCATGGCTATGGAGCGGCCAAGGCGACAAGCGTGCTCTGGATTGAGCGAGAGGAGAGGGAAGAGGTGGATCTGGGGGGAGGGGAGGTGCAAGTGGGGGCGTGGGAGTGGCGGTAGGTGAGGGGGGAACTCGAGGCGTCCGGGGCGGCCTTATCCCCTCGACGCCGGTGAGCTGGTGTGGCTGCACGCGTCGACCGTGCCCCCGGTCAGTTGTACAGTAGAGGGAGAAGGCAACCGGGGGAGTCAAGTGATACGTCTCCAATGTATCTATAATTTATGAAGCATTCATGCTATTTTATTATCTGTTTTGAATGATTACGGGCTTTATTATACACTTTTATATTACTTTTGGGACTAACCTATTAACCGGAGGCCCAGCCCATGTTGTTGTTTTTTTGCCTGTTTCAGTATTTCAAAGAAAAGGAATATCAAATGGAGTCCAAGTGGAATGAAACCTTCGGCAACGTGATTTTTTGGAAGATTACCATCCTGGAGACTTGGAGTCCACGTCAGAAGATACTCGAGGAGCCCAGGAGATAGGGGGCGCCCCCCCTCCTACTAGGCGCGCCCCCTGACTCGTGGACCCCTCGAGCACCCCCCGACCGACTTCTTTCGCCTATATAAGCCTACGTACCCTAAAACCATCGAATATCAAGATAGATCGGGAGTTCCGCCACCGCAAGCCTCTATAGCCATCGAAAACCTCTCGGGAGCCCATTCCGGCACCCTGCCGGAGGGGGGATCCCTCACCGGTGGCCATCTTCATCATCCCGGCACTCTCCATGATGAGGAGGGAGTAGTTCACCCTCGGGGCTGAGGGTATGTACCAGTAGCTATGTGTTAGATCTCTCTCTCGTGTTCTCTCTCGTGTTCCCTCTATGGCACGATCTTAGTGTATCCCGAGCTTTGCTATTATAGTTGGATCTTATGATGTTTCTCCCCCTTTACTCTCTTGTGATGAATTGAGTTTCCCTCTTGAAGTTATCTTATCGGATTGAGTCTTTTATTTGAGAACACTTGATATATGTCTTGCCGTGCTTATCTGTGGTGACAATGTGATATCATGTGCCACTTGATGTATGTTTTGGTGACCAACTTGCGGGTTCCGCCCATGAACCTATGCATAGGGGTTGGCACGCGTTCTTGACTCTCCGTTAGAAACTTTGGGGCACTCTTTGAAGTACTTTGTGTTGGTTGGATGAATCTGAGATTGTGTGATGCATATCGTATAATCATGCCCACAGATACTTGAGGTGACAATGGAGTATCTAGGTGACATTAGGGTTTTGGTTGATTTGTGTCTTAAGGTGTTATTCTAGTACGAACTCTTGAATAGATTGATCCGAAAGAATAACTTTGAGGTGGTTTCGTACCCTACCATAATCTCTACATTTGTTCTCCGCTATTAGTGTCTTTGGAGTGACTCTTTGTTGCATGTTGAGGGATTGTAATATGATCTATCTATGTTATTATTGTTGAGAGAACTTGCACTAGTGAAAGTATGAACCCTAGGCCTTGTTTCCTATCATTGCAATACTGTTTACGCTCACTTTTACCACTTGTTACCTTGCTGTTTTTATAATTTCAGATTACAATTACCTTTATCTACCATCCATATTGCACTTGTATCTTCATCTCTTCGCCGAACTAGTGCACCTATACAATTTACCATTGTATTGGGTGTGTTGGGGACACAAGAGACTCTTTGTTATTTGGTTGCAGGGTTGCTTGAGAGAGACAATCTTCATCCTACGCCTCCTACGGATTGATGAACCTTAGGCCATCCACTTGAGGGAAATTTGCTACTTTCCTACAAACCTGTGCACTTGCAGGCCCAACAATGTCTACAAGAAGAAGGTTGTGTAGTAGACATCAAGCTCTTTCTGGCGCCGTTGCCGGGGAGGCTAGGTAAAGGGCACTCACTCACACCCCGTCAACTAAGCTCTTTTCTGGCACCGTTGCTGGGGAGGTTAGCGCTTGAAGGTATATCTTTAGATCTTGCAATCGGATCTTTTTGTTTCTTGTTTTATCACTAGTTTAGTTTATAAAAGAAAACTACAAAAAAATGGAGTTAAGTTTGTCTCGTACGCTTCGTATTTTTAATATCTTTCGTGAGTTTGATGGTAAGGAAAATTGTGCTCAAGTGCTAGAAGAAGAATGCATTAAAATGTTTGGTACTAAATCTTTGAATGATGAGCATGATTGCAATGTTGTTAGTATGAACTCCTTGAATATCCATGATTCTAATGATATGCAAAGCCACAAGCTTGGGGAAGCTATGTTTGATGAAGATGATATTTTTAGTCCCCCAAGTTTTGATGAGAATATTTATTATGATGAAAGCATGCCTCCTATTTATGATGATTATATTGATGAAAGTGGGTTTAGAAGAGTGTCAACTTTAGGAAGTAGTGATCCCACTATTTTGGACGATGTTGAATTTTATTGTGATGAATATGAAAGTGTATTTGGAAGAGTGTCAACTTTATTTAGTGATTCCACTATCTTGGGAGAGGTTTCTATCGATTATGATGAGAACGAAGTTGCTACTTATGATGATTATTGTGATGAAACGTATGCTATAAAAAGTAGTGATGATTATACTTATAAATCTTGTCATGATTATGATTACCCTTTTTCTGAACATTACTCTTTTAATGTGGAAACAATTTTTAGTGTTCAAGTCTCTTATGATACTCTCACTATTCCGAAGGAGAAGATATTTGCTTATGTGGAGAGTAGTAAATCTGCTATGCTTGTAGATCATGAAAAGAATTCTTTGGGTTCTGGTTATATTGTTGAATTCATTCTTGATGCTACTGAAAATTATTATGAGGGAGGAACATATGCTTGTAGGAGTTGCAATAATGTCAAGTTTCCTCTCTATGTGCTTCAATTTTTGAACTTATGCTTGTTTTACATTCCTATGCTAGTTGATCATTGTTCCCATAAGTTGTTTGCTCACAAAATCCCTATGCATAGGAAGTAGGTTAGCTTAAATGTGCTAGTCATATGCTTCATGATGCTCCCGTTATGTTTCAATTCTTATCTTTTATGTGAGCATCATTGTCATCATCATGCCTAGCTAGAAAGGCATTCAAGAAAAGCGCTTGTTGGGAGACAACCCAATATTTACCCGTACTGTTTTTGTGTGTCCACATGATTATGCTACTGTAGTAATCATGTTTTATAGCTTTTGTTTCAATAAAGTGCCAAGTAGAACCTTTGGGAAGACTTGGGTGAAGTCTTTTTGATCTTGCTGTAAAAAACAGAAACTTTTGTGCTCACGAGATTAGCAACCATTTTTTACTGGAGAGTGATTTTAGATTGATTCTTTTTGCATATGATTAATAGACAAATTACTCAGGTCCAGCAATTTATTTCAGAATTTTTTGGGTTACATAAGTATACGTTTGGTACAGATTACTACAGACTGTTCTGTTTTTGACAGATTCTGTTTTCATTGTGTTGTTTGCTTATTTTAATGAATCTATGAGTAGTATCGGAGGGTATGAACCATAGAGAAGTTAGAATACAGTAGATATTACACCAATATGAATTTATAATGAGTTCATTACAGTACCTAAGTGGTGGTTTTAGTTTCTTATACTAACGGAGCTTACGAGTTTTATTTTTGAGTTTTGTGTGGTTGAAGTTTTCAAGTTTTGGGTAAAGATTCGATGGATTATGGAATAAGGAGTGGCAAGAGCCTAAGCTTGGGGATATCCAAGACACCCCAAGGTAATATTCAAGGACAACCAAGATCCTAAGCCTGGGGATGCCCCGGATGGCATCCCCTCTTTTGTCTTTGTTCATCGGTAACTTTACTTGGAGCTATATTTTTAGTCACCACATGATATGTGTTTTGCTTGGAGCGTCATTTTCTTTTGTTAGTATTTTCTTTCTGTTATTTAGAATAATGTTTTGCATCTTTATTTTCAATAAAAATGTCAAGGATAGCCTTTGCCATGCTTATTTTGCTAGTATACATGTTGCTGTTTGAAAACAGAAAGTTTACCGCTGTTGCAAAAATTCCCTAGAAAATTAAGAGAATGGTATAATGTTGAAACTTTTTGCATATTGAGCTCTGATAAATTCATTACAGTGGGAATTTTAGTTAATAATTTTTGGAGTCAGGGAAGTATTGATACTCTTGCATTCTTTACAGACTGTACTGTTTTGGCAGATTGCTGTTATGATTGCATTATTTGCATATGTTTGTTTGTTTAATGATTCTATTTGAGGATAGGAGTATTAAATATGCAGAGGCATTTAGTATGCAATATTGAATAATTATTTTAGTAATTTGTTACAGTAGAAAATGATAAGGTTTTGTATTGGTTTATACTAACCTATCTCACGAGTTCTTGTTGAGTTTGTTGTGAATGAAGCTTTTGAAAAGAAGAGAAACCATGACATGAGAGGAATTAAGGAGACATAAAAGCTCAAGCTTGGGGATGCCCAAGGCACCCCAAGATAATATTTCGAGAATTCTCAAGCATCTAAGATTGGGGATGCCCCGGTAGGCATCCCACCTTTCTTCAACAATCATCGGTTAGTATCGGTTGAGCCTAAGTTTTTGCTTCTTCACATGAGTTGTGCTATCCTTGGAGTGTCATTTTGTTTTGCTTTGCTTGCTGTTTGAATACAATACCAAGATCTGAAATTCTTAAATGAGAGAGAGTCTTCACATAGTTACATAATTATTTTGCTACTCATTGATCTTCACTTATATCTTTTTGGAGTAGTTTTTCATTTACTCGTGTGCTTCACTTATATCCTCTGAGTAAATGGTTGAATGAGTTGAATGTCATAAATCTGAAATTATATATGTCTCATTTGCTTATCCCATGGAGAGTAATGACTTCACATCTAGGAAGTAGAGGTTGTAAATTTATTGACGGTTAGCAAGCATTGTATTGGTCATTTGAACAATTCATGAAAGAATATTGAAGGAAGGGAGTTTTCACATATAAATATATTATCATAGACATCTTTTATAATTGTGAGCACTCATTAAGTATGACATGCTAAAGAGTTGATGTTGGACAAGGAAGACAACGTAATGGGTTATGTTTTCTCACATCTTAGTTAAAGTATATTGTCATGGATCATTCAAACATGTTGAGCTTGCCTTTCCCCCTCATGCTAGCCAAAATTCCTAGCACCAAGTAGAGATACTACTTGTGCTTCCAATTATCCTTAAACCCAGTTTTTGCCATGAGATTGAACCATACCTACCTATGGATTGAGTAAGATCCTTCAAGTAAGTTGTCATCGGTGCAAGCAATAAAAATTGCCCTCTAAATATGCATGACTTATTAGTGTGGAGAAAATAAGCTTTGTACAAACTTGTTATGGAAGCAATAAAAGCGACGGACTGCATAATAAAGGTCTATATACAAGGGGCAATATAAAGTGACGTTCTTTCGCATTAAGATTTTGTGTATCCAACCCTAGAAGTGCATGGCAACCTCTGCTTCCCTCTGCGAAGGGCCTATCTTTTGCTTTATGTCTTTTACTTTATGCAAGAGTCATGGTGATCTTCACCATTCCCTTTTTCATTTTATCCTTTGGCAAGCACTTTGTGTTGGGGTGATCCTGATATATATATATATATCCAATTGGATGTATGTTAGCATGAACTATTATTGTTGACATCACCCAAAGGTGAATACGTTTGGAGGCAACATTATAAGCCCCAATCTTTCTCTGTGTCTGATTAAAACTTCATAACCACAAGTATTGCGTGAGTGTTAGCAATTGTAGAAGACTATATGATAGTTGAGTATGTGAAGTTTGCTAAATCAAAGCTCTGACATAGACCCTTCCTGAAAATAGGATGAATTGCAATTGTTTGATGACTAAGAATGAAGTTTGCTAGTTTTCAAGAAAGTTTATGGTCTATGCTTTGACATGTGAATTGCTTGTTACTTTATCATGAGAAGTTTTATGAGATGAACTACTGTTATGACATATTTTCATGCTAGAAAAGGTGATTGAAATTATAATTGATCAAACTTGTGCACCTCTAGCATTCACACTTCATAAATTCTTTCTTTATCATTTACCTACTCGAGGACGAGTAGGAATTAAGCTTGGGGATGCTGATACGTCTCCAACGTATCTATAATTTATGAAGCATTCATGCTATTTTATTATCTGTTTTGAATGATTACGGGATTTATTATACACTTTTATATTACTTTTGGGACTATCCTATTAACCGGAGGCCCAACCCATATTGCTGTTTTTTTGCCTGCTTCAGTATTTCGAAGAAAAGGAATATAAAACGGAGTCCAAACGGAATGAAACCTTCGGCAACGTGATTTTTTGGAAGATTATCATCCTGGAGACTTCGAGTCCATGTCAGAAGATACTCGAGGAGCCCAGGAGATAGGGGGGCGCCCCCCCTACTGGGCACGCCCCCTGTCTCGTGGACCCCTCGAGCACCCCTCGACCGACTTCTTTCGCCTATATAAGGCTACGTACCCTAAAACCATCGAATATCAAGATAGATCGGGAGTTCCACCGCCGCAAGCCTCTGTAGCCACCAAAAACCTCTCGGGAGCCCATTCCGGCACCCTGCCGGAGGGGGGATCCCTCACCATTGGCCATCTTCATCATCCTGGCGCTCTCCATGACGAGGATGGAGTAGTTCACCCTCGGGGCTGAGGGTATGTACCAGTAGCTATATGTTTGATCTCTCTCTCATGTTCTCTCTCGTGTTCCCTCTATGGCACGATCTTAATGTATCCCGAGCTTTGCTATTATAGTTGGATCTTATGATGTTTCTCCCCCTCTACTCTCTTGTGATGAATTGAGTTTCCCTCTTGAAGTTATCTTATCGGATTGAGTCTTATTTGAGAACACTTGAGATATGTCTTGCCGTGCTTATCTGTGGTGACAATGGGATATCATGTGCCACTTGATGTATGTTTTGGTGACCAACTTGCGGGTTCCGCCCATGAACCTATGCATAGGGGTTGGCACGCGTTCTTGACTCTCCGGTAGAAACTTTGGGGCACTCTTTGAAGTACTTTGTGTTGGTTGGATGAATCTGAGATTGTGTGATGCATATCGTATAATCATGCCCACGGATACTTGAGGTGATAATGCAGTATCTAGGTGACATTAGGGTTTTGGTTGATTTGTGTCTTAAGGTTTTATTCTAGTACGAACTCTTGAATAGATTGATCCAAAAGAATAACTTTGAGGTGGTTTCGTACCCTACCATAATCTCTACGTTTGTTCTCCGCTATTAGTGGCTTTGGAGTGACTCTTTGTTGCATATTGAGGAATTGCTATATGATCTATCTATGTTATTATTGTTGAGAGAACTTGCACTAGTGAAAGTATGAACCCTAGGCCTTGTTTCCTATCATTGCAATACCGTTTATGCTCACTTTTAGCACTTCTTACCTTGCTGTTTTTATAATTTCAGATTACAATTACCTTTATCTACCATCCATATTGCACTTGTATCTTCATCTCTTCGCCGAACTAGTGCACCTATACAATTTACCATTGTATTGGGTGTGTTGGGGACACAAGAGACTCTTTGTTATTTGGTTGCAGGGTTGTTTGAGAGAGACCATCTTCATCCTACGCCTCTTACGGATTGATAAACCTTAGGTCATCCACTTGAACGAAATTTTCTACTGTCCTACAAACCTGTGCACTTGCAGGCCCAACAACGTCTACAAGAAGAAGGTTGTGTAGTAGACATCAGGAAGTGCTGGGCCAGCTTTGGTGGGGGGTTAGGTGGGCCGGCTGCTGGGGTGGGCTAAAGCCTAGTGGGGCAAGGGGGCTTCTCTCTTCTCCTCTTTCCCTTTTTTTGCTCTTTTCTTTTTTACAGAAAACATGTTTTTGCAATATTTGAGCTCCAAAAAGGATTCGGTAAAATGTGGGACTTGGCCACATAATTACATTGCAATAGTTGACACTGCCACAAAAAGATTGTGAGGCTTTCGAAAAAGTTTGCCACTTTTATAAATTGAAAAGGCATTTATTCTATTGTTTTAGCCACTGCTTTAATTGGTTTAGGCCATTTAAACACCTTGCAAAAATGCTGGTTCACCACCAATATTTGTTATGGATTATTTGCCACAAGACGAAAATTTTAGATTTCATGTCTGACAAATATGAATGTTTGACTTTAGATTGGATTTGAATTTGAATTGTGATTTGGATCAAGTGAAGATTAGCAACAGTAACATGATGACATGGAACCATTAACAGGGGATTACTGTAGCTTAATTATCCGGGCGTCACAATTCTCCTCCACTACAAGAAATCTCGTCCCGAGATTTAAGGGGTGTAGTAGGGGGAAAGACTCGAAAAGGACGGGGCTCAACACAAGATAGGTACCTGGGGGCTATCTCGCTACGTGGCATAGAGGCATCTCTCGAGTTGAAATTCAAGAAAGTCATGGAGAGCAAGGTAAGGAGGAGCAATAAGAAGCTTCAAGTAGATGGACAATTGTTCGATGTCTAAAACAGAGTGTGAAAGGGGTTTAGTGCATCGAAAATAAGTACTGCATCTAATAGCAGAATAGATCACAAGAAGGTGGCTCGTGAATTACATGCGAAGCCAAGCATGAGGAACAATTTAGGAAGACAGAGATGTATAGGAGAGTCAGGTTTCGATCCTGTGGAACTGTGGGTTATGGGCCCACCATGTGGGTTAAAGGTAGGAAGGGCACTAACATATGCACAGTCATGATAGCAAGGTAGGTCAGAGGATAGCCTGTGAGTTATGTTGGCAACAATGTTGGTACCAAGGGCGAGGGACGAAGAGAACCATTTTCCTGCTCGTTAAGACGAGGCGGACCAATAGGCAAAGTTCTCATCCATCGGCGGCTACCAGAATGTCATCAACAATAGTAACAAGGTCTTACTGACAGAGAGTGTACGCCGAGGTGTTTACATAAGCAGGGAATTATCACTGCTCATGTATGATAGGTTACAAGAAAGGTTGAACAAAACAATGGAAAGGAAAGTGTAGACTCGAATCAGTTATCGGTGTTCTCGAGTGTCTAAGAACTCAGAACCCGTGGAAAATTTGAATCAGCAAGAAATAATAGTTGATGAAGAACTCATAAGTAGTTATGTAGTTTCGTGATAATCTCGAGATACCAGAGGGTAATACTCGAGGGTATAGCAGAATAGAGGTTGGACGGGTGAAATGATCTACAGAAGACAAAGATTCAACCCATCGGGGCATCTGAGGAACATATACCACAAGCTTCACGAGTAAATAACTCAATCCCGAGAGTAGAGCATGGTTGAGGAAGCAGAAGATACAATTTACCAAAGGCATTATGTATCCAAGGAAAAGCTCACAAGGTTACTGTATATGAAGGACGCTGTCAGATAGAACCCCATAACGGATCTAGTGGTTCACAAGGGATCTGATGAGCATCAGTACTCAACCAGAAGTAGAAAGAATGCAAGGGTATCAGATTATAGAAGCAACCTACTAATTCAGAGTTCAAACGCAAAGGAATTACGATTTCCAAAATCAAGGGATCAGAAGCAAACGCTCTGACCAAGGATGGTTAAGTTGAATAGACATAGGGCACAATCGATGGCAATCTGATTGGCCGAGAACCAGCTCATGTTCGGGAAGACATCTGAGCTGGAAAGATAATCTATAAGGATCGACTGATGATTGCGACACAGACATATCAAATCGAAAGACTCAAGAAGATAATGACAAAGGACGTCAATGGATATTGCTAGGCATATGGAATTAACCAGAGTGTAGGCAGGTAAGACCTTCTAGAGAAATAGGCGACAGAGGTCATCGAAAGCTTGGATTGTATTACAAAGTATCTTATGAAGCATAAGAATAACTGGGGATGAATGGATACTCGATAAGAGCGAGTAATTATCCGTAGGGGTATTCATGCGGCAAGGACTGTAGGGAAGTAAGCATAAAGGATCCTCGGAACATCGAAGAGTATTTCAGGACATCTTGTAATAACAAGAGCAACTGGGCATGAAGGTTTGAACGACAACATAGGTAGTTACACATAAGGATTTATCGGTGGCAGGGATCGCAACAACGAAGGGTACAAGGGACTCGGTAAAACATCGGAGAGTATCTTCAGAATCTTCTGGTGAAGCGAGCCATCATCTGGAATGAAGGGGCTCTCCGGGAGAAGTATTTACGAGAACCTAGAGTTATAGTTTGCAAAACCATTTAACCAGAATAGAAGAGAGATCAGATTCCTAGAGTATAGACGAGGGATAAAAGATCCTAATACCACCCAAGTGGTGATGTGGGCCCGTAAGCCACACAACCTTGTTAGCAAATCAGTTTTTCAAAGACTAGACTCAACTTCGGCCAAGGAGTTGGAAAGGGGGATCCTACAGGCAGTCGGCTCTGATACCAACTTGTGACGGCCCCGATTCAATCGTACACTAATCATACACGCAAATGTGTACGATCAAGATCAGGGACTCACGGGAAGATATCACAACACAACTCTAGACACAAATCAAAATAATACAAGCTATGTATTACAAGCCAGGGGCCTCGAGGGCTCGAATACAAGCTCGATACACAAGAGTCAGCGGAAGCATCAATATTTGAGTATAGGCATAAGTTAAACAAGGATGCCTTAAGAAGGCTAGCACAAAAGCAACACGATCGAAGAGGCAAGGCCTCCTGCCTGGGACCTCCTAACTACTCCTGGTCTTCGACGGCCTCCAAGTAGTAGCATCCATCGACGGTGCCATCTGGCTCCAGGGATCCATCATCTGGTTGCATCAACCGGAAAGAAGAAGGAAGGGGGAAAAGGGTAGCAAAGCAACCGTGAGTACTCATCCAAAGTACTCGCAAGCATAAGATCTATACTAAGTATGCACTGGTATCAAAAGGAAGGTTTGTATCTGTGGACTGAACTTCAGAATGCCAGAATAGAGGGGGAAGGCCTAGCCTATCGAATACTAGCATCTTCATGCAGCTCCAAGCATCTTGCAACATGTAGAAGAGTAAATATATAACAGTTTAATATTCAACAAGCATGTTGTAACATCAACGCCTAGAGATCCTTCCTCAACTCCCAGTGAGAAAGCAATCTCGGAGCCACATATCCATCACATATCTCAAGTATCCATTTCTAGTTATATAAGATCAGGATACAAGTCTAAACGTCCATTACCGTGGACACGGTACTCGAATATATATCTTCCCTGCAGGGGTGCACCACGTTACCCAACACGCTCGATCACTCTGGCCGGACAAACCTTTTTGGGGTCAATGCCCGCCCTCGGAAGATCAACACGTCGTAGCCCTACCTAGGCTCAGCAGAGAGGTCCCCGTTGGTCTACATCCTAAGCACTCCGGGGTCTTGGGCCCATCGTCCGTAGCACTTCGGGTCGTTGCGAGCAGGGTGGATACCAGCACCGCCTCAGATGGCCAGCACGATCCAACCGTGCCGCACTGCTGAACTGGACATCTAACAAAGCTTCGGCTGATACTGCGACGTCGAGGCCCATATCTATTCTCGCGTGGTGGTTAGTGCGTAAAGGCTAGAGGCCAACTCAGAACAAATACCCAAACCTGTTAGTGCATTGGGGGATCGCGGAAACGAGTAGAGACTCATGATAAGGTGACCCCGTTGCCCCGTCTCATGGACTTACGGCAAGGGCCCAGACTGCCCAGCCGTGCCATGTGGAAAACTCAGCGTGCTCAACGGGCCCACCTGACTTTCACATCAACTCGCGGGTACCCCTCAGGCCCGACCCGACTCCAACAATGGTCTCAACTAAAGTCAAGGTAACTGTGTGTCCAGACATCAAGGGGAAAACCCGAGGAATCACCCCTGGTGGATTCCACTCAATGTAATCATCAAGGTGAACGTAAGAGGGACCACCCTCAAGGTTCACACTTAAGGTGTTGAACGACAGAGGTGTATCGGGAATGGTGAAAGAGGAAATCACCCTCGATGACCACGACCGAATAACTACACTACAGAAGTATCATCAGGAGTGCGTTATGAGGGATCACCCTCGACACTTGATAGTAGCTTTGCAGAGTCGAGTAAGTAAAGGGGCGTGATGTGATGTGAGATGTCGGGATTTGGTCGTCGATCACGTCGATTGAGGCATCGATGATGAAGCAGGGGCAACAAGGACAAGTGGGGGTCACTGATGGATCACTAACCAACCTATACTAAGCAGTTTAGGATTAGCAGGTAAGGTACAATGAGCAGGTTACAAAAGTAGGCTATGCATCAGAATAGGAGCAAACAATAAAACAGTAGCAAAATCTAATGCAAGCATGAGAGAATGGAATGGACGATATCGGGATGATCAAAGGGGGGGCTGGCCTGGAAGCTCCACTGAGAGGGAAGAAGGTTCGTCGGTGATGTAGATGATCACAACGGCATCAACAACGGTCTCGGGGTCTACCGAAGAGAAGAGCAAGAAGAAACAGTAAATACACACAAACATATGCATAATAAGACAAAAAGGGAAGCTAGAGGTGATCTAACGTAGCATTAGGCGATACTGGCGAAGGGGGAAAACATCCGGGAAACTTTTCCCGGTTCCGGACGTTTGTCAGACAGATGAATCAAAGAGGAAAAGTTCAATGTTTGCTATGCTAGGGATGTGCGGCGGACGAACGGACTGCTTGTTCAGATTTGTCTCGTCGTTCTGAGCAACTTTCATGTAGAGAACTTTTTCATTCGAGCTACGGATTATTTTATATTGATTTTCAAAGTTTTTAAACATTTCTAGAATTATTATTAAATCTAAAATGGAGATATTGCATCAGCATGACGTCATCCTGACGTCAGCAATCAACCAGCCAGCTGACTGGTCAAACTGACATTTGGGCCCCACCGGTCATTGACAGAGGGGTTAACGAAGTTAAAAACTAATATTATTTAGCTAATTAACCTACTGGGCCCTCCTGTTAGTGAGTAACTAGTTTAACTATTTAATTTAATTAACTAAATTCTGTTTTAAAAATGTTTAGGGGGGGTGTGGGCCCCGCTGGCAGTGACTGGGTGAGCCCAGTCACCCGCGTTGACTATGGTCAATTGAGCCAGCCGGGCCCCTGGGGCCACTGGTCAGTGACCCAGGAGGTGGCTGAGGGAGTCCTGGATTAGGGGGTATCCGGATAGCCGGACTATATACTTTGGCCGGACTGTTGGACCATGAAGATACAAGACTCAAGACTCCATTCTGTGTCCGGATGGGACTCTCCTTTGTGTGGAAGACAAGCTTGGCGATCCGGATATTAGATTTCCTTCTTTGTAACCGACTCTGTGTAAACCCTAGCCCCCTCCGATGTCTATATAAACCGGAGGGTTTGGTCCGTATGAGGACGATCACAACATTCATAATCATCATAGGCTAGCCTCTAGGGTTTAGCCTCTACGATCTCATGGTAGATCAACTCTTGTAACACCCATATCATAAATATCAATCATGCAGGAAGTAGGGTTTACCTGCATCGAGAGGGCCCAAACCTGGGTAAACATTGTGTCCCTTGTCTCCTGTTACCATCAGCCTTAGACGCACAGATCGGGACCGCCTACCCAAGATACGCCGGTTTTGACACTGACATTGGTGCTTTCATTGAGAGTTCCTCTGTGTCATCGCTGTAAGGCTCGATGGCTCCTTCAATCATCAACGACAACATGGTCCAGGGTGAGACTTTTCTCCCCGGACAGATGTTCGTGTTCGGTAGCTTCGCACTTCGGGCCAACTCGCTTGGCCATTTGGAGCAGATCGACAACTACGTCCCCGGCCATCAGGTCAAGTTCGGAAACCTAAACTACAGGGCCGATATCCACGGAGACTTGATCTTCAACAGATTCGGGCCTATGCGAGGAGCTCCGCACAGTCACGATGAGCATGGCTTAGACCTGCTGTCGGACAACGCTCGGGTATCGCCCCTGCACGAGCCCCGGACCTAAATCCGGGGCAGATTGTTTTGCCCGAGGACGGGTGGATGGCACTACGAAAAAAAGACACATCTGTGACATTTTGGGCCGAACAATTTTTTTTTCTGTCATACATATGACACTTCTATGACGATAATTGTGACAAAACCCGGTATCATCATAGATGTGGTGGGCTCCTACTTCTATGACAAAAAATCATAACAGAAAATGGGCTTTTCTTCCTGGGCGGGCCGGAGACGCAGCTGCATGACATTCTTTGGGCCGTCCATGACGGAAAAAACCGTGGTAGAAGCGAGGGGAAGGAAAATTTCGGGGAGTTGCCGGTTACAGTGGGAGGTCGGGGGCCGAGCGATGCGCGTTTCTCTCGTACACGTACGCGCGTGTGTGCGAGGCGTTGGCTCTAACTGAACCCGAGCGACGCGTTGGGCTCTAACTGAACCCAAGCGATTGCACTACAGGCTACGCGTTACTGAACCCGAGCGATCGATCGATGGCTGTTAACTGAACCCGATGGAGCGATTCCTTCGCTACTGCTGCTAACTGAAGCTGATCGATTGGATGAATAGTGAGTGTTGCGGGGGAGGGGGGGGTTGGATGAACAGTGAGCGGTGGCGTTGCCTCTGGATTAACAGGACCCCGTGGTGTGGAGGGCTGGATGAACAGTAGATGGTGGGGGGGGGGTGGCCGTGGAGGGGTGGTTGAACAGGACCCCGTGGTGTGGAGGGCTGGATGAACAATAGATGGTGGAGGGCGGGATGAACAGTAGACGGTGGAGGGGTGGTTGAATAGTAGCCGGTGGAGTAGTGCGCGGTGGAGGCTGGATGAATAGGAGCCCGTGGAGACTGGAGGAGTCGACGGTAGCCCATGGAGGCTGGAGGAGGTCGACGGTGGAGATGAACAATATCCTGTGGAGTCCCATTTTGCGGTACGCCACACCCCCCCGATGAACAGGACCCCCATTTCGACCGTAGCACTCCAACACAAGTCCGTTTTGTCCGTTTTGCGGTATGCCACACCCCTCCCGATCAACATGACCACCGTTTCGACCGTAGGAGGTCCGTTTCGTCTGTTTTGCGGTACGCCACACCCCTCCCGATCAACAGGACCCCCGTTTCGACCGTAGGAGGTCTGTTTCCTCCGTTTTGTGGTACGCCACACCCCTCCCAATCAACAGGACCCCCGTTTCGACCGTAGGAGGTCCGTTTCCTCCGTTTTCCGGTACGCCACACCCCTCCCGATCAACAGGACCCTGTTCCGAATGTAGGAGGTCCGTTTCCTCTGTTGTGCGGTACGCCAGGCCTCGTTTCCATCGCCTGTTCCGTCCAAGCCCTCCCGATGAACACGACCACGCATTCCATTCCGACCCAGCCGGTTGGCTCCCCATGAACACAACGACGATGCTGTTTCTCCGTTCCGACCCTGCCATGTACGTATGTGCGAGTAGGCGTTCGAGACCCTGCCCGTATGTACGTACGTGGCCGTATTTTCTTTCTTGCACCCTCGCCGCTGTACGTACGTGTACATGCTACGTGCGCGCCTCTACTATGACACGTGTGCGCCTCTACAACGACTAGTATGTATGTATACGTTCGCGACCAGAATGACAACCCTAAATACACTTCGACCAGGTGGGTCCCGACTATCAGGCACTTCCTTGCCTACGAAGATGTAGCTGGTGGGTCCCAACAGTTAGGGGGCGAATCGTTTTTTTTTGCTTGGACGCACTTCCATGCGTGCGAAGATGTAGCTGGTGGGTCCCAGCAGTCAGGGAGAAACATTTTTTTCGCGAAATACGGTGGCCCGTCCGGTGGGTCCCCGTTGTCAGGTGGAGGAATAATTATTTTGCGCGTAATAAGGAGGCACTTCCTTGCTGCGGTCGTGGACCCAGCTGTCAGCCTCTCCACGTACAGTCCACGTCCGATGGAAGCCATTCCTTGACCACATTTGACCACGCCGCGCCGAGAGCACCAGGGTGGTGGACGACGGCGAGGCCTATGAAGGGGACGTCGCAGAGCTGGGGAAGACGCGGCAGTGGATCCCCACGCGTAGAGGAGTACGAGGGTTCACTGGTTCGCTGCGGTGTGAGGCTGCCATCGCCGCAGAATAACAGGGGGTGTGGGTGAGTAGAGGGATAGCCCTGGCCAGCGGTGGGAGTAGTAGGGGGCGGTGAGGCCTCCGTCGCATCGCAGCCGGCCATGGGAGGCAGGAGCACAAGGCACGACTGTCGGTGTACTAGAGTAGGGGTACCCTAGTATCCCGAACTTGTGCATGGGAAGTTGCAGCACCCTGCGGCAAGGCTCGCCAGGTCACCGCCAAGATCCTCTGTGGCTCCTCAGAAGACAAGACCCCGGCAAGAGGAGCTTGCCGGGAAGCCATTCAAGAACAAAGTACTCAAACTTGGAAGACAAGGCCCCAGCAAGAGGAGCTTGCCGGGAAGGCCAGTCAAGGCGTTTCAAGAAAGCTTGCCGCGACGCGCCATGCGTCCCGGCAAGGCTCGGTGAATGACAAGCTCCTGAGCCCGGCAAGACCACGACCGTGGAAAGGCACTTGCCGCGGCAAGCGGCCACACCGCACCCGCGCTCCAGCACATCCACCCACGTGTCGCTCAGGGGCCCTCCCGGGCATGCGTGGTGGGAGGCTGTGCAGCCAGGGGTGCACGGTGGCAAGCGGCGCTGATGAGAAGGCCATCGTGGCGATCGCTGGCGCCCCTGACAGTCTCTGTTTGCACTGTTTGGGCGACACAGACGGGCATTTAATACCCTTGTCCCCTGCCGTCAAAGTTAGGTATGACACACTGTGTCTACAGTATAGGTAGCTATACCTACCGCATTCTTTTTCCATTTTTACCCTTCCTATCTGCGTTGCCACCTGTCGGTGACCCCTTGAGCATATAAAAGGAGGCCCATGCGCAACGTAGAAGAAGGTTGGACTCATTCGAAGCTAGAAATGCTCCCACGCTCGGTTTGGTAGCGCTGATCGCTCCTGAGCAAGAACACAATATACACTTAGATGCAGCAGTAGGAGTATTATCTCTCCGGAGAGCTCCGAAGCTGGGTAAACTGCTCGTGTGTACTGCCTCGATCCGCTCTTCGTGCGACTCCGCCCTCCGCTGAACCGAAAGGGGCTCGGTCTGCCGGTCCCATAGGTGTTCGTGGATCAGTTTCCCCGACATCTTTGGCGCGCCAGGTAGGGGATGTCGAGATCGTGTGAACCCGATCCGGCGTGCACACGAGCTAAATCTTCATCATCTTCATCGACATGCCACCGAAGAAGAAGGCTTCGGAGGCAGCAGTTCCGTCCGCATCGATTCCACCGCCACCGGAGCAAACGGGTGGTGGAGTAGACACCGACGGAAGAACGGGTGTCGACGAGGGTGCTCACAGTGCTGCCAAGTCCAAGGACAAGGTGGCACAGACCTCGGCGTCCGTACGCGCACCGCGCCCATCTCAGGAGGCGCGGGACCAGCAGCGTCATGGCGTTCGCAGCGCCATACGTCCGCTGGACCAAGGTCAAGCTGGTGGATCTCGCGGAGTTCAAGACCAGCATGCATGCCAGCATGCTGGCCCGAGCGAAGTACGGTCGCCTGGACGGGATACTGCTCCTTCTAACATAGTTAGAAGTCCGAGCATATCCTGCTCCTCGCACCGTTCGCTGCTGCCGCCCACCACTCCAGTAGAAGCCTTGGCGCAAGCTCAACTGCTTATAGATTACCCTCCGACGGCGGACAAGACCGACGAGTGGAGGGCCACCATTCAGAGTCTCATCGGCTTCGCCAACGGCAATACTGCGCGGCAACCAAGCACCTCGCTCCCGCGGCAAGACTGCCGAACGCGAACCGATGGCGACAAGACCGATGGGGGTGCAACTTCCATGCACTCTCCACTACGAAGGCCAAGATCGCCGACTCGCCGTGTCCACCTCAACAGCGACTCCACCGCGTCATCAGATCCGCGAGCTCGCCGCGATCAGTGCCAAGTTCTTCACGAACGACAGCAGGAGGACGCTTGTACTCGCATCGAGCGCAGAAGAGAAGCGCGGCGTCAATCCGACCAGCGCGCTGGGCCCTCTGTCGACATGCATGCGCCAGGGGAACCAGGCGACTTTCCTTACACGGTAGGTTGCCCTGCGTTCACTCGTGAGATGCGGCAAGTCCGGTGGCCCAGCAAGAAGAATTTCAAGCCAGATGTACCGGAGAAGTACGATGGCAAGTCGCACCTGTCGGAGTTCCTCAGCATCTACACCATTGCGGTGCAGGCTGCCGGGGGACGAGACGACAAGATCCTTGCCAACTACTTTCCGCTGGTGCTCAAGCCTAACGTCAGATCCTGGCTCATGCACTTGCCGGACAACTCCATTAACTCTTGGGCAGATCTATGCCATCAGTTTGTCGGCGCCTTTACAGGCGGCCACAAGCCTCATGGCCAAGAAAGCGATCTTCATCTGCTTGCCCAGAAGGAAGGAGAGCCCCTGCGCAAGTACATTCAGAGATTCAGCCGTGTACAGCACAACATCCCAATGTCCACCCTGCCGCAGTCATCAGCGCGTTCCATCAGAATGTGCAAAACCGTAGGATGCGGGAGGAGATGGCGATGTGCAAGATCAGGGACGTCAGCAAGCTTTATGCCCTAGCCGACAAGTGTGCACGTGCCGAAGAAGGGAGGAGGCTCCCCGGGGAGAATACAGGAGCAGGAGGATCCGATAGTGAGGATGCTGCCCCGGCAAGGAAAGGCCGGTGACGGAACAACAGAAATAAAAAGGGCATGGAAGTGCTAGTTGTCGAGCAGTCCGGCAACGGAGGTGGCGCCAAGAAAGCTAAAGTTGGAAGCTTCGGCAAGGAGAGCCAGGCTGTGGCGGCTGCTGACAAGCAGGACAGCTCCGGCAAGCAGTACTGCAAGATCCACCGCACCAAGGGCCACGACCTCCAGAGCTGTAAGAAGGTTGAGCAGCTTGTTGAGCAGCAGAAGGCTGAGTACGAGCGACGCGACAAGGAGAAGGCCCAGGAAGGTGCTGGAGGAGCCAGCAAGAAACGCCCAGGCCGGGGAGGACGCCGCGGCAAGGCCAAGCAGCGGCAAGGAGACAGGCGTCCCCGCGGCCGCGACAAGGATGAAGATGAAGACGACGACGAAGATTTGGAGGACGATGAGGCCGATGAGCAGGAATTTCAGAAAGCCACAGAGGTCTTGTGCGTTGACGGTGGTGCTTCTCTGCATACTTCGCACCGCCAGCTCAAGCAGTGGATGCGGGAAGTTAATGTAGCAGAACCATCCGTAGAGTCACGCAAGCCCCTGAAATGGTCCAGCACGCCTATCATCTTTGATATCGAGGACCACCCTGATCGCATAACTGCGGTCGGGTGCTTGCCGATGTTGGTTTCCCCAACTATCCGCAACCTCAAGGTCACAAAGATGCTAGTTGACGGCGGGGCCGGCTTGAACCTGATCTCCTCCGTGGTACTCCAGAAACTCCAGATCCCTGACGGTGAGCTCGAAGAGACCAACACGTTCCAAGGAATCAACCCGGGAAGGAGCAAGCCGAAGGGAAAGATCACGTTGCCGGTAACATTTGGCAGCGAGTTGAACTTCAGAACTGAGAGGGTCACTTTTGACGTTGCTGATTTTCCATTACCCTACAATGGAATACTCGGCTGTCCTGCGCTCGCCAAGTTCATGGCAGCTTCTCATTATGCACACAACGTGCTCAAGATGCTAGGCCCGATAAGTGTCATCTCTGTCCCTGGCGACAAGAAGGATGCCCTTATCTGCGCCGACAAGATTTACTAGGAAGCAGCAGCCACAACTGATAGCAAGTCACTTGCCGCTGCAGCTCCCGGGGGGAAGAAGAAGACCAAGTCCGGCAAGAGCTCTGATGCCCACTCCGGCAAGCGCACCTCTTCGGAGTGCTGCGCTACCGTCGAGGACGCACCATCGAGCTCCATCGGCAAGTGTAAGAAGACGATGGCAGCTCCACCCGAGACCAAGAAGGTGTCCGCCAAGGAGGACGGCACTGGTGGTACCTTCACCATCAGTGCCACTCTCGACCCTAAGTAGGAAAGCGCGCTCGTTGCTTTCCTGCGGGCGAATGTCGACGTGTTTGCATGGCAACCGTCTGATATCCCCAGTGTTCCCAGGAAAGTAATTGAGCATCACCTAGCCGTTTGTCCTCATGCGCGGCCCGTCAAGCAGAAAGTCAGGAAGCAAGCAGTGGAGCACCAAGAGTTCATTACAGAAGAAATCAAGAAGTTGGAAGCAGCAGGCCTTGTCAGAGGAGTGCTCCATCCTACGTGGTTGGCCAATCCTGTAGTCGTGCGCAAAGCCAACGGGAAATGGAGACTTTGTATCGATTTCACCGATGTCAATAAAGCTTGTCCCAAAGACCCATTTCCCTTGCCGCGCATTGACCAGATTGTTGACTCCACAGCTGGATGTGATTTGCTTTCATTTCTTGATGCATACTCAGGATACCATCAGATCTTCATGGCAGAAGAGGATGAGGAGAAAACCGCATTCATCACTCCATGTGGCACATACTGTTTCGTACGGATGCCCTTCGGATTAAAGAATGCTGGTTCAAAATTTGCAAGAGTAGTTCCTGTCGCTTTTGAACCACAGATACACAGAAATGTGGAGGCCTACATGGATGATATAGTGGTCAAGAGCAAACATAAGGCAACCCTGATTCAAGATTTAGATGAAACATTTGCAAATCTGCGCAAGATCAACCTCAAGATTAACCCCGAGAAGTGCGTGTTTGAAGTCCCTTCCGGCAAGCTTCTCGGGTTCTTTGTGTCTCAGTGGGGAATTGAAGCCAATCCCGACAAGATCAAGGCCATCGAGCAGATTGAAGCACCGAAGCGCGTCAAGGATGTACGAAGGCTTGCCGGTTGCGTGGCTGCTCTCAACAGGTTTATCTCTAAGTCTGCTGAGCGCGCCCTGCCATTTTTCAAAATATTAAAAAAGGCAGGTCCAATGAAATGGACTCCGGAAGCGGAGGCTACGCTGCAGGACTTGAAGAGATACCTGTCCTCCACTCCAATACTTGTCGCACCTAGGCCACAAGAGAAGCTGCTGTTGTATCTAGCAGCAACCAATCAAGTGGTTAGTGCTGCGTTAGTAGCGGAGAGGGAGGCAGATGATGAGCCAGCAACCACGGCAAGTGCATCCAGCGACAAGCAGGGGGCTTCGCCGACAAGCTCTGGTCCCGACAAGGATGGATCTGCGCAGATGCGCGAGGAGGTGCAGAAGAAAATGGTGCAGCGCCCAGTTTACTTTGTCAGCTCCCTTCTGCTGGGGGCTAGGTCAAGGTACTCTGGTGTGCAGAAGTTGCTTTTTGGCCTTCTCATGGCCGCGAGAAAGCTGCGCCATTACTTCCAAGCACATGAGATCACAGTTGTCACTCGCTTTCCGCTGAAGAGGATACTGCAGAACTCGGAAGCAACTGGCAGGATTGTCGAGTGGGCACTGGAACTGTCAAGCTTTGGCCTCAAGTTTGAGAGCACTTCAACGATCCAAAGCAGAGCATTGGCAGAGTTCATAGCAGAATGGACGCCAACACCAGATGAAGAAACTCCAGAAACGAGCATCCCCGTCAAGGAGGCAAGCAAAGAGTGGCTGATGTACTTTGATGGTGCCTTCTCGCTCCAGGGCGCCGGTGCTGGCGTGCTTCTTATCGCACCCACCGGAGAGCACCTCAAGTATGTAGTCCAGATGCATTTTCCCAAGGAGCAAGCAACGAACAATACTGTAGAGTATGAAGGCTTGCTTGCCGGTCTCAGGATCGCAACAGACCTTGGGATCAAGAAGCTCATTGTAAGGGGTGACTCACAGCTTGTCGTCCGCCAAGTAAACAAGAACTATCAGAGTCCATTGATGGAAGCATACGTTGATGAAGTGAGAAAGCTAGAAGAGCACTTTGACGGCCTACAGATGGAGCATGTTCCAAGAGCTCAAAACTACGTTGCTGATAGCCTGTCAAAGTGCGCCGCACTAAAGCTACCTGTGGAACCAGGGATCTTTGTGCTCAAGCTGACTCAACCATCCGTGACACCATCAACTGGACAGAGCAAGAAGAGGAAGTTGGTTTCTGGTGACTACTTTCCGGCAGAGCTTCCCAAGGCCGCCGCCAAGAAGGTACCCAAGATCAACACCAAGAGTGTTGAGGAGCAGTCTGCTCCGGCAAGCCTTACGGTTTGTTCCGTTGAAGCAGACGCTCCCGACTAGTTTTGCTCCGGCAAGTTTGCCGGGGAACATCAAGCTCCGGCTGAGCCGCAGGTTCTTGTCGTAGAAGCGGATGTTCCCACAGTAGCAGATGTGCCTTTAGTCCTTGTTGTCGAGACGCAAGCTCCAGCATGGGCACAGAAAATTGTCCATTTCCTTCAAACAGGAGAGCTTCCCGAAGAGCAAGAAGAAGCGGAAAGAGTAGCCCGGCAGTCAAGTATGTACAAGTTTGTCGACAACACATTGTACAGAATAAGACTCAACGGTGTGAAATTGAAGTGTATTCGCCGGGAAGATGGACAACAGCTGTTGGCAGAGATACATGGAGGCATATGTCGTCACCACATTGGCGCAAGAACACTTGCTGGCAAAGCGTTCTGGCAAGGTTTCTTTTGGCCGACAGCCCTCCAGGATGCAACTGCACAAGTAACCAAGTGTGAAGCGTGCCGGTTCCATTCCAAGCAGATATACCAGCCAGCTCAAGCTCTCCAGACGATCCCTTTATCCTGGCCATTTTCGGTCTGGGGCTCGACATCCTCGGCCCCTTCCCCCGAGCTGTCGGGGGCTTTGAGTTCTTGTACGTCGCCATCGACAAGTTCACAAAGTGGCCGGAAGTGGAACCAGTGAGGAAGGTGACAGCACAGTCAGCAGTCAAGTTCTTCAGGTCGATTGTTTGCCGTTTCGGGGTCCCTAACAGGATCATTACCGACAATGGTACGCAATTCACGAGCCGCACCTTCATGCAGTACGTCCAAGATCTTGGCGCCAAGGTCTGCTTCGCTTCTGTTGCTCATCCGAAAAGCAACGGTCAAGCGGAGAGGGCAAATGCTGAAGTGCTGCGAGGCCTCAAGACCAGAACTTTTGACAGGCTGCGCAAGTGCGGAAGAAACTGGATCGAGGAGTTGCCGGTGGTTCTTTGGTCGATCAGAACGACGCCAAATCGAGCCACTGGCCAGACACCTTTCGCTGTAGTCTATGAGCAGAGGCAGTTCTCCCCACGGAACTCGTTTATGGGTCGTCTCGAGTGCTCGCTTATGATGAGCTCGAGCAAGAGCAGCTGCGACAAGATGAGGCGCTGCTCCTTGAGGAAGACCGTCTTCAGGCTGCTGTGCGAGCCGCTCGCTACCATCAAGCTTTGCGTCGCTACCATAGCCGCAAAGTTAAAGCCAGAAGTTTCGAGGAAGGCGACCTTGTTCTTCGGCGCGTTCAGTCCGCCAAGAATTCCAACAAGTTGACGCCGAAGTGGGAAGGCCCTTACCGGGTGAAACGAGTCACTAGGCCTGGCGCTGTCCGCCTTGAGACCGAAGATGGCATTCCGGTGAGCAACTCTTGGAACATTGAGCATCTTCGTAAGTTTTACCCGTAAGGCGCAGTTGCCGGAACCCGTTCCGGCAACCACCCTTTGTACAAGTCTTGCCACTGTTGCATGTAATCCTTCGTACAAAGCCGAGCGCAGACCCCGTGCATAAATAAAGATCATGTGCTTCGCATAGCTTGTCAATTTCATGCTTTCTTTCTTTTCACATGTATCATCTGACACTTTGTGCAGCACCTGCCCCCGGTAAGCAATAACGAGCCGTAAGGCTCCATATCTTTATTTTCTCTTCTGTCTCTTTCTCAAAGGAAGAAAGGTTCCCTCGCCCACAAAGTTTGTCGGGGGGGGGGGGGGGGGGGAAGGAGAAGACAATGGTGTGGACCGGGCCGTTCAAGAAAGTTTCGCCTTGCCGGGAAGGAAACAACAGAAAAGCTAAGTTGCCAAAGTTTGAGCAATCAGTTTTTAAGTTTTTAAGTTATTTTCCTTGAACGACCGTGCTTTGTATGGAAAACCTGTGCGCGGAGGAACCAACTCGTAGCTAGTTGCGCCCTTACTTTGTTTCGAGTCTGCTCAACAACTTAAGTGAGCTGCGACTAGTTGCAACAAGGTTGCTTGTCGGTAGCGGCACCGCCAGCAGGCTACTGAAGTTCCGCACTCAGCGCTCGCGGCAAGGGTACCTGCGCTAGCAAGTTTTCCTAGAAAGCGTAGGGTAGAAACATACAAAGCCAAGAATCAAGTAAAGGAAGTAACATAGCAATCATTACCTAAGATAGAGTTATATTACAAAGTAACTTGTCGTGGCTCTAATAAAGTGTTCTCATGACATGATTAGCAGCGGCAAGCAAAGAAGAAAATGGGCGGCCTAATCTATGCAGCCACCATCAACCCTCTTGACCTCATTCACCTTGTCCACAATGGGTGCGACAAGGGCTTTGAGCGCATCAAGATCAGCATCCGCCGGCAGCTTCTTCAGGACGTTGGTGAAGTTGAGGCCTGGGTTGCGGAAGGACACCTTCACCAACACCTTCTCTAGGACCCTAGCGCAGATCGTGCGCGACTCGTCGGCCAACTGCTTCGGGATCTTCTCTCGGAGCTGCTGGAGGGCAGTCGCCACGCCTTTGAAGAACAGGGTGAGCTTGGCGCTGGGTGGAAGGTTCTCGTCGGAAGAGTACCCAAAGTCCTCCACTCCCAGCTGCGCCAGCTCCCCGTCAATGACGGCAGCGATGTTCACGAGGCCCTCCGTCCAGAGCTCCACCGTATCCTTGAAGGTGTTCTGGGTTTCGGTGGCCCTCGCCAGCAGCGCTTCGTTGCCCTTGATCTCCTCCTTCAAGTCCGCCTCCCGTTTCTTGGCACCGTCCAGCGCCTCCGTCAAGGTGGCCAGCTAAAGCTCCAGATCGGCATTGGAATCCTTGGCGGCGCTCAGCTCCTTGCCCTTCTCGGCGAGTTGACCCTGCAGCTCACCATGGGCGAGGGCGTCCTTCTCGCGCTCAAGTTTGAGCACGGCAAGCTCTTCGCCGCCCGCCTTCAGATCAGCCTCCAGCTGCGCCACCTTTGCCTCCAATTCCTTCTTGGCGGCCTCGGCAGCCGCGGCCGCGTCCATTGCTTCATTGAGCGCCCCGCCAAGTGCCTGCTCGCGCGCGGCAAGCTCCTCCTCGTGGCTGTCGAGGTTAACTTTCCGTTGAGCCAGCTCGCCTTCTTGCGCGTACAGCTTCTCGCCGGCGAGCCACTGTTGCTCTTCAGCTTCGGCCTTCTCAAGGAGGAAGGCCTTCCGCTCCTCAGCAAGTTGCTCCCGCTCCTCCGCCAAGGCCCGGAGAGCTTCCTAGCGGAGCCCCCAGAGCTCCTCTGCGCGCTTCTCAATATCCACGCTCGCCTTCGCGACAAGCGCTTCCCGGGACTCTAGCTTGGCTTGGCGGGCGCGGTAGAGCGACATCAGCCTCTGTAGCAGCCGCTCCTCCTCAGGCTCGTCACTTCTGCTTCCCGGCGCGTCGACGATCGAAAGCCCAGCGGAGGCAAGCACCTCCCCGTCCAGGGTCTCTCCTTCAACCGGCGCCCTGGAGCTTGACGCCCAGGGGAGCTTGATGAAAATGCCCTCGCCGGCCTTCAGATAGGCGCCGGGCTGGGGCTCCTCGGAGCCTGGCGCGGCGGCAGCGGCGGAGGGATCGGCGATCGGTGCAGCGCCAGGCGCTCCTGCGGCCTCAGGGCCGTCAGTGCGATCGCCGGATCCCTCGCCAGCTTCCGCGGCAGCAGCCTTGGCGGCCTCTTCGCCGGCGGGCGCATCAACACCGGCTCCTTCTTCGGTGGGCGCGGCATCATCAGTATGGCCACCCGTGTTCTCCTTGCCGCCCGCCTCGGTCTCCATCGGCTCCGTGGAGGGTGGATCTGACGACCGGAGAAGAAGGAGAAATCAAACAAGCATTCGAAAAGAAAGATTAGAAGAACACAAGGAAAATTTCAAGCAAGGGAGTACCTGAACTGGGATCCATGGTCATGGGCTCCACCACCGGGGGGTCACTAGTGCTGCCCCTTGCCGGAGACTCCTCCCTTGCCGGAGATTCCTCCCTTATCGGAGAACGCTCCCTTGCCGGGGAATCATCCCTTGGAGGTGTAGTGGAGGCAGATGGCACGTCGGAGACGGTTTCCGAGCCCTCCTGGTGAAGCTGTTCTGCTCCTACACAAGCAAACCGACAATCAGATGTCAGCAAAGAAAAGAGCACCCGTGCGTGCCCAAAAGCAGAAAGTAAATCATGTACTTACGCTGGGGGCTGCGCTGGGGGCTGCTTCGCGGAGTAGTTGCCGGGTCCGGCAAGGTGGTCTCGGGCGCCCCCCCTGTTGCTTCGGTGGGCTCGTCCTCGATGATAACCACCGGGACTTTGGCTCTCTTTGCCGCTCTTTGAGCCAACGTCTTGAAAAGGAATAGGTTCAAATCGAAGCAGATCAGATACAAGATCAAAGAACTACAAGTACAGCAGAAAAGTCTTACTCTTCTTCCTCCTCGTCGGAGCTCAGCGCGGAGAGGTCGAAGTCCGGCCCACCTGCGGCGCGACGAGGCGGAGGAGTAGGGCCCCTTGGCCGCTTGGCGGGCGCGATGGCGGTGGCACGGGAAGACCCCGCTCCAGTTGCCGCAGCGGCACGAGGCGCTCCCGCGGCAACATCGCTTGTCGCGGTGGAGCGTGTCGCACGGCGCGTCGGTTGCTGACTCCTTTGACGCCCCGCTGCGTCCCCGCCTCTGCGAAGGAGCCTTCTTGGTTGAGCTGGGGGCTGCGCTGTGGGCTCCGCCTGCGGCAAGTGGCCTGGAGATGGCGGGCCGCTCGCACCCTCGGCGGGTTCACCCTCGGCGGGCTCGCTCGACTCGACCTCCGGCACGGCAAGTTCTTCCTCGCCGTCAATCCACTGTCGCTCGGCAAGGCTTGCCGCCGCCTCTGCCTCTGCCTCTTCCACGGTGAACCCGAACTCACCCGCGGCAGCAGCTGCCGCTGCCTCTTCCGCCCTGGTGGCGATGCGTCGCATCTCCTCCTCGGTAGTGTCGCGGGTGAGGCTCCTCTGCTCGTCAGCGTGGACCGCCACCTCCACCAATCCATCGAAGAACTGCTACACAACGTCGTCCGCTGGTTCTTGCCACGTTGGGACAAGACCATGCGAGTCACACTGCGGCATCATCGCACGGATGCGGTCGAGGGAAGAATTGTTGCACAGCGGGACGACCCCCGCCGACAGCCTGAACTATTCTGGATGTTGGGGGTCGTGCTTGAACAGCACCTTGAGCATTGCATCCAACTCCAGCACGGTGAAGTTGAAATTAAGGCCCGGGCGCAGCCACATGATATCTGCCGGGCCGCCAAACTCCCAAGCGGGTCTCCTCCTCGCTTGTAGGGGGGCGATGCGGCGGCGGAGAAAGTCTGCGCCTATGGCACCCACAGTCAGCCCGGCAAGCCTAAGGCGCAGGATTCTGGTGACAGCGATCTTCAGCCTAGCGTCCTCCGGGGCCAAGCTGCTCCAATCGTTGCCGCGCACTACTGGGGCTTGGCGCAGGGCGGTGAATGGCTGCGGGTCCTCCTCCATGATCCAACACCACTCAGCTCTCCACTCCTCCCACTTGCTGCGGAGCTCCCCCTCCAGATACGCCACCTTCTTGCCGGCCCTCGAGATCCAGGCGATCCCGCCGGAAAGTGGCTCTCCTCTCTCGACCCGGGGCATGAAGTAATGGCGGAAAAGGGCTACGTTTGGGTGGACTCCGACAAAGTTTTCGCAGAGATGTGCGAAAACGGACATGGTCAGAACGGCGTTGGGGGTGAAATCAAGAAGATGAAACCCGTAGGTGTTCATGATGTCGCAGAAAAATTCCGAGAAGGGCGGACAGAGGCCGCAGTAGAAGAACATCGGGAAGAAGGGATACCCGTATGGAGCCCGTTTCGAAGCAGCGGCGGAGAGTACCTTCATGCGCGGATGCGCACGCGTCTCCGTTGACTAGAAGAGGTAGAACCACTGCCTCAGCCCCGCCGCGTCGAGCTCGGCGGGGAAAGTGGCCCGCTCCTTCCGCAGCGCCTCGCCTTGGCCGACTTCACGACCTTCCCGGTCTTCAGAGCCATGGCGAAGGTGGTGGAGGAGATCGACGGCGTTGGTGGCGACGATGGTGGCGGAGCGCTTCTCTCTCTCTCTCTCAAGGGTGGAGCGGCGGAGATTTGGGAGTAGTCACCAGCGAAATGAGCTACTACCCCTGCTTCCTCTGCTTATAAAGAGGGCAGGGGCGAACGTTATGCTTTTTCTGAATAAAGAATCCCCCATGATCTCTCCCACGACGCCGCAATCAACGCGTGCCGTTTGGGGAGGGCACGGTGGATGCGGAGTAGGAAATGGCATGACCCAGGCCGCGTGTGCCCATGCCCTGTTTTGGGCCTGGCCCAACAGCGCTCGGCACCGTGTGTGGCCCAGGCCCGGGGGCTCCTATCGGTGTACTAGAGTAGGGGTACCCTAGTATCCCGAACTTGTGCACGGGCGATTGCAGCACCCCGCGGCAAGGCTCGCCAGGTCACCGCCAAGATCCTCTGTGGCTCCTCAGAAGACAAGTCCCCGGCAAGAGGAGCTTGCCGGGAAGCCATTCAAGAACAAAGTACTCAAACTTGGAAGACAAGGCCCCAGCAAGAGGAGCTTGCCGGGAAGGCCAGTCAAGGCGTAACAAGAAAGCTTGCCGCGACGCGCCATGCGTCCCGGCAAGGCTCGGTGAACGACAAGCTCCCGAGCCCGGCAAGACCACGACCGCGGCAAGGCACTTGCCGTGGCAAGCGGCCACACCGCACCCGCGCTCCAGCACATCCACCCACGTGTCGCTCAGGGGCCCTCCCGGGCACGCGTGGCGGGAGGCTGTGCAGCCAGGGGTGCACGGTGGCAAGCGGCGCTGACGAGAAGGCCATCGTGGCGATCGCTGGCGCCCCTGACGGTCTCTGTTTGCACTGTTTGGGCGACACAGACGGGCATTTAATGCCCTTGTCCCCTGCCGTCAGAGTTAGGTATGATACACTATGTCTACAGTATAGGTAGCTATACCTACCGCATTCTTTTTCCATTTTTACCCTTCCTGTCTGCGTTACCACCTGTCGGTGACCCCTTGAGCATATAAAAGGAGGCCCATGCGCAACGTAGAAGAAGGTTTGACTCATTCAAAGCTAGAAATGCTCCCACGTTCGGTTTGGTAGCGCTGATCGCTCCTGAGCAAGAACACAATATACACTTAGATGCAGCAGTAGGAGTATTATCTCTCCGGAGAGCTCCGAAGATGGGTAAACTGCTCGTGTGTACTGCCTTGATCCGCTCTTCGTGCGACCTCAGCCCTCCGCCGAACCGAAAGGGGCTCGGTCCGCCGGTCCCATAGGTGTTCGTGGATCAGTTTCCCCGACAACGACCGGCGCTGGTTTGGGCGGCTGGAGCAAGAAGACCAGAGGTTGAAGAAGCACTACGACCGTTGGATGGACATCGTATGGTCACTGGAGCTAGAATCGTGCATATTGACTAAGTTGACAAAGCCCTCCGTCCCCGTCAACTTAGTAGGCCCACAAGTCAGCCTGCCACTATACTGGGTCCAAGCTAACAGGGGGAGTATTCATTTTTGTGTGCGTAATAAGGAGGCACTTCCTTGCGTGCGAAGATATAGCTGGTGAGTCCGAGATGTCAGCGGCAGTAACATTTTTTTCGCGAAATACAGAAGCCCTTTCGGTGGGTCCCTGATGTCAGGTGGAGGAATCATTATTTTGCACGTAATAAGGAGGCATTTCCTTGCATGCAACTGTGGACCCAGCTATCGGCCTCTCCACATACAGTCCACTTCAGATGCATGTCGGTCGTTGACCACGCTGACCAGGCCGCCACGAGAGCACCAGGGCGGTGGACGACGGCGAGGCCTAGGAAGGGAACGACACGAAGGTAGGGAAGACTCGGCAGTTGTTTCCCACACGGTGGGGAGTACAACTGTACGAGGGTTTACTGGTTCGTCTGCCGTCGCCAGAGAATAACAACAGGTGTGGGTGAGTAGAGGTATGGCAGGCCAGTGATGGGAGTACGGTGGGGCGGTGAGGCCTGCCCGGCAGCACAACCGGTCGCGGGGAGGAGGGAGCAGGCAGTCCCACCGGCGCTTGTTTGAGCGGCTGGAGCAGGAAGAGCAGAGATTGAAGAAGCACGATGGTCGTTGGATGGACATCCAACAGTCACTGCTTGTGCGTCAACCTTTTTTTAGGAAAGCCTCAAATCTGTGGAAAACAGCATACATCCCATCTGCCATTATTTCTAATAATTTACAGCTCATTTGCTAATTCTTAAGGTTTTTTTTGGAGCCCATATTCTTTTTGTTAGCATTACAGCCCATATTGTGGCCACGGTTAAAAAATTATACAAAATTTTGCATATTTCGGTGCAGTCCGAGCTGTATTTAATCCCGAAATTTCGACTCACATTTAAACTGATTTTAAAAATAAATGTATATCAATATAAAATACAACAAATTCTCCACGCACAAAAATTAATGTAATTTAAAATCTCGAAATGAAAAAAAGATATTTGAAACTAATTACCGGTTTGATGTGTTTTAAAAATGTACAACCCATTTCTCATTACTGATAGGCCATTTTCTCGGCCAGCCGAATGAAGCTCTCCTCATCTTGAAAGATATGCAGCCCAACAGGCCTAACAAAACGACTTACTTGGCAAATCACAAAAAAACTGGGCTGTGGCCTTGGACCCAGCTGTCAGCCTATCCACATACAGTACTCTTCCGATGGAAGTTGATCGTTGACCACATTGACCACGCCATGCCGAGAGCACCAAGGTGGTGGACGATGACGAGGCCTAGGAAGGGGACGACGCGGAGCCGAGGAAGACACGGTAGTAGATGCCCACGCGGAGAGGAGTATGAGGGTTCACTGGTTCGACTGCGGCGTGAGGCTGCTGTCGCCGCAGAATAACAGGGGGTGTGGGTGAGTAGAGGGATACCCTGGGCCAGCGGTGGGAGTAGTAGGGAGCGGTGAGGCCTCCGCAGCATCACAGCCGGCCACGAGAGGCAGGAGCACGCGGCACGACCGACGCTGCTTTGGACGGCTGGAGCAAGAATACCAGAGGTTGAAACTATGGCCGTTGGATGGACATCGTACGGTCACTGGTGCTAGAATCGTTCATATTGACCAAGTTGACAAAGCCCTCCGTCCTCGTCAACTTAGTAGGCCCACAAGTCAGCCACCCACTATGATGGGTCCCAGCTAGCAGGGGGTATTCATTTTTTGGTGCGTAATAAGGAGGCACTTCCTTGCGTGCGAAGATATAGCTGGTGGGTCCGACCTGTCAGCAGGGGGAACATTTTTTTCGCGAAATACAGAAGCCCTTCCCACGTACAGTGCACGTACAGTGTGTAATAAGGAGGAACTTTCCTTGTGTGCGACCATGGACCTCGTGGGTCCCAGCCGTCAGGCTCTCCACGTACAGTCCTCTTCCGATGACTCTCGTATGTTGACCACGCCGCGCCGAGCGCACCGAGGCGGTGGACGATGGCAAGGCCCTAGACTGGAACGACCCGGAGATGGGGAAGACGCGGCAGTGGAGCCACAGACGGAGAGGAGTGGGAAACTTGACTGGTTCGGGTGTGGGGTGGGCCTACACTCGGCAGAGAATAACAGGAGGTGCAGAGTGGAGGGATGGCCTGGCCATCGGCGGGGTAGCGTTTCACTGAGGAGCGCAAAACAACACCGCTGGACGCCGAAGGCTAGAGCAGGCGGTTCCGGCAGCACTGGGGGAAGAAGACGAGAGATTGAAGAAGAATGCCGGCCGTTGGATGTAAATCCAACGCCTTCTTAGGCTTCGACCTACTGGCCCACATGTCAGCCAGTCCATTTGTTTTTTTAGTCCATTTGGTGGGCTGGGTGAAACAATGACGTAGCATCTATGCAGCCCGTTTAAATCCCATTTGCATTTTTCTTGAAATCCGCGGACTTGCTGGGCTGGGTGAAAATATCATGTTGGGCTAGACGGAGAAATGTTATAAAAACATAAACACATGATTGCACGTCAGTAAAATCTTTGCAAGCTTATGTACGCAATCACTAGGAGTTTACTTGGCAAGTTATATATAAACAATTATTATTATTATTTTGTAAGAACTTTCAACTTACGAAATAAAATATCATTTTAATTTGATGAGTTAATAGTACGTTGGGTATTATTATTTTTTAGGCTAGACGTGGGACAGTTGAGTTGGTTCTAGGGGAAAGTACTGGGAGAAAACTCAGTTTACATCGAAAAAGAAAGTGGGAGAAAATTCAGAGACCTGCTCGGTCCACCTGAGGAGAGGAATATGTTGGGAGGAAGGAGATTCAAAGCACGGCAGCCGAGTGAACTAGTTTTTTTTACCGACAAGTGAACTAGTTTACATACATAAGAAAATAGCCACTAAAAAAAGCAATCAGGTTAATGGGTTCTTAAAAGAAACATTTCGGACAAAACAGATAATTACGACACATAGGATAATGCATGAAACACTCAGATGATAAAGGTGCTTATAAACAGATAAAGTACAACATCTAGACCTTCCTCGCATGCTTGATCATGACGCTGCGGCTGTCCATGTACTCGTGGGTTACGGGAAGCAGACACGCCCTCATGTCCAAAATCTGCCTGTACATGTCGTAGCATGCGTATGCGTCCTTGGCCACGTAGGTTATGTAGGCTAGATTCAGAGGTACCTCCCACGTGTTCAGGTCGTCTTCTTTCATGTTGGCGTATCAGGGGTCGATGATGGTCTCAGCAAGGTCAACCACGGAGTCCTTCTCCTGCCCGTTGCTGATGATCTTGTATTACTTCTGGATGTTGACAAGCTTGTTGCACCAGATGGCCGAATCGTCGCGTTCTTCCTTCTCTCCACCGTAGCGAAGGTGCAGTCGGCACTGCCGATGAAATGGGCGAATGCTCCAGAACCTGGTGCAGCCATAGGACTGAGGCGAGGCAGATCTTCACCGAGTCCATATCATTGGTGTACATCACATTCGACTTGGTGCAGCCATAGGACTGAACGGCGAACTAACTCCTTGCTGAAGTCCATATCAAGCAGGCTCACCCCTTGGATTGCCTTTGGAGTCTCTTCGAGTGAACGAGTGTGTAGGCAGCGGCAGCAGTTCGTTTTTCATCTCTTGGGGAACTGGATTCAACAGTAAGCTGAGTGTGTACAGGCGATAACAGTTACTACCCCTCCCTCGTCCGTTGCACGCCCGGCAGAAGATGCACCCTCGGCACATTCAAACGCCTCCATTAAGAAACCTACTCCGGCCACACGTCGGTTCACGAGCGGGTCTGTATTGGTACTGTAATAACAGGAGTTAGTGGTCACTTTACTTAAATTTAATTAGCTTTAATAGAAATTTATACTTAAAACAACCAATGCATTGGCTCGTTCTATCAGTGCCATGGGATCAAAATGCACAACAATTAGAATTATTATTCTCAGGACGCACACGATCAGCACATTTGTCGCACTTTCGCAAAGATAATACTACCAAGATTGAACTGTTTGTTATGGTTGCTGTCCTCTGCATCATCATGCCGTGTGTCCCAGCTTGCAAGATTCAGAACCAACAAATAAGATCCAAATAATAAGTACAACAAAGATGCCTACACATCTCATTGATTCCCAGCTTGCAAGATTCAGAACCAATAAATAAGATCCAAATAATAACTACAACAAAGATGCCTACACATCTCATTGATTCCCAGCTTGCAAGATTCAGAACCAACAAATAAGATTCAAATAATAAGTACAACAAAGATGCCTACACATCTCATTGATTCCCAGCTTGCAAGATTCAAAACCAACCCATTAGAGCCTTTTGATAAAGTGAATATTGGGATTAAATCCATCTTGGCTAGCCATGTCATACAATCGAAGAACTTGGCGAATGCTCTTGACCATCACAACATCTGTAGTTGAGTATTCCCGTTTGCACAGCATGTTTGCACAACACAAACAAGGAGACAGGAGAGCATGATTTCGCTTCAATAGCGACCTCCTTGAACTCAACCTCCAGATCCACTAGGATGAGGTATGCCTGGAGTTCCATGATTCAATTCATGCGCCTTTTTTCTGCGGTTCACCTGAAATGAAGCAAAGATTGCATCATTCAGCTAGCAAGAAGTACTTGCTCTTGTGAGCTGGCAGGTTCTTCTTTAGTAGTTGCACTAAAATTGAGGAACAGTAAGGTTGGTTGTCCGGCTCATGTAAGGTGCAACTATAATTTTCTTATACTTTTGTGCAGTTCCACTAAAATAAAGTGCCATTGTGGTGATAGTAATGGCTCCATCTTGCAAAGGCTAATAAAATGTTGCACGAGATTACCAGCAGAACTTGACGGAGATTTTGGAAACTCCAATCACCATTTTGTGCAGTTCCACCAAAATTGAGAGATGTTGCCCACGTGACATTTTAGTTGAACTGCACAAGACACTCATTCAAAAAAAAGTGTTTTGTGCAGTTCACGAAAAGTTCACAATAGCAACAAGGTGAAATGGATATCCCTATCTGCACAAAATGATAGAAAGTAAACAGTTGCTAGTCAATAAGAATATACGAAACATATACAAAATGAAAAGAAGCATCTTAATTATGTTCATGGCAATCACGCAAGGATAGTAGAAAATTTAAAACGTCGGCAATGCTTCATGTTACCAGAAGCATTACGATCAAGGGATAATTAGATTTATGCCCCTAGTTGGGTCCCACTCGTCTGTTTTACCACTAATTCCCAAAAGTCACCGGTTCTGTCCAAGTCACTTTGCTCCGCTTATGCTTTTGTCCTTTGACCGTTTGACCATCAGTTTGAAAACTTCATAACTAATTCATACTAAATCAAAAAAATGCAAATAAGATACCAAAATGTTCAGAAAAACATCACATATATGTAAGTGTCATTTGCATTCATGAAAAAGGTGTTGGAAAGTGCACATCCAAGTTTTAGCTCTTTTATACCACCATGAATAGTAAACTCTAAAAAAATTCAAAAAAAACAAAAAAATATGGTGGCAAAGAATGACAAATGTTCTAAGTGCTTGCCAAGTTTCATTAGGGAACGACATTCGTGGAAGTCGTGGCAAAAAATAATCTATTTTGGAGTGCTGATTGTTTTTTTGCCGCTATACCCACGAATGTTATTCCCTGATGATACTTGACAGGCACTTAAAACATTTTTCATTCTTTGCCACCAATTTTTTTTGAATTTTTTTGAACTTTTTTAGATTTTACTATTCATGGTGGTAGCATAAGAGCTAAAACTCGGATGAGCACTTTCTAACACTTTTTTCATGAATGCAAATGACACTATGATATAGGTGATGTTTTTCTGAACATTTTGGTATCTTATTTGAATTTTTCTGATTTAGTATGAATTAGTTATGAAGTTTTCAAATTGACGGTCAAACGGTCAAAGGGCAAAAGCATAAGAGGAGCAAAGTGACTTGGACAGAACCGATGACTTTTAGGAATTAGGGGTAAAACAGACAAGTGGGACACAACTAGGGGCATAAATCTAATTATCCCTACGATTAACAATGAGATTCCTCAGATATGGGATTACTTTAATGGTGGCATTGCTTGTTTACCAGACACAGTAAATCAAAAACAGCTAAAGAGTTGGTTTAAGGGCATGGGACCGTGGGGACACCAGGACACTCAGCAGCGTAAAGGAGCAACTTACTTATCATACTCGGGAAAACAGCAGGAGTGCCATTTGTAACACAGTTTAATTGCATCTTATCATTGGAGGCATTAGATTAACAATAACACTGGTTAGACATGTCCCTAAGGTAACAGTGTGATCGCTTCATTTTACATGCGCCCTTACATTAACAAGAACAAAAGGTTGGTATAAGGACATGCGGCAGTGGACGCATCAACACAATGTACCTACAAGGAGGCATAAAGTGGTGATGCCGAGCTTGTTCACGCTATGTGAGGGCAGCAAACCTAATCCTGGAGACCTTTTACTATGTGAGGGCAGCAAATCTAATCCTGGAGACCTTTTACTATGTGAGGGCAGCAAATCTAATCCTGAGACCTTTTACTATGTGAGGGCAGCAAATCTAATCCTGAGACCTTTTACTATCTGAAGGCAACAAATCTAATCCTGAGACCTTTTACTATGTGAGGGCAGCAAATCTAATCCTGGAAACCTTTTACTCTGTGATGGCAGCAAATATAATCCTGGACATACTCTGTTGACTTATCCACCAGCCGCCACTTTCTATCCTTTTTTCAACCAATAATAGATCTATTCCTTATCCAGTTTGTACTGCGTTTTCCCATTATTTCCCTTTTCAACCAAGAGACTGGTTGGGTATCCGGTCTCTACTACTTTCACCATATTATTTCCTCTTTGAATCAAGTCCTAGATTCATGCTACAACTTTCCCCCCTTTCTTTGTTGTTTGAACAAAGCCCTAGATTCGAATGCATGAAGTAGCTTTACCTCTAATAATACAAAAAATTTAGGTGGCTTTGGAAGAGCTGATGGGAGTAGAAAAAGATGCACATGCAGACACGTGGGGATCTGGGGCAGTAGAGCAAGGACGCTTTCGAAGAACTTATACCTGAGGGTCGCCAGGATGTTGGCGGCGGCATGTCGGATCTGCGGACAATACAGTAGGGAGGAAGAAGGGTCAGAGGACCTCCCAAGCCGGTGCTATGTCGGAGAGAACGGCACGGGCAGAGGATCGGGCCCCTCCGACAGCTATGTGTTTCCTCCCTCGGCGGCGATGACCGCGTGAACGATGCACCTTTTAGTCCTCTACACACACCGGCCGAAGGGATCCGGCCGGATCTGTGACCAGCGGTGAGCAGAGAGAAAATGTCGCTACCGCTGCCTTGTTTATATCTGGAGAGGATGAGAGAATGAAGAGAGCAACCCTAGTAAAGCAAGCGCTCAGGCCCCTGCGTCAATATATAGTGGAGTGATTAGCTTTTTTCTCTCCACAACTGTTACGCCCAATATGCGACCCTATCCAAAAGGAACTCGAAGGTCCCACAAGGATAGACCCGCATATTGGAACGCTTTTGCAAGGTGGATATCATTACATCAACATTACATAATAGATGGGGATACATACAAGAGGCATACAATGCCACACGAATACAACATCATCATACATAAGAGCACCATCCGACTACGGATGAAACACAAACAGGAACTCAAACGACATCCACCCTGCTAGCCCAGGCTGCCGACCTGGAACCTATCCCCTGATCGAAGAAGCAGAAGAAGAACTCAACGCAAGCAAGCATCGCTCTCGCGTCATGATCATCGCATAACCTGTACCTGCAACTGTTGTAATCCGTGAGCCACGAGGACTCAGCAATCCCATTACCATGGGTATCAAGACTAGCAAAGCTTAATAGGAAAGGAAGGGGTAAAGTGGTGAGGCTGCAGCAGCGACTAAGCATGATATGGTGGCTAACATACGCAAATAAGAGCGAGAAGAGAACAAGCGGAACGGTCGTGAAGCTAGAAATGATCAAGAGGTGATCCTGAACTCCTACCTACGTCAAACATAACCCAGAAACCGTTTTCACTTCCCAGACTCCACCGAGAAGAGACCATCACGGCTACACACGCGGTTGATGCGTTTAAATTCGGATCTGGTGTCAAGTTATCTACGACCGGACATTAACAAATTCCCATCTGCCAATAACCGCAGGCACGGCTTTCGAAAGATTATACCCTATAGGGGTGTCCCAACTTAGCCCATGATAAGCTCTCGCGATCAACGAAGGATAAACCTTCTCCCAGGAAGACCCGATCAGACTCGGAATCCCGGTTTACAAGACATTTCGACAATGGTAAAACAAGACCAGCAAGACCGCCCGGTGCGCCGACAATCCCGATAGGAGCTGCACATATCTTCTTCTCAGGGCAACACCGGATAAGCTAAGCGTACATGTACCAACGTAACCCAAGTTGCCAAGGGATGGTCCGGCACGGTGATCTAGTTTGGACCAACGCTTAGACAAGCACTGGCCCGGGGGGCCTATAATAAAGAGGACCCTTGGGTTAATTACTCCCAAGGGAAATATAGGTGGTGGTGAGGCAAATGGTGAAACCAAGGTTGGGCCTTGCTGGAGGAGTTTTATTCAAAGCGAACTGTCAAGGGGGTCCCATAAATCACCCGACCGCGTAAGGAATGCAAAATCCAGGAACATAACACCGGTATGACGGAAACTAGGGTGGCAAGAGTGGAACAAAACACCAGGCATAAGGCCGAGCCTTCCACCCTTTACCAAATATATAGATGCATTAATAATATAAGAGATATTGTGATATCCCAACAAAATCCTGTCCACCATGGAGCAATCTTCAACTTCACCTGCAGCTTGCAACGCTATAAGAGGGGCTGAGCAAAGCGGTAACATAGCCAATCAACGGTTTGCTAGGAAAGGTGTCAAAGGTTAGAGGTTCATGGCAATTTGGGAGGCTTGATGAGCAAAAGATAGGTGACACAGCATAGCGATAGAACGAGGCAACTAGCATAGCAATGATAGTAGTGAGATCCAGGGTAGCGGTCATCTTGCCTGAAATCCCGCAAGAAAGAAGAACGAGTCCATGAAGAAGACGAACGGATGAAGCCACGAAGACGAACCAAGCGTAGACGAACGAATCCTCACGACCGCAAAGAAACAGGAACTATCGAAAAGAAGCACACAACATAGTAAACACACCACACATGAACAAGACATGATGCACAACAAGCATGATGCATGACAAAGCTACATGAAGCTACTCATGGCAAGAGATGATGCAAACAAGAGCAACACATCAAAGCAGGTTTAAATGAGGCCGGGAACAACATATATCAAATCCGGTAAGTCCTCATATGCAAATTTCGAAATTTGGTACAGATCTGAATAAACCTTATGTTCAAGTTGTTAAACAACAAGTTAAGATGCACCAAGATGATCTACACGAGATTCTAGTCAAGTTACATATAAAGTTCATTAGATTCGGAGCTACGTCCTAGAAGATATGAGCAAAACAAGTTAAACATGGCATTGATGCTAAATGCACCCAAACATCAAGCAAACACTCCAAAACATGGATGCAACATGATAATATGAAGCTACACACAAAAACAAGCAAGTTTCATATATAGCACACTCAAAACGGAGCAACGGTGCAACACATACGCACTATACAAGCCATAGCAACAATCTGTCCATAACAACAAGCAGGCATATTGCAAGCATCAAAACAACAAGCTACAGGACCTCAACATAATAACAAAAGGCATGGGCATGATGTACATGTAAAGCATAACAAAACATGAACACTGAGCAATCTCCAGAAATCACTAGAATATGCTCAAACACACATGGAAAGATTGCAAATAATAACAGTTACAGACTCTAGCAGAAATAACATCAGTTTGCAATGTTTAGAACTATCAAACAACATGTTACAGTAACTTAATATGGCAAACAAAGGCATGACATGAATCTACTAATTGCATAGAACAAAAGTCCCTTACTGACCAAGAGCCAGAAAGGATCAGAAGAAATGATGGCATCCATGTAAACATGGCAAGTTATATGACAGATTCAAACATGGCAGAAACAACAATAAGTAGGCATGTTGATGAGCTTGAACCACTCACCACAGAGCAATACATGGCATGGAAAGGCAAACAACAGTAAGAAGACATGTTTGAGCAGCTAAGCATGGCAAAAGCAAGTTCATAGGATGCATGGATCACTAGCAAAACACATGGCCAAAACTGAACTTCACGTTAACAGGCTGACAGCAACATCATTTAGCAACTTTGGAGCAAGATTACAACAACCTACAACAAGATATAAATGCAACCAAGGGCATGGATGGATAGAGCATAACCATATGTACAAAACATCCTTACTGAAGTATCTCAAAATAAGCATGGATAACTCTGTAGCATCAAGTTTACATGGCATTACGAAATAACAGATTCAGCCTAGCAAAATAGTAACAGCAAGTACCCTACTTAGCAAGCTCGATGCACTCAGCACACAAATCACAAAAATACATGGATAGCACCTCTGGAAAGATGGCATGGCATAGATCAAAACACATGTAGACATCAACCTCATAGGACGCACACATCAATCATGGCAAAAATGACAAATCATCAAGTTATAACAGTCTCAGCAGATTAACAGCAACATGCACTCTTCCAACAGCATTTCGGGCATCAAGATGAACTCAAATAAAAATGATGCAATGGAATGAAATGAAGTACTCGTTGAGATGAACAATTTGACATATTACACGCACAAAACGGAGCTACGGATGCAGAGATATGATGCGATGAACATGGCATGATTATGCAAAATATTTCGGGACTTCGTCAATTTTCTGGAAAAAAACAAGACGGGCGCTAGATTACTATACGACGCACGAGCGGGGATTAGGTGGTCTCGCTCACCTTGGGCCACTTGGGACGAACGCGGTGAGGAAGGTGGGCCGGAGGGTGGTGGACTGGGCCGCCGGTGTGGTGGAGCTGGCCGGGGCCCACGTGGGGCTGCGTCCTCTTCCCGATCCCTTCTGGATCGAGAAGGCAGGGCGGCGGGCGGCCGACGCCGATGCGGCTCCGACGAGGCACAAAGCAGGCTAGAGGAGGCCGGACGGCGCGGATCCGGCAAGGAGGCGGCGGGGACGGGAGGTCGTCGGCGTGGTGCTGCAAGGGGAGAGAGAGAGGGAGAGTGAGACAGCGAGAGGGAGAGATGAGGAGGAGAAGGAGGCGACGGGAGGCGGCGACCTGGGTCCGGCGGAGGTCGGTGGGGATGAGGCGACGACAGTCGGCGCACGGAGGAAGCCGACAACGGGGTCCGGTGGGTTGCCGGCGGCGATGGCGGGGCGAGAGCGCTCGGGCGCCGAGCTGGAGGTGCGGGGCGAGGCGAGGAGCAGGCGGCGGCGTGGGGTCGGGCCGACCCGGGCCCCGATGGGCTTGGCGGGCCCTGTGCGGGCCTGGACGGGCCAGCGGCGGCGGGGAGTGGGCAGGGGGTGCGCTGGGGACGCGTGGAGGGTGCGGGTTGGCTGGAGGGGCGGTAGGTGGCGGCGCGGCGAGTGGGGTGGTGACACTTTGCGGCGGAGGGCTGGCTTGGCGCTGAAATTGAGGAGGGAGGAGGCTGGCGGCTGCGGGGATCCCGAGGGGGAGGCTAGAGGTAGGTGGAAGAGGTTAGGGTTCCCAAAATTGGGAGGAGGAGGTGATTATATAGGGAAAGGGGGGTTAGGGTTAGGGGAAAAGGCGGTTTCGGAGCCCTCCGATCTTGATCGGATGGTTTTGGACGCGAGGGGGGGTTTCAGATGGCTCGGTGGGCTGCAAGTGACTGTGTAGAAGTCCTTGGGTCGATAAGAGAGAGAGAGGCCCGGCGGCAGTCTCGGGGACCGAAACGTCCGACGAATATACCGGCTATATCGCGGTTATATATATTTAACGGTTGGGTAGTCAAACGAACTCCGGATGTGACGAAACTTGACAGGCGGCCTGTCTACGCTATAATAAGACTGCACACCAACTTTCATCCCATTCCGAAAACATTTCTATGCCACTTATAAAATAATATTTCGGAGGTGCCGCGGGGGCGTGCGAGTGAGTTTGGACTCCGAACGGACAACGGAGAGAACCGGCGGGACCCGAACGGATGCATGTTTTGAAAAACATGCAGATGAAATGCAGATGATGACATGGCAAAATGCAACACACAAGCAAATGACATGGCAACGACGGAGAATAACTGGCGGACACCTGGCACAACGAAACCGGGGCGTTACAACACTCCTCCACTAACAAGAGATCTCGTCCCGAGATCTTAGGACCGAGACGGAAGGGAAAAGGGATGAGGTGAAAGAAGAACTCAAGAGAAGAAACAAAGAATCGAGAGCACTCGACAAAAAGAGAGGAACGACAAGAATGACGAGAATCGAAAGCTCACGGAATCAGATCGACTATGAAACCACTCGTTCTAACCGGATTGGTTAGAATGAGAAAAGAAACGAATAAGACTGAAAGGATTTAGGCAGCACTCCTGCTGAAAATGGAAGGATTAGAACACGAGCTAGAGAGGATGGAATGATACTTGATGAACTCTTGAAGAATGAATTAAATCATGAAGAACCCTCATGAAAAACTCCGGTGACAAAAAATGATGAGATAACAATGAAGGATGAAAAGAATAAGATTAAATCTTACGATAATTTAGATGGAGGTTCCGACGAGATGTCCGAGGAAAATATGAGCTTCGGAAAAGAAAAGATGAAAACACTTGGAACTAGAATTTATTCATCAATAACAAACTCTGAAGGAAGGGATTACTCGCTTGGATGAAATAAGAATAAGATTTATTGTATGTTTATATCCTTCATCAAATTAAATTGATGACAACTGGATTTGGCAAACAACTTATTAAGTGACATATCGCAGACTAGAGAAGGTCTTCATGAACCACCGGTAGGATTCGAAAGAACGAATGGATTAAAATGATAACAAAGGAAAAAGGAGTCTGAACGAACCACCGTAAGAATTCGAAAATGACTGACGAAAGAGAATGAATCATCGGGGAGAATTCGAAGGCAAATATGCTTGAGGGGATTTAAATGCAAAAGAATAAAGAGATCATGAGCTGATTGAAGAACACTTGAACGAAACACCGGGATAATATTGAGGCGAACGAAAGGGCACGGGTATAGAATAATTGGAGAACGAGTCTGAAAACTTAGAACGAAGAAATCTTCCGAAAATATGGCCTCCGGATGATCGAGAGAGAAAGCAACTCCTGAAATGCTCCGGATGGATGAAAAGAATTTGCATGACTTGAAACAATTTGATAGGATAACATCGAGCTAGCACCGCGAATCTCCGGGGAACAGACAAGATTTAGAGGAAAAACTCTTCTTCGGTCTTCAAATGGCGACGGAAAACAACACCAAAATTACTGAGGTACTCCGGGAGAATGAAAAGCGAAAAAAAAGGTTGAGGCAACCATGAAAAGAATTTGAAAATGATCTTGGAGAAGGCATGTGACTGATGGAATCCATTCTTACGTCACACTTTGAAAAGAATTCAGAATAACTCCGGGGAAATTAGAAGAGTCAGGTAAGATCCTGGGAAAAGACCTGTGGGTTAGGGCCCACTAAAAGAAAACACCATTGAAAAGGATTGTTGAACAGATAAATGATGCACCGGAACAATTGAAATATTTGAATGAGGTGACAACCTCGAATTAATTGGAACACAGATGAATCTCCTGAGAAGTCTTGAGCACTCCGGAAGGATAAACTGGCGAGAGGCGAACGAACAAGGAGAACACTTGATCCGAGGAAAAGAATATGATCAACACCGAAAAACTTGAATTGCTTTCACCGGAAAAGAAATGAAGAATGTCAAACAAAAGAGAATTCACCGGTTGAAACAATTGACGAAAGACTGAAGGGGCTTCGTACGAATGAAATTGATGGTCGAAAGAGACTCAGGCTCCGGGACAAAAAAGGGTGGGAGGGTGGGAAAACAAAGGCAACTTGGAAGGGGGACGCTACGAATATCTTGAAGAGAAAACACCGGTTGAAATCATTGAGGAAAGAAGGCAAAGACTTCACACGAGTAGGAAAGATACTCGATTACAGACTCCGGCTTCGAGAAGAAAAATGGGTGGGCGGGTGGGAAAGAAAACAACTGAGGATAGAGAAACAACTTAGTTGAGAGCGAACTGAGGATTGAACTTGACAAAGATGAAGAGGCTCGAGTCAACTTGACGAGAAATGCACCGGTTGAAAATAGAAGAGAATCAACAATCGGAAAACCAACTGCGTGAACCTAAAGAAAAATTTGAAAGGGAAGAGAAGTAATTCAAAACACCTACGTCAAGATTCCTCACCAGAGCGACGAAGGCGCTGAGGAGTAAAAAGAATTCATACTCTCTGATATAACTAGACTCCGAAAATAGTTTTCTCCTAGACTCAACAACGGCCAGACTACACGATCAATCAAGGGGGGGCTCCTAGGGTCGGTCGTGGCTCTCATACCAACTTGTCACGCCCAATATGCGACCCTATCCAAAAGGAACTCGAAGGTCCCACCAAGGATAGACCCGCATATTGGAACGCTTTTGCAAGGTGGATATCATTACATCAACATTACATAATAGATGGGGATACATACAAGAGGCATACAATGCCACACGAATAAAACATCATCATACATAAGAGCACCATCCGCCTACGGATGAAACACAAACAGGAACTCAAACGGCATCCATCCTGCTAGCCCAGGCTGCCGACCTGGAACCTATTCCCTGATCGAAGAAGCAGAAGAAGAACTCAACGCAAGCAAGCATTGCTCTCGCGTCATGATCATCGCATAACCTGTACCTGCAACTGTTGTTGTAGTAATCTGTGAGCCACGAGGACTCAGCAATCCCATTACCATGGGTATCAAGAGTAGCAAAGCTTAATAGGAAAGGAAGGGGTAAAGTGGTGAGGCTGCAGCAGCGACTAAGCATGATATGGTGGCTAACATACGCAAATAAGAGCGAGAAGAGAACAAGCGGAACGGTCATGAAGCTAGCAATGATCAAGAGGTGATCCTAAACTCCTACTTACGTCAAACATAACCCAGAAACCATGTTCACTTCCCGGACTCCGCCGAGAAGAGACCATCACGGCTACACACGCGGTTGATGCGTTTTAATTCGGATCTGGTGTCAAGTTATCTACGACCGGACATTAACAAATTCCCATCTGCCAATAACCGCAGGCACGGCTTTCGAAAGATTATACCCTGCAGGGGTGTCCCAACTTAGCCCATGATAAGCTGTCGCGATCAACGAAGGATAAACCTTCTCCCAGGAAGACCCGATCAGACTCGGAATCCCGGTTTACAAGACATTTCGACAATGGTAAAACAAGACTAGCAAGACCGCCCGATGCACCGACAATCCCGATAGGAGCTGCACATATCTCGTTCTCAGGGCAACACCGGATAAGCTAAGCGTACAGGTACCAACGTAACCCAAGTTGCCAAGGGATGGTCCCGCACGGTGCTCTAGTTTGGACCAACGCTTACACAAGCACTAGCCCGGGGGGGCTATAATAAAGATGACCCTTGGGTTAATTACTCCCAAGGGAAATATAGGTGGTGGTGAGGCAAATGGTAAAACCAAGGTTGGGCCTTGCTGGAGGAGTTTTATTCAAAGCGAACTGTCAAGGGGGTCCCATAAATCACCCGACCGCATAAGGAACGCAAAATCCGGGAACATAACACCGGTATGATGGAAACTAGGGCGGCAAGAGTGGAACAAAACACCAGGCATAAGGCCGAGCCTTCCACCCTTTACCAAATATATAGATGCATTAATAATATAAGAGATATTGTGATATCCCAACAAAATCCTGTCCACCATGGAGCAATCTTCAACTCACCTGCAGCTAGCAACGCTATAAGAGGGGCTGAGCAAAGCGGTAACATAGCCAATCAACGGTTTGCTAGGAAAGGTGTCAAAGGTTAGAGGTTCATGGCAATTTGGGAGGCTTGATGAGCAAAAGATAGGTGACGTAGCATAGCGATAGAACGAAGCAACTAGCATAGCAATGATAGTAGTGAGATCCAGGGTAGTGGACATCTTGCCTGAAATCCCGCAAGGAAGAAGAACGAGTCCATGAAGAAGACGAACGGATGAAGCCACGAAGATGAACCAAGCGTAGACGAACGAATCCTCATGATCGCAACGAAACAGGAACTATCGAAAAGAAGCACACAACATAGTAAACACACCACACATGAACAAGACATGATGCACAACAAGCATGATGCATGACAAAGCTACATGAAGCTACTCATGGCAAGAGCTGATGCAAACAAGAGCAACACATCAAAGCAGGTTTAAATGAGGCCGGGAACAACATATATCAAATTCAGTAAGTCCTCATATGCAAATTTCGAAATTTGGTCCAGATCTGAATAAACCTTATGTTCAAGTTGTTAAACAGCAAGTTAAGATGCACCAAGATGATCTACACGAGATTCTAGTCAAGTTACATATAAAGTTCATTAGATTCGGAGCTACGGCCTAGAAGATATGAGCAAAACAAGTTAAACATGGCATTGATGCTAAATGCACCCAAACATCAAGCAAACACTCCAAAACATGGATGCAACATGATAATATGAAGCTACACACAAAAACAAGCAAGTTTCATATATAGCACACTCAAAACGGAGCAACGGTGCAACACATACGCACTATACAAGCCATAGCAACAATCTGTCCATAATAGCAAGTAGGCATATTGTAAGCATCAAAACAACATGCTACATGACCTCAACATAATAACAAAAGGCATGGGCATGATGTACAGGTAAAGCATAACAAAACATGAACACTGAGCTATCTCCAGAAATCACTAGAACATGCTCAAACACACATGGAAAGATTGCAAATAATAACAGTTACAGACTCTAGCAGAAATAACATCAGGTTGCAATGTTTAGAGCTATCAAACAACATGTTACAGTAACTTAATATGGCAAACAAAGGCATGGCATGAATCTACTAATTGCATAGAACAAAAGTCCCTTACTGACCAAGAGCCAAAAATGATCAGAAGAAATGATGGCATCCATGTAAACATGGCAAGTTATATGACAGATTCAAACATGGCAGAAACAACAATAAGTAGGTATGTTGATGAGCTTGAACCACTCACCACAGAGCAATACATGGCATGGAAAGGCAACCAACAGTAAGAAGACATGTTTGAGCAGCTATGCATGGCAAAAGCTAGTTCATAGGATGCATGGATCACTAGCAAAACACATGGCCAAAACTGAACTTCACGTTAACAGGCTGACATCAACATCATTTAGCAACTTTGGAGCGAGATTACAACAACCTACAGCAAGATATAAATGCAACCAAGGGAATGGATGGATAGAGCATAACCATATGTACAAAACATCCTTACTGAAGTATCTCAAAATAAGCATGGATAACTCTGTAGCATCAAGTTTACATGGCATCATGAAATTACAGATTCAGCCTAGCAAAACAGTAACAGCAAGTACCCTACTTAGCAAGCTCGATGCACTCAGCACACAAATCACAAAAATACATGGATAGCACCTCTGGAAAGATGGCATGGCATAGATCAAAACACATGTAGACATCAACCTCATAGGACGCACACATCAATCGTGGCAAAAATGACAAATCATCAAGTTATAACAGTCTCAGCAGATTAACAGCAACATGCACTATTCCAACAGCATTTCAGGCATCAAGATGAACTCAAATAAAAATTATGCAATGGAATGGAATGAAGTACTCGTTGAGATGAACAATTTGACATATTACACGCACAAAACGGAGCTACGGATGCAGAGATATGATGCGATGAACATGGCATGATTATGCAAAATATTTCGGGACTTAGTCAATTTTCTGGAAAAAAAACAGGACGGGCGCTAGATTACTATACGACGCACGAGCGGGGATTAGGTGGTCTCTCTCACCTTGGGCCACTTGGGCCGGACGCGGTGAGGAAGGTGGGCCGGAGGGTGGTGGACCGGGCCGCTAGTGTGGTGGAGCTGGCCGTGGCCCACGTGGGGCTGCGTCCTCTTCCCGATCCCTTCTGGATCGAGAAGGCAGGGCGGCGGGCGGCCGACGCCGATGCGGCTCCGGCGAGGCGCGGAGCAGGCTGGAGGAGGCCGGACGGCGCGGATCCGGCAAGGAGGCGGCGGGGACGGGAGGTCGTCGGCGTGGTGCTGCAAGGGGAGAGAGAGGGAGAGTGAGACAGCGAGAGGAAGAGATGAGGAGGAGAAGGAGGCGACAGGAGGCGGCGACCTGGGTCCGGTGGAGGTCGGTGGGGACGAGGCGATGGCAGTCGGCGCACGGAGGAAGCCGGCAGCGGGGTCCGGTGGGTTGCGGGCGGCGATGGCGGGGCGGGAGCGCTCGGGCGCCGAGCTGGAGGTGCGGGGCGAGGCGGGGAGCAGGCGGCGGCGCGGGGTCGGGCCGACCCGGGCCCTGATGGGCTTGGCGGCCCCTGCGCGGGCCTAGACGGGCCAGCGGCGGCGGGGAGTGGGCAGGGGGTGCGTTGGGGACGCGTGGAGGGTGCGGGTTGGCTGGAGGGGCGGTAGGTGGCGGCGCGGCGAGTGGGGTGGTGACACTTGGCAGCGGAGTTTCATTCTTGCGAACGTACTCCCCAGGCGGGATACTTAACGCGTTAGCTACAGCACTGCACGGGGGCTGGCTTGGCGCTAAAATTGAGGAGGGAGGAGGCTGGCGGCTGTGGGGATCCCGAGGGGGATGCTAGAGGTAGGTGGAGGAGGTTAGGGTTCCCAAAATTGGGAGGAGGAGGTGATTATATAGGGAAAGGGGGGTTAGGGTTAGGGGAAAAGGCGGTTTCGGAGCCCTCCGATCTCGATCGGATGGTTTCAGACGCGAGGGGGGGGGGGGTTTCGGATGGCTCGGTGGGCTGCAAGTGACTGTGTAGAAGTCCTTGGGTCGATAAGAGAGAGAGAGGCCCGGCGGCAGTCTTGGAGACCGAAACGTCCGACGAATATACCGGCTATATCGCGGTTATATATATTTAACGGTTGGGTAGTCAAACGAACTCCGAATGCGACGAAACTTGACAGGCGGCCTATCTACACTATAATAAGACCGCACACCAACTTTCATCCCATTCCGAAAACATTTCTATGCCACTTATAAAATAATATTTCGGAGGTGCCGCGGGCGCGTGCGAGTGTGTCTGGACTCCGAACGGACAACGGAGAGAACCGGCGGGACCCGAACGGATGCAAGTTTTGAAAAACATGCAGATGTAATGCAGATGATGACATGGCAAAATGCAACACGCAAGCAAATGACATGGCAACGACGGCGAATAACTGGCGGACACCTGGCGCAACGAAACCAGGGCATTACAACAACAAGCGTTTCAATTTGTGTACATGGCATTAAAGAAAAGAAACTCTCTATTTAAGGTGACTACTCTAGGACTCCTACTTACTACTATAGTATTGTTCACTTGTGCTCCCCGCCCCTACATTCATTGAACAACCCCATGGGTGAATAAACATATAGTAAGTACTATATTTATATAGAACGAACAAGATCGAACTATTTTCGCGTAGTGAAAAGTTGAGGGCAGGGCTTTTCCCGGGCAGTACGCGCGGCAGTTTTCGGGTAGGCGCTTTGACAGAGAGGCGAGGAGGGTGAGCGAGTGGGGCTGTGCGATTTGACGGCGCGTTACTGCTGGAAAGACTTGTGATATGACCACTCACTATAGTCATGAATTACTGGCACTCCAACCGGGGTGATGCCCCCCTTCCGTTCGGCGCTCTAATCTGGTGCATAACACGTCGACCCGGATGCTGGCTCTCCCACATGTCGGAGTAGTAAGAAGGAGCAAAGAATGATGCGCTATATACTAGTACTATACTACTCCCTCCGTTCCTAAATATAAGTCTTTGTAGAGATTTCACTATGGACCACATACGGAGAAAAATGAGTGAATCTACACATAAAATGCATCTATATACATCCGTATGTGGTCCATAGTGAAATATCTATGAAGATATTTAGGAACGGAGGGAGTACTACTCAGGTCAGAGGAGTGCGAACCACAGCAGCCCAGTGAACCAGCCATGCGAACCACGGTAGCCCAGTGAACCAGCAGTAGAAAACAATGTGGTGATATGGCCATAAAAAACAATATGCTACGGTCCACACTGTAGCATGTACAGTAACACTTCTCTTTGTTTGGATCCCTGAGTTAGAGCTAGTTTGCGTTGAAATAGCCTCAAATTATCAAAACAAGAGGGGTTAGTTTGAGCTAGTTTGCTCTAACCCAGCTAAAAAAACTAGCCCGGTGGAGAGGTTCTAATTGGGTTAGTTATCCTCGGGCCCACTAAAAGAGAACTAAAAAAATCTCATCTGCCCGTACCAGATCGCTCCCCTAAAAAAATCTCACCTGCCTGCACCAGATCGCTCCCCCCTCTCGCACGACTCCCCTCTGTTCCCCATAGGGTTGCCCGCCCAAGCGCCGCTCGCCCTATCTCTCCTCCGGCCACCCTCTCCTTCTGGCCTCCGCCGCCCTACTCCGGCCGCCCTCTCCCTCCGACCTTCGAAGGTCGCCCCGCTCCCCCTTCACGAGTCGTTTTTCTCCCTCTTTCATGCACGGCGGCGGCACATCTACCAGGTAGGTCGCGAGAGGGGTGAGTTTGTTCGTTCCTTCTTTGTCTCACGACCATATCATTGATCTTGCTTGCTCTAGCGCTAATTCTGATTTGGAAAAGTAGATCCTGATCAAACTTGCTATAGATTTGCGGTGGACGCATGGAATTGTTTGATGCTGCTTGAGGAGGTAATATATCTTTCTAGAGGTCCAAAGATTCAGGTCACATTTCTAGGTATTTCAATTTCAGGCTTGCATTATTTGTAGAGGCCCAAAGATTCAGTTCACCTTTCTAGATATTTCAGTTTCAGGCTTGCATTGTTTCTATAGTCCCAAAGATTCAGTTCACCTTTCTAGGTATTTGAGTTTCAGGCTTGCATTATTTCTAGAGGCCCAAAGATTCAGTTCACCTTTCTAGGTATTTCAGTTTCTAGCTTGCATTATTTCTAGAGGCCCAAAGATTCAGTTCACCTTTCTAGGTATTTCAGTTTCAGGCTTGCATTATTTCTAGAGGCCCAAAGATCCAGTTCACCTTTCTAGGTATTTAAGTTTCAGGCTTGCATTATTTCTAGAGGCCCAAAGATTCAGTTCACCTTTCTAGGTATTTCAGTTTCAGGCTTGCATTATTTCTAGAGGCCCAAAGATTCAGTTCACCTTTCTAGGTATTTTAGTTACAGGCTTGCATTATTTCTAGAGGCCCAAAGATTAAGTTCCCAGTCGGCGGCAAGCGGCCCTGCTACCCATGCCGGTGTCGACCTCAACTCGCAAGGGCCGGCGTCGGAGGGGTTCCTAGGGCTTGGGCTCTATAGAGCCTTCCTCCAGAGCAACGATGGCGAGCTCCTCCCTCGGTGCGTGAGGGGCTCCAGGCTCCCTCCCTATCGTGAACGACTTCCGTGATGAGTTAGCTCATTCTTTGTTTCATGAAGTGTTATTTTATTTTGTGAAGCTTGATTGATGACTTGTATGTTTAAGTGGGATATCTCATTTGTATGGACAAAGTAAAAATTATCATGTTTTGCATGCTTGATTTGTATATATGGTTCGTTTATGTCAATTGTGAGTGGGAGGAGGCCACAGAAGAGCCAGCTACACCAAGAGGGTGCTTGGATGCAAGGGACTTATTTTAGTCTGACTAAAAATAGGGTCCAAAGTAGTCAAATTATTGAGATAGAGCATTTATTGTCAATCTAACCCTGCCATCCATACACCTCTTTGGTTTAGAGTTAGTTCAGGGTTAGAATCTAACTCTAACCTCTAACTAAGTTAGAGTTCTCCTCGTCATCATACTTTCCCCATTCCTGTGTTTTCAGTATCCTGCGAATCAAAGAGGCCCTTTTTTCGGGTAAAATCAAAGAGGCCCTTAGACTGGTTTAGGTCCGGTCATTTTTTATAAACGTGTTATGTCCAAAATTTAATGAACGTGCTCCGGTTTCCACGAAAATAATCCGGTTTCATGTTGTAATTCAATGATTTATTTATTCTTCTGCGGGGGGTTTGCATGTAATTCGTGAGGTCTGAAATGTAAAGTACCCCGGCATATGCTCCGAGTCGTGCATGCACTACGACCCAGATGCTCTATGTCCCACATGTCAGCGAATGGGAGCACGTGGAAATAGCCTAGGAGTACATATAGGAGAATAAATGCGTGAAAAAATATGTACTATGAAGCGTAGCCTCGGTTCGAAAAGGAGACCTAAAGTGATGACAGCTATAGGTCGCACGCACCCAACTAGTGGTACTAGACATATGACTAATTTTTCCCTCAAAAAAAGAGGCACGAGTGTTCAGTACTCCTATTCTATAAACACGAGTCCCATCTGACAACAGCGTCCGTCCTAGAGCTAGCTCTCCTCCCTCGTTTCTCTCTTCTAATTCTAAATTCGGCCGACGCCTGGTGGGTGGGGTGGGTTTGCTCAACTGCGGCCCGCCTCACAGTGAAAACGTTACGACTGGAATAAAAAATGCCATATACTCCCTCCGTTCATAAATAGAAGCCTTTTTTTGACCTTGAAGACTGCAGGGCTTACACCCCACAGCATTTTATTAATAAAGAACAAAGTAACAAAGTTCCTCAAGAGGGGGAACAAAAGAAGGAGAAAAACTATACAGCACACTAGGAAAGAAACAAAACTACAAAGTAAGAAAGATAAAAGTTACAAAGGGTGTGGATCTTCAAGGAGGCAGAAAATTAATCTATTTGAGTAGATCATCCTTGTATCTGGCCTTGATCCTGTTTGAGAGCAGAGTAATATCATGAATAAACCCATTTTTCCACTGCCCAAAAGTTGGACGGACATGTCGGAAAGCCTTGTCATTTCGCACTTTCCAGATATTCCACCAAGGAAGAAAAGCCACCTCTGCAAAAAATGGTTTATCAAATTCCTTTCTTGCATGTAAGTCAATTTGCACCATATCATTGTTATTCAACCAGGACACTTACAAATAATTCCAGATCCTCATACTAAAGTTGCACTCGAAGAATAGGTGGTTCCTATCCTCAAGTACTCCAGTTGGGCAGAAGACACAACTAGGTCCATCATTAATTTTCCAATGTCTTCACTGAATCATGTCCTTGGTGTTAACTCTATCCATAATAACCAACCATGCAAACATTTTAACGGTCATTGTGCAGCAGCTCTTCCAAACCTGGCTGAGTATTGGATTGGCAATGACAGGCTGGTGTACAAACTCATAGTACTTCTTTGCCGAATACTCACCCTTTTTCCCATGTCTCCAAGTCCACATATCATTACAATCATTGTACAAATGTCTACCAGACAACAAGGTTGCAAGCTGATTGAACTCCCTAAAAGCCAGTTCAGACAAAGGCAAAGAAAACATTTGCTGCAAATTTCCTGCCTGTATCACTTCCTTAACAAAAAGGCTCTTCTGAAGGCAAAATGAAAAAAGTCTGGGAAACCTTTCTTGCAGAGGGATAAAAGATTGGCCAATCTCCCAATGATCAGACCAGAAAAGCACCGAATCTCCTTTGCCAACAGAAACAGATGTTACAGCTCGGTATTTGTCCACTAACTTATAGATGTCCCTCCACCAAAAAGAACCACATAGAATAGTGTCATGTGGAACTCTCTGATAGTAGTATGAATCCCACACTAGACTGACCCATGGCACATCAGCTTTGTTATAGAATTTATTTAGGGACTTAAGTAACAGGAAGCAAATCCACCAGACTGTTAACCTCCTTTCCATGCAATCCACCAAAGGAAGCAAATCAACAGTCCAACAGGAAGCCCCAAATAAGTGAAAGGCATAGAACCTAACTGACAGCCAAAGAAATCAGCAAGTGCAGCAGCAACTGAGGCTTCCACATTGATGGGGTACATTGAAGACTTATGAAATTTGATTTGCAACCCAGTTGCCAAAGAAAAGGAATTTAGCACAGATTTAAGAGCCTCCAACTGAGCTAGATCAGCATTTACAAACAACAAGGTGTCATCTGCATACTGAACCACTGGATAAAAAGGATCATGTGTTGGCAATGGAAAGACAAGCTGTCCCCTAAGTAGAAGATCATTGATCATGGTTTGTAAAAGGTCAGCAGTAATAACAAAAAGCAAAGGAGAGATAAGATCTCCTTGCTTAACACCACATTTGCACTTGAAATGTTTTCCAGGCACACCATTTAACAGGATTGAGGATGTTGTAGAAGTTAACAGTTGTTGAATCCATAAGATCCATTTGCTATCAAATCCTTTTGCCACAAGAATTCTCAAGATTGCCTCATGCTGAATTGAGTCAAAAGCTTTTTCAAAGTCAAGCTTAAGCAAAAGAATTGGCTTCCTGGACTGATTGCATTGGTGAATATACACAAAAGTCCATGCAATGCAATCCTGAATTGTTCTTGATTTAATGAAACCATATTGATTCTTATGCACACATTTGGTGATTTCCTTCTGAAACCTATTGGCAGCCAGTTTTGTCAGAAACTTTAGTCCCACACTTGTCAAATAGAAGCCTTTTTAGATACTAGTTCAAATGGAATACAACATACCGATGTATGAAGACATAGTTTAGAGTGTAGATTCACTCATTTTGCTCCGTATGTAGTAGTCACTTGCTGGAATATTTAGAAATACTTATATTTGGGAACGGAGGGAGTACTATACTAATAAAACATTAAGGCCACGAGGCGATGCAGTGCTGGTTACATGAGGCAAGAAGAAGAGATGCATCCATCAACAACGTCCACCTCCTCAACTCAGGGCGCCGGCCCACCGAACGGCGCCTAAGTAGCAGCGACTTTCATGGCCAGGTCGACGTGCTTCTGAAAAATGGCGTCCAAAGATTCCAGCCACTGGAAGAAGGCCAACGTCTTTCTGTCCTCGCTTGCCTTGTAGTGGCCTATGTAGACGATTTCCTTGTAGACGTGGATGTGCAGGTCGACGGTTTCTTGCATGGCAAGGTGCTACGCGGCGAGCGCGGCCTCGAGGTGCACATTCTTCATCGCGACCTCCGGCACCTGCAGGGTCACTAGGGCTTGAAAGAGTTCGTCACCATGTAGGCCGATGAGGGTGGCAGGCAATGAGGAGCCTGGGCGCGCGGGCTGGAGTAGTACGGCAAGGTCGTCCGCGTGCTTCTTGACGGCGGTGAACTTGCGGATGGAGTTGACCATCATGTCGTCCATGCGAGAGGCGAAGCCGGCGTCGGTGAGGGCTACGATGCCTACAGTCGCCAGCACCGTCTAGAAACGCTGCACAGTGCGGGGCTGCAGGCCAGCGCCTTGGATGATTTGGCACAGCCGAGTGCCGCTCGCGTCCATTGCCTCCATAGGTGCTTGTGGCTTCTGGTCACTTGGTCTTGGATTGGAGTGAGCAGTGTTGTGCAGAGACTTGGGAGTAGATGGATTGGAGTGGTGGGGCGCCTTTATTATATGAGAGTCCAAAGTCTGTTGCATTGACATCGTGCTGGCTCTAGTCTGCTTCTCCAATTAATTCCCTCTACATGTAATTGAGGATGCATCATTGACTGTTCAACGTCTCGGGAACCGCTACCCTCTTCCTCCTTGGCATTCAAGCAGCTATGGACCCGTCGATGATGAGGTGCCTATGGTGACTTCGTAAATTTCAAGATGATAGTGCCGTGCGTGTGTGCGTTCATAGGGGTGAGTGTATGCGCGTGTATATGAGCGCTTGCGTCTGTACTGTGTCAAAAAAACGTAAATGTGTGTCAAAAAGAGACTAGTCAGTATACTCAATATTGTGCACCTTGGAGAGGAAAACGATAGAAGCAGTACGTATTTATTTACGGTGCAGATTCACTCATTTTGCTCCATATGTACTCCGTCTCGGTGTAGTCTAGTCACTTGTTGAAATCTCTAGAAGGGAAAATACTCCTTTCTGGTTTACAGGGCTATACTAGCAAGTAGTTGTACGTACTAGTACAATAGTGGGCTCACATAGCAATTTTGTCTCATGCAAGAGCCTGGCTATATGCATGCTCCAATGTTCGCAACTGCAACGTTCGGTTTGCGCTTGGCTCTTCGCCTCTCCGAGAATACGAACAATGATGTTACTACTACTGCTTCAATAGTGTTGAATCCATTGCTGCATGTCCGTCCAACGCGAGCGGGACGGATAGCTTGTTGTAGAAGTACTACTAAGGAAAAGCCTATCCTTGTTTGAAAGCAACAGTGTGCATGGGCGAGGGAGAAGGCGTGTAGTAAAATCAAGCTTCTCCTCGTTCTACGAGTTGACGCGACACATCATAGCACTGGCCCCACATGCTTGCCTCTAAACTTGGCTGAAAGACCTGCGGTGTACAATATATTTGCTGCAACCTCGAACATTTACCCACCACAAATTAAAATATATGTGGCCGTATGCATCGTTCTAATGCAGAGGCCGGGGAGTCCCCCCTTTTCAAAAAAAAACAAATTAAAATATATATTCCTGTCTTGACCAGATGAGCGTGCAAACTACAATCACCAAGGTGACAGGTAGGGCCAGAAGACTATTTTAATTAAAAAAAAACTTCGAGACGGCCACATAGCATGGAGCTGACCCCAACGATTTTAAGCTTACAGGCACGGTACACGCTATCTAGACTACTCTACACATGAAACTGCCACACGAGCATCCGGGCTGCGCTTGACTCTTCGCCTCTTCAGGAAGTCAAACAATGATGGTGTACTACTGCACTGGAGGAGTACTACAATATGCTTCTGGCCATCTGACACCGATTGAACTGCTGCATGTCCACCGCGTGCGGGAGGGAGAGCGTGTAGCGAAAGCTTTTCCTAGTCTTGCCAGCCACCACGCTCATGGGCGAGGGAGGGACGCTCCTGTCTTTGCGTGTATGACAGGTGGGCCCGACAAGTGTGTGGCCAACCTGTCATACAGCCAAAGGCAGGTGCAGTTAAGTCCGCAAGGGAGAGGATAATCAAACTTCTCATTGATGTACGAGTTGACGCGACACATCAAAGCACTACACTCGATATATTTCAATAATTTAGGGTTACCGATGCATTAATTACAACGCATGCATGCATGCCGTGACTCTCCTTTTGATACTTGCATGTGTTGATTTAATGCACCTTGAAGTAGTACTCCCTCCGATTCCTTTTACTTTGCATATAACTTTTTCTTGTTTTTCTTAGATTAGTCTGCGTGTCCGTGTTGGTTTCCATCTGTGCCCCCGCTCGATTAGTTCTACCCCCATTAATCGCGCCAGTTTCCAAAGCAGAAAATGGCTACAGGCAAACGCGTGCAGCGCCGGATGCGGCTTGACCGCCTGGGGAAGCCAACTCAAGCAAAAAGGAAGGAGGACCAGCCAACCATTGTATGCACATTTACTGTCGATATTTATGCAGCTTACTCATGCGCAGGGGCAAATTTGTCCAGAAAACTCAAACTACTGCCTTCCTTGGTATGCGGGAGGACAATTATGCGCAGAGTATAAAATATGTGACGGTAAAGCTTTGTAATGCCCCGGCCCAAGCGAGAGATGGTTGTGCACGAGGAGGGCGAGATCATGCAGACGGAACAGGAACCGACGAGGGAGCTCACTAAGGTCTCGATGGACCTCACCGTGCTCCACTGCCCTTGTGAATCCGCCCCTTGACGCCTCCAGTGTATGAGGTTCGAATACACCTCATCCATTCGGCTGATTGAGAAAGGTGCAGGTTTCTTGATTGATGTGTTGTTCGATTGATTTCTGCAGTGCAAGGGAGGGCACCTGGCCTACGCGGACTGCCATGTCGAGCGCTCTGGGAACCAGCGGCAGTGACAGAAGTGCGAGCGTGGCGGTGGCTTCGACGTGCGGAACACGGCGGTGGACGCCATCATTTCGTCGCTGAGGGTGGAGTGCCCGCACGAAGGCTGTGGGCTCTACGTCACTTACCGCAAGCTCGCCGATCACCAGAGCGTGTGTCCGCCCGCGCCCTGCAAATGCCCCGTGCCCGTCTGCGGCTACGAAGGCCCGCCGCCGGTGCTCTACCACCACATCAGCACCGCGCATCCCATGCCCGTGCACAGGATCCAGTACGGCAAGGTGCTCCAGCTGCAAGTGCCACTGTCGGAGCCACGGCTCTTGTTATTCGCGGAGGAGGACCGCCGCGCATTTTTCTTGGTTGGCGGCGTGCTCAACATCGGCGTGCCTATCACCGTGTCGGTCGTCTGCATCAGAGCAGGGGCATCCCCACTACTGCACTACTTGGCCAAGCTGTGGGCGAACGGCCCGCCGGGGGAGCCCAAAGGCACGACCGACACCGTCAAGGTGGAAATGAAGGTGACAAGCAGCAAGGATCCCGGCGACGTCGACGTGCAGGAGCTGACCTTCTTGACAGTTCCGCCCAAGCTGCTGACCGGGGCTAAGCTTGTGTCCCTCAACATTCAGATTGACAAGCTCACGTCCTAAATGCTTCGACAGTGCCTTATGTTTATCTTAGTAATATGCTAATATAGGGATTACCTTGGTCTACTTTAGCTTAAGAAATGGTGGGTTTTGGTGGCGATGCAGCAATTACTTCGACATCAGATCAGTAATTTCCAACAGTCGAACGGATATTTTGTGTCTGTTGGAAATAAAGTTCCTTTGGGTGAGAAGTACTACTTGTCATCCAAATGGATAAAAGGAGATGTATGTAGACGTATTTTAGTTCTAGATACGTCCCTTTTTATCCATTTTGATGACAAGCACTCCCTCCGTTCCACAATACATGCCTTCCATTTGTCAAAATATAGATGTATCAAGACATGTTTTAGTATATAGGTACATCCATGATAGAGCCAATCGGATGGTTGAGAACACTACAATTCGTAGCTATAGATGCGTGTGTGACTCCCAGATGCAGAGGCCTGGGGTTATCCTCCTCCTTTTCGAGAAAAAACAGACGCGTGTGTGAGAGGACGAGTGCATGCGTGCACCTCTTCTCTTCCTGTATAACGTACTACTAAACTCAGAGTACAAGTTTTTGTGGGTGGCACGATGGTACGTGCAAGAAGTCCCGAGAGATAGGTTTAATGTGTCTGAAAAAAGGACTAGCCTAGAGCTCGCCACGCGGGTATTCCTGTCGAACGCTCCATTAACCGTAAGATATGTATACGATGGTGCCTGTTATTGCACGTACACAGCAGTACTCCCTCCTTTCCGGTTTATGGTGAGTGGTGGAATATTTTTTGTAGTTTGCAAAAGCACCTAATTAATGCTCTTGTTTTTCTCAAAAAATTATGTTTATCAATGCATTAATTGCAATGCATGCATGCATAAAGTACATGCATTTGTCAATTTTCTCTTAATACTTGCATGCAATGATTTAATGCACCTTGGAATCTGAACATGTGTTGGGGAACAACCAAATTGAGCCTTATAAAATGGAAAAACTAAAATTTTGAGATAAGCCCTATAAAACCGGAAAGGAGGGAGTAGAAAAAGAAGTACTCCATCCGGGAATAGTGCCGCACTTCGAAACTAGAACCGTCAATAAATTTCGAGCTTGCTTCTCGTCACATTCCAAATTACTCCACGCTATATTGAATTGCAGACCTGTTCACACCGATCACAACCTAAACGGTTTCCCACTTAGGAGCGTATTAGTACCACGCTATATTGAATTCCAAACATGTTCACACCGATCACAACCTAAACGGTTTCCCACTTAGGAGCGTATTAGTACTCGGTTATAAATACTTGTATGCCAAGATGACTGCACATTCCTCCTCAACTCCTCATCCACAAAAACAAACAAGTCATTCAGCATCCTTCCCTTGCGTCTGCCATGGCCAGCGTGAGTTCTGGGTCGAGAGATTGCCACCAGGGAGAGGCGAGCATGGAAGCGGAAGCACGAGAGATGTCTCGCCTTGCTCTGAGAGCAGCCGACATGTCCCGCCGCACGGAAGTAGTAGCACAGAGGTCCCGCCATGCCGCTGAAGCAGCACGGAGGTCCCGCTGCACCGTCGATGCAGCAGACTGGTCCAGCCGTGCTGCCGAAGCAGCAGAGATGTCCCGCCGCGCCACGAATGCAGCAGAGATGTCCCGCCGCGCCGTGACGGCCTGGGAAAATTTCTTGCGGGCAGGCGACGACTGTTACAGGTGCATGCATGCGATCGTCCATAGCCAGATGGATCAGATCTCTGGCTTGGCGAGGTTGCAGGACAATGAGAAAGCCTCGTTTGAATGGGCTACCGGCGTCATCCAGCAACTAAGGGAGGGCAATGAGAGGCTCCGGGCCGAGTGCGACCTGCTGAGGGAGAAGATCATCAGAAGTGCAGACCAGCAGGAGGAGACCAGTGCCTTGTTGAAGAGGACCGGGGTCATCGTCAAGAAACTTATGGACGAGAATGACATGCTCCGCAACGAGCGCCAAAGGCTGGTGGAGGATTCCGTGGATGTTCTCAAGCAGCGTCTTGAGGACATGAAAGAGCTCATCGCCGCTCGCAGCGGAGACTTGTTCCCGTAGCCTGCAGCAACGCATCAAGAAAGTAGAGATCAGCGAGCCAGATCCTTGCCTTCCTTCTTCTTTTGCCCTTGTGTATTTCGGGCGTAGCCGCATGTGGCTTTTTTAATTATCTTTCTAATTATGTAAGACAATTAATCGTCCTTATCTTTCTATGGAAGATCAATGTTGCGAGGCTGGAATGAAGAAAACTCTTGCTGTGGCGACCCTGGCGTTGCTGTTCTTCTAGTTGCTGCTGGGCTACCTTCAGTTTCCTGGTTTCTTTTGATGTAATAATCGGTTTAGGATGTGGATTGTGTCGTCGGTTGTGAAATGTTGGGTTCTAGCGCGGATGTTTGGCCTTTGTTGGCCTCTTGGGATGTTGCGATTTCAATCTGGTACTCCCTCCGTCTCATAATGTAAGACGTTTTTTGACACTATACTAGTGTCAAAAAGCGTTTTATATTATGGGACGGAGGGAGTAGCTTTTAGTCCTTCGTGTTAAGCTGGAGTTGTGCTAAACTTCTTGTGAATTGTGGTGGTTTTCAGTAATGAAAATCGGAAGGGGCAAGCCCTTCTTTGATAAAAAAAAATCGTCCTTATATATTCATCAGTCTTGCTATAAGTCGCAGTAGATGCTATATAGGTCCGTCGGATCTTACATCAAGATCCGTGCTTTCAGATTTTCTTTTTTCTCTCTTGAATCTCAGTCGAGTGAGACATAGCCACGCCATCAAATAGAGGCTCGGGCGCCATTAATGGAGACCTTGGGAGAGAGGTGGACGGCAGATGGAGGTCAAAGGGCTCTCCTCCCGCTAAGCACGCGCAGGGGTCTGATCGCACGCCTCTCGTACTCAAAAAGCTACCCTGCACGGCGCCTCCTAGCTAATAAAAAATGGGGACGTGTGGCGGCACGTAAATGGTACTAGTAAGTAGAACGCCCACGGTTTCAATAATACTTGTGTTTCCGATTGTAACGTGACATCACTTGTTCCAAAATGACTTTGTCGATTGTTAATGTGTGCGCCTTCGCAAATCGGACTGCAAATTTACCACAGCATGTTGGTGCCATGTCATGGCACCAAGCCAAGTTTCATTATTTTCATGCGTGTTTTGGATTTACAGGAATTAAAAAACTAAGTTTCTCAATGTTTCCAACCCAGCCACGACGCCCAGAATTTTGAATTTCATCCCCATTTCTTGCATGGAACCTAGAAATTTACCCGAGGACACACATGTGATTTTTCAACCAACTTTGGTGCACTAGAACATGTGCTTGTAGTTCAAATTTGAATTATGCACACAAAGGTGACACGTTCCCTCCCAGAACCACGAGCCTTCTTGAGGTGACACAAAGGTGACACAAAGGTAGCAAGAAGCTTATACCAAAATTTGTTCCTATTCGGCCAATTCTTTTACCACGGCATGGTACTACCATGACATGACACCATGCCAAGTTTCATGATTTTAAAACCAAGTTTCTCAATGTTCTCGACCGAGCCATGATGCCCAGATGTTTGAATCTTATTCTCATTTTGTGAATGGGAGTAGAAATTCACCCGAGGACACAAATGTGATTTTTCAACCAACTTTGGTGCACGGGAGCACGTGCTTCTAGTTCAAATTTGAATTATGCACATTAAATGACCAGAAACTCAATTAATGTGTAAATAAGGGCAAACGAAGCCAGAATAATTCCAAAATTTAACAGGGCACTCATGTAGTTCTATGTTTCCTTTGTAAATAAACTCAAGGGGGACAATGTATATCGTTTCGCACTCAAAGGTGACATGTTCCCTCTCAGAACCACGAGCCTTCTTGAGAGAAGCTTCGGTTTGAAAGAAGCTTATACCAAAATATGTTCCTATTCGGCCATTTTATACCACAACATGGTAGTACCATGACATGACATCCATGCCAAGTTTCATGGTTTTCAGATGTGTTTTGGATTTACAAGAATTTTAAAACCAAGTTTCTCAATGTTCTCGGCCGAGCCACGATGCCCAGATGTTTTAATTTTATTCTCATTTCTTGCATGCGACCTAGAAATTCACCCGAGGAAACAAATGTGATTTTTCAACCAACTTTGGTGCATGAGAGAATGTGCTTGTAGTTCAAATTTGACTTATGCACATTAAATGACCAGAAACTCAATTAATGTATAAAAAACGACAAACGAACCCAGAATAATTCCAAAATTTAACATGGTACTATTGTAATTCTATGTTGCCTTTGTTAAGAAACTCAAGGGCGGGGGGGGGGGGGCAGCGTATATCATTTCACACTCAAAGGTGGCACGTTCCCTCTTAGAACCACGAGCTTCCAAATCGGCCCAATTTTTTTACCACAACATGTTAGTGCCACGACATGACACCATGCCAAGTTTCATGATTTCCAACCGAGTTTTGGATTTACATGAATTTAAAATCTAAGTTTCTCGATGTTCTCGGCAGAGTCATGACGCCCACATGTTTGAATTTCATTCTCATTTCTTCCATGGGACCTAGAAATTCAACCAAGGACACATATGTGATTTTTCAACCCACTTTGGTGCACCGGAGCATGTGCATGCAATTCATATTTAGATTATGCACATTAAAAGTCCAGAAACTCAATTAATGTATAAAAAAGGCAAAATGAACCCGAAATAATTCCAAAATTTAACAGGGCACTCATATAGTTCTATGTTGCCTCTGTAAATAAAATCAGGGGGGAGGCAGCGTATATCGTTTCGCACATAAAGGTGACACGTTCCCTCTTGGAACCACGAGGCTTGTTGAGAGAATCTCCGGTTTTGCAAGAGGCTTATACCAAAACTTGTCCCAATTCAGCCAAAAATTATACGTATGAAAACAGGGTTTAGATTATCCCGAACATCTCGCTACCTAGACCAATAATGTACTATGATTTGAATTCAACATAAAATGGATACAAATATTTTATTTGGCGAGCGTATGGTACATGTAGTTCATAGTGAAATATGATTACTGCTGTATGCATGTCTTTTTGTTATCAAGATAATATTTAAATTATTGTATAACTTGACAACAATTGTATTCAAATACGGAAAATTGATTCAAATTTAGTCCATATGGTAGACGACAATATATATGTTCACATGGTGGAGTAAAATGTTCATATATGATGGAAGATCAAAATGTACGACCACATCAATTATAAACCGCAAGGTCACCTAATGATATATTCGAATTCAACATAATGTGCATTCAAAAATTGAAATTCGAGATCATGGCATCTGTAATCATATAAGAAGGGACATTACTCTTTCTTTGGTGGGAATTGATTTGTTTTTTGTTGTTGTTGAGGGAAGTGCGAGTCGATTTGGTACTGTGCAGGGTAATCTTGTTCTCCCGATTTTTTTTACATTTTTCTTGTAGTTTTTTCAATGGCATCTATAGCAATATAGTAAAAGGGGACATGACTCTCTTGTGTCTTGTATGATTTTTTTACACATTAAGTTTGTTCTACCGAACAAGGAATCCGCACCTTGTTATCCCGAAATTTTCAAGCTCGAGTATCTTTTGTCTCACCTGCTTTGAAACTCCCGCTTCTTCAACCCGCGCCGCGCCTTGTTATCCCAAAATTTGGACGCGTGCGAGAACTCCCTCCTCATCCGAAATTGCTCCTGCAGCCCAGACACGCGAAATCCCCCTTCTACCCCTCAGCCGGAAATGAAGCTCCACGTCGTGGTGTCAAAACCGGTGGGGGTACGCTGGTAACTTACCCTACATTTCGGACAAGTGCGTCCCTAAGCTTGGCTCCCCCTCCCCTTCGCCCCCCCATTCGTACACCGAGGCCGCCAAAACGCGTGAAACCCCATGCTCCTCCGTCGGCCTCCCAATCGCCGCCCAGCCGGAGAATCTTCCCCGACTACGTCGTCCACCGCAACAGCTCGCCATCCCTCATCCACCGCACCGGATGAGGATCCGTTGTTGATATCATCGTCCTGCCGGATCAGCTGCCCCGTCCTCCACCTCCAAGGAGCTACCCCGATGTTCGCCTCGTCTATCACGCTACCTCCATCCCCACATCTCCGTCTTGACCTGCCCCACCAGAACCGTAGCACCCTCACCAATTCCTCCGATGAAGCCGAGGCCAACTCGGCGCCACCAAGGAGGTTCTGCACTCACCGCTGCATTTTATCTTTTATTCGATCTCACGGAGCTGCCGGTGCTTGATACCGAGCAGACATGGTGTCTCCATCGACGGTGCCGTCGCCGGCCACATCATCCATGGCGTCTCTCGCCCATGTCGTTGCTTCCTCGGCAGCGACTTCCACAATGGCACTAGTTGCAGCTGCTCCGGCTCTCGCTTGCGCTGCGGCTCTGTTCTTGCTGTCGGTCGCGCTGCTGCACTGCTCCTGCTTTCATTTGTGCTGCTGCTTTGGTCTTGCTCTCGCTTGTGCTGCTGCTGCTGCTGCATGACCTCCGGCAGCTATAGGAGTTGCTGCTTTAGCACTTGCTCACTGTGCTACTGCACGACTTGCTCTCCGCTAGTGCGTTCCCTGCTCGAGCGTCTGCTAATTTAGATCACTGCTTCTATGCTACTAGTGCTCAAACACCCTAAACATCTATTACAATGCTCTGTTACTAGTTCAATCAGTTTCGACAGTAAAATTCAGTTTCGACTGTGAAGTTCATTTTCTTCAGTTAAGTTCAGAGTGAACAGTACTTACAGCATCTGTCGGAGCGGCCTTGGCGCGGCTGATGTGTTTTACATCTAGCACTTTTTGGTGATGTATTTTACATCATCTATTGCAGATGATATTAGGGTCCCACTTCAGATTAAAGTTGTCTGTCTTGTCATGCTTCAGCCTCGTTGCCGTACACCTTAGCGGAGCTGCTCCAACGACGGAACCGTCCATCACAGCGGAGCAGTACCCTCGGAGCCGTTTCCAGAGGCCTCGGATCTTCTTCCCCGCCTCCGACAGTCACACCAGCATCATCACCATCCTCCACATCCAACCCAATGATGCTGAGGTCCACAAGGCTATGCCAAAGAGGTTGTACACTCGTCGCATCACTTTGTTTCTCCATTCCTCTGTTCCTCCAATTCATGTGAGCCAAACACCTAGGTTGACTGAAATCCTATGTTTCCAAATGCTCTATTTTGCACGTGCATTCCTATCCTATTCCTGTGTTTTTCCTGTCCCTGCGTTTATAGAATCCTCCAATTCTAAGGAGCCCTTATAGATTTACTTCATTTTCAGATTGGCGTCAAAGAAAACTCTGTGTGTTATGTCCTGCTCCTGTCGTGCCGTCATCCACCCCACCTGAGGTGCACCATCGACAGAAGCGTTCACTACAGCAGAGATACCCCCTGCAGACTTTCTTTCGCCGCCTGTCGGAGTAAATGACAATGGGTAGCCTAGCCGGCTCCCTTTGGCCCCTTGAAAAAACAACAGGCCGATCGAGCCTTGAAGCACCTAAGACGCGGGGCCACCTTCCTCCGGCCGGCTACCTCACAAGCCGACCATCGGAAGGTGGCCCAGCCCTAAACTCCCTTGGAGGAAGCCATGATAGGGCTGACTCCAAGATGCCGCCCATAAAGAGGCCGACTCCAAGAAGCCAGCCGAAGAAGATCGACTCCAAGAAGCCGGCCCCTGGCAAGCGGCCAGGACCGTGCCCTAAAAGTCTGCACCCCCATAGCGATGATGGGACGGGGCGTGGAAACAGTGGATCCTGCCACCCCCAAATCTCGGAGCACGCATGGCTACAGTGCGCCGTACGGGGCTGCCATCACCCGTCCGGCGTGGCACTATTGTCATGCTCGTCGTGACACCCACCACGACGGGCCACTAGTATGGCCCGCAGGCGGCGGGCCCCTTCGGTCAGAGAGACACACGAAGGCGGCACGGCCTCCCCCAGCCAGCCTGGGGCATGGCCGGCTTCCTATGGCCGGCTTGCCCCCTCCTCGGGGCGCACGCACCATTAAGAAGACAAGATGAGGTAAGGTTATAGTGAGAGCCACTAGACGACGACACTTTAGCCATGCTTACCTCGACAAAGCCCTCGTCATCAGAGGCGAGGCAATAGTAACCAGCCCCCGACAAGATCTCCCAGCAGTGGGGCCGGCCTGTCGTCCAATGAGCCGGAAGCCGGCGGGACCTACCAGTCGGCGGGCCCCAGCGGCCGGTGGAGAAGTCGGCGGCCATAGACACTGACGGCTAGGGCCCGCACCCAGCCGGAGTACCATTGTACCCCCAGGGGTAGGCCTATATAAACCCCCCGGGTCACCCATGAAAAGGGTGGAGCTCATAGAGTTTTAGACACCACCATAGGGAGAGAAGAGAGCTAGCCTTGCCCTTATTCCTCCTTCCACCGAACAGCTGAAGGAGCCTCTTGTAGCTTCTTGTTGATCTAGTGATCATGCGGAGACCCCCACAGAGCAGGAGTAGGGGTATTATCTCCACGGAGAGCCCCCAACCTGGGTAAGATCCGGCGGCGTGCATGTCTTTGCCTCATCCCGTTTCCAGGAACCGGCGATGTCTTACTGGCTCCCACAATGATAAGCCATCCGTTGGCATATGTCGCACCTACCACCCGACATTTGGCGCCCACCATGGGGCCAGGTGCACCGTCGTCCAGAGACCTGCTCTGGACGGGAACCCTTTTCCTCCGACGCGAGGGTAGCCAGCCCGGCACGCCCGATGGCACTTGCCCCGACGCGCTGGAATGCGTTGATGACGCCTGCGCAGCGAGCTGCCTCGCCGATCTTCTCGACGAGGCTCGCATTTCTGGCGAGCCCGCATCCAACACGGGCACAGGCTGCCTCGAGAGCCGCCTCGTCAGCCTTCTCGACCAACTCCATGTTTCTAGCGAGCCTACCATGGACTTGGAGTCGGTTGGCTCCACCGACCCAATGCTTGTCAACTCCGACATGGCGTCGCTCGACGCCTTCCCCACCAACGTGATCTTCTTTGACGACCCTCTCCCTCGAGCCGACAGTGGCGGCAGCACCATCACCGAGGTGCTAGTCATCAGCCATGGCGTCACCTCTGGCCAAAATGCCCACGACGCCCTGCAGGCAGCGCTGCACGATCTGTCTGCCCCCATCCCGACGGACGCTGACGCCGAGATGCTGGAGGCACGCCGCCTTGCTCTCCTTGCGAAGGGCCAGAAGATAGCCTCCATGAGAAGCCTTACTGAAGCTCACTAGCGCGAAGTTGACCGAGCCGCCTTCGGGACGCCGCCTCCTGAACGGCCAAGCCGAGTCGGCATCGTCAAGAAATGCGGGGCGGCCATCGCTAGCATGCTGGGAGCGAACCGCCCAGTCTATGCCACGCCTCTCGAGAATCTACGCGCCGCTCGGTCAATCGTAGACGAGCTGAATGGACCGGGGGCCGACGAGCTTCCCTACATCACCCGACGCATCCAGCAGTTGATCAATGCGGCCACAAAGCGGCACGAAGCCGGCGTCCGCGCTGGAAGCCCCCCTCGCCGAGAGCACGGCGCGACATCACATATGCTGACTGCCGGCGGCTCCCGTGCAAGACAAGAGAAGGAGCCGGCTGCTAGCCGCAGCTGGACTCGAATCACCATTGAGCGCGACGCAGAAGGCCGCCCTCGAGGCGTGGAACGACGAGGCGACCCGCCTCCTCCTCCGCCTCGTGGGGAGAGATATCCTACACCACCGCCTGTCACGCATCCGACTCTCAGTGGCCGACTAGGTCGCCGCGAAGGAGTCAGCGAGAATGATGCCCACCATCGGATTGATGGCCTTGCGCGATCCCTGGCCCTAGAAGAAGAAGATGATGTCTGCCCGCCTTGCCTTGGCCCCCGCATCCGCGATGAGCCCTTCCCCAAAAGGTTCTCGCTCCCAAGAGACACGCCCAAGTACAACGGCTCCGTGAAGCCGGAAGATTGGTTGATCGACTACTCCACCGCAGTCTGCATAGCAAACGACAACAGGCGTGTTGCCGTGAAATACGTCCCTCTGATGCTCTAAGGCACGGCGCGCACCTGGCTCAATAGCCTCAAGCCTTACAACATCAACAACTGGCTCGACTTCACAGAAGCCTTCATACGCAACAGCTCTCCTTGTGCGTACAAGGGCCCAATGAATCAACTCCCGACTACCTCACGCGTTGGGCCGAGCTCCGCAACTCCTGCGAGGGGGTGCACGAGGTTCAAGCCATAGAGTACTTCATTGTCGGGTGCAGAGAAGGCACCCTCCTCAAGCACCGAATCCTCTGTGACAAGCCGGCTACCCTCGACGAGCTGCTGATTATAGCAGATAAGTACGCCATGGTCGACTCCTCGATGAGGACCGAGCTCCGAGTAGACGCCTCCGGAAAGGTGCTGGCGCCGGCTCCCAAGACGCCGGCTGGAGAATCCAGCCGACGCCCGTACCAAAACGACCACAAGCGCAAGTCCCCTATGCCGCCGTCCACCAGCCGGCAGGAGGCCACAGTCGAAGATGAACAACCCGAAGGGCGGCCGGCACCCAAGAAGAAGAAGGGCGGCAGGCCGGCTTGGCAGCCGGCTTTCTCCTATGAGCAAACCCTCGATGCCCCCTGCAAGTTCCACATCGGCGCGAAGCCATCCAACCACACAATTCGGAAGTGCCATTGGCTCACACGAAACTCCAAGGGAGAAGAACCGTTGCCGCCTCTGCCTGCAGGCCAGCCGCCTCCGACCCCACAGCAGTCGGCCGCTCAGCCAGCAGTCGGAGCCGTCCAAGATGAGTTCCCCGACAAACATGCCCCCTACGTCGTCTTTACAAGCCAGACAGAAGACCGGCGTAGCCGGCGCCGACAGCAACAAGAAGTCAACGTGGTCGCCTCCAACAACCCCGAGTTTATGCACTGGTCGGAGAAGCCCATCAGCTGGAGCCAGGCCGATCACCCAGAGGTGATGCCGTCTCCTGGATCCTATGCCTTGGTTTTGGATGCCACCCTCGCGACAGAAAGACGAGCCGCCCGTTTCTCCCGCGTGCTGATAGATGACGGGAGCAGCATCAACATACTGTACCGTGATACCATGGAGAAGCTCAACATCAAGCCAAAGCAGCGCATGCCAAGCCGGACTGTGTTCCATGGCATCGTACCTGGTCTATCCTGCTCACCAATCGGCAAGATCAAGATAGATGTCCTCTTTGGGAGCAAGGATCATTTCCACCGAGAAGCAATATGGTTTGAGGTAGTGGATCTGGAGAGCCCGTACCACACATTGCTTGGCCGACCTGCTTTGGCCAAGTTTATGGCTGTGCCCCACTACGCCTACCTCAGGATGAAGATGCCGAGTTCCAAGGGCATCATCACCATAGCCGGAGACTACAAGAAGTCTTCTGAGTGTGCAGCGGCTAGTAGCCGGCTGGCCGAGTCCCTTGTGATTGCTGAAGAGAAGAAGATGCTGGATCGAGTCGTGGCCATGGCTGGCAAGCAGCCTGCCCTGTCCCCTGACCCCAAGGAATGTGATGCTCAAGGTTCTTTCCAGCCGGCCAAAGAGACAAAGAAGATACCTCTGGACCCGGAGCACCCGGAGAGGTACACTGTCATGGGCACCGGCCTTGACAGCAAATAGGAAAGCGAGCTCGTCGATTTCCTCCGTAAGAACCAGGACATCTTCGCATGGTCTCCCAAAGACATGCCAGGTGTCCCGACGGATTTCGCCGAGCACAAGCTACATGTCCGATCTGACGCCAAGCCGGTCAAGCAGTCCTTGCGCCGCCTGTCAGAAGAGAAGAGAAGAGTAGTCGGAGAATAGATAGCCCGGCTTCTGGCAGCCGACTTCATTATGGAGGTATTCTTTCCAGAGTGGCTGGCCAACCCGGTCCTGGTGTTGAAGAAGAACAAGCAGTGGCGCATGTGCATTGACTACACCAACCTCAACAAAGCCTGCCCTAAAGTTCCTTTTGCTCTGCCAAGGATTGATCAAGAGATAGACTCCACAGCCGGATGCGAGCTGCTGAGTTTCTTGGATGCCTACTCAGGCTACCACCAGAGAAAGTTGGACCCAGCCGACCGCCTGAAGACCGCCTTCACCACCCCATTGGGAGCTTTCTCTTACCTGACTATGACATTCGGCTTGAGAAATGCCGGTGCCACTTTTCAGCATTGCATGCAAAAATGCCTCCTCAAGCAACTCGGCAGAAATGCCCACATCTATGTAGACGATATTCTGGTGAAGACGGAGAAGCGCGGCACCCCGCTGGATGATCTCAAGGAGACCTTTGAAAATTTGCGCCGGTTTCAGATCAAGCTCAATCCTGAGAAATGTGTGTTCGGGGTACCAGCCAGCCAGCTTCTAGGCTTCCTGGTCTCCGAACACGGCATCGAATGCAACCTAGTAAAGATCAAGGCCATAGAGAGAATGAAGATCCCCACCAAGCTGCGAGACGTCCAAAAGTTCATCGGATGCCTGGCATCCTTAAACCGCTTCATGAGCTGGCTCGGAGAGAAGGCCCTCCCCCTCTACCGACTCATGAAGAAGTCCACTCCCTTCGAGTGGAATGACCAGGCGGACCAAGCTTTCCACGAGCTAAAGAAGATGATGTCCACGCCGCCTGTCTTGGCGGCACCGACTGAGAAAGAGCCCATGTTCCTCTACATTGCCGCCACTAGCCGGGTGGTCAGCACAGTCATCGGGGTTCAGTGTCCAGAAGAAGGCAGAGCTCAGCTAGTCCAGAGGCCGGTATATTATTTGAGCGAAGTACTGTCCACCTCGAAGCAGAACTATCCGCACTATCAGAAGATGTGCTATGGTGTGTACTTCGCCTCCAAGAAACTCAAGCCCTACATTCAAGAGCATCCCATCATGGTCGTATGCACTGCCCCGCTCGTCGAGATCATAGGCAGCCGGGATGCATCCGGCTGAGTGGTGAAATGGGCCATTGCGCTGGCTCCTTACACGATCTACTACCAGCCCCGCACTACCATCAAGTGCCAAGCATTGGCCGACTTCCTCGTCGACTGGGCCGAGACCCAGTACCTACCACCAGCCCCCGACTCCACTCATTGGCGGATGCACTTCGATGGATCCAAGATGCGCACCGGCTTGGGAGCCGGCATCGTCCTCACCTCTCCCAAAGGCGACAAACTCAGGTACACATTGCAAATCCATTTTGCCGCCTCCAACAATGTGGCCGAGTACGAGGCACTCATACACGGGCTCCGGCTGGCAAGAGAACTCGGCATCCGCCGGATCCTGTGCTATGGTGACTCGGACATGGTGGTCCAGCAGTCATCTGGTGACTGGGACACCAAGGACGCAAACATGGCAAGCTACCGTTTCCTTGTTCAGCAAATCAGCGGATACTTTGAGGGGTGCGAGTTCCTCCACGTGCCACGGGCCGACAGCGAGCAAGCAGATGCCCTGGCATGAATCGGCTCCACCCGGCAAGCTATACCAACTGGCATCGCCCTCTAATGCCTCCTCAAGCCGTCTGTCAAGCCATATCCGGAATCCAGTTCCATCTTCGTGCCGCCTGACCCCGACGCAGTTGGATCCGACTTCGGGAATCAAGCAGGCGGCTTGAGGACTTCGGCAGCCGGCTCGGGGACTTCGGCAGCCGGCTTGGGGACTCCCATAGTCGAACCCGGCCCGGGGACTACTGCAGCTGGCCCGGGGACTGCACAGACAACGCAGGCGGTGGCCGACTCCAACTCTACACAACCCAGCCCACCCACCCTGGTTGTAGTAGCCGTTTTGGCGATAGAAGAAGTCACAGCTCCATCATGGGCCCAGCCCATCCTCCACCTCCTGATAAACGGAGAGCTGCCGAATGATGAGATCTCGGCAAGACAAATCCAATGCCGAGCCGGAGCATACACAATAATGAACCGAGAGCTTGTTAGGCGCAGTGTTACCGGGGTCTTCCAGCGCTGCGTCGAGCTAGAGAAAGACATAGCAATCCTCGAAGACATCCGCCAAGGCGAATGTGGCCACCATGCAGCCTCAAGATCACTTGTCGCCAAAGCTTTCCGCCATGGATTCTTCTGGCCAACTGCTTTGGAGGATGCCAAGGAGTTAGTCAAACACTGCAAAGGGTGCCAGATCTTCGGCTCCAAGTAGCACCTGTCGGCTTCTGCACTCAAGACCATCCCCCTCACCTGGCCTTTTGCCGTGTGGGGACTGGATATGATGGGCCCATTCAAGACGGCGCGCGGCGGCATGACACATCTTCTTGTCGCCGTGGACAAATTTACCAAGTTGATTGAAGCAAAGCCGATCAAGAAACTGAATGGGCAGACTGCCGTAACATTCATCGCAGACATTACAACCCGGTATGGAGTACCACACAGCATCATCACCGACAATGGCATGAATTTTGCCAAGGGAGCACTGGCACGTTTCTGTGCGACACAGGGCATCTGACTGGACTTAGCGTCCGTTGCACATCCGCAGTCAAACGGCCAAGTCGAGCGAGCAAACGGCCTCATCCTCTCCGGCATCAAGCCCCGATTGGTCGTGCCGCTGGAGCGTTCGGCCGACTTTTGGCTCGACGAGCTGCCGGTCGTCCTCTGGATTATGCACACTGCCCCGAACAAATCAACCAGCTTCACCCCTTTCTTCCTTGTATATGGTGCCAAGGCTGTCATCCCAACTGACATCGAGTTCGACTCACCTCGGGTCACCATGTACATGGAGGCGGAGGCCAAGGAAGCACGAGAAGACAGCGTCGACTTGCTGGAAGAAGGCCGGCTGTTAAGCCTCAGCCGGTCCGCCATCTACCAGCAGGGTCTACACCACTACCACAGCCGGAAGGTCAAGCCAAGATCCTTCCAACAGGGCGATCTTGTGCTCCGGCTGATCCAGCAAACAGCCGGCCAGCACAAGCTCTCAGCCCCTTGGGAAGTCCCCTTCGTCATCAGCCGGCCTCTAGGCAACGACTCCTACTACCTGATCGATGCGCAGAAGCCAAAGGCACGCAAGAGAGATGATTCCGGCAAGGAGTCGGAGCGACCATAGAACGCCAATCTTCTCTGAAGATTTTACAGTTAAAATGCAGTATGTACCACACTACCTTTTGTATTAAAGTACGAGACAATGGGCCTCCCGAGGAGTACTCGGGGACTACCCTCTTTTATCTATGAATGATGGGTATCATACCCATGGTTATGCCACTACAATCGCTTTTTTCGTCCGGCACCGGGTTCGACTAGTCGGCCCGGGGACTTGCCGCCTTGAGTTATGTCCAAGTTCTACCTACAGTCAGACAAGTAATGTGCCGGCACCCAAGCCCTCTCTTGTGAAAGTTGCAGCTCGAAGAATCGGCTGATGGAATCATGTACCTAGGGTCGGGTCATAGACCTGATCTAAGTACCCTGCCCAAGGACACCCTTAGAAGAGATCACCTTCCAGTCGACCTACGAGGAACTCACTCGACTGACTTGAAGGACTCGACCACGAAGACTCACTCGACCACCAGAAGGTCAAGAAGCACTCTGCACTGCAACGGTCTGTCATTAAGTAGACTTTATGATAGTTAAGACACTTTATGTGGGGCATTACCAGTAACGCCCCGGACTTAATATACCTTAAACCCTTCATTACGTGGGTTGGCTGGGGTCCTGGCGCACTCTATATAAGCCACACCCCTCCACAGGCAGAATGGTTCGCACCCCTGTAACTCATATACACATAATCCACTCGACCGCCTCCGGGCTCCGAGACGTAGGGCTTTTACTTCCTCCGAGAAGGGCCTGAACTCGTACATCTCTTGTGTTTACAACCTCTCCATAGCTAGGACCTTGCCTCTCCATACCTACCCCCCATTCTACTGTCAGACTTAGAACCACGACAGTTGGCGCCCACCGTGGGGCCAGTGTTTTAGCGATTTTGTGGAGAAGTTGCGATTCTTCCGAGTACTTTCATCATGGTGGCTGCTGGAGTTTTGGTCGAGGGTCGCGAGGTCCGCCTCGGCGCTCTCACCTTCGTCGCCGACGACTCCGCCTGGCTCCAGGAGGCTGCACTCGACGTTGATGCGCTCCCCGTCCGCGGGGCGACGCATTTTCGCGCATGTGTCCGCGGTGTTCTGCTGCGGCAACCGTCGACCCCGTATCGGTCGACTCCCCTATCGACCACCCTCCCGGTCCCCCGCCAGCGCAAGCGCTCTGGTCGGTCGAGGCTTCAGCGGTGGGTGAGACACGCGGTGGCTCGCCAGACGGCCACCACCCAAGTTGCGGCAATCGAGCCCGACGAATCTCTCTACGGCCTGTTCGATCTGTCGACTGGCTCCGTAGAGACTGCATCCGAATGCGATAGCAGTGATCCAGTGGCGGAAATCCTGATGGTCAACGGGCCTTGCAGTCCGCCTGGCTTCGCCCATGATGGTGGGGCAGGCGGCGGAGACGACCCCGCACGAGGCCACGAAGAGTACCAGCCCGAGCCACTCGACTCTCTGCAAAGAGAGGAACTTCCCCGCAGGAATATGGATGCCCTGCATACTCCCATCGCAGGAGAAACCCCCGAGGCTCGCGCCTTCGAGGAGGCACGATTGGCCAATTTGGCCGAACGTGCTCGCTTGGAGAATCTTCAGCGAGCACTCGACGAGCACGCGCGACAACGAGTTCCCGACGCCAATCGACGTGAACTCTTCCCGCCGACCCAGGTATATCGAACCCCAATCCAGAATTTAGCAGCTGCGACCCATATATCAGAGTCCATCTAGCCCTCTCAGTCGGAAGCTGGCAGAGGCTTGATGCAGATCAGGGATTTCCTCCGGGCAGCAGGAGACCAGAATTCAGCCGTGTCGCAGTGGCGCAACAGAATTCACAGTCGATCCGTCGCTGCGAATACGGTTCAGTCGGCTCACAGTCCCAGATCGCCTCCGCGGCGAGAAGGGCGCGAGAATCGGCGGGACCAGTATGGAGACCGACACGACCGAGATGATAGGCGTCGAGTGCCCGCTTCCCCTCCGAGGGTAGGGTCTTACGCTCCTCGGCGGCAAGACGACAGGCGTCAGCTCAGTGTGGGGCGAAGATCTCCAGTCGACCCCAGAGAACCAGGCTTCGACGCGCGATCCATTATCATGCAAGGCTTGGTCGACCGGAACAGAGCCCATCGGGATGGACCCGACAGAGATGCACCCACAAGCAGTCAAGTGCATGTTTCTGGTCCAGAATGTTTCAGCAGAGCTATCAGAGCCACAGTGATCCCCCCCAATTTCAGGTTGGCAACAGGAGTCAGCAAGTTCACCAGTGAGTCTAAGCCTGAAACTTGGCTTGAGGACTACCGAGTGGCGGTTCAGATTGGTGGTGGGAACGACGAGGTGGCCATGAAGCATTTGCCCCTCATGTTGGAAGGTTCTGCCAGAGCGTGGTTGAATCAGTTACCTCCTAGTAGCATTTACACTTGGAAAGATCTATCCCGAGTGTTCGTCAGAACGTTTGAAGGAACTTGCAAGCGACCGGCTGGATTGACAGAGCTGCAAGTCTGTGTGCAGAAGACCAATGAGACTCTCAGGGAATATATTCAGAGATGGATCACTTTGCACCATACTGTGGAGAATGTGTCTGATCATCAGGCAGTCTGCGCCTTCAAGGATGGCGTCAAGAACAGATAATTGAGTCTGAAATTTGGTCGAACCGGAGACATGACCCTGAGTCGGATGATGGAGATTGCTACCAAGTACGCCAACGGTGAAGAAGAAGACCGACTCCGAAGCGGCAAGTACAAACCCAGTCAGTCGGAGAAGGGAAACACCAGTCGGAAACAGAAGCGGAAGGCTGAACCAGCAGCTCCTGGAGAGGCTCTGGCCGTGACTCAGGGAAAGTTTAAAGGGAAACCAAAAGGATCCTGGAACCCTAAGAAGGTAAAGGATAAAGAAGGGAACGACGTGATGGATATGCCGTGTCACATCCACACGAAGAAAGACGACGAGGGCAATATCATTTACCCAAAGCATACCACACGCCAATGTCGACTCCTGATCCAGCAGTTTCAAGGAAAATAGTCTAAGGACAAGGAAAAGGAGCCGGACAAGGCCGAAGACAAGGAGGACAGTGAGGAAGGATATCCGCATGTCAACTCCACTCTGATGATCTTTGCAGATGTGGAAAGCAAGAGTCGACTGAAAGTCATTAACCGTGAGGTGAACATGGTTGCCCCAGCAAAAGCAAGTTATCTGAGATGGTCCCAAACACCCATCACATTCGACCAATCTGATCACCCGACTCATATTGCCACCCCTGGGAGGCAAGCTTTGGTGGTCGACCCAGTTGTCGAAGGCACTCGACTGACAAAAGTGCTGATGGACGGTGGTAGTGGGCTGAATTTGTTGTATGCAGACACACTGAAAGGAATGGGCATTCTGATGTCCCGACTGAGCACCAGTAACATGAGCTTTCATGGAGTTATACCAGGGAAGAAAGCCGAGCCACTCGGCCAAATAGCTCTGGACGTGGTGTTTGGTGATTCGAAACATTTTCGCAAAGAGAAGTTGACGTTTGAGGTCGTGGATTTTCAGAGTGCGTATCATGCAATTTTGGGGAGACCAGCTTATGCACGGTTCATGGCTCGACCATGTTACGTATACCTCAAACTGAAGATGCCCGGCCCCAAAGGAGTGATCACTGTCACCGGTGATCGGAAAAAGGCAGAAGAGTGCTTTTAGAAGGGCTCAAAGATTGCCGATTCCCAGGTGACAGCGGTCGAGTTTGAAGAATACAAGCAAAACACAGATCCGAGTGATTTGCTGCGATCCAAGAAACCCGCCACAGAATCTGCATTTCAGTCGTCCGGTGAGACGAAGCCTGTTCACATTCACCCGACCGACCCCAATGCAGCCCCGACCCACATCTCCACAACACTCGACCCGAAATAGGAAGAAGCGCTCATCCAGTTCCTCCATGAGAACTGGGACATTTTTGCATGGAAGCCCGCTGACATGCCAGGTGTTCCCAGGGGACTGGCTGAGCATCGCCTAAGAGTCGACTCATCAGCAAAACCAGTCAAGGAGCATCTTCGGCGGTCCGCCTTCCAGAAGAGAAAAGCCATTGGTGCGGAAGTGGCTCGACTGTTGGCGGCAGGATTTATCCGAGAGATATACCACTCCGAGTGGCTCACCAATGTCGTCATGGTTCCTAAGAAGGACAAATCACTCCGAATGTGCATTGATTTCAAGCACATCAACCGGGCCTGCCCGAAAGATCATTTTCCTCTCCCTCGCATAGATCAAATTGTTGACTCGACCGCGGGATGCGAGAGATTGTCTTTTCTAGACGCCTATTCCGGGTACCACCAGATCCGTCTGTACGGGCCCGATGAGATAAAAACAGATTTCATCACTCCATTCGGGTGCTTCTGCTATATCACCATGCCATTCGGCCTCAAGAATGCCGGAGCCACATTTATGCGAATGATTCAGAAGTGTCTGCTCACTCAAATCAGTCGGAATGTGGAAGCGTATATGGATGATATCGTCGTCAAGTCACGAAAAGGTTCCGACCTAATTGCTGACCTTGCCGAAACATTTGCCAACCTTAGAAGGTATGATATCAAGCTCAATCCATCAAAGTGCACATTCGGAGTTCCTGGTGGCAAGTTACTCGGTTTTCTCATTTCCGAGCGAGGGATCGATGCTAATCCAGAAAAGATCGGCACTATTCTCCGAATGAAACGCCCTGTGCGAGTGCACGATGTCCAGAAGCTTACTGGATGCTTGGCCGCATTAAGTCGATTCATCTCACGACTCGGTGAAAAGGCATTACCTCTTTACCGACTAATGAAGAAGGCAGACAAGTTCGAGTGGACTCCAGAAGCTGATGCAGCGTTTGCCGAGCTAAAAGCTCTGCTCTCCACCCAGCCGATGCTTGCTGCTCCAATCAGCAAAGAGCCTCTGTTGCTTTATATCGAAGCCACAGGACAAGTCGTCAGTACAGTGCTTACGGTCGAGCGGAAGGAAGAAGGAAAAGCCTTCAAAGTTCAACATCCAGTGTATTATTTGTCTGAAGTCTTGACTCCATCCAAGCAGAGGTACCCTCATTATCAGAAGCTTGTGTATGGAATATACATGACCACGAAGAAGGTTGCTCATTATTTCTCTGATCATTCCATCACAGTCATCAGCGACGCTCCACTATCAGAGATTTTGCACAACAGAGATGCAACTGGTCGAGTGGCAAAATGGGCAATTGAACTTCTTCCCCTTGATATCAAGTTTGAGGCAAAGAAAGCCATTAAGTACCAAGCAATAGCAGATTTCCTCGCCGAGTGGATTGAACAACAGCAGCCGACTGAAGTTCACTCGGAGCATTGGACCATGTTCTTTGATGGCTCTAAAATGCTGAATGGTTCCAGTGCTGGGGTGGTCTTGGTTTCCCCCAGAGGAGATAAGCTTAGATATGTGCTCCAGATTCACTTTGATTCCTCCAACAATGAGGTAGAGTATGAGGCCCTCTTATATGGATTACGCATGGCCATTTCACTCGGCGTCCGTCGCCTGATGATCTATGGCGATTCAGATTTAGTGGTCAATCAAGTGATGAAGGAGTGGGACGTGAGAAGCCCAGCCATGACTGGATACTGCAATGCAGTGAGGAAGCTGGAAAAGAAGTTTGAGGGGTTAGAGCTCCATCACATACCCCGACTGAAAAATCAGGCAGCAGATGATCTGGCAAAGATAGGTTCCAAGAGAGAAGCCATTCCGAGTGGTGTGTTCTTGGAGCATATACACACTCCGTCAGTCAAAGAAGATCCTTTCACCGAAGAAGCTCCACAGCCCAAGAGTGCCACAGATCCGACTGAGGTTGAGGTCCCAGCGGTGGTCGACTTGATCATGGAGGTTTTAGTGGTCATTCCCGACTCGACAGTTCCATGTATCGCGTATATCCTAAGAAAAGAGCTCCCAGAGGATGAGGAAGAGGCTCGACAGATCGTCCGTCGATCCAAGGCCTTTACCGTAAGCAAAGGACAGTTATACAGAGAAAGCGTGACTGGAGTTGGTCAGAAGTGCATAACGCTAGAAGAAGGTTGAATCATCCTTAATGATATCCACTCGGGGACCTGTGGTCATCATGCGTCCTCTCGGACCATCGTGGCCAAAGCATACCGAGCCGGATTTTATTGGCCAAAGGCGAATGAGATGGCAAAGGAAATAGTGGACAAGTGCGAAGGATGTCAGTTCTACTCGAATATGTCGCACAAGCCTGCATCAGCTCTGAAGACCATTCCACTCGTCTGGCCTTTCGTAGTATGGGGGTTGGACATGGTTGGTCCTTTGAGAACGGGTCGAAGTGGCTTCACGCATGTACTGGTGGCAGTCGACAAGTTCACCAAGTGGATTGAGGCTAAACCAATCAAGAACCTTGACGCCGGGACTGTTGTTAGCTTCATCAGGGAACTGATATTCAGATATGGAGTGCCGCACAGCATCATCACGGAAATGGGTCGAACTTTGACTCGGAGGAATTCAGAGATTTCTGCAACTCTCAAGGAACACGAGTCGACCACGCTTCAGTCGCCCATCCGCAGTCGAATGGACAAGCAGAGCGAGCCAACGGCTTGATTCTCAAGGGATTGAAGCCCCGGCTGATGCGTGATCTCAAGCATGCGGCTGGAGCGTGGGTCGACGAACTTCCCTCGGTGCTTTGGGGACTGCGGACCACACCTAATCGGTCGACCGGAAGAACTCCATTCTTCTTGGTCTACGGAGCTGAAGCAGTCTTCCCAAGTGATCTCCTCCACAATGCTCCTCGAGTTGAACTCTACAACGAAGCAGAAGCTGAACAAGCGCGGCAGGACGCAGTCGACCTTTTAGAGGAAGAAAGGGAGATGGCCCTGATCCGATCGACCATCTACCAACAAGACTTGCGTCGTTTCCACGCCAGAAATGTGAGGGGTCGAGCCTTCCAGGAAGGGGATCTAGTTCTCCGAGTGGATCAGAAGAAACAACACAAGCTTGCTCCTTCTTGGGAAGGACCCTTCATCGTCTCCAAAGTTCTCCACAACGGGGCGTACCGTCTTTACAATGTCGAATATAATATCGACGAGCCCCGAGCTTGGAACGCGGAACTACTCCGCCCATTTTACACTTAAGTTTATCACTCGGATGAGTTGTAATAAAGTACATCTGTAGTTCAGGGATTTCAAAATAATAGTGTCATAATTCCTCCATAATTTTTGTCACTTTTTATTTTCCCCTCAGTGGGTGACTTAGCCGCGAATCCGTTTCGCCTAAGTTTGTAAAAATCCTTACCGAGTGGTGAGCCAGACTCCCACTCGGGGACTTAGCCGTGAATCCGTTTCGCCTAAGTTTGTAAAAATCCTTACCGAGTGGTGAGCCAGACTCCCACTCGGGGGCTTAGCTGCGAATCCGTTTCGCCTAAGATTAAATAAAATCCTACCGAGTGGTGAGCCAGACTTCCACTCGGGGGCTTAGCTGCGAATCCGTTTCGCCTAAGATTAAATAAAATCTTACCGAGTGGTAAGCCAGACTTCCACTCGGAGGCTTAGCTGCAGTCCAAAGTACTCGCCTAAGTTATTTAAATCCTACCGAGTGGTAAGCCAGACTTCCACTCGGAGGCTTAGCTGCAGTCCAAAGTACTCGCCTAAGTTATTTAAATCCTACCGAGTGGCGAGCCAGACTCCCACTCGGAGGCTTAGCTGCAGTCCAAAGTACTCGCCTAAGTTATTTAAATCCTACCGAGTGGCGAGCCAGACTCCCACTCGGGGGGCTTAGCTGCAGTTTAAACACTCGCCTAAGTACAATGTGCTCCCGCAAGGAGGACGAGGTGCAGGTCGACTGCGACCCTCTCCTCTGAGCCACGCCATAAGTACAATGTGCGCTCGTAAGGAGGACGAGGTGCAGGTCGACTGAGACCCTCTCCTCTGAGCTTCACCACAAGTACAACGTGAAAATCCTACCGAGTGAAGAGCAAACCTCTCACTCGGGGGCTTAGCTGCAGCCCAGCGCTCGCCTAAGATGTGAAAATCCTACCGAGTGATGAGCAAACCTCTCACTCGGGGGCTTAGCTGCAGCCCAGTGCTCGCCTAAGATGTCAAAATCCTACCGAGTGAAGAGCAAACCTCTCACTCGGGGGCTTAGCTGTAGCCCAGCGCTCGCCTAAGGTGTCAAAATCCTACTGAGTGAAGAGCAAACCTCTCACTCGGGGGCTTAGCTGCAGCCCAGTGCTCGCCTAAGATGTGAAAATCCTACCGAGTGAAGAGCAAACCTCTCACTCGGGGGCTTAGCTGCAACCCAGTGCTCGCCTAAGATATGAAAATCCTGACGAGTGAAGAGCAAACCTCTCACTCGGGGGTTTAGCTGCAGCCCAGCGCTCTCCTAAGTGGATTAAGGAATAAGTCGACTGCAGTAAGCGTCTTGCTTTGAACCTGCAAAAAGACATTTCGAGCCAAAAACAATCATATTCAAACATCAAATCCAAGTTCGGATCGATACCTAATGGAACCGAAAGTGCTCAGGCGCTAAGCCTGTTAAGGTTTATCGGTTACAACTCCACTCGGCATACCGAGGCAAATTTAAAGTGTCGAGCTTAAAAGAAGTTTTTTACCCCTCCTGTGGAGGGCTAGAAGGAGCGACGAACTCATCAAGATCAATTCCATCTGCAATCCGAGTGGCAGCAGCAATGAAGGTTTCCATGAAGGACCTGAAGTCGTGTTTCTTGGTGTTGGCCACTCAGAGAGCCGCCAGCTTGTCTTCTCGTGCATCTTTGCAGTGGACTCGGGCCAGACACAGAGCAATGTCTGCACCGTACCGAGCCGACGACTTTTTCCACTCCTGCACTCGACCAGGGACCGTGTTCAGGCGAGCCATCAGCGACTCAAGGTCGTTCTGGAGTGTCTCCCTGGGCCAGAGCGATGAGTCGATGGGAGATGTGGCGACCTTCAGCCTTGCAAGATAGTCCACGACAGCTGCAACACGGGACTACAGTCGGAAAACATTCATGGCAACTTCGTCGTTCACCGGAGAATTGATGGGGTCAAGGTTTGGTTCCAGCCAGCTAGTCTCTTCTTCAAAGTTTTGACAAAATTCTACAAGGACAATCACCGAGTCAAGGCAATGGTTGAATGGAAAAATCATAGTTGAAAATCACAGTAGAGAGTAAAGGATTACCTTCAAGCATAAGGAACAGCTTCTTGGCAAGACCACTCAGGAAGGCCTCCAGATCATTTTTCTTCCCAGTCAACTGGTTGACTTGGTCGGTCAGGGCAGCTTTGTCAATTTTCAGTCGACCGACTTCCTTGTTGGCAATCCCAAGAGCAGCTTCCGGATTGGTATTTTCTTGTTCAAGCTTGGTGACTGAAGCTAACTTCTCGTCAGCAAGCTTGATCTTATCAGCTAGTTCAAGGTCTTTCTTCTGTTGGGCCTCCCGCACCTTACCTGCAAGTTACAGCAAGATCAGATTTTGAAACAAACGAAGGAAAAAAGCAGTCGTCGAGGCCTCACCAAACATACCTTCAGTCTCCTCCTTTGCCTTCGTCAGATTCTCCTGAACTAGCTTCAAATCCAGCTCGAGCTGAATGTGCTTGTTTTCCAGCTCGGTGTAGCGAGCCGCAAGGTCACAGGATTTCTGCGAAGAACCAATCGACTAAATGTCAAAGAAAATTCACTTCCGAGTGGAAAAGGAAAAATCATGCGTTTCTAAGACTACAGCCGAATACAAGAATTCGACCGTAGTCTCGGGGACTACACCCAGTGGGTGCACTCAACGTGCCCCCACTAATCCTATTGAAGGCAGAGTCGACCAGTCGACCTAAAAAAAAGATGTATTCTTTAAGACTGTAATCGACTGCAAGCAGTCGACCACAGTCTCGGGGACTACACCCAGTGGGTGCACTCAGCGTGCCCCCACCGGTTTTGAGAAATCCATTCGCCTCAGACGAATGACGGAAAGATTCAACTTATAAAGCCTAAGGCCGACTGCCTGCAGTCGACCTTAGCCTTGGGGACTACACCCATCGGGTGCACTCAGCGTGCCCCCGCTAACACGGAGTTTGAATCGACACACCCAGTGGATGACTGCTATGAATTCCGGAAAGAAAAAATTTTGATAGCATATCCTAACAGATCAAGCGGTGGTCGAATGACCTGAACATTGCTTTGAAGGGCGGAACTGGCGTCGTAAGCTGCCTGGCTCGCATCCCGGATGGTCTTCACCTGCTCCATCATGATCCCTGCCTGGCGTATCGCCTCCTTCGCAGCCCCAGCTTGGTCCTTGGGGACGTGGTACGTCGTGAAGAGGGAGGGCTGTGCGGCACTCGACGAAGCAGGGAGAGCACTCATCAGTGGATCTGCGAAGGACACAGTGTGTCGAGTGGTGTTCTCCTCCTCCGCGACCAGAGTCTCGGGCTCCGTCACATCCTGGAGCACCCTGCCGGCAGACGCTTTCCTGCTCCTTCTGTGCTTCAGCGGTTCCTCATCTTCATCATCATCAGGAAGAGTGATAACAACGTTGGATGGAGCTACAGAAAAGAATCAGAATTAGAGATCATGAGTCAGTTGACTAAAAACAGAATTAAGAGTATAGTACCAAGGTTTGAGGTTGCTGCGTCCTCCATCTCATGGTCATCAGCCCTGGCTGAGGTCTCAGAAGTAGCAGCACTGCAATCCCAAAGAATTAGTCGACTAGCTCAAACGTCAACCAGAGATAAAGCTTGCACAAAACAGGAAGATTTAAGCAGCAATGATTACCCTGATATGGTGGGGATGGACACCTTCATCTTCGGCAGGAGCTTGGTCGGCTTTGACGGGGCCGCCCTGGGCTGCTTCGACGCCCTCTTAGTCGGCACCGGAGAAGTGGTCCGAGGGCGCTTGGTCGACTGCGCCACAGTCGCAACCCCCTTGCCACGTTCAGTCGCAGGGTCATGGACAAGCTTCGACCGCCTTTCCAAGCGCGGTGGTGCGACCTCCTCCTCCTCCTCTTCTTCGTCCTCCTCCTCATCATCATCATCATCATCATCCTCAGCGGCATCCGAGTCCCACTCCTCCTGGTTCTTGCCCCCGCTCGCTTCTCCCTCCTCAGTCGGAGCCTGTGCCCCATTGGGCATCGAGTACAACTCAGTGAGGGCCTGATAGACATCAAGACAAAAGTCAATCGACCGATTGGCAGAGAAAACAGAAATAAATATGACAAGAATACAATGGGAAGTGGAGCAGACATACCTTGTTTGGAACACTGAGGTGGTCGAGTGGAGGAATCCTTCTGGCTCCACGAGGGTTATCCTTGTTCCCAGTAACAGCGGTCATCCACCTTTCCAGAGTGGTATCGTCGACTGCTTCTGGATTGATCCGAGTCTCATCTTCATTCCCGCGGTACAACCACATGCAATGGCTCCGGAACTGAAGAGGCTGGATACGACGCCTAAGAAACACCTCCAGGAGATCCATACCCGTCACTCCCTCCCGAACCAACTGAACTACGCACTCCATCAACATCTTCACGTCAGCTTTCTCCTCCGGAATCACCTTCAGAGAGGAAGGCTTGTTCACTCGGTCCATGGTGAACTTAGGGAGTCCATTCGACTTCCCCGGCGCCGGCTGATCCTGGCAGTAGAACCAGGTCGACTGCCAGCCTCTGACTGACTCGGGAAACGTCATGGCTGGGAAGGTGCTCTTGTTCCTCACCTGGATCCCCAGACCTCCACACATTTGGACAACTTGGGTTCTTTCGTCGCCTGGGCTCGCCTTCTTCACGGCCTGAGAGCGACACGTGAATATATGCTTGAACAATCCCCAATGCGGTTGACAACCCAGAAAATTCTCGCACATGGACACAAACGCGGAGAGATAGGCGATGGAGTTCGGGGTGAAGTGGTGGAGTTGCGCTCCAAAGAAGTTCAAGAAACCACGAAAGAAAATGCTCGGTGGCAAAGAGAATCCGCGGTCGACATGGGTGGCCAGAAGCATGCACTCACCCTCTTCCGGCTGGGGCTGCCACTCCTTCCCCGGAAGCCTTGCGGCTCCGTGGGGGATCAGCCCGTCGTTGGCCATATCGAGGAGATCCACCTCCGTGATGGTCGACTGGATCGAATCTCCCTGGACCCAGCCTTTCGGCAGGCGAGATCTAGACGAAGACCCGCCGTGACTGGTGGATCTCCCCTTCGCCTTCTCCGTCGCCGATGCCTTCTTCGCGCGTTCCAGCGCCGCCGTCTTATCCTTGACCATGGCTGCCGGCGAGACGCGCGAGGAGAAGTTGTGCGGAGGTGAGAGCGAGCGTGTTGGGCGGAGACGAAGGAAGCAGAGAGAGAATGCTGAGGCACTGTTCAAAAAAACCCTCGCCGAGCGCATTTATAAGATCCTTTCCGAGTGGATGACAGGTGGGCCCGGTCGGTCTAATCATACCCCGAAACAGTTGCGCGGACGTGATACGTGGCGAAAAAAGTGGCGCGGGGATCGAGGCGCCTATGCCTTATCCCATCCGAGCGCCGTGGTCCGCCCCGCTTCGCGCGCTTCCCCAAATTTCGTATCCCGCGGAATCCGCGAACGGCAGGTCGGTCCGTCGGACGCTGGATTTCCTGTGATCCGTCACTCGGAAATCGGCGAAGTCCAAAAGATCACTCGACGAAAGAAAATAATGGATCGAGTCGACTGAAGAAAAGCTGCTCACTATCAACAAAGAGATTTTTTAGTTCAAAACAACGCACGACCAGTATGCGAAGGCTAATCGGAAACAACATCAACTCCTTCATAACTCAAGCCTCAATCCATTCGGGGGACTAATGATGGAATCATGTACCTAGGGTAGGGTCATAGACCTGATCTAAGTACCCTGCCCAAGGACACCCTTAGAAGAGATCACCTTCCAGTCGACCTACGAGGAACTCACTCGACTGACTTGAAGGACTCGACCACGAAGACTCACTCGACCACCAGAAGGTCAAGAAGCACTCTGCACTGCAACGGTCTGTAATTAAGTAGACTTTGTGATAGTTAAGACACTTTATGTGGGGCATTACCAGTAATGCCCCGGACTTAATATACCTTAAACCCTTCATTACGTGGGTTGGCTGGGGTCCTGGCGCACTCTATATAAGCCACCCCCCTCCACAGGCAGAAGGGTTTGCACCCCTGTAACTCATATACACATAATCCACTCGACCGCCTCCGGGCTCCGAGACGTAGGGCTTTTACTTCCTCCGAGAAGGGCCTGAACTCGTACATCTCTTGTGTTTACAACCTCTCCATAGCTAGGACCTTGCCTCTCCATACCTACCCCCCACTCTACTGTCAGACTTAGAACCACGACATCGGTTGTCTGACTGGCAAGAGCTAAAGGCGGAAAAGGAGGCCCACATGAAAGACGGCTAAGGACTAACGGACTTATATAAAACAAGCCGGCTGCCCCCCCCCCCCCCCCCCCCCGCCAACCGGCTGTCGAAGCAGCCGGCTGGCCAGCTTCACTTCTTACTCTGCTACAATCTAAGAAGGCTCGAGTACTTGCCCTCCCAAACGGCCAATTCCTTACCCGGCCACAGACTGCAGAGTAGCTATCCGGCTGGAAAGGCGGCGACCAAGGGAGGGCGGCAAAGGAAAACAGCCAAAAGATAAAAAGCAAGTAGGAATGGAAGCCAAGCACACGCATAATTGTATTTACACAAAAGGCCTTTGAAGGGCCGACATTCGATAAAGTTTGAATACACCCCTAGTGGGTGGAACTGCACAAAGTTAATAAAAAGCTATTCAAGGAGTAACAGGCAGGAAAGTAAAGACGACGAGTTAGGCTGAGGGAGCAACTTAGGCATCGGGCAGATCGGTGGAGACGGCGATGTCGGCTGGAGGAGTGGTCGGCTCGTGAGTCTCGGCTTGATCGTCACCCGCCGCGTTGCTGGAGACACGATCAGGCTGAAGCTAGCTAGCTACTTCACCATCCGGCACAGTCTCTTCGCCGTCTTCCTCCTCCTCCTCTTCGCCCTCGTCGCTGGAGTCAATCTCCTCCACCGAGTCTTCACCGTCGGCCGGGTTCAGCCCGAACCATTCCTCTGGCTGAGCGACACTGTCTTCGCTCACCTCAGGAGCAAAGGCGCTGGTGTCGGTGAAGTCGGCGATCACCGAGGCGCGTTGAATGATAGCCGGCCGCACCACCTCCAGCTCCTCGTCAGTCTCCTGTCTCCAGGTGCGCAGCTGGTCCAAGTTCAGCCCAGGATACCAAGCCTAGACGAACTCTAGCTCCCAACGAGCGCCGGACCGAGCCGCTGAAGCCTTCCAGGCCTCTAGGCGGCCGACTGCTACCTCCAGCCGGTCGGCGGTCCGGCTGGGGGTGTGGGGAATCACCTCACCGGGCCAGAGGGTGGCCAGCACCTGCGCTCCGGCATGCTGAAGACGGCGACGCATGCAGTAGGCCGGCTGGAGGCGGGCTTGGATCGCCAGAAGCTGCTCTTCAAGCGACCGGTTGGCGTCCGGTGCAATCTCAACCCCAGCCTGCCGCCGGGCCTCACGGTGAGCTTCGATGGCTTGGTTGGCGGTAACGGAGTAGCCGGGGAAGTATTCTTCACAAAGAAGAAAGAAATAGAACAAATCAGAAGATAAAACACAGTACAAGGACGAGCAAAGAAGTGAAGAAGAAGGTGGCCTACCATCGACCAAATCTTCAACCCGGCTGTAGCCTTCGCTCAGCGCCTGCCTCGTCTTGGCCCAACTCGCCGCCTCGGTCTCATACTCGGCCTTGAGGGCGGCCTCGCTGTCTTGCGCCGCTTTCAGGGCTGCCTTGTGATTCTCCTCCTGGTCGGCCAGCTTCTCGGCCAGGCGATCACGCTCCTGAGCCAAGGCATTGAGCTTGCCCTCCCTGGTGCGAAGGGCGGTCTGGGCCACGCCTAGCTGCTGCCTCAAGTCGGCATTGGCTCCTGCTGATATGAAGAAGAAGAAGTTAAGGAAGAAGTCATCAGGAAAGATCCGACCCGACTGCTCAGCAGTCGGCCCGAATCTTGGGGACTACACCCAGTGGGTGCGCTGACGCGCCCCCACATGAGATAAAAAACAAAAGCACTCACGCCGGCTCTCTGTGAGATTGGCGGCCTTCTGATTTGCCTCCCGGACCTGGGAGTTGAAGGTAGCAGCGTGGAGGTTGTAATAGTCCCGCAAATAGGACGAAGGTGTGAAGAAGAACAAATCATTAAATCAAAGTCTTCCGGGAAGTTCCAAGCCACCTGCTCAGCAGCCGACTTGGAACTCGGGGACTACACCCAGTGGGTGCGCTGACGCGCCCCCACGGAAGAAATCAAGAGCAAGAAGACTCACCCGAATAGCCGACCGCGTCGCAAGAAATTCTTGGGTGTACTGCTTCAGCGTGGTGGCCTGAGAGTGAAGCCGGCTCCGGACATCCTAGGCTGCCACGTTCAGCGCGACTGTTCCACCGCCCGACGTCCACCCTGACGAGCTAACGCTGGCCGACTGCAGGTCATGCGACAGCGAGCTGGAGCCTGCAGCCCTCTGCGGGTGCGGCTGTGAAGCCGCCCTCCCTGCACGCGGACGAGTCGGCGACAGGATCACAAGATCCACCCTTGCAGTCGGCTCGCCTCCAGCCGGCTGCTGAGGCGGCGCCTCGGGCTCGCCACCCTGGCCTGTTCTGGCCGACGGTGGCGGTGCCGCCTCTCCCTCCGGGACGACTATGTCGCCCCCTCCCTGTCCATCGCCGGCTGGTCGCGGCTGGCTTCCTCTGGCGGGGGCACCGGGATTTCGGGGGCTACGGTGCGGAGGGGGGTGACGAGTTGTGGAGGCTGGCTACACAGGGCCTCCGCCGCCCTCTCTGCGGCTGCGGCCGCCTCGGCCGCCATGTCGGTCGGCGCCTCAGCCGACTCCGCCGTCGTCTCCCGAGCCGCCTTGGCGGCGGCTGCCCTCTGCTCCTCCGCCTCCCGCTCCTCCCGCGCCTCCCACGCGTTCTGCTCCGTCGCTGCCTGGAGCTCGGCACGGGGGTCTACACGGCGGGAACTTGCAGATCCTCCCGCCCCGCCGACTATGGAGCCGGCGGTAGTCCGCTCAAGAGAGAGCGGAGACCTGATTGATAAAACAAGAAAAGGCTTAAAAGAACGCCGACTGAAGAAAAGAAAGAAAGGCGTGCGAGAGTCAAAACTTACGCTGAAACCGCCTGCGGCTGCTTCACCACCTTGCGGAAGCGGGCCGCCTTTGCAGCCGCCTCCTCCCACTTGGTCGCTGCCATGGAACCCTTGGGCTTCTTCGGCCGACCGCCAAAGAGAGTCGGTGCCGCCCGGCATTTCTGCGCGCCGCCCCGTGCGGCCGGCCCGCCGGAAGGGCCGGCGCCTTGATGGTCGGATGCCGGCTGGCGGCGCGGAATAGGCTCGGCCTCGTCATCATCAGGCCAGTCTTTGAAGCCGGCGGTGAACCCGGTGCCGCCTGCATCACCACCTCCCCCCATGGCGTCATCGTCTAAGGCGGCCGCCCCCAAGTCAGGGTCGTCAGGATCATCCGCCTCGCGGTCGGGGGCGAACTCACGTTCCGCCCCCGCGGTTCCGGTCGAAGGATGAATGAGGGGGTTCTGATTAAAAACAAGCCGAGTGGTCAGAAGCCGGCCAGAGAGAACTCAGCAACAAGAGAAGAAGAAAAAGAAGGAAAGCTTACCATAGGCGGGGGGTTGGCACAAGAGTACGGCTCCTTGCCGTACTGCCACTCCTCGGTGAGCTTGCAGTTGGCGATGTAGTTTGCCATGTAAGATACCTCGTCGTGAGGCATCTCCTTGGCGCTCAGCCAGCTTGGGTCGAAGCGGCCGCTCATCTGACAGATCAGATGAGGGTGGCCTTGGAGTGGGAGCACCCGGCGCTCCAAGAAGGCGGCTATCAGGTCGGACCCAATCAGGCTGCCCGACTGGATCAACACCCGAAGCCGGGCGACAGCGCTAGCCCCAGCCGGCGTCAGCAACCTGGCGCGGAAGGACCACGAGGGCTGCCTCCCAGCTGGTGGGCCGGCTACGTAAGCCGGCAAGTTGACGTAGTCGCCCTGCGACCCGATGATCTTCACATAAAAATAAGACTTCTACCAGAGTTTTACGGACTGGATCAGCGCGATAGTCGGGAACGGGTTGTCGGCGGGCGATCTCCGCATGGCGATGAAGCCCCCACAAGGAGCCGGCACGCCCACAACGACCGTGCCAAGCTTGGACTGGAAAAACTCCCCCCAAAGTTCGATGGTGGGGAGGACGCCGAGGAAACCTTCACACAGAGTGACGAAGGCCGACATCAGCACCACCGTGTTTGGAGTGAGGTGCTGTGGCTGAAGATGATATAATTCAAGAAACGAGCGGAAGAAGCCGCTCGCGGGAAGGCCGACACCGCGCAGGCAGTGCGAGTAGAAGATCACTTGCTGGCCCTCCTCCGGCGCCGGCGAAACCTCCCTCGCCAGCGCAGGCGGACCCGCACGAGATCTTTGCCCGGCAACCGCCACGTCTTGCGAAGGAAGTCGATGTGGTCGTCACGGACATTGGAGCTGTCCAAAGAGCTCGACGTCGGAGCCATGAGGACGGGAAGGAAACAAAGAGCGTGGGGACGGAGAGCGCACAGCGCGGCGGCGGCAAGACTACGTCACGCTAAGAAAAATGGCGGAACGGCGACGTCATGGAGAGCTGCTGCGGCGGCGGAGAGGAAGAAGAAGGAGGTGATGGCAGAGCGGGGGCGAGCATGCGAACGACTGTCACTCCCCCTCCCCGCTCCTACTTATAGCCTCGTGCGGCGAAGCTGAAGAGGCGAGGCGTGGGGGCATGGGATTAACTGCACCCACTCCCCCACGTCCAGCGATTATCGCGCCTTTACGGCGAGTGGAAACCACCGTCGGAAGACGTGCGGTCGATTTGGGCCGCAAAAGATCCGCACCTGGGCCGAGGCATGGAAGTGGCGGGCCCCGGTCTGCAGCGGCGTCCCGTCACGCGCGTGGGCTAGCAGGCCCTTCCAGCCGAAGGGCGCGACGTGGCGCGCAGGCGGCGGGCGGCCAACCTGCGTCCTGGCCAGCTGGTTCTCGCCTTCAAATTTCGAAGAAACTTCGCCGAGAAGGCACGCAAGAGTGAAGCCGGCTCCTAGCTGCCGGCTCTTCGGGATAGGAAGCTGATTGCGCTTCTCGTTCCCCTTTCAGCCACGAAGCCCAACCAGCTTCGGGGACTACTGTCGAAGTAAATAACCACGGGTAGCCTAGCCGGCTCCCTTTGGCCCCTTGAAAAAACAACAGGCCGATCGAGCCTTGAAGCACCTAAGACGCGGGGCCGCCTTCCTCCGGCCGGCTACCTCACAAGCCGACCATCAAAAGGCGGCCCAGCCCTAAACTCCCTTGGAGGAAGCCACGATAGGGCTGAGTCCAAGATGTCGGCCATAAAGAGGCCGACTCCAAGAACCCGGACCAAGAAGATTGACTCCAAGAAGCCGGCCCCTGGCAAGCGGCCAGGACCGTGCCCTAAAAGTCTGCACCCCCATAACGATGATGGGACGGGGTGTGGCAATAGTGGACCCTGCCCCCCCCCCCCCGCCGCGAATCCCGGAGCACGCATGGCTACAGTGCACCGTACGGGGCTTCCATCACCCGTCCGCGCTTGGCACTGTTGCCATGCTCGTCATGACGCCCACCATGATGGGCCGCTAGTACGGCCCGCAGGCGGCGGGCCCCTTGGATCAGAGAGACGCAGGAAGGCGGCCCGGCCTCCCCCAGCCGGTCTGGGGCATGGCCGGCTTCCTATGGCTGGCTTGCCCCCCTCCTCGAGGCGCACGCACCATTAAGTAGACAAGATGAGGTAAGGCTACAGTGAGAGCCACAAGACGGCGGCACAGTAGCCATGCTTACCTCGACAACGCCCTCGTCATCAGAGGCGAGGCAACAGTAACTAGCCCCCGACAAGACCTCCCAGCAGTGGGGCCGGCCTGTCGTCCAATGAGCCGGCAGCCGGCGGGACCCACCAGTCGGTGGGCCCCAGCGGCAGGCGGAGAAGTCGGCGGCCATAGACACTGACGGCTAGGGCCCGCGCCCAGTCGAAGTACCATTGTACCCCCGGGGGGTAGGCCTATATAAACCCCCGGGGCACCCATGCAAAGGGTGGAGCTCATAGAGTTTTAGACACCACCATAGGGAGAGAAGAGAGGTAGCCTTGCCCTTCTTCCTCCTTCCACCGAACAGCTCAAGGAGCCTCTTGTAGCTTCTTGTTGATCTAGTGATCATGCGGAGACCCCGCAGAGCAGGAGTAGGGGTATTATCTCCACGGAGAGCCCCCAACCTGGGTAAGATCCGCCGGCATGCATGTCTTCGCCTCATCCCGTTTCCAGGCACCGGTGATGTCTTACTGGCTCCCACAATCATAAGCCATCCGTTGGCATATGTCGCACCTACCACCCAACACCGCCTCAGATCATCTTCCCCGTTGCCGGCAGCCATGCCAACTGCATTACCATCATCGACTGAGCAGATGAACCTGAGAACTACACAGTTCTGGAAGAGAGGTCACAGTCTTTCGTGTTTGCTTACGTTATACATCGTTTATTATTACCTACTACTTTATCATTCAGTCTTGAGTTTTGAATTGCCCATGGGTCTCATATCGAGCCAGCAACGAATAGTATCTGTCTACTATCTGGTTCATCTAGGGTCTTCTATGTGGTTCATGTTGGGTGGGCAACAAACAATAGATGATCCATTGTCTATCTTTTTAAACTGAAGCTATAATCTACCTGCTATCATTAGTTTTGGATCCACCCACTCGTTTGCTACCACCAGTCTTGATTTTTGCATGCACCCCTTAGGCCTTACAAAATCTAACTATTTTTTATTATGCATGTCAGATATTGTACACAATCATACTGAAATGTAGAGAAAAAGAGAAGACCGTTGTGTGCGAATATAATTTCATGCAGACGCTGCTCCATGGTGGGCGAAGTGCCCCCCCCCCCTCTCCTGCATTTTCAGATTGTATTCCAGAGGAAGATAAGTGTTCTGATGGAGATTCAGAAGGAGCCGACCATGCATGTTTACCACCTTAGGTGTTTGGTCTAACATGGCATGCTGATGTTGGTCATATCATGCATATGGCGCCTTGCATTGCTTACATTATACATCTTATATGTCATCAGCTTAGTTTAGATTTGCTTTGTGTGAATAACACCTGTTTGGTTTCTATATCATGCTCCCACCATTCCTAAATATTTGTCTTTTTAGACATTTCAACAAGTGACTACATACGGAACAAAATGAGTGAATCTACACCCTAAAATATGTGTATATACATCCATATGTGGTAGTCCATTTGAAATCTCTAAAAAGACAAATATTTAGGAACGGAGGGGGTATATGGGAATTATGCAATGCCATCTTCTTTAGCCAGGCATCATATACGTGAATCATGCAATGCCATCCTGTTTAGCCAGTCATCGTATATGTGAATTGTATCATGCCATATTTTTTTCCGTAATGTATTCCATTTGTCAACAATGTTTATACATTCATCTACTCTTCCTATGCATCAGCCATTTGAGTCGGTCATGGGAAAATCTGGAGTGAAGACAAGGTCTTCTGAGTAGTCAGTGCTACCTGTCGATGCAGATTTCTTGCTGGTTACAGATAGCTCCTTAGAGGAGGATTCAGAGAGAGATGACCAGTCGTATCCCCCCCCCCCCCGAGGTGCATGCTCTAACTTGGCTGGGTTATATTGCTCATATCATGCATATGGTGTCTTGCATTGCCATGCCATCTGCTTAGATTAGACATGCTTTGTGTGAATGCCTCCTATTTGCTTTCCATATCAGATATGTGAATTATGCAATGCCATGTTTTTCAGCCAGTTATCATATATGTGAATTATGCACCACCATGGAGCCAGGCATCATATATGTGAACTATCTAATGCCATCTTTTTTTTCATTACGTATTCCATTTGTCGACAATCTGTGTATATTGAACTACTCTTCATGTGTATTAGCCATTTGAGCCGGTTATGGAAAAATCTGGAGTGAAAACAAGGTCTTCAGAGCAGGCAATGGAACCTGTTGAAGCATATATCTCGATGGTTACAGGGAGCTCCTCAGGGGAGGATTCAGAGACAGATGACCAGTCCTATATCCCACCTGAGGTGTATGCCCTAAGTTGTAATGTTTGTATTTCTCATATGATGCATATGGTGTCTTGCATTGCTTAGTTTAGACATCATATGCACAATATTGAATTCTATCTGCTTAGTTTAGAGATCATACATGCGAGTGCCAGCTGCTTAGTATATGTATCAATTATGTCAATTATATCATGCCATCCTGTATACTTAGACAACATGTATGTGAATTATTTCATCCCAACCAATTTTAGAAAGACATCATATAGTTTTGTCATGTCATCCTGTTTAGGTACTCATCATATGTTGAATTATGCCATTATATCCTGTTAAGTTATCCATCATATATCTGAAACTGTGTCATGCTATCCTGTTTAGTTAGGCATCATATATGTGAAATTGTGTCATGCTGTCCTGTTTGGTTAGACAACATATATGTGAATTAGCACATCTGTCTATCATACAATGTTTGTATGTTCAATTTCATTTCTTGTTTATCAGCCATTTGAATTGGAGGGGGTGATGGCAGTATCTAAGGGAGCAAAAACCCGTTCTTCACAAAATACAGTGCTACCCGTCGATGCAGATAGAACCATGGTTGTACCGGCCCACAAACTAGCCCCACCACACATAATCGAGACTCTTCCAGATTGCACACTTACACCGTTGGGCAGATAACCAGCTACAACCCGTCTAACCACAACCCCAGCGGATAGTAACCCACTTATAGTTGACAAAGCACCATGTCCACCATAGAGTACCCCCACACGAGCAGTTTGTAAAGCTACGACAGTGCCCAAAGCACGAAGACCACCACAACTAACCCAAACTCCACGTTTAAAGCAGAAGAGCAATTGTTCTCAGGTCAGATTTTGTAGCTATGGTCCATACTCCTTTGTTGTTGCATCACTGTATTTACTCATACCAACTACTTTCAAATTTGAAGGATCCAATTGAAATCCAATGGTGCAACAGGTATGTTTTAAACCTATTTCTTTAACTGGATTGTTGTTCTAACTTCTTGCTCTATGTTGATTTCAGTTTAAGTTGTATAAACAGTTATGTTCTCATGTGATGCACATTACAAGTGCTGCCAATGATGTGTAGTTTCTCACACTTATATTCTGTCTATGTTGCTGTGTCTTAAAAATATATGAGTTGAACTGTCTCTATCTTGATTAGGGAACGTAAACTAGAATGATATGGACAATACAGTGACCATAGTACATAGATATATGTTTGTTTCATGCTGTTATCCTATCCACCTTACTGCTGAACCGGTTTAGCAAAATGAGTTTGGTATACTACAAGCTAAACATGTGATGTGTCTGCTTGTTTCTCTTGTAGTATGCAAATAGAATATTGGAGAAGAGCACCCCACTATGCAATGGTAGAGAAAGTAATGCAGATAAGGTTCAAGATAGTGAGACAACCCTGTTGGTCTCCTAGAAAGGTGATAAAAACGATCTTGTAGACAGTGAGAAAACCCCACAGTCCTGCGTTGATGTAGTGTTTGAGTTACTGGCCAGTACTGCTGGCACAAGCTCTTCGAACTCGCTGCCTGGATCACTTCGGCTTCTTCAGTCTCAGCTACAAGCTGAAAGGCATCAGTCAGCTGTCCTGCAGCAAGAAGCCGAAGGACTGAGAAAGTCCCTGCAGAATTCAGATGCGTACTTTCTTGTGCAACAGCAAGCACTGGAGGATTTAAGCGCCAAACAAGAGAAAGTTAATAAGCTTGCTAAGCATCTTGCCAGCATAAGTTGGTGGTGAACTGGTGGTGAACTTTGATGCCCAGTGGATGTAATATGTGTAATAGCCGTGATAGCCTAGCATAAGTTGCTTGCTTATTTATTTCCTTGTTGTCTTGTTTATTTGTTTGCTTGTAGTCAGTGCGGTTCTTTTTCCGCGGTTTGCTAGTGGCTGCAATAACCTATTTTTTAAAACTAGGCCACAATAACCACGGGCTAATATTTACTGTAGTGACACTGGGCCTCCTATGGGCCATAGAAACAGTGGGCCTTCTACGGGCCATAGAAACAGTAGGCCTTCTACGGGCCGTAGAACCATTGGGCCTTCTACGGGCCGTAGAAACAATGGGCCTTCTACGGTCCGTATCATTAATGGGCCTTATACAGGTCGTATGATCGATTGGCCAAACATGGGCCAATAATAGACCGCATTATGGCCGTAAACGGGCTAGATTTGGAATCGTCCGTTCATGAGCCGACCATAACGAGCCATCGTTAATAGGCTGTATTTGATGACGCTATGAAAACGGCCCAATGTATTAACGAACCACAAACGGGCCAACTATAACCACGGGCTGAATTTGGCCCACAAGCAAAAAATGACAGTAACGGGCCATAAGTAAACGAATGCTTGAAATGAGCCCAAGAATAAATGGGCTTTGAGAAGGGCGAAAGATAACATGGGCTGGAAATGGCCCAACTGAATAATGGGCCCTTAATGGGTATAAAGTGATACACTGTTCATTACGGGCCGTTAATGGGTCTAAAGTGGTACACTGTTCATTGCGGGCCAGTTTCACCATGGGCCATTAATAGGCCAAGAGTTACATAGGGCCTCATATGGGCCGAAAGATGTCATGGACCATACATGGGCCAGAAGTGAAAACGGGCTGGAATCATATTTGATGGCCTAGATGACACTACTGGGCCTAATTCGGATAGGGCGTAACGGGCCTTGGGTTAGTGGGCTGTAAATGGGCTATATGCGAACAGGCCGTTAACAGGCTTTCCATGGGCCGACCCATCACCTTTTGACCAAGTCAAACGGGCCGGGCTTTTCACAGGAATGGGCCTTTGTTGGGCCGTGCCACGTGTCGACGTATCATAGGCGCCTTCTGTCCAATGAGTGGATGACATCTGTCCCAACAACGAGTCGACACGTGTTTCCTCCAGCCAATGATGATTTTACACGTGGAAAATCCCCATTGGTCAGGGCTGTTAACTGGTTATCAGATCCAAAACCCGACCCGATAGCTTAACGGCATTCCGTTACGGTGGATGCCACGTGTCGGTCACCCTTGACGAAAGCACTTCTGTGATGCGTGATTTATCATCATGGAAGTGGACACTTCCGTGATGATAATTTTGGTAATGTCATGGAACACTTCTACGACAACACAGGTATGACAATCTTGATTCTGTCATAAATTTGTCATGGATGTACATGCATGACAAAAAAATGCGACCTACTGTGACAAACACGTATCATCACGGAAGTGTATTTTTTTTGTAGTGTGGACCCCGCCCCGGAGGCCGCACACCCATCGACGGTAGAGCCGAACACAAACCTCACTCCCAGGGAAGCCTGTGACACCGGACCCCTAGACTCGTATCCGGTCCCGAGCCCACTGAATCCGGGTGGGCTCCGGTAATGGAGTTCACTACTACGGATATCTTCCAGCACTTGTCGTTTGGCGACATGGTGAACTCGTTAAAGTCTCTCTCATTGTCAGGAGACTCTTGGCCGAACTATGTCCGGCTCGAGCAGGAAGCAGGTGATGAAGGAATTCGTTGCCCACCCACCACCCACTTCATAGCCACTGTCGACGACGTAACAGACATGCTTGAATTCGACTCTGATGACACCGACGGTATGGACGTCGGCGCAGGGGACGATTCAGAACCACCACTCACGGGGCGCTGGACTGCCACCTCATCATACAATATATACATGGTGGATACGCCTAAGGAGGACGATGGCAACAAACCGGAGGATAAAACCCCCGGATAAAAGCCAAAACGACGCCGCAGGCGCCGCTCCAAGTCCAGCAACAGTAAAAATAGCGATAGCAGCGCTAGAAAGATCGACCCCTCAGTCAACCCCGAAGGCAACAATGACCATATGGACCTAGCGATGGAGCAGGATGAACCAGGTAACGCCGAACACAGCTCGGAGCAGACGCCCGATCACAATGATCCTGAGGGACGAACACATCAAACCACCTCGGGACACGAGCACGGTCCAGATGATGATGCATTCGTCATCCCGGGACACGCCTGGAACGAGATAACCTCCACATAAGGCTTATGGCCACTGCGAGAAGTCTGAAGAAGCAGAAGCAAAAGCTTTAAGCCGCACAGGAAATGCTCAATCGCATATGGAATAAAGTACTAGACACTGAAGAAAAGTACGGCACCGATCGCCAAACAAAGAGCTATCCAAAGCGCAAGCTGTCACCAGAATTCGACGACGAGGCCGTTCCACCGAAGAACAATACGGCCAATAGGCCGAACAAACCACTTTGAAACCACAATGGAGCAGCAACCGACGATGCACACGTTTTACGTGAGCTCCTGGATAAAAAGGATGGCGCGACCAGGTCCATCTATGGATCTAGAGGACACGTCCCGACACAGGACTATGGTCACCAAAATGATCCGACTGATCGGGTACCAGTTTGGAATCAGTACCGGACACATCAACAGCCGACGGCATGCCATAACACGTCCAGAAATAGAGGGGCTGCTCACCCTTTGTGCTTCATCGAAGAGGTACTGGACCATGAATTCCCACAAGGTTCTAAACCTATGAACATAGAGGCATACGACGGAACGACAGACCCCGGGGTCTGGATAGAGGATTTTATCCTTCATATCCACATGGCTCGTGGGGACGACCTCCATGCCATTAAATACCTTCCTCTCAAGTTGAAGGGACCAGCTCGGCACTGGTTGAAAATCCTCCCCGAAAATTCAATCGGAAGTTGAGAGGAACTCGAGGATGCTTTTAGGGAAAATTTTCAAGGGACCTATGTCTGACCTCCGGACGCTGACGATTTAAGTCACAAAATTCAACAGCCCGGAGAGTCTGCCCGCAAGCATTGGAACAGATTCCTCACTAAGAAGAATCAAATTGTCGACTGTTCAGATGCCGAAGCCCTAGCGGCCTTCAAGCACAGTATCCGGGACGAGTGGCTCGCAGACACCTCGGCCAAGAAAAGCCGAGGACAATGGCAGACCGAACAATCCTTATGACCCGCTTTTGCGCAGGAGAAGACAGCTGGTTGGCCCGTTGAGGCACCAGCGACCCAAGTACATCCGAAATAAGGGATGGCAACGGGAAGCCACGGCGTAATAAAAAAACATCGAAACAAGGAAGAAAGTCCGGACAACACAACAGTCAATGCCGGATTCATGGGTTCCCCCGAGAAACCTGCGAACCACACTCATAGAGAATGTTGGGTCTTTAAGAAGGCCGACAAATTAAACGCCGAACATAGGGGAGGGGAAACACCAAGTGAAGACGAGGATGAGCCTCGCCAGCCGAACACTGGGGGACAGAAAAAATTCTCACCAGAAGTAAAAACAGTCAACATGATCCACGCGACTCACATAACCGCAAGAAGGCGCGAACGCGCGCTCAGAGACGCATATGCTATAGAGCCCGTGGCCCCCAAACTTAACCACTGGTCGGCCTGCCTGGTCACTTTCGATCGCAGGGACTACCCGACTGGTATGCGGCACGGGGGATCAGCTGCCTTGGTGCTCGACCCAATAATCAACGGATACCATCTCACTAGGGTCCTCATGGACGGTGGCAGCAGTCTCAACCTAATATACCAAGACACTGTCCGCAGGATGGGGATAGACCCATCCAGAATCGACCATAATAACACCTCCTTTGAAGGGGTGATACTAGGCGTCAAAGCCCACTGCATGGTCTCCCTCGTACTAGAGGTGATATTCGGCTCCCGGGCAACTTCAGAAGTGAAAAACTACTCTTTGCCATCGCCCCCCTACAAAGTGGTTATCATGCAGTGCTTGGGAGAACGGCCTTTGCCCACTTCAATGCAGTACCGCACTATGCCTACCTTAAACTCAAGATGCCTGGTCCACGCGGCGTCATCACCATTAACGTAAGTACAGAGCGTTCCCTACGCACAGAGGAATACGCGACGGCTGCAGCAGCCGGACTCTAAGCGGCCTCTAACACCAGAAAGCATGATCGGTCATTAAGACCACGGACACGGTTAGACGAGTCCGGCAGCACAGATAAATCTGATCCGGGTGCCTCATATGTAATCCCATAGAGGACACCAGGGGCTATAAATTTTTAAATCCCAACTCCCGGATTAACCTTATTAACATGCCAATGTCTTACACATTTACTATACATTAGTGATAGCCAACTTTTCGCACACTTATGTCATACTCTTCTACACGAGTTTTCCTCTTTTGCAGGCACCATCCGTGCGACACCCTCCCAGGACACAGTACAACAGAGACAAAGGCGCACACGTGCAGCAGGGCCCCGCTCAAAGGTTTCTCTTTAGATTAAGCCCCTGTGTAAACCTTCTTTATTGTCTCTTGTTGCTTACACATCCCATGGGTACTACACCCACAGAGGATACTGCCGTTATTGGCATTTCACCATGACAGACTAATGCAAGTACCTGGGAATACAGGGTTCACAATAAATGGCGTTACTCAGCCCAGTATAAGTTATAAAGTCCGAATACCTTCGTGAGTGTTCGGCGTCGCGAGTTTGGCCTTATATGCATCAGCTCCGAATCATGTCTTTGGTCAAATGTTGGGTTTGCCCGGCTCCTGGGTTCGCCGCCTTACGTTCCGTTCTTATCAGCTAAGGCGGCCAAAGGAGAACTACTGCGATTGTGCCCTGGTTATTCCGGATGAGCACCTCAGTAGAGAAAGCCGAAAACTGGCTGTCATGATATAGTGAGAGACTGTTCAACCACTTGAAGACCTATCGGAATCTTTAGGATCCCTCCGCATTAACGAAGGACCGTTTCCCGGTCATGTACACACGCGCCCATATTCGGATGCACGTAAAGGTACCAGGGGCTACATAGTAGCCCCACCGTCAAACTCCTATGGCTAAGTGAAAGTGTTACAGCTATATAGTCCGGTTGCCTAGTTCGACGTGCGATCACCTCCTTAATGGACCAAGACGTTGGATCAAGTGTGATTACGCATACTTTTCGCGAACACCCCCGCGTTGTATGCGTGGGGGCTGAAGCCAACGACTGCTAACATTTAGATTACACATATACATAAAAACGGCCGCACGGGAGGCACAATAATACTTTCGGGCAAAAAGTATAAACATAGCCCCCATAATTAAAATAACATTGTTTTTACAATGATAAGATTTGTCACTCTAACATGACATTCTTCGAGCATTGAGCCTCTATTAAGCGAGCGCCTCCTACTACCTGATCCAAGTAGTGCTCGGACGGATCTTGGTCTCACACCGGATTCTGGGTTGCAATGATGGTGGCCTCCATATCTGTCCAATATGCTTTAACGCGGGCAAGGGCCATCCATGCACCCTCTATGCACGCCGACCTCTTCATGGCATCAATCCGCGATACGACACCAAGGAATTGTTGCACTAAACCAAAATAACTATCCGGCTTGGGCCCCTTTGGCCATAGATGGTCTATCACAGACAGCATTGCAAGTCCGGATAGCCTATGGAGCTCGACCACAACAACCATCTTCTCACTCAACGGCAATGTGCGCGTTGGAGCACTGAATTGCGACCAGATTAGCTTTTCCACTTCATTATCTTTTTTATCCTCGAAAAACTTGGCCGCATCAGCCGTACTCTTCGCCAAATCCGCATACGCGTATGCCGAAGTCCAGCGTCGATCCATAGGAGCATACTTCGGATCTAAAAACTTCAGCCGCAACAAGTAGGGGTTTCCAGCCACGATCTCTCCGGCCTTTCAAAGCTCCTCCCGCGTGTCCCTAATTTCGGACCGCGTCTCCTTGGCCGCATCAAGTGCATTCTTCAGGTCAGCCGAAATAGCCTTATTTTCTTTTTCAAGAAGCTCACGCCGATCGACAGCATTTTTCAGCTCCGCAGCCATCTTGGCTACTTTGTCTTCGCTTCGGCGATGAGCAGCCTGTTCGGCTCTCAATTCTTCGGCCGCCTTTAGGGCAGCCACATCGCTGGCCCAGGCCTGTTCCTTGGCCAGGGCAAGTTCCGCCCTCAGGGCCTCCACAGCAGCAGCTCCATCTGCAGTCCAAACATATAACAATAGCATTATGCTCCTCTCAGTTTTTCCTACATAAAAATAATAAGGAAAGCAGAGCACATACCCTGTGACTCGTTAAGCCACTCGTTCACCAGTGTGATATCGACATCAATAGCTCCAATCTGGCTCCTCAGTTCGGCAACTTCAACGGACCGGTCGGCTGCCGGATCCTTCGACACCTGCACATAAATACAACGCGATCATTATTTACACAATATGATCCTCCGTTTGCCGCCTAGGGTGGACAACCAGAGTCTCAGGGGCTACTATCTATATGGAGTACACCTAGCGCGTGCATCACAGCCAAAAAAATATGTATTTTTCATTACATACCTCTAAGCCTCTGAGCAGGCTTGTAAAGGCTTCATTCAACCCGCTTGTGGCGGATGAAATCTTCTTGAGCACTATGCTCATTAATGAATGGTGCTCCTCCGAAAGATCAGCTCGCTCCAGAAGGCCCGTTAGTGTGTCCGGACGGACGCCGAATTGTGCCGGACCCTTCTTATCTCCCCCCGTGGGAGCCGAACGCTCCGGGCTCAGGGCGGCTGAAGTACTAGCTTCTGGCTTCGGCAGATCTGGACTCCTCCGTGACGACACCTCAGGGTCGCCCGCCTCATGAGGCGGAGAGGTTGGTGGGGTCTCACTCTCCATCATCTCCGAAAGGAGATCCCCTGAAGATGAACTCTGTCGAGAAGAGCTGCTAGCCAGACTGCAAAAAATAGATCTTGGTTATTGTTCACGGAGAAGGAAGTATTACCTTCGTATTTACGATTAACTTACAGCTCGGCTAAGGGCTGACCCATTGGCGGGCATGGCGCGGTGAGGACGCCTTTCACGGCAGGCCCCCCAAGTCTTCGTAGGCGGCCCTTTTCTTCCCGCGAGGGGAGGAGGCCTTAGATTCCCATCCCCGGCTATCCTCCTTTGGGGAGGTAGCGATTCCCCCGGTTTGGATGCGCAATGTGTGAAGTTCGGCTTCTCTGTTCTTCCCTTCGCCTTCCCCCGAGGGCATTTTTCTTAGCACACGATCAAGCATCTTGGCTATGGCAGGACTAGGCGAGCCTTCGGGAAGTAGCGTCGGACACCTGATTCTCTCCGCCTTGTTGTGCCATTCCTCGCCGTGGAGGATTTTCAGAATAATGTTATGATAAATATAAACGAAGTGTTTGGTTTCTGGGTTACTTACTTGGGTATCTGGGCGATTGCAGCTCAGGCCCGCATCCTCGATGGTGTCCGGACACTTTGCTTGTGTTCAAGAATAACTAACACATCCCTTCGAGCGTCAGGCCGAAGAAGGGCAGAATAGTCCGCGGACCTTCCGGATTGAATTCCCACATCCGAAGAGGCCGACGTTTGCATGGCAACATCTGTCGGATTAGCATTACCTGAATTATGCTGGCAAGGCTAATGTCTCTCTCAACAAGCTCCCGAATATGGCTCTGCAGTGTTGGTACATCATTAGCAGGCCCCCAATCCTGTCCTACGTTGGTCCATGACGCCAGTTGAGGAGGAGGACCCGAATGGAAGTCAGGGGCAGCCGCCCACTTTGTGCCTCTGGGAGCCATGACATAAAACCACCTCCGCTGCCATAGATCGGACAACTCTGGGAAGGAGCCCTCCGGCCATGGAGCGTCGGTGTTCCTGCTTATTACAACACCTCTGCACTCCGTGTGTCGCCCCTCAATCATCTTCGGCTTCACATTAAAGATCTTGAGCCATAAGCTGAAGTGTAGGCTGACGTGGAGAAAGACTTCGCACACAACGACGAACGACGAGATTTGAAGCATGGTGTCCGGAGCTAGATCATGAAAATCTAGCCCGTAGTAGAACATTAGCCCTCTCACAAAGGGATCAATGGACAAGCCTAAGCCGTGCAGGAAGTGAGGAACAAATACAATGCTCTCGTTGGGTTCGGGAGTAGGGATGACCTGCCCTGGAGCAGGAAGCCTATGCTTGATGTCGGCAGTCAGATATCCAACCTCCCTGAGCTTCGCAATGTCCTCTTCTATGACAGAGGAGGCCACCCACCGGCCTTGAAGGTTGGATCCGGACATGATTGAGGATCTGAGGAACTTGAGCTGGGGCTCCGGGTGTTAGAACTCGAGATGCGAAAAGGCGCAAGGGTGGTGGAAAGAGGGATAGGCCTCGGCCCCTTTATAAAGGGGGTGAATACCAAGCGTCCTCAGCGTGACTGCTTGGGACTTGCCTAAAAACACGGAGTCATACTAACGGGCGTCATGGCGTTGCGCGCGCCCGTATTGATAGAAGATCCCGCAATAAGGGGAACACGATCTCTGCTTTGGCAAGGCGCTCCAATAAAACTGCCTCGCAACGCGTATCGAGGCAAGCCGAGAAAAAACAGTTCGTATTGGGTTGGGCCACAATGCAGGAACACGTCGTACAAAAATTATCAGCAGATTACATTTGTGGAATATTGCTCTCTCTACGGTGGTATGTGAAGACAAACTACGCGCCGAAGACAAACTGCGCGCCGGATCCGGGCACGATTTAAGTGTTCGATAATTACTTTGGAGTATTCGGAGATGGAACCTGCCTTGCAATGCCGAAGACAAACTGCGCGCCGGACTCATCGTCATTGAAGCCTGGTTCAGGGGCTACTGAGGGAGTCCTAGATTAGGGGGTATCCGGAAAGCTGGACTATATACTTTGGCCGGACTGTTGGACCATGAAGATACAAGACTCAAGACTCCGTTCCGTGTCCGGATGGGACTCTCCTATGCGTGGAAGACAAGTTTGGCGATCCGGATATTAGATTTCCTTCTTTGTAACCGACTCTGTGTAAATCCTAGCCCCCTCCGGTGTCTATATAAACCGGAGGGTTTGGTCCCTATGAGGACGATCACAACATTCATAATCATCATAGGCTAGCATCTAGGGTTTAGCCTCTATGATCTCGTGGTAGATCAACTCTTGTAACACCCATATCATCAATATCAATCAAGCAGGAAGTAGGGTTTTACCTCCATTGAGAGGGCGCGAACCTGGGTAAACATTTGTGTCCCTTGCCTCCTGTTACCATCAGCCTTAGACGCACAGATCGGGACCCCCTACCCGAGATCCGCCGGTTTTGACACCGACAGTGGACCTGGTCGGCCACATCGGCAGGCTGGCGCCAGAGTGGCTCTGGCAACCAAAACCATGGCGGAACGGCCAGGGGAGGTCGGGATCCACCTACGGGCATCCGTTTTTTGCGCGAATTGGCGCGCTCGAACGGGAAGATGACGCCGCATCCAACCGGAGTGGTAGCGAGGCTGGAGGTGGACGGAGGTGACGGCGGTGAGCACCACAGCGGACGTTGGACTTCGGGCATCATCGGAAGCTAGGCTATGGTGAGCAAAAAGACCGACGCAAGGTACCTATGGCGTCTGCACGGGCCAACAAAGCGAGTGGGCATGCGTGCGTGACCAATGGGTCACCGGAACCACGCCAGCAACGAGTGCATGCGGCGGAGGGCTCGGCCACAACGGGGATGACGGCTACGGGCACGAACATCGATGAGAGGGGAGGGTGGGAAGAAGTCAGGAGCTAACCGAGACCTGAAGGTGAGAAAAGCGGGCTCGGGGACGGCCAGTTGGCGGTGAATTCGACAGAGATCGCCGATGGGTGCAGAGGCTGAAGATGACGCGATGTGGGCGCTCCGGTGCTCCCCAGCTCTAGGCACTTGGCATAGGCGACATAGACGATGTCGGCGGAGCGTTTGGACAGGGAGGCGCGATGCGGGGACGAAGGTGGCCGTGGCTATGCCGCGGCCATGGCGACAGGCGCGCTCGAGATCGAGCGAGATGAGAGGGGAGAGGTGGATATGGGGGAGAGGAGGCGCAAGTGGGGGGTGGGAGTGGCGGTAGGTGAGGGGGGAACTCGAGGTGTATGGGGCGGCCTTATCCCCTCGACGCCGGCGAGCTGGTGTTGCTGCGCACGACGGCCGTGCCCCCGGTCGGTTGTACAAGAGAGGCAGAAGGCGACTGGTGGAGGCAAGTGTTGGGCCGTCTTCGGTGGGGGGTTAGGTGTGCCGGCTGCTGGGGTGGGCTAAAGCCCACTGGGGCAAGGGGGGCTTCTCTCTTCTCCTCTTTCACTTTTTTTGCTCTTTTCTTTTTTTACAGAAAAAATGTTTTTTCAATATTTGAGCTCCAAAAAGGATTCAGTAAAATGTGGGACTTGGCCACATAATTACATTGCAATAGTTGGCACTGCCACAAAAAGATTGTGAGGATTTTGAAAAAGTTTGCCACTTTTATAAATTGAAAAGGCATTTAATCTATTGTTTTAGCCACTGCTTTAATTGGTTTAGGCCATTTAAACACCTTGCAAAAATGCTGGTTCACCACCAATATTTGTTATGGATTATTTGCCAAAAGACGAACATTTTAGATTTCATGTCTGACAAATATGAATGTTTGACTTTAGATTGGATTTGGATTTGAATTGTTATTTGGATCAAGTGAAGATTAGCAACAGTAACATGATGACATGGAACCATTAGGGATTACTATAGCTTAATTATCCGGGCGCCACACACCCCAAGACACAAGTTGATCGTTGATCTTTAGCCGTGTGCGGTGCCCCCTTCCACCATAATCCACCTCGATCATATCGTAGTGGTGCTTAGGCGAAGCCCTATGTCGGTAGCTTCAACAACACCGTCATCACGCTATCGTGCTGACGAAAATCTCCCTCAAAGCTCTACTGGATCGTGAGTTCATGGGACATCACCGAGCTGAACATGTGCAGATCGTGGAGGTGCTGTACGTTCGGTACTAGGATTGGTCGATTGTTAAGACGTACGACTACATCAACCGCGTTGTCATAAAGCTTTCTCTTACAGTCTATGAGGGTACATGGACGACACTCTCCCCTCTCGTTGTTATGCATCACCATGTTCTTGCGTGTGCGTAGGTTTTTTTAAATTACTACGCTCCCCAACAGTGGCATCCGAGCCAGGTTTATGCGTAGATGTTATATGCATGAGTAGAATACAAGTGAGTTGTGGGCGATACAAGTCATACTACTTACCAGCATGTCATACTTTGATTCGGCGGTATTGTTGGATGAAGCGGCCCGGACTGACATTACGCGTACACTTACACGAGACTGGTTCTACCGACATGCTTCGCACATAGGTGGCTGGTGGGTGTTAGTTTCTCCAACTTTAGTTGAATCGAGTGTGGCTACGCCCGGTCCTTGGTGAAGGTTAAAACAACACTAACTTGACAAAATATCATTGTGGTTTGGATGCGTAGGTAAGAACGGTTCTTGCAGCCCGTAGCAGCCATGTAAAACTTGCAACAACAAAGTAGAGGGCGTCTAACTTGTTTTTGCAGGGCATGTTGTGATGTGATATGGTCAAGACATGATGCTAAATTTTATTGTATGAGATGATCATGTTTTGTAACAGACTTATCGGCAACTGGTAGGAGCCATATGGTTGTCGCTTTATTGTATGCATGCAATCGCCATGTAATTGCTTTACTTTATCACTAAGCGGTAGCGATAGTCGTAGAAGCAATAGTTGGCGAGACGACAACGATGCTACGATGGAGATCAAGGTGTCACCCAGTGATGATGGTGATCATGACGGTGCTTTGGAGATGGAGATCAAAGGCACAAGATGGTGATGGCCATATCATATCACTTATATTGATTGCATGTGATGTTTATCTTTTATGCATCTTATTTTTCTTAGATCAACGGTAGCATTATAAGATGATCTCTCACTAAATTTCAAGGTATAAAGTGTTCTCCCTGAGTATGCACCGTTGCGAAAGTTTGTCGTGCCGAAACACCACGTGATGATTGGGTGTGATAAGCTCTACGTTCACATACAACGGGTGCAAGCCAGTTTTGCACACGCAGAATACTCGGGTTAAACTTGACGAGCCTAGCATATGCAGATATGGCCTCGGAACACTGAGACCGAAAGGTCGAGCGTGAATCATATAGTAGATATGATCAACATAGTGATGTTCACCATTGAAAACTGCTCCATCTCATGTGATGATCGGACATGGTTTAGTTGATATGGATCACGTGATCACTTAGATGATTATAGGGATGTCTATCTAAGTAGGAGTTCTTAAGTAATTTGATTAATTGAACTTTAATTTATCATGAACTTAGTACCTGATAGTATTTTGCATGTCTATGTTGTTGTAGATAGATGGCCCGTGCTGTTGTTCCGTTGAATTTTAATGCGTTCCTAGAGAAAGCTAAGTTGAAAGATGATGGGAGCAATTACACGGACTGGGTCCATAACTTGAGGATTATCCTCATTGTTGCACAGAAGAATTACATCCTAGAAGCACCGCTAGGTGCAAGACCTGCTGCAAGAGCAACGCCGGACGTTGTGAATGTTTGGCAGAGCAAAGCTGATGAATACTCGATAGTTCAGTGTGCCATGCTTTACGGCTTAGAACCGGGAATTCAACAATGTTGTGAACATCATGGAGCATATGAGATGTTCCAGGAGTAGAAGTTAATATTTCAAGCAAATGACCGGATTGAGAGATATGAAGCCTCCAATAAGTTCTACAGCCGCAAGATGGAGGAGAATAGTTATGTCAGTGAATATATACTCAAAATGTCTGGGTATAACAATCACTTGATTCAACTGGGAGTTAATCTTCCAGATGATAGTGTTATTGACAGAATTCTTCAATCACTGCCACCAAGCTACAAGAGCTTCGTGATGAACTATAATATGCAAGGGATGAACAAGACAATTCCCGAGCTCTTCGCGATGCTAAAGGCTGCGGAGATAGAAATCAAAAAGGAGCATCAAGTGTTGATGGTTAACAAGACCACCAGTTTCAAGAAAAAAGGTAAAGGGAAGAAGGGGAACTTCAAGAAGAACGGCAAGCAATTTGCTGCTCAAGTGAAGAATCCCAAGTTTGGACCTAAGCCTGAGACTGAGTGCTTCTACTACAAAGGGACTGGTCACTGGAAGCGGAACCGCCCCAAGTATTTGGTGGATAAGAAGGATGGCAAGGTGAACAAAGCTATATGTGATATACATGTTATTGATTTGTACCTTACTAATGCTTGCAGTAGTGCATGGGTATTTGATACTGGTTTTGTTGCTAATATTTGCAACTCGAAACAGGGACTACGGATTAAGCGAAGATTGGCTAAGGACGAGGTGACGATGCACGTGGGAAATGGTTCCAAAGTCGATGTGATCACGGTCGGCATGCTACCTCTACATGTACCTTCGGGATTAGTTTTAGACCTGAATAATTGTTATTTGGTGCCAGCGTTGAGCCTGAACATTATATCTAGATCATGTTTGATGCGAGACGGTTATTCATTTAAATCTGAGAAAAATGGTTGTTCTATTTATATGAGTAATATCTTTTATGGTCATGCACCCTTGAAGAGTGGTCTGTTTTTATTAAATCTCGATAGTAGTGATACACATATTCATAGTGTTGAAACCAAAAGATGCAGAGTTGATAATGATAGTGCAACTTATTTGTGGCACTGCCATTTAGGTCATATCGGTGTAAAGCGCATGAAGAAACTCCATACTGATGGATGTAAAGACTGCATTCCTGAATGGATTTCTGGAAGAAGAGTTGTATATGATGCAACCTAAAGGTTTTATCGATCCAAAGGATTCTAACAAAGTGTGCAAACTCCAACGATCCATCTATGGACTGGTGCCAGCATCTCGGAGTTGGAATAAACATTTTGATAGTGTGATCAAAGCATATGGTTTTATACAGACTTTTGGAGAAGCCTGTATTTACAAGAAAGTGAGTGGGAGCTCTGTAGCATTTATAATATTATATGTGGATGACATATTGTTGATTGGAAATGATATAGAATTTATGGATAGCATAAAAGGATACTTGAATAAGAGTTTTTCAATGAAAGTCCTCGATAAAGTTGCTCATATATTGGGCATCAAGATCTATGTAGATAGATCAAGACGCTTGATTGGACTTTCACAAAGTACATACCTTGATAAAGTTTTGAAGAAGTTCAAAATGGATCAAGCAAAGAAAGGGTTCTTGCATGTGTTACAAGGTAGAGAGAAAATGCCCGACCATTGCAGAAGATAGAGAGAAAATGAAAGGAGTTCCCTATGCTTCAGCCATAGGCTCTATCATGTATGCAATGCTGTGTAGCAGACCTGATGTGTGCCTTGCTATTAGTTTAGCAGGGATGTACCTAAGTAATCCAGGAGTGGATCACTGGACAGTGGTCAAGAGCATCCTGAAATACCTGAAAAGGACTAAGGATATGTTTCTTGTTTATGGAGGTGACAAAGAGCTCGTCATAAATGGTTACGTCTATGCAAGCTTTGACACTTATCCGGATGACTCTAAGTCACAAACCGAGTATGTATTTATATTGAACGGTGGAGCTGTCAGTTGGTGCAGTTCTAAGCAAAGCGATGTGGCGGGATCTACATGTGAAGCGAAGTACATAGCTGCTTTGGAAGCAGCAAATGAAGGAGTCTGGACGAAGGAGTTCATATCTGATCTAGGTGGCATACCTAGTGCATCGGGTCCAATGAAAATCTTTTGTGACAATACTGGTGCAATTGCCTTGGCAAAGGAATCCAGATTTCACAAGAGAACCAAACACATCAAGAGACGCTTCAATTCCATCCGTGATCAAGTCAAGGAGGGAGACATAGAGATTTGCAAGATACATACGGATGTGAATATTGCAGACCCGTTGACTAAGCCTCTCTCACGAGCAAAACATGATCAGCAACAAGACTCCATGGGTGTTAGAATCATTACTATGAAATCTAAATTATTGACTCTAGTGCAAGTGGGAGACTGAAGGAAATATGCCCTAGAGGCAATAATAAAGTTGTTATTTATATTTCCTTATATCATGATAAATGTTTATTATTCATGCTAGAATTGTATTAACAAAAAACTTAGTACATGTGTGAATACATAGACAAATAAAGTGTCACTAGTATGCCTCTACTTGACTAGCTCGTTGAATCAAAGATGGTTGTGTTTCCTAACCATAGACATGAGTTGTCATTTGATTAACGGGATAACATCATTAGAGAATGATGTGATTGACTTGACCCATTCTGTTATCTTAGCACTTGATCATTTAGTTTGTTGCTATTGCTTTCTTCATAATTATACATGTTCCTATGACTATGAGATTATGCAACTCCCGAATACCGGAGGAACACTTTGTGTGCTACCAAACATCACAACGTAACTGGGTGATTATAAAGGTGCTCTACAGGTGTCTCCGATGGTACTTGTTGAGTTGGCATAAATCGAGATTAGGATTTGTCACTCCGATAGTCGGAGAGGTATCTCTGGGCCCTCTCAGTAATGCACATCACTATAAGCCTTGCAAGCAATGTGACTAATGAGTTATTTGCGAGATGATGCATTACAGAACGAGTAAAGAGACTTGCCGGTAACGAGATTGAGCTAGGTATTGAGATACCGACAATCGAATCTCGGGCAAGTAACATACCGATGACAAAGGGAACAACGTATGTTGTTATGCGGTTTGACCGATAAAGATCTTCATAGAATATGTAGGAGTTAATATGAGCATCCAGGTTCCGCTATTGGTTATTGACCGGAGACGTGTCTCGGTCATGTCTACATAGTTCTTGAACCCGTAGGGTCCGCATGCTTAATGTTCGATGACGATCGGTATTATGAGTTTATGTGTTTTGATGTACCCAAGATAGTTCAGAGTCCCGTATATGATCACGGACATGACGAGGAGTCTTGAAATGGTTGAGACATAAAGATTGATATATTGGATGACCATGTTTGGACTTCGGAAGTGTTCCGGGAAAGTTCGGGCATATACCGGAGTATCGGGGGGTTACCGGAACCCCCCGGGGAGTATAATGGGCCTTATGGGCCTTAATGGAGAAGAGGAGGGGCGGCCAAGGTAGGGCTGCGCGCCCCCTCCCCCTCTAGTCCGAATTGGACAAGGAGGGGGGCGGTGCCCCCCTTTCCTTCCCCCCTCTCCACCTTCCCACTTCTCCTACTCCTACTAGGAAAGGAGGAGTCCTACTCCTGGTGGGAGTAGGACTCCCCCCTTGGCGTGCCCTCCTCCTGGCCGGCCGCCCCGCCCCTAGCTCCTTTATATACGGGGGCGGGGGGCACCCCAAGACACAAGTTGATAATTGATCTTTAGCAGTGTGAGGTGCCCCCTTCCAGCATAATCCACGTCGATCATATCGTAGCGATGCTTAGGTGAAGTTGTGCGTCAGTAGCTTCATCAACATCGTCATCACGCCGTCATGCTGACGAAACTCTCCCTTGAAGGTCTACTGGATCATGAGTTTGTGGGACGTCACCGAGCTGAACGTGTGCAGATTGCGGAGGTGTCGTACATTTGGTACTAGGATTGGTCGATCATGAAGACGTACGACTATATCAACCACGTTGTCATAACGCTTCCGCTTACGGTCTACGAGGGTACGTGGACGACACTCTCCCCTCTTGTTGCTATGGATCACTATGATCTTGGGTGTGCGTAGGAATTTTTTTGAAATTACTACGTTCCCCAACATTCCCACCATCCTTCTTCAATATCATGACGCACGTCCTAGTTCATCTAGTCAATGAGATTGTCGTTCTGGGCCTTGTATTTCCACACAATATGTTCCCCTTTGAGAGGTTCATGGGAGTCCTAAAGAAATATGTCTGTAACCGCACTAGGCCAGAACAAAGCATCTCCATGGGCCATCAGACAGAGGATGTCATTGGGTTTTGTGTTAACTTCATTCCTGACATTAAGAAGATAGGTCTCCCTCAATCGCGGTATGAGGGCAGACTGTGTGGAAAAGGCACGCTAGGAGGGGACTCAATAATATGTAGGGACGAGCACTCTTGGTCTCAAGCACACTACACAGTTCCACAGAATTCTACCTTGGTGACCCCATATGTCGATGAACACAAGAACATTCTTCGCTCCAAACACCCGGACCAGTGTGACGATTGGATTACATGTGAACACATCAATAGTTTCGGTAGTTGGTTCCAAACACGTCTCAGGTGTGACAACACTGTTTCTGATGACCTGTACTCGTTGGCGAGGGAACCATCTTCGACTGTAATGACTTACAAAGGGTACGCGACAAATGAGAATACATTTTACACAATCGCCCAAGATCAAAAGAGCACCAACCAAAATAGTGGTGTCCGCTTTGATGCAGCAACCAAGAGGGTAAAGGACACATATAATGGTTACATAGTGGACATATGAGAACTTGAATAGGGATATGATATTAAGGTCCCTTTGTTTAAGTGCAAATGGATCAATCTGTCAGGAGGCGGGGTACAGGTAGACCCACAGTACAGAATGACAACCACGGATCTGAACAATCTGGGGTACACAAACGAGCCATTCGTCCTAGCCAATGATGTGGCGCGGGTTTTCTATGTGAAGGACATGTCAACCAAACTGAGAAAAAGAAAAGATAAGGAAGCCGATACATCATACGATGAGCCAAAGCGCCACATAGTTCTTTCAGGAAAAAGAGACATCGTGGGATTGGAGGGCAAGACAGACATGTCTGAAGATTATGAAAAGTTTCATGAAATTCCTCCCTTCAAAGTCAAGGCTGACCCAAGCACCCTGTTAAACGATGAAGATTATCCATGGTTACAGCGCAATAAGCAAAGAACACAAGCGAAGAAAAAGTGAAGACATTCTATCAACAACTATTATGATGATGCCTTCGATGTAGAATATCACTGCAGTTGCATTTGAGCAAATGAAATCCCTCTGTAATAGATGAGTTTTCGTCCGAAACCCTGATACTTCCAAAGAGATTGTCTATTTTGTACACGAACTGCATCCAGTTTTTGTCCTAACCCTCTCAACTTTTTAGCACATGCTATGTGGGTGAAATGATGATACATTGCCAACTTTCAACATTTTTAGAGTTCATTTGAAATGCTTTTCAATTTCAGGGATCAACCAAAAAGCTTTTATAAACCTCTAGTATTATTGAAACTAAAATTATATAAAATTTATGCAACTAAAATTATCAAAGTATTTTCTGATCAAAACATTAAAAGCAAAAGGAATTTTCATAAAATAAATAAAAAAAGCAAAAAAGAAAAGAAAATAAATAAGTAGAAACAAAATAAAATAAATAAGTAGAAACAAAATAAACTTTAATAAATAAGAAGAAACAAAATAAACTTTAATAAAGTAAAATAAATAAACTTTAATAAAATAAATAAAAATATCAACAGTGAGTAGAAACAAAATAAAATAAATAAAGCAAAAAATAGTGCCACCTACTGGGCCACCACGGCCTGAATACGACTAGAAACCCAATCATGGGCCAGGATTCAAGCCCGCAGCAGGCCCACAGGCACACAGTAACAAGTTTGGCCCGAAAGCCTGCAGTTGAGAGGAGCTCGAGAGGGTGGGTGCAGCAGCGCTTATAAACCACTCTCGAGCTCTCTCAACTAGCGAGGTGGGGCTATACTTTTGGCCGCGACGCGGGCAGCACAAGGCCTTTTGTCTCGATTGGTCGCACCAACCGGGACTAAAGGGGTGCATTGGTACCGGTTCGTGGTACCAACCGGGACCAATGCCCCCCTTTAGTCCCGTTTGGTTCCACCAACCGGGAGCAAAGGCCTATGTTTCCCGCCCTTTGGGCTGCTGAAAAGAGACCTTTGGTCCCGGTCGGTGGCACCAACCAGGATGCCGTCGCCGCCCCCGTCGCCGCCTGCGCCCCACGCCGCCCCGCCGCTGTCGCTGTGCGCTGCTATGTCTTGAGCTTGTATTGGTTTTACTTGAAGAGGAAAGGGTGATGCAGCAATAGTAGCATAAGTATTTCCCTCAGTTTTTGAGAACCAAGGTATCAATCCAGTAGGAGGCTCCTCACAAGTCCCACGCACCTACACAAACAAACGAGAACTTGCAACCAACGCAATAAAGGGGTTGTCAATACCTTCAAGTCCACTTGCGAAAGTGAGATCTGATAGAGATAATATGATAAGATCAATATATTTTTGGTATTTTATGATATAGATTGGAAAAGTAAAGACGCAAACAAAAGTAGATTGAAAGCTTATATGACAAGAGATAGACCCGGGGGTCATAGGTTTCACTAGTGGATTCTCTCAAGATAACATAATTATTACGGTGGGTGAACAAATTACTATCGAGCAATTGATAGAAAAGCGAATAATTATGAGATTATCTAGGCATGATCATGTATATAGGCATCACGTCCGTGACAAGTAGACCGAAACGATTCTGCATCTACTACTATTACTCCACACATCGACCGCTATCCAGCATGCATCTAGAGTATTAAGTTCATGAAGAACAGAATAACGCTTTAAGAAAGATGACATGATGTAGAGGGATAAACCCAAGCAATACGATATAAACCCCCATCTTTTTATCCTCGATGGCAACAATACAATATGTGCCTTGCTGCCCTTGCTGTCACTGGGAAAGGACACCGCAAGATTGAGACCAAAGCTAAGCACTTCTCCCATGGCAAGAAAGATCAATCTAGTAGGCCAAACCAAACTGATAATTCGAAGAGACTTGCAAAGATAACTTAATCACACATAAAAGAATTCAGAGGAGATTCAAATATTTCTCATAGATAAACTTGATATAAACCCACAATTCATCGGATCTCGACAAACACACCACAAAAAGAGTTACACCGAATAGATCTCCAAGAAGAAGAAGGAGAACTTTGTATTGAGAATCAAAGAGAGAGAAGAAGCCATCTAGCTAATAACTATGGACCCGAAGGTCTATGGTAAACTACTCACAACTCATCGGAGAGGCCTTGGAGATGATGTAGAGGCCCTCCGTGGTGGATTCCCCCTCCGGCGGTGCGCCGGCGACGGCTCCAAGATGGGATCTCGCGGATACAGAAGGTTACGGTGGTGGAAATAGTTTTCCGTGGTCGCCTCTGATGTTTTAGGGGTACGGGTGTATATATAGGAGGACGAAGTAGGTCAGTGGATAATCGAGGGGCCCATGAGGGTGGGGGGCGCGCCCACCTGTAGGGGGCGTGCCGCGCACCCTCGTGGCCGCCTTGCTTGTTTCTTGACTTCCACTCCAAGTCCTCTGGATCACGTTTGTTCCAAAAAGATCGCTCCCGAAGGTTTCCTTCCGTTTGGACTCTGTTTGATATTCCTTTTCTTCGAAATACTGAAATAGGCAAAAAAAACAGCTATTCGGGCTGGGCCTCCGGTTAGTAGGTTAGTCCCATAAATGATATAAAAGTGTAAAGTAAAGCCCATAAACATCCAAAACGGGTAATATAATAGCATGGAACAATAAAAAATTATAGATACGTTGGAGACGTATCAAGCATCCCCAAGCTTAATTCCTGCTCGTCCTCGAGTAGGTAAATGATAAAAACAGAATTTTTGACGTGGAATGTCACCTAGCATATTTCTCAATGTAATTTTATTTATCGTGGCATGAATGTCCAGATCCAAATGATTCAAAATAAAAGTTCATATTGACATAAGAAATAGTAATACTGCAAGCATACTAATAAAGCAATCATGTCTTCTCAAAATAATATGGCTAAAGAAAGTTATCCCTACAAAATCATATAGTCTGGTTGTTGCTCTATCTTCATCACACAAAGTATTTAATCATGCACAACCCCAATGACAAGCCAAGCAATTGTTTCATACCTTAGTAATCTCAAACTTTTTCAATTTTCACGCAATACATGAGCATGAGCCATGGACATAGCACTATATGTGGAATAGAATGGTGGTTGTGGAGAAGACAAAAAGGAGAAGATAGTCTCACATCAACTAGGCGTATCAACGGGCTATGAAGATGCCCATTAATAGATATCAATGTGAGTCAGTAGGGATTGCCATGCAACGGATGCACTAGAGCTATAAATGTATTAAAGCTCAACAAAAGAAACTAAGTGGGTGTGCATCCAACTTGCTTGCTCACGAAGACCTAGGGCATTTTGAGGAATCCCATCATTGGAATATAGAAGCCAAGTTCTATAATGAAAAATTCCCACTAGTATATGAAAGTGACAACATAAGAGACTCTCTATAATGAAGACCATGGTGCTATTTTGAAGCACAAGTGTGGAAAAAGATATAGTTGCATTGTCCCTTCTCTCTTTTTCTCTCATTAATTTTTTTTATTTTCTCTATTTTTTCTTCTTTTTTTCCTTTTTTGGTGGGCTTCTTTGGCCTCTTTTTTTCATGGGCTTATTTGGCCTCTTTTATTTTTATAAAGTCTGAAGTCTCATCCCGACTTGTGGGGGAATCATAGTCTTCATCATCCTTTCCTCACTGGGACAATGCTCTAATAATGAATATCATCGCACTTTTATTTATTTACAACTCAAGGTTACAACTCGATACTTAGAACAAGATATTACTCTATGTAGATGCCTCTGGCGGTGTACCAGGATATGCAATGAATCAAGAGTGACATGTATGAAAAATTATGAGGTGGCTTTGCCACAAATACGATGTCAACTACATGATCATCCAAAGAGCACTATGACAATGATGGTGCGTGTCATAATAAACGGAACGGTGGAAAGTTGCATGGCAATATATCTCGGAATGGCTATGGAAATGCCATAATAGGTAGGTATGGTGGTTGTTTAGAGGAAGGAATATGGTGGGTGTATGGTACTGGCGAAAGTTGCGCGACACAAGAGAGGCTAGCAATGGTGGAAGGGTGAGAGCGCGTATAATCCATGGACTCAACATTAGTCATAAAGAACTCATATACTTATTGCAAAAATCTACAATCCATTGAAAACAAAGTACTACGCGCATGTTCCTAGTGGAATAGATTGGTAGGAAAAGACCAACGCTCGTCCCCGACCGCCACTCATAAGGAAGACAATCAATAAATAAAATTGTGCTCCAACTTCATCACAAAGCGGTTCACCATATGTGCATGCTACGGGAATCACAAACTTCAACACAAGTATTCTTTAAATTCACAATTACCCAACTAGCATTACTATAATATCACCACCTCTATATCTCAAAACAATTATCATGTATCAAATTGATCATAGCATCCAATTCACTTTCTATGATAGTTTTTATTGTACCCGACTTGGATGCCAAGCATTCTAGGACCAATTTTATAACCATAGCAAATACCATGCTGTTCTAAGAGACTCTCAAAATAATATAAGTGAAGCATGGGAGATCAACAATTTCTACAAAATTAAGCCACCGCCGGTCTCTAAAAGATATAAGTGAAGAACTAGAGCAAAAAATATCTAGCTCAAAAGATATAAGTGAAGCACACAGAGTATTCTAATAAATTTCAAATCAAGTATTTCTCTCCTAATAGGTGTGTATAGCAAGGATGATTGTGGTAAACTAAAAAACAAAGACTAATATCATACATGACGCTCCAAGCAAAACACATATCATGTGGCGAATAAAAATATAGCTCTGAGTAAAGTTACCGATAGACGAAGACGAAAGAGGGGATGCCTTCCGGGGCATACCCAAGCTTAGACTTTTCGTTATCCTTGAATATATTGGGGTGCCATGGGCATCCCCAAGATTGGGCTTTTTCCACCCTTTATTCCATAATCCATCAAATCTTTACCCAAAACTTGAAAACTTTACAACACAAAACTTAGCAGGAAATCTCATAAGCTCCGTTAGTGCAAGAAGGAAAAACCACCACATAAAGTACTGTAATGAACTCATTCTTTATTTATATTGGTGTTAAACCTACTGTATTCAAACTTATATATGGTTCATACCCCTACATACTAGCCATAGATGCATCAAAATAAGCAAACAACACACTAAAAGCAGAATCTGTCAAAAACAGAACAGCCTGTAGAAATCTGTAACTTTCGAATACTTATGGAACTCCAAAAATCCTACCAAAATAGGAAGTCCTAGGCAATTTGCCTATTGAACTACGTCAAAAATAATCAACGCAAAATCATGTTTCTTTGATTTATTGAGTTTTTTCTCGTGAGCGCAAAGTTTCTATTTTTTAGCAGAATCAAATTAACTCTTACGATAAGTTATCCTATAGGTTCTACTTGGCATGAACACTAATTAAAACAATAAAACACATCTGAACAGAGAGTAGATGCAAAATTTATTGATTAACATGAAGGAAAAATATTGGGTTGTCTCCCAACAAGCGCTTTTCTTTAAAGCCTTTTAGCTAGGCATTGAGATTTCAATGATGCTCACATGAAAGACAAAAATTGAAGCATAAATAGAGCATCATACAACATCTGACGAACACACTTAAGTTTAACATACTTCCTATGCATAGGCATATTATAAGAAAACAAATTTGCAGGGCAAGCAAAAACTAGCATATGCAAGGAAGAGGACGATAGCAATCTTAACATGAAGCGAGGTAATTTAGTAACATCAAATTTTCTACAACCATATTTTCCACTCACATCATAATTACATGTAGGATCATAGGCAAATTCAACAAAATAGCTATCACATAACATATTCTCAAGACGATCCACATTCATGCAAAGTTGACACTCTTCCAAGATAGTGGGATTAACATTAACTAAAGTCATGACCTCTCCAACCCCACTTTTACCAAAAATATCATAAGATTGAACATACTCTAAATCTGTGGCATCTAAAGTTGACACTCTTCCAAACCCACTTTCAATATTATTGCAAACATTATTATCAATCTCATATTCATCATGGGGCTTAAATAATTTTTCAAGATCGTAGGAAGAATCACCCAAATCATGATCATTGCAACAAGCAGTAGACATAGCAAAACTAGCATCCCCAAGCTTAGGGTTTTTAATATTATTAGCACAATTGACATCAAGAGAATTTATAGTAAAATCATTGCAATCATGCTTTTTATTCAAGGAGTTATCATGAATTTCTTCATAAATTTCTTCATCATAATTTTCAGATTCATGAATTTCAAGCAAATCTTCATAAAGATAATCTAGTGCACAAAACTCACTAGCAATTGGTTCATCATAATTGGATCTCTTAAAAAGATTGGCAAGCGGATGAGGATCCATAGATCTTAGCTTCTTTGTTTAGTAATAAATAAACAACTATTCCAACCAAACGAGCAAACGAGCCAAGTAAGACATCAAAGAAAACGAAAAGACGAACAGAAGAAGGGCGAATAAAACGGCAAGGGTGAAGTTGGGGAGAGGAAAATGGCAAATAATGTAAGTGCGAGGGACATGAGTTTGTGATGGGTACTTGTTATGTCTTGCTTTGAGAGAAGACCTCCCCGGCAACGTCGCCAGAAATCCCTCTTGCTATGTCTTGAGCTTGCGTTAGTTTTCCCTGAAGAGGAAAGGGTGATGCATCAATAGTAGCGTAAGTATTTCCCTCAGTTTTTGAGAACCAAGGTATCAATCCAATAGGAGGCTCCTCACAGGTCCCACGCACCTACACAAACAAACAAGAACTCGCAACCAACGCAATAAAGGGGTTGTCAATCCCTTCAAGGACTCTTGCGAAAGTGAGATCTGATAGAGATAATGTGATAAGATCAATATATTTTTGGTATTTTATGATATAGATTGGAAAAGTAAACATGCAAATAAAAGTAGATTGAAAGCTTATATGATAAGAGATAGACCCGGGGGCCATAGGTTTGACTAGTGGCTTCTCTCAAGATAGCATAATTATTATGGTGGGTGAACAAATTACTGTCGAGCAATTGATAGAAAAGTGAATAATTATGAGATTATCTAGGCATGATCATGTATATAGGCATCACATCCGTGACAAGTAGACCAAAACGATTCTTCATCTACTACTATTACTCCACACCAGTGCCACCTTATGACGCAATGGCTTCAGCTCAAAGTCAAGGCGGCCGTCGGCTCTATGTTCCCTCCTTCACCCGGAGCAACTTTTCACTGTCGTCTGATTTCACAAGGCTATGCTGTTACAATGATGGACGAAATAACGAAGGGATTTGAGGGTCTCTAGCTTGAGCACCCTACAGGCGATGGGGAGACTCGGCTGGGTCTTGCTATGAAGACTCCGTGTCTATGGTGGAAGGAGCACATCAAGCTTCTGAACTTCATGGCTCCTGCGAGTCAGCTGGGCACTCCGCCTCCTCCGCCTCCTCGTCCTCCTCCGCCGAGTGATCAAGGCACTCCGCCTCCTGCTCCAGCGCGTGAGGGAGGCAGTACTCCGCCTCCTTATCCGCCTGCTCCGGCACATCTGAGCAGCCTGCGTCCTCCTTCACCGCCTCGTAAGCGACGGCGAAACACAAACGCCGCTGCCCCGGCTGCTCCGGCGCGTCGTAGCAGTCCGCCTCTGGCTGCTCCGCCTCTTAAGCAACGAAAGAAGACAGCCACAGCCGCTCCGGCTGCTCCGGCATCTAGCAGTACAGCTAGAGGCGGGCGGCAATATAGATTCGGTCCATCGTCTCTCAAGCCTCTATAGAAGTTACCATACGAGAGGAGCGATGAGGAAAACCAGAAGATCTATGAAGGCCAAGTGAATGACTTCTTTCAATCGGTAAAAGCTAAGATAGATCTGGTGAAAGCGAAGCACACTTTGGATGCCCTGCAGCGACCATCACCGCCTTCACCGCAATCCAACTATGACCGCATCATTGAAAGGACATATAAGGAAGTGGAGCGGTCGGGAAGTACTTGCACTGATCAAAGGCTAGCAGAACGAAGAAGAGGGGGGAAAATTCCCCAGCTCGGCGAACAAGTGAAGCAATCGTGCCCCCCGCTCAATGTGTCTAGCGATATCGTCGCTAATCTTCCAGGGATGCTGCCCGGTACCAATCCTGGATATTACATGCCTGACGACGTTGCACTTTTGAAACAATGGAGGTGGACACATTAAGATTTGAGCACGGGAAGCCTCTCGTCAGACCTGGTACTTCCCTAACAACGATGATGCGAAGATTCCATGATTTGTACATGGACATCTGCAGGAAGTCTGGGAAAAATACTTTGACGCTAAGAGTTAAAGAGGAGCACGACCTCGTTGGAATTGATCTGTTGTCTATTCCATATGAGGAGTTCTTCCAGTTTTTCAATCAAAAGGCCCTCGATAAAAAAAGCATCACGTTCTACTGTCTGTAAGTACCACTTCTCTGTAATTAACTAAGTCTCTATATATAGCTCAGCTCATGTATATATAATTATCCTCACTATATTATGCAGATTGAAGATCGCCGAGTTGAAGAAAAGACAAGTAGGTGATATTGGGTTCATTAACATAAATCTCATGGATGAATGGAGTGTTAAACATGATCCCAGAGATACCGAGGCCAACTTGCTACGATCGTTACTTTGAAATCAAAACAAAGCTACAATACTCTTTCCTTACAAATACAAGTGAGTGTTACTGTCTTGTGCATATTCGGTTTTTCTTATTACTCGAGGTTATAGTAATGTAATTGATGAGTTATGCATGCGTGTGTAGCTTCCACTTTATCTGCTAAAGATTAAGCTTGAGTAGGGACTAGTAATCGTCATAGGCTCCAAACAAAAAAATCTAGAGGAGTATGCGACCATGACTAAAATGCTCGAGAAGTAAGTTCAATCGATCATTATCGCACCATATCGGCAACTTTGTTCATTTCCTGAGATCAAGTAATTGTTTTCTTTGTCTGGCAGGGTTTGGAAAAAGTTCATCGCACAAGCTCCGGGACTACCGGTGCAGCTGCGATTTAACCACCCGAAAGTAAGTACCAGCTACTAGCTAGTTCCGCGCATCTCCCATTGACTCTAGCTAGTTTCATCAATACCATTTAGCATGCTTGCTTATCAGTTTGATTGACCTCTATTTCTTGTAAAGTGGTTGTGGCAAGAACCCGGGAATGATTTCTGTGGATACTACATTTGCGAGTTCATCCACCACACCACCTATGAGCGGGGCTACTCTAAACAACAATATGAAGTGCGTAAGCAGTAATATTCACAATTTTATTTCATTACCATCATTTGTGTTGAGTTTCATTCATATATATGTATTGAACCCCTTCTTGAAATTAGATGTGGCAGATGTGGGATGAACTCCTACCACAAGATCGCATACGAGCAATTCAAGAGGAATTGGCGGGATTCTTTCTTAACCACGTCATCGACAAACACGGAGAATACCATGTGGAAGTTGAGTTCAGATGTTAGGGGATTTTGTAAGAGATCTTATTTTGTATATATATTTGTAGCCAGTAGCGTCGGATAAATATACGAAAACTTGTTGTTCAACCAATCTATCAGAGAAGGAGAGGTCGATCACTTCTCTCTGTGTATATGTTCATGACGATCTTTTGTACTTAATGGCCAAGCACATAGCGTCGAGTCCTCTCTATTAGCTAGCTAATTAACACAATATATGAAACCCCTAAGTTAACCCTACAAAAAACCCCAAAACCCCCCAACCCCCCCCCCCCCCTTCAGAAAAAAAACAAATCCCCCAGCCCCTGAACTGCTGACGCGTGGAAGTCTTTTGGTCCCGGTTGGTGGCACCAACCGGGACAAAAGGTCCTCTTGCCTTGGCAAGCGACAGCGGCCACATGGAGACCCATCTGTCTCGGTTCCTGGGTGAACCGGGACTAAAGGTATAGGGATTTAGTACCGACCCATTAGTCCTGGTTCGGCAACCGGAACAAATGGCCCTCACGAACCGGGATGAATGGGGCTTTTCTACTAGTGCCCCCTCCTCGCCAATGCATGCCGACATCACCATGGGCGAGCCCCGTGCCCACTACATGGACATGATGCGGGAGGAGCGGGAGGCCATGTTCCGGTAGACGCAGACCGACCAGGCCTATAACCTCAGCCCCCTCAATGAGCATTGGCTTGCGGAGAAGCAACTCGCCACCAACATGGCATAGTGTCCGATGTGAACATGGCCGAGCAGGAGGCGCTGGACGACTCCTACCACACGGCCCACGAAATCCGCTGCAACCACTGGCGGTACATCCAGTATCAGGCAGATTTACAGGCCGCCTACAAGGAAATGGAAGAGGCGGCAGATTAGGTGTTCGGCAAGAGCGACGATGAAAAGGACATCGCCAGCTCGGTACCAGTCGCGCCCTGCCATTACGATCACAAAGCCGGCACGTCCGTGTTGGGGAACATAGTAATTTCAAAAATTTCCTACGCACACACAAGATCATGGTGATGCATAGCAACGAGAGGGGATAGTGTTTTCCACGTACCCTCGTAGATCTAAAGCGGAAGCGTTAGCACAACGCAGTTGATGTAGTCCTACGCCTTCACGATCCGACCGATCCAAGTACCGAACGTACGACACCTCCGAGTTCAGCACACGTTCAACTCGATGATGTCCCACGAACTCTGATCCAGCAGAGCTTTGCGGGAGAGTTATGTCAGCACGATGGCGTGATGACGGTGTCGATGATGCTACCAACGCAGGGCTCTGCCTAAGCACCGCTACGATATTACCGAGGTGGAATATGGTGGAGGGGGGCACCGCACACGGCTAAGAGATCAATGATCAATTCTTGTATCTAGAGGTGCCCTCCTTCCCTCGTATATAAAGGATCAAGGGGAGGGGGTGGGCGGCCAGGAGGAGGGCGCTCCAGGGAGGAGTCCTACTCCCACTGGGAGTAGGACTCCCTCTTTTCCTAGTTGGAATAGGAGGGGGGAAGGAAGGAAGAGATGAGAGGAAGGAAAGGGGGGCGCCGCCCCCCCCCCCTTCCTTGTCCAATTTGGACTAGAGGGGGAGGGGGCATGCGGCCTGCCCTGGCCGCCCCTCCTCTTCTCCACTAGGGCCCGTGAGGCCCACTAAACACCCCGGGGGGTTCCGGTAACCCCCCGGTACTCTGGTATATGTCCGAAACCTCCTGGAACACTTCCGATGCCCGAACATAGTCATCCAATATATCGATCTTTACGTGTCGACCATTTAGAGACTCCTCATCATGTCCGTGATCATATCTGGGACTCGGAACTACCTTGGGTACATAAAAAACACAAAAACTCATAATATCGATCGTCACCGAACTTTAAGCGTGCGGACCCTAAGGGTTCGAGAACTATGTAGACATGACCGAGACATGTCTTCGGTCAATAACCAATAGCGGAGCCTGGATGCTCATATTGGCTCCTACATATTCTACGAAGATCTTTATCGGTCAAACCACATAACAACATACGTCGTTCCCTTTGTCATCGGTATGTTACTTGCCCGAGATTCAATCGTCGGTATCTCCATACCTAGTTCAATCTCGTTACCGACAAGTCTCTTTACTCGTTATGTAATGCATCATCCCGCAACTAACTCATTATCTACATTGCTTGCAAGGCTTATAGTGATGTGCATTACCGAGAGGGCCCAGAGATACCTTTCCGACAACCGGAGTGACAAATCCTAATCTTGAAATACGCCAACTCAACATGCACATTCGGAGACACCTGTAGAGCTCCTTTATAATCACCCAGTTATGTTGTGAAGTTTGGTAGCACACAAAGTGTTCCTCTGGTAAACAGGAGTTGCATAATCTCATAGTCACAGGAACATGTATAAGTCATGAAGAAAGCAATAGCAACATACTAAACGATCATGCATAGGTGATACTTCTCCAACGAATCTATAATTTTTGATTGCTCCATGATACTTTATCTATTGTTTTGGACTATAATGGGCTTTATTTTTCCACTTTTATATTATTTTTGGGACTAACCTATTAACCGGAGGCCCAGCCCAGAATTGTTGTTTTTTGCCTATTTCAGTATTTTGAAGAAACAGAATATCAAACGGAACGAAACCTTCGGGAACGTGATCTTCTCACCGAACATGATCCAGGAGACTTGGACCCTACTCCAAGAAGCACCAGAGGCGGTCACGAGGGTGGAGGGCGCCCTCCCTGGGCGCGCCCCCCTACCTCGTGGGCCCCCTGACGCTCCACCGACGTACTCATTCCTCCTATATATACATACGTACCCGCAATAGACCAAAGTGGGAGCCAAAAACCTAATTCCACCGCCATACCTTCCTGTATCCACGAGATCCCATCTTGGGGCCTGTTCCGGAGCTCCGCCGGAGGGGGCATCTACCACGGAGGGTTTCTACATCAACACCATAGCCTCTCCGATGAAGTGTGAGTAGTTTACTTCAGACCTTCGGGTCCATAGCTAGTAGCTAGATGGCTTCTTATCTCTTTTTGGATCTCAATACAATGTTCTCCCTCTCTCTCGTTGAGATCTATTCGATGTAATCTTCTTTTTGTGGTGTGTTTGTTGAGACCGATGAATTGTGGGTTTATGATCCAGCTTATCTATGAATAATATTTGAATCTTCTCTGAATTCTTTTATGTATGATTGAGTTATCTTTGCAAGTCTCTTCGAATTATCCGTTTGGTTTGGCCAACTAGATTGGTAGTTCTTGCAATGGGAGAAGTGCATGGCTTTGGGTTCAATCTTGCGGTGTCCTTACCCAATGACAGAAAGGGTTGCAAGACACGTATTGTATTGTTGGCATCGAGGATAACAAGATGGGGTATTTATCATATTGCATGAATTTATTCCTCTACATCACGTCATCTTGCTTAAGGCGTTACTCTGTTTTTAACTTAATACTCTAGATGCATGCTAGATAGCGGTCAATGAGTGGAGTAATAGTAGTAGATGCAGAATCATTTCGGTCTACTTGTCTCGGACGTGATGCCTATATACATGATCATACCTAGATAACCTCATAACTATGCTCAATTCTATCAATTGCTCAACAGTAATTTGTTCACCCACCGTAGAATACTTATGCTCTTGAGAGAAGCCACTAGTGAAACCTATGCCCCTCGGGTCTATTCTCATCATATCAATCTCCATCACTTTATTTACTTGCTTTGCTTTTACTTTTTACTTTGCATCTTTATACCAAAAATACCAAAAATATTATCTCTATCAGATCTCACTCTCGTAAATGACCGTGAAGGGATTGACAACCCCTAATCACGTTGGTTGCGAGTAGCTATCGTTTTGTGCAGGTACGAGGGACTTGCGCGTGACCTCCTACTGGATTGATACCTTGGTTCTCAAAAAACTGAGGGAAATACTTACGCTACTGTGATGCATCATCCTCTCCTCTTCGAGGAAAACCAACGCAAGCTCAAGACGTAGCAAGAAGGATTTTTGGAGCCGTTGACGGGGAGGCCTACGCTAAAGTCAACATACCAAGTCCCCATCACAATCCCTATCTCTCGCATTACATTATTTGCCATTTGCCTCTCGTTTTCCTCTCCCCCACTTCACCCTTGCCATTTTATTCACCCTCTCTTTCCCAATCTCCTCCTCTTTTTTCCTTTGCCTTTCTGTTTGCTTATGTGTTGGATTACTTGTTGCCATGGTGCAAGATAATACCAAATTGTGTGATTTCTCGAATACCAATAATAATGATTTCCTTAGTACTCCGATTGCTCCTCTTAATAATGATGAGTCTTGTGAAATCAATACCGCTTTGTTGAATCTTGTTATGAAAGATCAATTCGCCGGCCTTCCTAGTGAAGATGTCGCTACTCATCTAAACAATTTTGTTGATTTGTGTGATATGCAAAAGAAGAAAGATACGGATAACAATATTGTCAAATTGAAGTTATTTCCGTTTTCACTTAGAGATCGTGCTAAAGTTTGGTTTTTGTCTTTGCCTAAAAATAGTATTTATTCTTGGAAAAAGTGCAAAGATGCTTTTATCTCTAAGTATTTTCCTCCCGCTAAGATTATTACTCTTAGGAACGACATCATGAATTTTAAACAACTTGATCATGAGCATGTTGCCCAATCTTGGGAAAGAATGAAATTAATGCTTCGCAATTGCCCTACTCATGGTTTGAATTTATGGATGATCATACAAAATTTTTATGCCGGATTGAATTTTGCTTCTAGAAATCTTTTAGATTCGGCCGCGGGAGGCACGTTTTTGGAAATTACGTTAGGAGATGCTACCAAATTGCTTGATAATATTATGGCTAATTATTCTCAATGGCACACCAAAAGATCTTCTAGTAAAACGGTGCATGCTATAGAAGAAATCAATGTTTTGAGTGAAAATATGGATGAACTTATGAAAATTTTTGCTCCCAAAAATACTCCTCTTGATCCCAATGATATGCCCTTATCTACTTTGCTTGACAATAATAATGAATCTATGGATGTGAATGTTGTTGGTAGGAAGTTTTGGAAACAACGTTTATAGAGGGAACTTTAATCCTAGGCCTTATCCTAGTAATCCTTCTAATAATTATGGAAATTCCTACAATAACTCTTATGATAAGATGCCCTCTGAATTTGAGAGTAGTGTTAAAGAGTTTATGAATTCACAAAAGAACTTTAATGCATTGCTTGAAGAGAAATTGCTTAAAGTTGATGATTTGGCTAGGAACGTTGATAGAATTTCTCTTGAAATTGATTCTTTAAAGCTTAGATCTATTCCTCCTAAGCATTATATCAATGAGTCTCTCAAAGCCATGAGAATTTCCATTGATGAGTGCAAGGAAAGAACCGCTAGGATGCGTGCTTCCAAAGATGCCTTTATTAAAGCGTGTTCTTCCAATCCCTATGAAAATCAAGATGAAGATCTAAAAGTTATTAATGTGTCCCCCATTAAATCTTTGTTTTGCAATATGAATCTTGATGAATCTGAAGCTTATCTTCCTTTACCTAGAAGGCGTTTTAAGAATTCGGAGTTTCTAGATCTTGATGATGAAATTGATGAAAGTGGGATTGAAATAAATAAAACATGTGATGTTGCTAAACCCACTATTTTGGATCTCAAGGAATTTAATTATGAAAATTGCTCTTTGATTGGTTGTATTTCCTTGTTGCAATCCGTGCTAGAATCTCCTCATGCTTATAGTCAAAATAAGGCCTTTACCGAACACGTTGTTGATGCCTTGATGCTATCTTATGAAGAAAAGCTTGAGTTGAAAGTTTCTATCCCTAGGAAACTCCATGATGAGTGGGAACCTACTATCAAAATCAAAATTAAAAATTATGAGTTTCATGCTTTGTGTGATTTGGGTGCTAGTGTCTCTACTATTCCCAAAACTTTATGTGATTTGCTAGACTTCCATGATTTTGATGATTGCTCTCTAAACTCGCATCTTGCGGATTCCACTATTAAAAAGCCTATGGAAAGAATTAATGATGTTCTTATTGTTGCAAATAGGAATTATTTGCCCGTAGATTTTATCGTTCTTGATATAGATTGCAATCCTTCATGTCCTATTATTCTTGGTAGACCTTTCTTAGAACGATTGGGGCAATTATTGATATGAAGGAAGGGAATATTAGATTCCAATTTCCCTTAAAGAAGGGCATGGAACACTTCCCTAGAAAGAAAATAAAATTACCATATGAATCTATCATGAGAGCCACTTATGGATTGCCTACCAAAGATGGCAATACCTAGATCTATCCTTGCTTTTATGCCTAGCTAGGGGCGTTAAACGATAGCGCTTGTTGGGAGGCAACCCAATTTCATTTTTAGTTTTTAGTTTTTGCTTCTGTTTAGGAATAAATAATCTATATATATTATATTTAGATGTGGTTTTATCTTTTAATTGTGTTTGTGCCAAGTTAAACCTATTAGATCTTCTTGGAAGATAGTTATTTGATCTTGCTGTAATTTCCAGAATCTTTGCGCTCAGTGCCCGAATTGTTGAAAATCACATGAACGTTATTTTGCGTTGATTCTTTTTGCTTCTGATTAATAAACAAATTTCCCAGGTCTTCTAATTTTTGTAGAATTTTTTGGGTTCCAGAAGTTTGCGTTAGTTACAGATTACTACAGACTGTTCTGTTTTTGACAGATTCTGTTTTGCGTGTGTTGTTTGCTTATTTTGATGAATCTATGGCTAGTAAAATAGTTTATGATCCATAGAGAAGTTGGAATACAGTAGGTTTAACACCAATATAAATAAATAATGAGTTCATTACAGTACCTTAAAGTAGTCTTTTGTTTTCTTTCTCTAACAGAGCTCACGAGATTTCTATTCAGTTTTGTGTGGTGAAGTTTTCAAGTTTTGGGTGAATTATTTTGATGGATTATGGAACAAGGAGTGGCAAGAGCCAAAGCTTGGGGATGCCCATGGCACCCCCAAGATAATCCAAGGTCACCAAAAAGACAAAGCTTGGGGATGCCCCGGAAGGCATCCCCTCTTTTTCGTCCACTTCCATCGGTAATTTACTTGGAGCTATATTTTTATTCACCAACATGATATGTGTTTTGCTTGAAGCGTCTTGTATTATTTGCGTCTTTGCTTGTTAGTTTACCACAATCATACTTGCTGTACACACCTTTTGAGAGAGCCATACATGAATTAAAATTTTATAGAATACTCTATGTGCTTCACTTATATCTTTTGAGCTTGATAGTTTGCTCATAGTGCTTCACTTATATCTTTTGAGCGTGATAATTTTTGCTCTAGTGCTTCACTTAGATCTTTTAGAGCACGGTGGTGGATTTGTTTTAAAGAAACTTGATCTCTCATGCTTCACTTAGATTATTTTGAGAGTTGTTAATAGCATGGTAATTTGCTTAATGTTAATATACTTGGTATTCAAGATATGTGAAACTTTCTTTTGAGTGCGTTGAATACTAAGATAAGTTTGATGCTTGATAATTTTTTGAGATATGAAGGTGATAATATTAGAGTCATGCTAGTTGAGTAGTTGTGAATTTAAAGAATACTTGTGTTGAAGTTTGTGATTCCTGTAGCATGCACGTATGGTGAACCGTTATGTGATGAACTCGGAGCATGATTTATTTATTGATTGTCTTCCTTATGAGTGGCGGTCGGGGACGAGCAATGGTCTTTTCCTACCAATCTATCCCCCTAGGAGCATGCACATAATACTTTGCTTTGATAACTTCTAGATTTTTGCAATAAGTATATGAGTTCTTTATGACTAATGTTGAGTCCATGGATTATACGCACTTTTTCCCATCCTTCCACCATTGCTAGCCTCTCTAATACCGCGCACTTTTCGCCGGTATCATACACCCACCATAAACCTTCCTCTAAACAGCCACCATACCTACCTATCATGGCATTTCCATAGCCATTCCGAGATATATTGCCATGTAACTTTCCACCGTTCCGTTTATTATGACACACTCCATCATTGTCATATTGCCAGCATGATCATGTACTTGACATCGTAATTGTGGCAAAAGCCACCTTTCATAATTCTTTCATACATGACACTCATGTTTCATTGCATATCCCGGTACACCGCCGGAGGCATTCATATAGAGTCATATTTTGTTCTAAGTATCGAGTTGTAATTGTTGAGTTGTAAGAAAAATAAAGTGTGATGATCATCATTATTAGAGCATTGTCCCAAGTGAGGAAAGGATGATGGAGTCTATGATTCCCCCACAAGTCGGGATGAGACTCCGGACGAAAAAAAAGAGGCCATAAAAAAAGGAGAAAAGGCCCAAATAAAAAAAATAATGAGAGAAAAAGAGAGAAGGGACAATGCTACTATCCTTTTACCACACTTGTGCTTCAAAGTAGCACCATGATCTTCATGATAGAGAGTCTCTCATTTCATCACTTTCATATACTAGTGGGAATTTTTCATTATAGAACTTGGCTTGTATATTCCAATGATGGGCTTCCTCAAAATGCCCTAGGTCTTCGTGAGCAAGCGAGTTGGATGCACACCCACTTAGTTTCTTTTGTTGAGCTTTCATATACTTATAGCTCTAGTGCATCCATTGCATGGCAATCCATACTCACTCACATTGATATCTATTGATGGGCACCTCCATAGCCCATTGATACGCCTAGTTGATGTGAGACTATCTTCCCTCTTTTTGTCTTCTCCACAACCACCGTTCTATTCCACATATAGTGCTATATCCATGGCCCACGCTCATGTATTGCGTGAAGATTGAAAAAGTTTTGAAAATGTTAAAGTATGAAACAATTGCTTGGCTTGTCATCGGGGTTATGCATTATTTAAATACTTTGTGTGGGGAAGATGGAGCATAGCCAGACTATATGATTTTGTAGGGATAACTTTCTTTGGCCATGTTATTTTGAGAAGACATAATTACTTTGATTAGTATGCTTGAAGTATTATTATTTTTATGTCAATATGAACTTTTGTCTTGAATCTTTCGGATCTGAATATTCATACCATGATTAAGAAGATTTACATTGAAATTATGCCAAAGTATCACTCCGCATCAAAAATTCTCTTTTTATCATTTACCTACTTGAGGACGAGTAGGAATTAAGCTTGGGGATGCCTGATACGTCTCCAACGTATCTATAATTTTTGATTGCTCTATGCTACTTTGTCTATTGTTTTGGACTATAATGGGCTTTATTTTCCACTTTTATATTATTTTTGGGACTAACCTATTAACCGGAGGCCCAGCCCAGAATTGCTGTTTTTTTGCCTATTTCAGTATTTCGAAGAAACAGAATATCAAACGGAGTCCAAACGGAATGAAACCTTCGGGAACGTGATCTTCTCACCGAATGTGATCCAGGAGACTTGGACCCTACTCCAAGAAGCACCAGATGCGGTCATGAGGGTGGAGGCCCCCCCCTGGGCGTGCCCCCCTACCTCATGGGCCCCCTGACGCTCCACCGACGTACTCCTTCCTCCTATATATACCTACGTACCCCCAATAGACCAGAGGGGGAGCCAAAAACCTAATTCCACCGCCGTACCTTCCTGTATCCACGAGATCCCATCTTGGGGCCTGTTTCGGAGCTCCACCGGAGGGGGCATCTACCACGGAGGGCTTCTACATCAACACCATAGCCCCTCCGATGAAGAGTGAGTAGTTTACTACAGACCTTCGGGTCCATAGCTAGTAGCTAGATGGCTTCTTCTCTCTTTTTGCATCTCAATACAATGTTCTCCCCCACTCTCGTGGAGATCTATTCGATGTAATCTTCTTTTTGCGGTGTGTTTGTTGAGACCGATGAATTGTGGGTTTATGATCCAGCTTATTTATGAATAATATTTGAATCTTCTCTGAATTCTTTTATGTATGATTGAGTTATCTTTGCAAGTCTCTTCGAATTATTTATTTGGTTTGGCCAACTAGATTGGTAGTTCTTGCAATGGGAGAAGTGTGTGGCTTTGGGTTCAATCTTGCGGTGTCCTTACCCAGTGACAGAAAGGGTTGCAAGGCACGTATTGTATTGTTGCCATCGAGGATAACAAGATGGGGTATTTATAATATTGCATGAATTTATTCCTCTACATCATGTCATCTTGCTTAAGGCGTTACTCTGTTTTTAACTTCATACTCTAGATGCATGCTGGATAGCGGTCGATGAGTGGAGTAATAGTAGTAGATGTAGAATCGTTTGGGTCTACTTGTCTCGGACGTGATGCCTATATACATGATCATACCTAGATAACCTCATAACTATGCTCAATTCTATCAATTGCTCAACAGTAATTTGTTCACCCACCGTAGAATACTTATGCTCATGAGAGAAGCCACTAGTGAAACCTATGGCCCCTGGGTCTATTCTCATCATATCAATCTCCATCACTTTATTTACTTGCTTTGCTTTTACTTTTTACTTTGCATCTTTATACCAAAAATACCAAAAATATTATCTCTATCAGATCTCACTCTCGTAAGTGACCGTGAAGGGATTGACAACCCCTAATCGTGTTGGTCGCGAGTAGCTATCGTTTTGTGCAGGTACGAGGGACTTGCGCGTGACCTCCTACTGGATTGATACCTTGGTTCTCAAAAAACTGAGGGAAATACTTACGCTATTGTGCTGCATCATACTCTCCTCTTCGGGGAAAACCAACGCAAGCTCAAGACGTAGCAATAGGGAACATCTTTCATTTTCTCTCTATCTTCTGCAGTGGTCGGGCATTGAGTCTGACTCAACTTCACACCTTGTAATACAGGCAAGAACCCTTTCTTTGCTTGATTCATTTTGAACTTTTTCAAAACTTTATCTCTATAGATCTTGATGAAAGTCCAATTAGGCGTCTTGATCTATCTCTATAGATATTGATGCCTAATATATAAGCAGCTTCACCGAGGTCTTTCATTGAAAAACTTTTATTCAAGTATCCTTTTATGCTATCCAGAAATTCTCACTACTAGAAAAAGGCCTGCTAGTGGCGCACCTGTTTTCGCTACTAATGGCGCACTACAGGTGCGCCACTAGCATCACGTCATTAGTATACCAGATACTAATGGTGCCATTAGTATACCTAGAGGTGCGCCATTACTATCTCACTTAGTAATGGCGCACCACATAGGAGTGCGCCATTACTAACAAGTTTTTTTCAAATTTTTTTTTGTTTTTTTCTTAATCTCGGGTCACTATGGCTTAATCTCGGGTCAATATGCTTAATCTCAGATCAAATCACACTCTGTGGTCAAACTTCCCGAAAGGTCGCCCATCGTCACACTACTCTAGCCCAAGCACGCTTAACTTCAGAGTTCTATCCAACCCCAGCACCAGCTCACTTAACAGGCACTTGTTGATATATCTAGCATATCAATCCTATTAAACCTTGTTGATGTTTAGCACTTTGTTCATGTTCATGAGTGTTATGAAATTTTGAAAAAATATTTCAAACTTCCGTGGGTGTGGTGCGTCATTACTAGTTAAACTAATAATGGTGCACCACACCCACGGTGCGCCATTACTAACTTTGAAAAAAAATAAAAAAATTGTTAGTAATGGCGCACCGTGGGTATGGTGCGCCATTACTAGTTTTAACTAGTAATGGCGCACCACACCCACGGTGCGCCATTACTAACTTTGTACTAACTTTGAAAAAATTTAAAAAATATATGTTAGTAGTGGCGCACTAAGTGCGTGGTGCGCCATTACTAGTTAAATTAGTAATGGCGCACTATCCCCTGGTGCGCCATTACTAGTTTTGTAAAAAAAAATTGTTACTAATGGCGCACCGTGTATGTGGTCACCATTAGTATTTGAAGTTTAATGATGCACTTATATGTGATGTGCCATTGCTATATACTAATGGCGCACCACACATGTGCTGCGACATTAGTGTCCATTTCATCTATACCCGTTTTCCTAGTAGTGTCTATATCATTTCCAATCAACAATATGTCATCTACATATAATATCAGAAATGCTACAGAGCTCCCACTCACTTTCTTATAAATACAGGCTTCTCCAAAAGTCTGTATAAAACCATATGCTTTGATCACACTATCAAAATGTGTATTCCAACTCCGAGAGGCTTGCACCAGTCCATAAATGGATCGCTGGAGCTTGCACACTTTGCTAGCACCTTTTGGATCGACAAACCTTCTGGTTGCATCATATACAACTCTTCTTATAGAAATCCATTCAGGAATGCAGTTTTGACATCCATTTGTCATATTTCATAATCATAAAATGCGGCAATTGCTAACATGATTCGGATAGACAGTAACATTAGTATCAGTGTCAGTCTTCTTCTTGACGATCCATTTATTCTCGATGGCTTGCCGATCATCAGTCAAGTCAACCAAAGTCCATATTTTGTTCTCATACATGGATCCCATCTCAGATTTCATGGTCTCAAGCCATTTTGCAGAACCTGGCTTATCATCGCTTCCTCATAGTTCGTAGGTTCGCCATGGTCAAGTAACATGACCTCCAGAATAGGATTACCGTACCACTCTGGTGCGGATGTTACTCGGGTTGACCTACGAGGTTCGGTAGTAACTTGATATGAAGTTTTATGATCAATATCATTAGCTTCCTCACTAATTGGTGTAGGCGTCACAGGAACCAGTTTCTGTGATGAACTATTTTTCAATAAGGTAGCAGGTACAGTTACCTCATCAAGTTCTACTTTCCTCCCACTCACTTCTTTTGAGAGAAACTCCTTCTCTAAAAAGGATCCAAATTTAGCAACAAAATTTTTTTCCTTCGGATCTATGATAGAAGGTGTACCCAATAGTCTCCTTTCGGTATCCTATGAAGACACATTTCTCCAATTTGGGTTCGAGCTTATCAGGTTGAAGTTTTTTCACATAAGCATCGCAGCGCCAAACTTTAAGAAACGACAACTTTGGTTTCTTGCCAAACCATAGTTCATAAGGCGTCGTCTCAACGGATTTTGATGGTGCCCTATTTAATGTGAATGCAGCCATCTCTAAAGCATAACCCCAAAATGATAGCGGTAAATCAGTAAGAGAGATCATTGATTGCACCATATCTAGTAAAGTATGATTATGACTTTCGGACACACCATTATGTTGTGGTGTTCCGGGTGGCGTGAGTTGTGAAACTATTCCGCATTGTTTCAAATGTAGACCAAACTCGTAAATCAAATATTCTCCTCCACGATCAGATCCTAGAAATTTTATTTTCTTGTTACGATGATTTTCAACTTCACTCTGAAACTCTCTGAACTTTTCAAATGTTTAAGACTTATGTTTCATCAAGTAGATATACCCATATCTGCTCAAATCACGTGTGAAGGTGAGAAAATAATGATATCCGCCGCGAGCTTCAATTTTCATTGGACCACATACATCAGTATGTATGATTTCCAATAAATTTGTTGCTCGCTCCATAGTTCCGGAGAACGGCATTTTAGTCATCTTGCCCATGAGGCACGGTTCACAAGTACCAAGTGATTCATAATCAAGTGATTCCAAAAGTCCATCAGTATGGAGTTTCTTCATGCGCTTTACACCAATATGACCCAAACGGCAGTGCCACAAATAACTTGCACTATCATTATGAACTCTGCATCTTTTGGTTTCAACATTATGAATATGTATATTACTACTATCGAGATTCAATAAAAATAGACCACTCTTCAAGGGTGCATGACCATAAAAGATATTACTCATAAATAGAACAACCATTATTCTCTGATTTAAATGAATAACCGTCTTGCATCAAACAAGATCCAGATATAATGTTCATGCTCACTCACTGGCACCAAATAACAATTATTCAGGTCTAAAACTAATCCCGAAGGTAGATGTAGAGGTAGCGTGTCGACCGCGATCACATCGACTTTGGAACCATTTCCCACGCGCATCGTCACCTCATCCTTAGCCAATCTTCGCTTAATCCGTAATCCATGTTTCAAGTTGCAAATATTAGCAATAGAACCAGTATCAAATACCCAGGTGCTACTGCGAGCATTAGTAAGGTACACATCAATAACATGTATATCACATATACCTTTGTTCACCTTGCCATCCTTCTTATTCGCCAAATACTTGGGACAGTTCCGTTTCCAGTGACCAGTCCCTTTGCAGTAGAAGCACTCAGTCTCAAGTTTAGGTCCAGACTTAGGTTTCTTCTCTTGAGCGGCAACTTGCTTGCCGTTCTTCTTGAAGTTCCCCTTCTTCTTCCCTTTACCCTTTTTCTTTAAATTGGTGGTCTTGTTGACCATCAACACTTGATGCTCCTTTTTGATTTCTACCTCGGCAGCTTTTAGCATTGCGAAGAGCTCGGAATAGTCTTGTTCATCCCTTGCATATTATAGTTCATCACGAAGCTCTTGTAGCTTGGTGGCAGTGATTGAAGAATTCTGTCAATGACACTATCATCAGGAAGATTAACTCCCAGTTGAATCAAGTGATTATTATACCCAGACATTTTGAGTATGTGTTCACTGACAGAACTATTCTCCTCCATCTTGCGGCTATAGAACTTATTGGAGACTTCATATCTCTCAATCCGTGCATTTGCTTGAAATATTAACTTCAACTCCTGGAACATCTCATATGCTCCATGACGCTCAAAATGTCGTTGAAGTCCCGGTTCTAAGCCGTAAAGCATGGCATACTGAACTATCGAGTGGTCATAGCTTTGCTCTGCCAGACGTTCTTAACATCGTCAGTTCCATCTGCAGCAGGCCTGGCACCCAGCGGTGCTTCCAGGACGTAATTCTTCTGTGCAGCAATGAGGATAATCCTCAAGTTACGGACCCAGTCCGTGTAATGGCTACCATCATCTTTCAACTTAGCTTTCTCAAGGAACGCATTAAAATTCAACGGAACAACAGCACGGGCCATCTATCTACAGTAACATAGACAAGCAAAAAAATACTATCAGGTAGTAAGTTCATGATAAATTAAAGTTCAATTAATCATATTACTTAAGAACTCCCACTTAGACATCCCTCTAATCATCTAAGTGATCACGTGATCCAAATCAACTAAACCATGTCCGATCATCACGTGAGATGGAGTAGTTTTCAATGGTGAACATCACTATGTTGATCATATCTACTATATGATTCACGCTCGACCTTTCGGTCTCAGTGTTCCGAGGCCATATCTGTATATGCTAGGCTCGTCAAGTTTAACCTGAGTATTCTGCGTGTGCAACTGTTTTGCACCCGTTGTATTTGAACGTAGAGCCTATCACACCCGATCATCACGTGGTGTCTCAGCACGAAGAACTTTCGCAACGGTGCATACTCAGGGAGAACACTTAAACCTTGAAATTTAGTGAGAGATCATCTTATAATGCTATCGTCAATCAAAGCAAAATAAGATGCATAAAGGATAAACATCACATGCAATCAATATAAGTGATATGATATGGCCATCATCATCTTGTGCTTGTGATCACCATCTCCGAAGCACCGTCATGATCACCATCGTCACCGGCGCGACACCTTGATCTTCATCGTAGCATCGTTGTCGTTTTGCCACCTATTGCTTCTATGACTATCACTACCGCTTAGTGATGAAGTAAAGCAATTACAGGGCGATTGCATTGCATACAATAAAGCGACAACCATATGGCTCCTACCAGTTGCCGATAACTTTGTTACAAAACATGATCATCTCATACAATAAAATTTAGCATCATGTCTTGACCATATCACATCACAACATGCCCTGCAAAAACAGGTTAGGCGTCCACTACATTGTTGTTGCAAGTTTTACGTGGCTGCTACGGGCTGAGCAAGAACCGTTCTAACCTACGCATCAAAACCACAATGATAGTTCGTCAAGTTAGTGTTGTTTTAACCTTCTCAAGGACGGGCGTAGCCACACTCAATTCAACTAAAGTTGGAGAAACTGACACCTGCCAGCCACCTATGTACAAAGCACGTCGGTAGAACGAGTCTGGCATAAGCGTACGCGTAATGTCGGTCCAGGCTGCTTCATCCAACAATACCGCTGAACCAAAGTATGACATGATGGTAAGCAGTATGACTTATATCGCCCACAACTCACTTGTGTTCTACTCGTGCATATAATATCTACGCATAAAATCAGGCTCTGATACCACTGTTGGGGAACATAGTAATTTCAAAATTTTCCTACGCACATGCAAGATCATGGTGATGTATAGCAACGAGAGGGGAGAATGTTGTCCACGTACCCTCGTAGACCAAAAGCAGAAGCATTAGCACAACATAGTTGATGTAGTCGTACGTCTTCACGATCCGACCGATCCAAGTATCGAACGTATGGCACCTCTGAGTTCAGCACACGTTCAGCTCGATGACGTCCCACGAACTCCGATCCAGCAGAGCTTTGCGGGAGAGTTCTGTCAGCACGACGGCGTGATGAAGGTGTTGATGATGCTACCGACGCAGGGCTTTGCCTAAGCACCGCTACGATATTACCGAGGTGGAATATGGTGGAGGGGGGCACCGCACACGGCTAAGAGATCAATGATCAATTTTTGTATCTAGAGGTGCCCCCCTGTCCCCGTATATAAAGGATCAAGGGGAGGGGGTGGCTGGCCAGGAGGAGGGCGCGCCAGGGAGGAGTCCTACTCCCACCGGGAGTAGGACTCCCTCTTTTGCTAGTTGGAGTTGGCGGGGGAAAGGAAGGGAGAGAGGAGAGGAAGGAAAGGGGGGGGGGCACCGCCCCTCCTCCTTGTCCAATTCGTACTAGAGGGGGAGGGGGCGCGCGGCCTGCCCTGGCCGCCCCTCCTCTTCTCCACCACGGGCCCATGAGGCCCACTAAAACCCCCGGGGTGTTCCGGTAACCCCGCGGTACTCCGGTATATGTCTGAAAACTCCTGAAACACTTCCGGTGCCCGAACATAGTCATCCAATATATCGATCTTTACGTCTCGACCATTTCGAGACTCCTCGTCATGTCCGTGATCATATCCGGGACTCCGAACTACCTTCGGTACATCAAAAACACAAAAACTCATAATATCGATCGTCATCGAACTTTAAGCGTGCGGACCCTACGGGTTCGAGAACTATGTAGACATGACCAAGACACGTCTCCGATCAATAACCAATAGCGGAACCTGGATGCTCATATTGGCTCCTACATATTCTACGAAGACCTTTATCAGTCAAACCGCATAACAACGTACGTTGTTCCCTCTGTCATTGATATGTTATTTGCCCAAGATTCGATCGTCGGTATCTCAATACCTTGTTCAATCTTGTTACCGGCAAGTTTCTTTACTCGTTATGTAATGCATCATCCCACAACTAACTCATTAGCTATATTGCTTGCAAGGCTTATAGTGATGTGCATTACCGAGAGGGCCCAGAGATACCTTTCCGACAACCGGAGTGACAAATCCTAATCTCGAAATACGCCAACTCAACATGTACCTTCGGAGACACCTGTAGAGCTCCTTTATGATCACCTAGTTACGTTGTGATGTTTAGTAGCACACAAAGTGTTCCTCTGCTAAACGGGAGTTGCATAATCTCATAGTCATAGGAACATGTATAAGTCATGAAGAAAGCAATAGCAACATACTAAACGATCAAGTGCTAAGCTAACAAAATGGGTCAAGTCAATCACATCATTCTCCTAATGATGTGATCCCGTTAATTAAATGACAACTCATGTCTATGGCTAGGAAACACAACCATCTAGCTAGTCAAGTAGAGGCATACTAGTGACACTATGTTTGTCTATGTATTCACACATGTATTATGTTTCCGGTTAATACAATTCTAGCATGAATAATAAACATTTATCATAATATGAGGAAATAAATAATAACTTTATTATTGCCTCTAGGGCATATTTCCTTCAGTCCGCGACAGCCGTCGACAACAAAGAAGAGTAGAGCATGGGAGCTCGTCGTTGCTCAGGTCCCAGGAAGGCCAGCGCTCTTCCCCTCCCGCCAAGGTTGGCGAGCTCAACATCGTCACCCGATTAATCGTTTGGCAGTGACGTCGGGGCGGATAGCTTCAGTTCCCGGGGCTCACGGCTGCGTTAAATGAGGCGGAGCTTCATTTCCTGGGGCTCATGGCCGGGCCGGAGATGGAGAACGGGTGCCGGCGGTCATTTTAGACTAGGTTTAAAGTCTGGTCTAGTTAAAATATGTCTAAATATAGTGAATTTGCTACGTTTTAGATGAAAAGCATCCGGTTTATGTAACAATCATCCAAGTATGAATAAATATTGTCCGGTTTGTTTAAGCTTGAATCAAATATATTCATTTTCGTTAATTTTTATTTGAAACGTGATCAGTCATATACGACTATCTTTGCACGGTCGGCTCCTGCATCCGTACCTCAGGAAAGATTCGAGTAGTAGATGATGGCGAGACATGCGGACAAACAGTGTGTAGCCTTCCCTTTGGGCTGCTGCGGTCACGGGGTCGGCTAGGCCAGCTGAGTGCCGCGGCAACCACCACCAAATCAGGCAATTAAGCGTGACGTAAGGGCATCCCCAGCCGTTGGCCCCCCAGGGGGCGTCTAAAAGCGCCGCCTGGGGGTGAACCGGCGGAAAAAATGGCCCTGGGGCCGAGTCGGTCCCCAGCCGTCGGCCCTCAGGGCCGCCCCCAAGGCGCGTCTTTAAAAAAAACCGTTCGGCGAAATTATGATAAAAACTAGTTAAATTTCGGCCAAACATGGCAAGTTCCGACGAAATTCGTCCAAACATTACATTAACCTAATCTAAAAAAAGAAAAGGGCTGAATTCGTCGCCGCCATCGTCCTCGTCGGCCTTCTCCTCCTTGACGCGGGTGCCCCTGCTGGACCCCTGCCCGGCGTCGCCTTGGCGAGCAGGTGGCGGCGCGTCGTCGTCGTCGTCGCTGTCGCATAAGACGACGACCCCGCCTTCCTCGCGGCCGCGTCGGCGCTCTTCGAAGCGGCGTAGGGCGGCGCGCTGACGCTCCTTCTCCTTCTCCCGGCGCGCCTTCTCCACCGCAATGGAGTCCTGGTGCGCCCATTCGAGGGTCGCGTCGTCGTCGCCGTCGAACTCCGCCTTCACCGGCGCCAGCCCCGGCTCCGTCTTCACCGGCGCCAGCCCCGGCTCTGTCTTTGGCTTGACGAAGCGCGGAGGAGCCGACGAGGACGAGGCGCGCCGGCCGCCCTCGTTGATGACGATGCCGGCGCTGCGAGTGCGCCGGCCGAGCGGCGTCTCCGCCGCGGGCTCGGCCTTGACGCCGAGCAGCGCCGGAGAGCCGAAGGAATGTGAAGAAGAGCGGGATGAGGAGGAAGAAGAGGAAGCGTTGAACCTCCTTGGCGCCCATGGCCCGACGCGTCGGTGCTGCGCCGGGGCGGCCACCCTCGCCGGGGGGTACGCCAACGACGGGTCGTTGCCGCCCTCGAGGTACGTGAGCACGCCCTCGAGTGTGCGGCCGGGGACGCCCCACCACAGGTGGCGCCCCTTGCTGTTTTGCCGGCCGCCGACCACCGGCGCGCCGTTGGTGGACGCCAGTCGCTGCTGCTGGCGGCGCTCGAAATACGCCGCCCAGGCCGCGTGGTTGTCGGCGGCGTACTGGGGAGGGCGAGTTGGGCGTCGGTGAGGGACGCGCGCACGATCTCGACCTCCTCGGCGAAGTACCTCGGCTTCGCCACGGCGTCGGGCAACGGGGAAATGGGCACTCCCCCGGCGCCGAGTCTCCACCCCGTTGGCCCGGCGCGCATGTCCGGCGGCGCCGGGATGTTCGCCTAGAACAGGAGCCAGGACTCCTGTTCGCGGAGCGAACGGCGGCCGAAGTCGTTGGCCGCCGCCTCGTCTCCGGGGAATCGTTCTGCCATGGCGACGGGAGGGGCTGGGCGGCGGCGCTCGGGAGAGGCAGGGAGAGGGGAGGGGCTGGACGGCGGCGAGGCGCGGGGCTGGTGTGGCCACAGGCGAGTGGAGGCCGCCGGCTTTTATAGCCGGGCCGCGCCCGTGTGTACGCGTGCGAGGGAGGGGAGGCGTCGGAGCGCCGTCCCGTGAAGCGCCGCCCGTGAGGAATCAATGGCAAGGCTGACCGGCGGCAGCCTTGCCATTGATTCCCCGCGGGAACCGAGGCCGTTGGGGAAAGACGAGGCGCCGAGTCGCTGACGCGGCTGGCCCGCGTCTTTTTCGCGCCAAAACAGCTCGCCCCGGCGCCCCCCGGCGCCCCCCAGCGTGCCGGGTTCGGGCTGGGTCCGCCGGCGCTGTTTTCGGCCCAAGCCGGCGAAAATGGGGCTCCTGAGGACGCGACTGGACCGTTTTTTCGGCGCCGGCACAAAAAAATCGCCTTGGGAGGCCTTCTTGCGGGCGCGGCTGGAGATGCCCTAACGTAGGTGCTGTATTTCCCTCCACCGGCCGATCCGACTCCGTCGCATCGCCGATGGGAGGGCCCGGGCGGCTTCTCCATGGGTTCGTTCGTGCCGCGACGTGCGCATGCAGTACTAAAATGCGCGGCGTGTCTGCCGTGGCTCGGGCTACACGTACGCGCGTGTTCAGGAATCACGACTGTGCTACAGGTTCACTTCCTCCGTAGTGTGTTTCTCTCTTCTCCAACAGGCAGCATACTTGCTCCGAGAAGGTACGGTACTGTCATCGGAAGCAGCTGACGTTTCCTTCACACGGACAGCGCTAGGAACAGACCACCTACTGTAACTGATGACCGGCTGTATTTATTTACTGAGGACCGACTGTATTCATAACCACTTAATTAGTCAGGCCCCACTTACAGTGACGCCCACAAGCTGTCTGTAAACATCGAGCAGGACCCAGAGAAGAAGACGCTTGCTGCGTCTACGACGCGGACACACACGATGACTTTGCATCCGCAATCTTCTTTTGTGTGGGTGCTGCCGTATGCATTCAATTCTTTTCGCAAAAAAAAGAGAAAAAAATATGCACTCAATTCAACATCGATAAATCTAGGACGCCGATAAGTGACACACGTGTGGGCGTTAGAGAGTCCGCCCACATATTTTGTGTGGTGTATGAGAGGAACAGCCCACACACCTACGTGTGGGCAAAACAAGTAATGTTCACACACCTTTTTTTTTTCCTGCTGATCCCTCTCACACGCGTGCGTGTGGGCGAAGTTGATAACGCCCACGCGCACGTATGTCAGGCCTCATACCTCCTGGTCTCGCACGCCACGCATGACAGTCACCGCGCGCCCGCAGTTGCCATGGTCCAGACCCTCGTCCACGTTCGTTTAACTGCAGTTGCCATGTCGCTGAACTACGGTTGCCATGTCGGACAACTGCAGTTGTCATGGTTGCTCAACTGCAGTTGTCATGTATGGTCTGGTCTAATGTAGTCGCCATGATTTTAAAACTTTAGGAGTTGCCACATACTAATACTAGACAGTTGAGAGAGTTGCCATGTGCTCACAAGCATGCTAGCGCAGTTGCCATGTAAAAGAAAGAGTTGACATCTGCTTACGTGCGCGTTAGGGCAGTTGCCATGTACGTGCACGTTAGGGCAATTGTCATGTACCATGCAAAAACAGATTGCAACTCGGTAAAAGAGAGTTGCCATCTTATTATGTGCACACTAGGCAGTTGCCGTGTATCCTGCAAAACACATGGCAACTCAGGTAAAAAAGAGAGTTGCCACCTTCTTATAAAGCACATTAGGGGCAGTTGCCATGTGCACTGCAAAACACATGGCAATTAGCAGCTTGGGTGTGGGGAGAGGAGACGGGCGTGTGGGCGAGATGGCAAATGCCCACACACTAGCCCTTGTGCGTGCGTGCAAAGTGGCGTGTGGGCGAACTGCATCTCACCCACACACCAGCCCCTCCCGTGTGGTGAAACGGTCATGTGGGCGACCGGGTGAACGCCCACACACCAAGCCAGTCCTACGTGGCATTATAACCATGCCAAGATTCATGTGCTTACGAACGGATGCGGATCCACGCGTGTGGGCGAGATGCAAACGCCCACACGTGTGGGCGTTAACATTTCCGTAAATCTAACGGAAAAGTTAACGTCTAACTGGGATCAGGTACAAGATTCCCTTCCTCCCCTGTCGTACCCTACCTTTCAGATCCCTCGCGATCCCCTTTGCCTCCCGCCGCCAGATCCTAGTTGGGCAAAGCATGTGCAGGGGGGTGATGGCGGCAGCGGGGAGTCCCTCCGTCGCGGTTTGGAGGTGTGGCTGTGACGAGGGATTATGTGTGTGTGGCCATGGCACCGGTCACACAGCGACGTGACCTCCTCTATCTTTGGTTGTCTTCATCGTCGGTCCAAAGGAATCTGGTCGGTGGGTGTTGCCTCGCGATGGCTTTCCGGCGGCGGATCAAGTGGAGGAGAAGATGGTGGCCCAGCTGCTGAAGTGGGTGAGGATGCCACCATCGTCGGCTGCACCAGTGGGTGTCGTTCCTCGTCGGAGGAGATGATGGGGGCGTCCCTCGCTCCATTGTTTCTAGCGGAACCCTTAGATCTGGAGGAGGTTAGCATTGACGGCGGCGGCCGTGGGCGTCGTAGCTCTCGTTGGAGGCATTGAGGGGCCTCCTGATCGGATGATGGCGACGTCTTCGTCGTCGCCCCGTGGGGGCATCATCTTTGGAGACATTTATCGGTTGAACGGACATGTGGACGGCTTGGTGGACGGGGGTCGGTAGGTTGTGGAGCGGTGCTTCATTCTACACATCGATGGCAGCGGATCTCGACAGCGTGGCGCAGTGGAGACTCGGCGTCTGATGGGTGACGATGGGCTCGTGCAGGAGGACAATGTTGTCTGGCGTCGATGGCAGATAGACCTGGCAAGGTCGATGCGTCAGTACCTGATCTGAGGATGGATCGATGGATGACGGAGGCAACGGCCCTTGCAGCGTGCGCATGTAATACCCACTGAAAGTGCGCCGGACCGGTACGTGTGTAACCCAGTCTGGGTATTTGTGGCTTGGATGAGGCATCCAGCGTTATATGTTAGGTGTTAATGCGATGTCTGTTTGATATTAAATTAGGACATTCGATACCCCTTTATCACGGGGATACGATGGCTTCAGGCTTATGATGTATTACTTATATGGATGTTGTGAATAGTAATTAATAAAATGGCTGCATGCATTGTCCAAATGCATAGACGTACATCCTTTTTTTTTAAAGTAACCTACAAACAAGACACAACACAGCCAAGACAAGCCATCCGTTTAACAGATGTATATGTCAATCAACCTGAATCCGGACTACTAAAAAAACTGTGAACTATCTTGGCAACTCGTGTATAGTGTAACTCGACAGCTTTGGAATCTGCATTACAATATATATTGTTGTACCAGCTTTCATTCCTTGATTCACGACGGCACTGTACAATACAGGATCAAGCTAACCCCGCGCCACGGAAGACGCCAAAAGGCAGGCGTCGTGCCTCGATCTGCGCCGCGGGTACTTGTATGATTTTTCATGTGCATGAAACTCAGAACTTTAGTACGTACTGTACGTACTACTCCAGTTAATGGCAACCACGTACGTATACGGTATACCGCTTAAACGACCGTTGTCGTTCGTTTGGTTTCGTTGCAGGCTTGCAGCACACCTGCGCTTTGCAGTAAGCCCAAGCTGCACTACATCCCGTTCAGTGCATTGCAAACACAGCTCATTGTCATAGCGCGATTGGATCAGTAGTTGGGTCTCGGGCTCTCGGCTGCTGAGAACCAGCCAAAAGGTAGTTACGACAAGGAGCTACTTCCCGATCGATGGCGATTATATATCGTGGTGGGCTCGCTCACGGAGGCAGCAGCCAAATTACTGACTGTAGTACTGTACAGCGGTTTGGAGGTGTGGCTGTGACGATGGATCTTAAGCGGGCGTCGCGGGATGACGTGTGTGTGGCCATGGCATCGGTCACGCAACGACGTGACCTCCTTTATCTTTGGTTGTCTTCATCGTCTGTCCAAAGGGATCTGGTCTGTGGGTGTTGCCTCGTGGTGGCTTTCCGACGGCAGATCAAGTGGAGGAGAAGATGGTGCCCTAGCTGCTGAAATGGGTGAGGATGTCACCATCGTCGGCTGCGTCCACGGGTGTCGTTTTCCTCGTTGGAGGCCAAGGCGCCGGCGTCCCTCACTCCATTGTTTTCGACGGAAACCTCAGACCTGGAGGAGGCTACCATTGACGGCGGCTCCCGTGGGCGTCGTAGCCCTTGTTGGAGGCATCGAGGGGCTCCTGGATCGGATGATGGCGACGTTTTTGTCGTCACCCCCATGGGGGCATCATCTTTGGAGACATTCATCAGTTGGACGAACATGTGGACGGATTGGTGGTTGGGCGTCGGTAGGTGGTAGAGCGGTGCTTCATCCTACACATCGATGGCGACGGATCTCGGCGACTGGCGCAGTGGAGACTTGGCATTCGGTGGGTGGTGATGGACTTGTGCAGGAGGACGCTGTCTGGCGTCGATGGCAGAAAGGCCTCGCAAGGTCAATGCGTCAGTATCTGATCTGAGTATGGATTGATGGATGAAGGAGGTGACAGCCCTTGCAAATGTGATGCCCACTGAAAGTGCGTCGGACCGGTGTGTAACCCAGTCCAGGTATTGTGGCTTGGATGAGGCATCCAGCACTATAAGTTAGGTGTTAGTGCGATTTTTGTTTGGTATTAAGCTCGGACATTCGGTACCCCTTTATCACGGGGATATGATGGCTTCAGGCTTATTATATATTACATATAAAAGTTTTTTAAATAATTAATAAAATAGCTGCATGCATCGCCCAGATGCATAGACCGAGGTACATCCTCTTTTTCAAAAAAAAAAAGTAACATACAAACAAGACACAACACAGCCAAGACAAGCCATCCGTTTAACAGATGTATATGTCAATCAACCTGAATCCGGACTACTAACAAAACTGTGAACTATCTTGACAACTCGTGTATAGTGTAACTCGACAGCTTTGGAATCTGCATTACAATATATATATTGTTGTACCAGCTTTCATTCCTTGATTCAGGACGGCACTGTACAGGATCAAGCTAACCCCGTGCCACGGAAGACGCCAAAAAGGCAGGCGTCGTGCCTCGATCTGCGCCGCGGGTACTTGTATGATTTTTCATGTGCATGAAACTCAGAACTTTAGTACGTACTGTACGTATTACTCCAGTTAATTAATGGCAACCACGTACGTATACCGCTTAAACGACCGTGTTCGTTTGGTTTGCAGGCTTGCAGCACACCTGCGCTTTGCAGTAAGCCCAAGCTGCACTACATCCCGTTCAGTGCATTGCAAACACAGCTCATTGTCATAGCGCGATTGGATCAGTAGTTGGGACTCGATCGGCTGCAGAGAACCGGCCAAAACGTAGTTACGACAAGGAGCTAGAGTACTTCCTGATCGATGGCGATTATATCGTGGTGGGCTCGCTCACGGAGGCAGCAGCCAAATTACCGACTGTAGTACTGTACAGCGGGTGGTACTCCTGCTTCTACTACCGCCATGATTGATGGCACTAAGAGCCAATATTTATCGTCTAATTTCTGCGTTCAACTTCTACGCGTCCATCGCCAAGATTCCGGGCCGCGGTTCATGCCGCGACGCGTTGTACGACCTCTTCGCGCTTGCTGCCGCCACACCGTGCAGCTAGGGCCAGTGATTACCCTGTGACTGTGAGACTTCAGACGTCCCTTGATTAATTACAGTGCCGCCTACTGAAAAGTACTCAGCAGTCGCCAGATTGATCTGAAGCCAGCCGAGACCCAACTACTCAACAAGTTGGATCAAGTACGTACAGCAACGGCCTCAACAAGTTGAAGCCAGGGACATGGGAGTAGGACTGTAGAAGGATATGGACATGGTCAAGGCGCGATGATGCGGACACATGCGTGCCGGACAATGACTTGGCAACCGCTATCCTTCTTCTTTCTTGATTCGGCGGTCGACATCATGCAACAGGATCTAGTTCACATCAAGGAAGCTCACATGCAACTTGGATCCGGCCGAGCTAAAATATGCAAGGTACCCAACAAGCTTCGGAATCCGCGTAGATAATCCGCGTACAAGTATTGGTTTCATTCCTTCACGAGCGAAGGTCAACTCCACCGCGCGACTTCATCTTGTCCGGACGCGTTCGTTTAGGGTAAAAACGAACGAATAGCGCGGCTCAACGTGCGGCCTCAAACGGACAAATGTCCGGAATCCGTCCGTTTTCGATCCATCCCCTGCCCAAAGTTGCGCTCGGTTTGGGGTGAAACGGACGCGCCCGGACGGCCGGGACGCACGCCCTTGGCCCCCCCCCCCCCCCCGGTGGCCCGCCTGTCGGGGACACTAGCAGTCCCTCCCTCCCAATGCTTCGACCCTCTCTCTCCCGCCCCGCCCCGCCGCCGGCGCTGCCGCTATTCTCCGGCCGCCTCCTCACCGCGCATCCCCCGGCCGTCCATACCAAACCACGTGGCCGCCATCACGCCCGCGTTTTCGCTGTTTTCGCCATAATTTTGTCCGTCGATCGGAGGAGGTTTGGCCGTCGCCGTCTTTGCCGGTGGCAGAGGAGACACGCCCGCCGGCGACGTACCACGGCGGCCGCGGCAGCTTCCGATGGCTCCAGAGCGGCCAGTAGCCGGCCGGCAACCACCCCTGCTGCGTCGAGGTGATCATCGCGGCCTCTTCGCCACCACGACCGCAAGGTGTTCGACATTTTTCCCACAAAGGTATGGACAGTGGAGACGAGTTCTTCTTCCACCACTTCCTTTGTTCATCGGACGATTCGTCGTCGGATGATGAAGATCTTGTGGTGGATGCACTGGTCGTTCACGGTCACATTCAACGGCAGCTTCCTTGGTACAGGGGGTCAGTCCCTGGCCGTGCTCCCAACCTGAACCGCAACAGGGAGAGAGGCCACGCCCTGCTCTATGCCGATTACTTTTCCAGCAAACCGCTCTTCAAGCTGGATAAATTCCGACGCCGTTTTTGAATGGAAAGGCATGTGTTCAATCGTATCCGAGAGGGAGTGGTTGCTCATGACCCATACTTCGAGTGCAAGACGGATGCCCTTGGCAAGCTTGGGTTCTCCTCTTACCAGAAATGCACCACGGCCGTCCGCATGCTTGCCTATGGAATTCCAGGCGATTTGGTGGATGAGTACGTGCGTATGAGCGAGACAACATGTCTGATGTCAAGTACAAGTTATGTCAGGCTGTGATCGAGGTGTTTGGTCCAGAGTACTTGAGGCAGCCAACTGCCGCTGATACAGAGAGATTGTTGGCGACCAACGCAGCTAGAAGCTTTCCAGGCATGCTTGGCAGCATAGATTGTATGCACTGGGAGTGGAAGAACTGTCCATTTGCTTGGCAGGGCCAGTACAAGGGGCATGTAGGCGAGTGCACTGTCATATTAGAAGCGGTGGCATCGCAGGATCTCTGGATATGGCATTCTTTCTTCGGCATGGCAGGTTCTCACAATGATATCAACGTGCTGCAACGTTCTCCAGTCTTCGCGAGGCTTGCAGAAGGCCGCTCCCCACCTGTCAACTTTGAGATCAATGACCACCAGTACAACAAAGGATACTATCTAGCTGATGGTATATATCGTCAGTGGTCAACTTTTGTGAAGACAATCTCGAAGCTCCAAGGTGAGAAGAGAAAGAGATTTGCCCAAATGCAAGAGAGTGCTAGAAAGGATGTGGAACGTGCTTTTGGTGTGCTTCAATCTCGATGGGGCATCGTTCGGTACCCTGCACTGTCATGGGATGAAAGGAAGCTTTGGGAGGTGATGACTGCTTGTGTGATCATGCACAACATGATCGTCGAGGACGAGCTTGATGACAGTATCTTCGACCAAGGATTTGATTTTCAAGGTGACAATGTTGAGCCCCTGCACCAAGAACCGGCCACGTTTGATGAGTTCTGCCAGTTCCATCGTGAGCTGCGTGATTGGCACACTCACAGGGCTCTTCAAAATGACTTGGTTGAGCACGTGTGGGAGCATGTTGGCAACCGATAGATGTATTGGTTCGTTTTATGTTCATTCAAGGAAATTTCGATTTGGTTGTAAAACTATTTTATTTTTTAAAAAATTAATATTTGGACGTGCAAACTTGTTTTCATATGAAAATATGGGCATTTTTAGGCCCTGGCGGACGAGATGGGGCAAACGGATGCGGCCGCGCGCTGGGCGCACGGCCACCGCATTCCAGGACAGTCCCAGACACGACCCCATTGCCCTACCCAAATGAACAGAATCTGGACAAAACGGACGTCCGTTTGGGGTCGCGCGGTGGAGTTGGCCGAACAACGGTACAACAAGAACTAACCTGTGGCACGGAAGACGCCAAGACGCAAGCGTGCACCGTGCCAGGATCTGCAATGAAAGGTTGTACTGATATGATTTTCTATGCGGGCAGTATACTCTGCCCCGGTGCGCCGGCCCAAACCCAACCCTGGCCGTTAGATGCACCCCGCATAGCCGTCAGATCATATGCCCTTCCCAAGGCGCTTCTCAACCCCGCACGTTTTCAGCTCCGAAGAAAGCACCGCCGCAGGTCATGTTGGCCGCCCCCCGTCATCGTGTTGTGTAGCACGCGGCCGCCCTCCCCCATTTTCCCTCACTCGTCGGCAGTCGCCGCTGTGCTCAATGTCAATGCTCGCCATCAAGCCCGCAAACAAAAAAAGTTATCAAAAAGCGGCTCTGTGTTGCCGCCCCTGTTGAATCAATTAAAAACCCTGGTTCCAGCAATTAAAGATATGGTTGTAGCAAAAAGTCACTCATCCAACAAAGAACTAACTCTGGTGGAAGCATTTTTGGGTGCTGGTTTTAACAAAAAAAGATGTGGTTGCAGCAAAAAAATCGATGGTCTAGAAAGAACGAACTCCGGTGGGAGCATTTTTTGGTGCTGGTTCTAGCAAACCTGGTTATGGTTGCAGCACACCCCACCCTTCCGCACAAACTTGTCGTGGTGACCCTGCAGCTCGCCGCGGTCGCCAGTTCCAGCTATTGGGGAACGTAGCAGAAATTCAAAATTTTCCTACGTGTCACCAAGATCTATCTATGGAGAAACCAGCAACGAGGGGAAGGAGAGTGCATCTACATACCCTTGTAGATTGCTAAGCGGAAGCGTTCAAGAGAACGAGGTTGAAGGAGTCGTACTCGTCGTGGTCCAAATCACCGGAGATCCTAGTGCCGAACGGACGGCACCTCCGCGTTCAACACACGTACAGCCCGTGACGTCTCCCATGCCTTGATCCAGCAAGGTGAGAGGGAGAGGTTGAGGAAGACTCCATCCAGCAGCAGCACAACGGCGTGGTGGTGATGGAGGAGCGTGGTAGTCCAGCAGGGCTTCGCCAAGCACCGCGGGAGAGGAGGAGTAAGAGAGGTAGGGCTGCGCCAAGAGGGAGAGGTTCTCGTGTGTTGGGCAGCCCCCACCTCATGTATTTATAGGGGAAGGGGAGGGGGCTGCGCCCCCTCTAGGGTTCCCTCCCCAGGGGTGGCTGCAGCCCCCAGATCCCATCTGGGTGGCGGCCAGAAGGGGAGAGGGGGGAGGCGCACCTAGGGTGGGCCTTAGGGCCCATCTGCTCTAGGGTTTGCCCCCCTTCCCCACTTCCATGCGCCTTGGGCCCTGTGGGGGGGGGCACCAGCCCACCTGGGGCTGGTCCCCTCCCACACTTGGCCCATGCAGCCCTCTGGGGTTGGTGGCCCCACTTAGTGGACCCCGGGACCCTCCCGGTGGTCCCGGTACGTTACCGAAAAAACCCGAAACTTTTCCGGTGACCAAAACAGGACTTCCCATATATAAATCTTTACATCCGAACCATTCTGGAACTCCTCGTGACGTCCGGGATCTCATCCGGGACTCCGAACAACATTCGGTAACCACATACAAACTTCCTTTATAACCCTAGCGTCATCGAACCTTAAGTGTGTAGACCCTACGGGTTCGGGAACCATGCAGACATGACCGAGACGTTCTCCAGTCAATAACCAACAGCGGGATCTGGATACCCATGTTGGCTCCCACATGTTCCACGATGATCTCATCGGATGAACCACGATGTCAAGGACTCAATCGATCCCGTATACAATTCCCTTTGTCTAACGATATTGTACTTGCCCGAGATTCGATCGTCGGTATACCGATACCTTGTTCAATCTCGTTACCGGTAAGTTTCTTTACTCATTCCGTAACACATCATCCCGTGATCAACCCCTTGGTCACATTGTGCACATTATGATGATGTCCTACCGAGTGAGCCCAAAGATACCTCTCCGTTTACCCGAAGTGACAAATCCCAGTCTCGATTCGTGCCTACCCAACAGACACTTTCGGAGATACCTGTAGTGCACCTTTATAGTCACCCAGTTACGTTGTGACGTTTGGTACACCCAAAGTATTCCTATGGCATCCGGGAGTTGCACAATCTCATGGTCTAAGGAAATTATACTTGACATTAGAAAAGCTTTAGCATACGAACTACACGATCTCTGTGCTAGGCTTAGGATTGGGTCTTGTCCATCACATCATTCTCCTAATGATGTGATCCCGTTATCAATGACATCCAATGTCCATGGTCAGGAAACCGTAACCATCTATTGATCAACGAGCTAGTCAACTAGAGGCTTACTAGGGACATGGTGTTGTCTATGTATCCACACATGTATCTGAGTTTCCTATCAATACAATTATAGCATGGATAATAAACAATTATCATGAACAAGGAAATATAATAATAACTAATTTATTATTGCCTCTAGGGCATATTTCCAACAGTCTACCACTTGCACTAGAGTCAATAATCTAGTTCACATCGCCATGTGATTAACACTCACACGTCACATCACCATGTGACCAACATCCAAAGAGTTTACTAGTGTCATTAAACTAGTTCACATCATCATGTGATTAAGACTCAATGAGTTCTGGGGTTTGATCATGTTTTGCTTGTGAGAAAAGTTTTAGTCAACGGGTCTGCAACATTCAGATCCGTATTTACTTCACAAATGTCTAGGTCATATTGTAAATGCTGCTTCCACGCTCCACTTGGAGCTATTCCAAATGGTTGCTCCACTATACGTATCCGGTTTGCTACTCAGAGTCATTTGGATAGGTGTTAAAGCTTGCATCGTCGTAACCCTTTACGCCGAACTCTTTATCACCTCCATAATCGAGAACATATCCTTATTCCTCTAAGGATAATTTTGACCGCTATCTGGTGATCCACTCCTTGATCACCTTTGTACCCTCTTGCCAGACATGTGGCAAGGCACACATTAGGTGCGGTACTTAGCACAACATACTGTAGATCCTACGTTTAAAGCATAGGGGACGACCTTCGTCCTTTCTCTCTTTTCTACCGTGGTCGAGCTTTAACTCTTAACTTCATACCTTACAACTCAGGTAAGAACTCCTTCTTTGACTGATCCATCTTGAACTCCTTCAAGATCACGTCAAGGTATGTGCTCATTTGAAAGTATTATTAAGCATTTTGATCTATCTTATAGATCTTGACGCTTATTGTTCAAGTAGCCTAATCCAGGTTTTCTAATTGAAAAACACTTTTCAATTAACCCTACATGCTTTCCAGAAATTCTACATCATTTCTGATCAACAATATGTTAACAACATATACTCATCAGAAATTCTATAGTGCTCCCACTCACTTCTTTTGAAATACAAGTTTCTCATAAACTTTGTATAAACCCAAATCTTTGATCATCTTATCAAAGTGCATATTCCAACTCCGAGATGCTTACTCTAGTCCTTAGAAGGATCGCTGGAGCCAGCATACCTTTTAGCATCCTTAGGATCGACAAAAACTTTCTGATTGTATCACATACAACCTTTCCTTAAGAAGACTGGTAAGGAAACTCATTTTGACATCCATCTGCCAGATTTCATAAATGCAACTAATGCTAACATGATTCCGACGGACATAAGCATCGCTACGGATGAGAAAATCTCATCGTAGTCAACTCCTTGAACTTGTCAAAAACTCTTCGCCACAAGTCGAGCTTCATAGACGATGATATTACCGTCCACGTCCGTCTTCTTCTTAAAGATCCATTTATCTCAATGGCTTGCCGATCATCGGGCAAGTCCACCAAAGTCCATGCTTTGTTCTGATACATGGATCCTATATCGGATTTCATGGCTTCTAACCATTTGTCGGAATTTGGGCCCACCATCGCTTCTCCATAGCTCGTAGGTTCATTGTTGTCTAGCAACATGACCTTCAAGATAGGATCACCGTACCACTCCGAAGCAGTACACGTCCTTGTCGTCCTATGAGGTTCGGTAGTGACTTGATCCGAAGCTTCATGATCACTATCATAAGCTTCCACTTCAATTGGTGTATGTGCCACAGGAACAACTTCCTATGCCCTACTACACACTGGTTGAAGTGATGGTTCAATAACCATATCAAGTCTCCACCATCCTCCCACTCAACTTTTCGAGACAAACTTTTCCTCGAGAAAGGACCCGGTTCAAGAAACAATCCCTATTGCTTTCGGATCTGAATTTGGAGGTATACCCAACTGTTTTGGGTGTCCTATGAAGATGCATTTTATCCGCTTTGGGTTCGAGCTTATCAACCTGAAACTTTTTCACATAAGCGTCGCAGCCCCAAACTTTGAAGGAACGACAACTTAGGTTTCTCCAAACGGTGTCGTCTCATCGGAATTACGTGGTACCCTATTAAAGTGAGTGTGGTTGTCTCTAATGTCTAACCCATGAACGATAGTGGTAATTCGATAAGAGACATCATGGTATGCACCATATCCAATAGGGTGCAGTTATGATGTTCGGACACACCATCACACTATGGTGTTCCAGGCGGTATTGGTTGTGAAACAATCTCCACAATGTCTTAATTGTGTGCTAAACTCGTAACTCAGATACTCATCTCTATGATCATATCATAGACATTTTATCCTCTTATCACAATGATCTTCAACTTCACTCTGAAATTACTTGAACCATTCAATAATTCAGACTTGTGTTTCATCAAGTAAATATACTCAACATCTACTCGAATCATCTGTGAAGTAAGAACATAACGATATTCACTGCATGCCTCAGCACTCATTGGACTGCACACATCAAAATGTGTTACTTCCAACAAGTTGCTATCTTGTTCCATCTTACTAAAAACGAGGCTTCTCAGTCATCTTGCCCATGTGGTATGATTTGCATATCTCAAGTGATTCAAAATCAAATGAGTCCAAACTATCCATCTACATGGAGTTTATTCATGCGTATACACCAATAGACATGGTTCGCATGTCTCAAACTTTTCAAAAACGAGTGAGTCCAAAGATCCATCAACATGGAGCTTCTTCATGCGTTTTATACCAATATGACTTACATGGCAGTGCCACAAGTAGGTGGTACTATCTTATATCTTTTCGCATGAACATGTGTATCACTACGATCGAGATTCCATAAACCATTCATTTTAGGTGCAAGACCATTGAAGGTATTATTCAAATAAACAGAATAACCATTATTCTCCTTAAACGAATAACCATATTGCGATAGACATAATCCAATCATGTCTATGCTCAACGCAAACACCAGATGACAATTATTCAGGTTTAATACTAATCTTGATGGTAGAGGGAGCGTGCATTGTTTGATCACATCAAACTTGGAAACACTTCCAACACATATCGTCAGCTCACCTTTAGCTAGTCTCCGTTTATTCCGTAGCTCTTTTATTTCGAGTTACTAACACTTAGCAACTGAACCGGTATCTTAATACCCTGGTGCTACTAGGAGTACTAGTAAAGTACACATTAACATAATGTATATCCAATATACTTCTATCAACCTTGCCAGCCTTCTCATCTACCAAGTATCTAGGGTAATTCTGCTCCAGTGGCTGTTCCCCTTATTACATAAGCACTTAGTCTCAGGTTTGGGTTCAACCTTGGGTTTCTTCACTAGAGCAGCAGCTGATTTGCCGTTTCATGAAGTATCCCTTCTTGCCCTTGCCCTTCTTGAAACTAGTGGTTTCACCAACCATCAACAATTGATGCTCCTTCTTGATTTCTACTTTCGCGGTGTCAAACATCGCGAATACCTCAAGGATCATCATATCTATCCCTGATATGTTATAGTTCATCACGAAGCTCTAGCAGCTTGGTGGCAATGACTTTGGAGAAACATCACTATCTCATCTGGAAGATCAACTCCCACTTGATTCAAGTGATTGTTGCACTCAGTTGAGCACAAGCTCAACGATTGAGCTTTTCTCCCTTAGTTTGCAGGCTAAGAAAATCGTCGGAGGTCTTATACCTCTAGACGTGGGCACGAGCCTGAAATCCCAATTTAAGCCCTCGAAACATCTCATATGTTCCATGATGTTTCGAAAACGTCTTTGGTGCCTCAACTCTAAACCGTTTAACTGAACTATCACGTAGTTATCAAAACGTGTATGTCCGATGTTCGCAACATCCACAAACGACGTTTGGGGTTCAGCACACTGAGCGGTGCATTAAGGACATAAGCTTTCTATTGTCCGCATAATCACTACTTTCAACTTTCAACTATATTTTCTCTAGGAACATATCTAAACAGTGGAACTAAAGCGCGAGCTTACAACATAATTTGCAAAGATCTTTTGACTATGTTCAGGATAATTAAGTTCATCTCTTGAACTCCCACTCAGATAGACATCCCTCTAGTCATCTAAGTGATTACATGATCCGAGTCAACTAGGCCGTGTCCGATCATCACGTGAGACGGACTAGTCATCATCGGTGAACATCTTCATGTTGATCGTATCTACTATACGACTCATGCTCGACCTTTCAGTCTCTTGTGTTCCGAGGCCATGTCTGTACATGCTAGGCTCGTCAAGTCAACCTAAGTGTTTCGCGTGTGTAAATCTGGCTTACACCCGTTGTATGTGAAGGTAAGAATCTATCACACCCGATCATCACGTGGTGCTTCAAAATGACAAACTTTCGCAACGGTGCATAGTTAGGGGGAACACTTTATTGAAATTTTAATGAGGGATCATCTTATTTACTACCGTCGTTCTAAGCAAATAAGATGCATAAACATGATAAACATCACATGCAATCAAATAGTGACATGATATGGCCAATATCATTTGCTCCTTTTTGATCTCCATCTTTGGGGCTCCATGATCGTCATCGTCATCGGCATGACACCATGATCTCCATCATCGTGTCTCCATGAGGTTGTCTCGCCAACTATTACTTCTACTACTATGGCTACCGGTTAGCAATAAAGTAAAGTAATTACATGGCGTTGTTCAATGACACGCAGGTCATACAATAAATAAAGACAACTCCTATGGCTCCTGCCGGTTGTCATACTCATCGACATGCAAGTCGTGATTCCTATTACAAGAACATGATCAATCTCATACATCACATATCATTCATCACATTCTTCTTGGCCATATCACATCACATAGCATACCCTGCAAAAACAAGTTAGACGTCCTCTAATTGTTGTTTGCATGTTTTACGTGGCTGCTATGGGTTTCTAGCAAGAACGTTTCTTACCTACGCAAAACCACAATGTGATATGCCAATTGCTATTTACCCTTCATAAGGACCCTTTTCATCGAATCCGTTCCGACTAAAGTGGGAGAGACTGGCACCCGCTAGCCACCTTATGCACCAAGTGCATGTCAGTCGGTGGAACCTATCTCACGTAAGAGTACGTGTAAGGTCGGTCTGGGCCGCTTCATCCCACAATACCGTCGAAACAAGATTGGACTAGTAACGGTAAGCATATTGAACAAAATCAACACCCACAACTACTTTGTGTTCTACTCGTGCAAAGAATCTACGCAACAGACCTAGCTCTGATACCACTGTTGGGGAACGTAGCAGAAATTCAAAATTTTCCTACGTGTCACCAAGATCTATCTATGGAGAAACCAGCAACGAGGGGAAGGAGAGTGCATCTACATACCCTTGTAGATCGCTAAGAGGAAGCGTTCAAGAGAACGAGGTTGAAGGAGTCGTACTCGTCGTGGTCCAAATCACTGGAGATCCTAGTGCCAAACAGACGGCACCTCCGCGTTCAACACACGTACAGCCTGGTGACGTCTCCCATGCCTTGATCCAGCAAGGTGAGAGGGAGAGATTGAGGAAGACTCCATCCAGCAGCAGCACAACGGCGTGGTGGTGATGGAGGAGCGTGGTAGTCCAGCAGAGCTTCGCCAAGCACCGCGGGAGAGGAGGAGTAAGAGACGTAGGGCTGCGCCAAGAGGGAGAGGTTCTCGTGTGTTGGGCAGCCCCCAGACCTCATGTATTTATAGGGGAAGGGGAGGGGGCTGCGCCCCCTCTAGGGTTCCCTCCCCAGGGGTGGCAGCAGCCCCCAGATCCCATCTGGGTGGCGGCCAGAAGGGGAGAGGGGGGAGGCGCACCTAGGGTGGGCCTTAGGGCCCATTTGCTCTAGGGTTTGCCCCCCTTCCCCACTTCCCTACGCCTTGGGCCCTGTGGGCGGGGGGCACCAGCCCACCTGGGGCTGGTCCCCTCCCACACTTGGCCCATGCAGCCCTCCGGGGTTGGTGGCCCCACTTGGTGGACCCCCGGGACCCTCCCGGTGGTCCCGGTACGTTACCGAAAAAACCCGAAACTTTTCCGGTGACCAAAACAGGACTTCCCATATATAAATCTTTACATCCGGACCATTCCGGAACTCCTCGTGACGTCCGGGATCTCATCCAGGACTCCGAACAACATTCGGTAACCACATACAAACTTCCTTTATAACCCTAGCGTCATCGAACCTTAAGTGTGTAGACCCTACGGGTTCGTGAACCATGCAGACATGACCGAGATGTTCTCCGGTCAATAACCAACATCGGGATCTGGATACCCATGTTGGCTCCCACATGTTACACGATGGTCTCATCGGATGAACCACGATGTCAAGGACTCAATCGATCCCGTATACAATTCCCTTTGTCTAACGGTATTGTACTTGCCCGAGATTCGATCATCGGTATACCGATACCTTGTTCAATCTCGTTACCGGCAAGTCTCTTTACTCGTTCCGTAACACATCATCCCGTGATCAACCCCTTGGTCACATTGTGCACATTATGATGATGTCCTACCGAGTGGGCCCAGAGATACCTCTCCGTTTACACGGAGTGACAAATCCCAGTCTCGATTCGTGCCAACCCAACAGACACTTTCGGAGATACCTGTAGTGCACCTTTATAGTCACCCAGTTACGTTGTGACGTTTGGTACACCCAAAGCATTCCTACGGTATCCGGGAGTTGCACAATCTCATGGTCTAAGGAAATGATACTTGACATTAGAAAAGCTTTAGCATATGAACTACACGATCTCTGTGCAGGCTTAGTATTGGGTCTTGTCCATCACAGCATTCTCCTAATGATGTGATCCCGTTATCAATGACATCCAATGTCCATGGTCAGGAAACCGTAACCATCTATTGATCAACGAGCTAGTCAACTAGAGGCTTACTAGGGACATGGTGTTGTCTATGTATCCACACATGTATCTGAGTTTCCTATCAATACAATTATAGCATGGATAATAAACGATTATCATGAACAAGGAAATATAATAATAACTAATTTATTATTGCCTCTAGGGCATATTTCCAACACCCCTCCAAGAAACAGCCCAAGCGCCGGCGTCAGCGGCGCCGCTCTAAATCCCGCCACAGCAAGAATGGCGATTCCGGCACCGGAGATAATTGTTGGAAATATGCCCTAGAGGCAATAATAAAAGTATTATTATATTTCATTGTTCATGATAATTGTCTTTTATTCATGCTATAACTGTATTATCCGGAAATCGTAATACACGTGTGAATACATAGACCTCAATATGTCCCTAGTGAGCCTCTAGTTGACTAGCTCGTTGTGATCAACAGATAGTCATGATTTCCTGGCTATGGACATTGGATGTCGTTGATAACGGGATCACATCATTAGGAGAATGATGTGATGGACAAGACCCAATCCTAAGAATAGCACAAAGGTCGTTTAGTTCGTTTGCTAGAGCTTTGCCAATGTCAAGTATCTCTTCCTTAGACCATGAGATCGTGTAACTCCCGGATACCGTAGGAGTGCCTTGGGTGTATCAAACGTCACAACGTAACTGGGTGACTATAAAGGTGCATTACAGGTATCTCCGAAAGTAGCTGTTGGGTTGACACGGATCGAGACTGGGATTTGTCACTCCGTATGACGGAGAGGTATCTCTGGGCCCACTCGGTAATGCATCATCATAATGAGCTCAAGGTGACCAAAGTGTTGGCCACGGGATCATGCATTACGGTACGAGTAAAGTGACTTGCCGGTAACGAGACTGAACAAGGTATTGGGATACCGACGATCGAGTCTCGGGCAAGTAACGTACCGATTGACAAAGGGAATTGTATACAGGGTTTGATCGAATCCTCGACATCGTGGTTCATCCGATGACAACATCGAGGAGCATGTGGGAGCCAACATGGGTATCCAGATCCCGCTGTTGGTTATTGACCTGAGAGCGTCTCGGTCATGTCTACATGTCTCCTGAACCCGTAGGGTCTACACACTTAAGGTTCGGTGACGCTAGGGTTATTAGGAAGACTAGTATGTGACTACCGAATGTTGTTCGGAGTCCCGGATGAGATCCCGGACGTCACGAGGAGTTCCGGAATGGTCCGGAGGTAAAGATTTATATATGGGAAGTCCTATTTTGGCCACCGGAAAATGTTCGGGATTTTTCGGTATTGTACCGGGAAGGTTCTAGAAGGTTCCGGAGTGGGGCCCACCTGCATGGGGGGACCCACATGAACGTGAGTAGTGGGGGAAATTCCCCACACCCCTGGTCAAGGCGCACCAAGATCCCCCCTTAGAAGGAATAAGATCATATCCCGAAGGGATAAGATCAAGATCCCTAAAAAGGGGGGATAACAATCGGTGGGGAAGGAAATGATGGGATTTCTTTCCTCCCACCTTGGCCAACGCCCCAATGGACTTGGAGGGCAAGAAACCAGCCCCTCCACCCCTATATATAGTGGGGAGGCGCATGGGAGATCAACACAAGCCAAGGCGCAGCCCCTCCCCTCCCCAACACCTCTCCTCCTCCATAAGTGCTTGGCGAAGCCCTGTCGGAATACTACTACTCCAACTGCACCACGCCGTCGTGCTGCCATTGGAGCGTTCTTCCTCAACCTCTCCTTCCCCTTTCTGGATCAAGAAGGAGGAGACGTCTCCCGTCCCGTACGTGTGTTGAACGCGGAGGTGCTGTCCGTTCAGTACTTGGTCATCGGTGATCCGAATCACGTCGAGTATGACTCCATCATCACCATCCCCTTGCAAGCTTCCGCACGCGATCTACAAGTGGTATGTAGATGCAAACTCACCCCTTGACTCGTTGCTTAGATGAACTCATAGATGGATCTTGGTGAAACCGTAGGAAAAATTTTAATTTTCTGCAACGTTCCCCAACAGTGGCATCATGAGCTTGGTCTATGCGTAGTTCTCTTTGCACGAGTAGAACACAATTTTGTTGTGGGCGTGGATCTTGTCAACTTACTTGCCTCTACTAGTCTTTTCTTGCTTCAACGGCATTGTGGGATGAAGCGGCCCGGACCAACCTTACACGTACCCTTACGTGAGACCGGTTCCACCGACTGACATGCACTAGTTGCATAAGGTGGCTGGCGGGTGTCTGTCTCTCCCACTTTAGTTGGAGCGGATTCGATGAAAAGGGCCCTTATGAAGGGTAAATAGAAGTTGACAAAATCACGTTGTGGTTATTCGTAGGTAAGAAAACGTTCTTGCTAGAACCCAATTGCAGCCACGTAAAAGATGCAACAACAATTAGAGGACGTCTAACTTGTTTTTGCAGCGATTGATCATGTGATGTGATATGGCCAGAAGTTGTGATGAATGATGAAGTGTGATGTATGAGATCATGTTCTTGTAATAGGATTCACGACTTGCATGTCAATGAGTATGACAACCGGCAGGAGCCATAGGAGTTGTCTTTATTTTCGTATGACCTGCGTGTCATTGAAGAACGCCATGTAACTTACTTTACTTTATTGCTAAACGCGTTAGCTATAGAAGTAGAAGTAGTCGTTGGCGTGACAACTTCATGAAGACACGATGATGGAGATCATGGTGTCAAGCCAGTGACAAGATGATCATGGAGCCCCGAAGATGGAGATCAATGGAGCTATATGATATTGGCCATATCATGTCACAACTATATAATTGCATGTGATGTTTATTATGTTTATGCATCTTGTTTACTTAGGACGACGGTAGTAAATAAGATGATCCCTTACAAAATATCAAGAAGTGTTCTCCCCTAACTGTGCACCATTGCTACAGTTCGTCGCTTCTAAGCACCACGTGATGATCGGGTGTGATGGATTCTTACGTTCACATACAACGGGTGTAAGACAGTTTTACACAGTGAAAACACTTAGGGTTAACTTGACGAGCCTAGCATGTGCAGACATGGCCTCGGAACACGGAGACCAAAAGGTCGAACACGAGTCGTATGGAAGATACGATGAACATGAAAATGTTCACCGACGATGACTAGTCCGTCTCACGTGATGATCGGACACGGGCTAGTCGACTCGGATCGTGTAACACTTAGATGACCAGAGGGATGTCTAATCTGAGTGGGAGTTCATAATATGATTAGAACTTAATTATCATGAACTTAGTCTAAAACCTTTGCAAATATGTCTTGTAGATCATATGGCCAACGCTCATGTCAACATGAACTTCAACGCGTTCCTAGAGAAAACCAAGCTGAAAGATGACGGCATCAACTATACGGACTGGGTCCGGAACCTGAGGATCATCCTCATAGCTGCCAGAAAACAATATGTCCTAGAAGGACCGCTAGGTGACGCTCCCGTCCCAGAGAACCAAGACATTATGAATGCTTGGCAAACTCGTGCTGATGATTACTCCCTCGTTCAGTGCGGCATACTTTACAGCTTAGAACCGGGGCTCCAAAAGCGTTTTGAGCATCACGGAGCATATGAGATGTTCGAAGAGCTGAAACTAGTTTTTCAAGCTCATGCCCGGGTCGAGAGATATGATGTCTCCGACAAGTTCTACAGTTGTAAGATGGAGGAAAATAGTTCTGTCAGTGAGCATATTCTCAAGATGTCTGGGTTGCACAACCGTATGACCCAGCTGAATATTAACCTCCCCGATGAGGCGGTCATTGACAGAATCCTCCAGTCGCTCCCACCAAGCTACAAGAGCTTTGTGATGAACTACAACATGCAGGGGATGGAAAAGACCATTCCTGAAATGTTCTCGATGCTGAAGTCAGCAGAGGCTGAAATCAAGAAAGAACATCAAGTGTTGATGGTCAATAAGACCACTAAGTTCAAGAAGGGCAAGGGTAAGAAGAACTTCAAGAAGGACGGCAAGGAGGTTGCCGCGCCTGGTAAGCCAGTTACCGGGAAGAAGTCAAAGAATGGACCCAAGCCTGAGACTGAGTGCTTTTATTGCAAGGGGAAGGGTCACTGGAAGCGGAACTGCCCCAAATACTTAGCAGATAAGAAGGCTAGCAACACCAAAGGTATATTTGATATACATGTAATTGATGTGTACCTTACCAGTACTCGTAGTAACTCCTGGGTATTTGATACCGGTGCCGTTGCTCATATTTGTAACTCACAGCAGGAGCTGCGGAATAAACGGAGACTGGCGAAGGACGAGGTGACGATGCGCGTCGGGAATGGTTCTAGAGTCGATTTGATCGCCGTCGGCACGCTACCTCTACATTTACCTACGGGATTAGTTTTGAACCTTAATAATTGTTATTTAGTACCAAGTTTGAGCATGAACATTGTATCTGGATCTCATTTAATACGAGATGGCTACTCATTTAAGTCTGAGAATAATGGTTGTTCGATTTATATGAGAAATATGTTTTATGGTCATGCTCCGATGGTCAATGGTTTATTCTTAATGAATCTCGAGCGTATTATTACACATGTTCATAGTGTGGATACCAAAAGATGTAAAGTTGATAACGATAGTCCCACATACTTGTGGCACTGCCGCCTTGGTCACATTGGTGTCAAACGCATGAAGAAGCTCCATGCTGATGGACTTTTGGAGTCTCTTGATTATGAATCATTTGACACATGCGAACCATGCCTCATGGGCAAAATGACCAAGACTCCGTTCTCCGGAACAATGGAGCGAGCAACCAACTTGTTGGAAATCATACATACCGATGTGTGCGGTCCAATGAGCGTTGAGGCTCGCGGAGGATATCATTATGTTCTCACTCTCACTGATGACTTGAGTAGATATGGGTATGTCTACTTAATGAAACACAAGTCTGAGACCTTTGAAAAGTTCAAACAATTTCAGAATGAGGTAGAGAATCAACGTGACCGAAAGATAAAGTTCCTACGATCAGATCGTGGAGGAGAATACTTAAGTCACGAATTTGGTACACACTTAAAGAAATGTGGAATCGTTTCACAACTCACGCCGCCTGGAACACCTCAGCGAAACAGTGTGTCCGAACGTCGTAATCGCACTCTGTTGGATATGGTGCGGTCTATGATGTCTCTTACCGATTTACCGCTATCATTTTGGGGATACGCTCTAGAGACAGCTACATTCACTTTAAATAGGGCACCGTCTAAATCCGTTGAGACGACACCGTATGAATTATGGTTTGGGAAGAAACCTAAGCTGTCGTTTCTAAAAGTTTGGGGATGCGATGCTTATGTCAAGAAACTTCAACCTGAAAAGCTCGAACCCAAGTCGGAAAAATGCGTCTTCATAGGATACCCTAAGGAAACTGTCGGGTATACCTTCTACTTCAGATCCGAGGGCAAGATCTTTGTTGCCAAGAACGGATGCTTTCTGGAAAAAGAGTTTCTCTTGAAAGAAGTAAGTGGGAGGAAAGTAGAACTCGATGAAGTACTACCTCTCGAACGGGAAAGTGGTGCAGCGCAAGAAAATGTTCCTGTGATGCCCACACCAACTGAAGAGGAAAACAATGATGATGATCAAGGTACTTCGGATCAAGTTACTACTGAACTTCGTAGGTCCACAAGGACACGTTCCGCACCAGAGTGGTACGGCAACCTTGTCCTGGAAATCATGTTGTTGGACAACGGTGAACCTTCGAACTATGAAGAAGCGATGGCGGGCCCAGATTCCAACAAATGGCTTGAAGCCATGAAATCCGAGATAGAATCCATGTATGAAAACAAAGTATGGACTTTGACAGACTTGCCTGATGATCGGCGAGCGATAGAAAACAAATGGATCTTTAAGAAGAAGACGGACGCGGATGGAAATGTTACCATCTATAAAGCTCGACTTGTCGCTAAGGGTTATCGACAGGTTCAAGGGATTGACTACGACGAGACATTCTCTCCCGTAGCGAAGCTAAAGTCCGTCCGAATCATGTTAGCAATTGCCGCATACTATGATTATGAGATATGGCAGATGGACGTCAAAACGGCATTCCTTAACGGGCATCTTAAGGAAGAACTGTATATGATGCAGCCGGAAGGTTTTGTCGATCCTAAGAACGCTAACAAAGTATGCAAGCTCCAGCGATCCATTTATGGGCTGGTGCAAGCATCTCGGAGTTGGAATATTCGCTTTGATGAGATGATCAAAGCGTTTGGGTTTATGCAGACTTATGGAGAAGCCTGCGTTTACAAGAAAGTGAGTGGGAGCTCTGTAGCATTTCTCATATTATATGTAGATGACATACTCTTGATGGGAAATAATATAGAATTTCTGGACAGCATTAAGGCCTACTTGAACAAATGTTTTTCAATGAAGGACCTTGGAGAAGCTGCTTATATATTAGGCATCAAGATCTATAGAGATAGATCGAGACGCCTTATAGGTCTTTCACAAAGCACATACCTTGATAAGATTTTGAAAAGGTTCAAAATGGATCAGTCCAAGAAAGGGTTCTTGCCTATGTTACAAGGTGTGAGATTGAGCTCGGCTCAGTCACCGACCACGGCAAAAGATATAGAAGAGATGAATACCATCCCCTATGCCTCAGCCATAGGATCTATTATGTATGCCATGCTGTGTACCAGACCTGATGTAAACCTTGCCGTAAGTTTGGTAGCTAGATACCAAAGTAATCCCGGCAAGGAACACTGGACAGCGGTCAAGAATATCCTGAAGTACCTGAAAAGGACAAAGGACATGTTTCTCGTTTATGGAGGAGGCGAAGAGCTTGTCGTAAAGGGTTACGTCGACGCTAGCTTCGACTCAGATCCGGATGACTCTAAGTCACAAACCGGATACGTGTATATGTTGAATGGTGGAGCAGTAAGCTGGTGCAGCTGCAAGCAGAGCGTCGTGGCGGGATCTACGTGTGAAGCGGAGTACATGGCAGCCTCGGAGGCAGCGCATGAAGCGATTTGGGTGAAGGAGTTCATCACCGACCTAGGAGTCATACCCAATGCGTCGGGGCCAATCAAACTCTTCTGTGACAACACTGGAGCTATTGCCCTTGCCAAGGAGCCCAGGTTTCACAAGAAGACCAGGCACATCATGCGTCGTTTCAACTCCATCCGTGAAAATGTTCAAGATGGAGACATAGAAATTTGCAAAGTACATATGGATCTGAATGTCGCAGATCCGTTGACTAAACCTCTCTCGCGAGCTAAACATGATCAACACCAGAACTCTATGGGTGTTCCATTCATCACAATGTAACTAGATTGGTGACTCTAGTGCAAGTGGGAGACTATTGGAAATATGCCCTAGAGGCAATAATAAAAGTATTATTATATTTCATTGTTCATGATAATTGTCTTTTATTCATGCTATAACTGTATTATCCGGAAATCGTAATACACGTGTGAATACATAGGCCTCAATATGTCCCTAGTGAGCCTCTAGTTGACTAGCTCGTTGTGATCAACAGATAGTCATGATTTCCTGGCTATGGACATTGGATGTCGTTGATAACGGGATCACATCATTAGGAGAATGATGTGATGGACAAGACCCAATCCTAAGCATAGCACAAAGGTCGTTTAGTTCGTTTGCTAGAGCTTTGCCAATGTCAAGTATCTCTTCCTTAGACCATGAGATCGTGTAACTCCCGGATATCGTAGGAGTGCCTTGGGTGTATCAAACGTCACAACGTAACTGGGTGACTATAAAGGTGCATTACAGGTATCTCCGAAAGTAGCTGTTGGGTTGACACGGATCAAGACTGGGATTTGTCACTCCGTATGACGGAGAGGTATCTCTGGGCCCACTCGGTAATGCATCATCATAATGAGCTCAAGGTGACCAAAGTGTTGGCCACGGGATCATGCATTACGGTACAAGTAAAGTGACTTGCCGGTAACGAGACTGAACAAGGTATTGGGATACCGACGATCGAGTCTCGGGCAAGTAACGTACCGATTGACAAAGGGAATTGTATACAGGGTTTGATCGAATCCTCGACATCGTGGTTCATCCGATGACAACATTGAGGAGCATGTGGGAGCCAACATGGGTATCCAGATCCCGCTGTTGGTTATTGACCTGAGAGCGTCTCGGTCATGTCTGCATGTCTCCCGAACCCGTAGGGTCTACACACTTAAGGTTCGGTGACGCTAGGGTTATTAGGAAGACTAGTATGTGACTACCGAATGTTGTTCGGAGTCCCGGATGAGATCCCGGACGTCACGAGGAGTTCCGGAATGGTCCGGAGGTAAAGATTTATATATGGGAAGTCCTATTTTGGCCACCGGAAAATGTTCGGGATTTTTTGGTATTGTACCGGGAAGGTTCTAGAAGGTTCCGGAGTGGGGCCCACCTGCATGGGGGGACCCACATGAACGTGAGTAGTGGGGGAAAGGCCCCACACCCCTGGTCAAGGCGCACCAAGATCCCCCCTTAGAAGGAACAAGATCATATCCCGAAGGGATAAGATCAAGATCCCTAAAAAGGGGGGATAACAATCGGTGGGGAAGGAAATGATGGGATTTCTTTCCTCCCACCTTGGCCAACGCCCCAATGGACTTGGAGGGCAAGAAACCAGCCGCTCCACCCCTATATATAGTGGGGAGGCGCATGGGAGATCAACACAAGCCAAGGCGCAGCCCCTCCCCTCCCCAACACCTCTCCTCCTCCATAAGTGCTTGGCGAAGCCCTGTCGGAATACTACTACTCCAACTGCACCACGCCGTCGTGCTGCCATTGGAGCGTTCTTCCTCAACCTCTCCTTCCCCTTGCTGGATCAAGAAGGAGGAGACGTCTCCCGTCCCGTACGTGTGTTGAACGCGGAGGTGCTGTCCGTTCAGTACTTGGTCATCGGTGATCCGAATCACGTCGAGTACGACTCCATCATCACCATCCCCTTGCAAGCTTCCGCACGCGATCTACAAGTGGTATGTAGATGCAAACTCACCCCTTGACTCGTTGCTTAGATGAACTCATAGATGGATCTTGGTGAAACCGTAGGAAAAATTTTAATTTTCTGCAACGTTCCCCAACAATAATAATACCCCAGACAGTGCCGAAGACAACCCCCTCCAGCAAGATTCAGCGCAGGAGGACGGAGATGCCAGCCAGCACAAGAGGGCGGCAGACGGAGAGGTAGAGGACGATAGTTACATGCCTCCCTCTGAAGATGAGGCAAGCCTCGACGACGACGAATTTGTCGTGCCTGAGGATCCCGTCGAACAAGAGCGTTTTAAACGCAGGCTTATGGCCACGGCCAACAGCCTCAAGAAAAAGCAGCATCAGCTTAGAGATGATCAAGATCTGCTAGCCGACAGATGGACGGAAGTCCTGGCGGCCGAAGAGCATGAGCTCGAACGCCCCTCCAAAAGCTACCCCAAACGCAAGTTGCTCCCCCGATTAGAGGAGGAGGCATATAAACCTGCATCACCAGAGCACAATATGGCTGACCGGCCACCTCGTGGCCGCAACAGAGAGGCCTCTAGGCCCTTCACTAGAACCGTACCCCGGCATTGCTCGAACAGCACAAGGCCACAGGGGAACGCTCCGGACTTACGAGAAATATTGGAGGATAAGGCAAGACAATCAAGATCGATCTACGGATCGCGTGGGCGCCCCATGATACGTGACGACAACCGTCGTGCCGGACACAGTAAGTCCGGCCGGGACGAATACAATAGACAAAGCTTGTTGGAGCTTCGCCGCGATATAGCCCAATACAGAGGCGCCGCACACCCACTATGCTTCACAGACGAAGTAATGGATCATCAAATTCCCGAAGGTTTTAAACCCGTGAATATTGAATCCTATGACGGCACGACAGACCCCGCAGTTTGGATCGAGGACTATCTTCTTCATATCCACATGGCTCGCGGTGACGATCTTCACGCCATCAAATACCTCCCACTCAAGCTTAAAGGACCAGCTCGGCATTGGCTCAACAGCTTGCCTGCAGAATCAATCGGATGTTGGGAGGACCTTGAAGCCGCATTCCTTGATAACTTCCAGGGCACGTATGTGCGACCACCAGACGCTGACGACCTAAGCCACATAATTCAGCAGCCAGACGAATCGGCCAGACAATTCTGGACACGGTTCTTAACTAAGAAAAACCAAATCGTCGACTGTCCGGACGCGGAGGCCCTCGCGGCCTTCAAACATAACATCCGCGATGAGTGGCTTGCCCGACACCTGGGGCAGGAAAAGCCGAAATCCATGGCAGCCCTCACATCACTCATGACCCGCTTCTACGCGGGAGAGGACAGCTGGCTAGCTCGCAGCAACAACCTCAGCAAAAATTCCGGCAGTCCTGATACCAAGGATCGCAATGGCAGGTCACGTCGCAACAAGAATAAACGCCGCATTAACGGCGACAACAATGAGGATATGGCAGTCAACGCCAGATTCAGAGGCTCCAAACCCGGTCAACGGAAGAAGCCATTCAAAAGAACTACCACGGGTCCGTCCAATTTGGACCGAATACTCGATCGCTCATGCCAGATACACGGCACCCCCGAAAAACCAGCCAACCACACCAACAGGGACTGTTGGGTATTCAAGCAGGCAGGCAAGTTAATCGCCGAAAACAATGACAAGGGGCTGCACAGCGATGACGAAGAAGATACTCGACCGCCGAATAGTAGAGGACAGAAGGGTTTTCCCCCACAAGTGCGGACGGTGAATATGATATACGCAACCCACATACCCAAGAGGGAGCGGAAGCGTGCACTTAGGGACGTATACGCGATGGAGCCAGTCGCCCCGAAGTTCAACCCATGGTCCTCCTGCCCGATCACTTTCGATCGAAGGGACCACCCCACCAGCATCCTCCACGGCGGATTCGCCGCATTGGTTTTAGACCCAATCGTCGATGGATTTCACCTCACTAGAGTCCTGATGGACGGCGGCAGTAGCCTGAACCTGCTTTATTAGGACACAGTGCGCAAAATGGGCATAGACCCCTCAAGGATTAAACCAATAAAGACGACCTTCAAAGGCGTCATACCAGGTGTAGAGGCCAACTGTACGGGCTCAGTCACACTGGAAGTGGTCTTCGGATCCCCGGATAACTTCCGAAGCGAGGAGTTAATCTTCGACAAAGTCCCATTCCGCAGCGGCTATCATGCTTTGCTCGGACGGACCGCGTTTGCAAAGTTCAACACGGTGCCGCACTACGCATACCTCAAGCTCAAGATGCCAGGCCCTCGAGGAGTCATCACGGTCAACGGGAACACTGAGCGCTCCCTCCGAACGGAGGAACATACAACGGCTCTCGCAGCAGAAGTACAATGCAGCCTCTTAAGGCAATTCTCCAGTCCGGCCGTTAAGCGATCGGACACGGCCAAGCGCGCCCGAAGTAACCTACAACAAGACCACCCGGCGCGTTCCGAGCACGCGTAGCAATGCGGCCCCAACCCCAGCCCTTGCAAAACCGCATGACTGGTCCTTCGCGTACATCATTATGCTCTGGAGATACCATGGGCATAGGGGAAGGGGCACGACCACGACAGGCCCAGAATGCGGCTCAACCACATCAGGGGCTCCCAAGTGTGTCATTTTCTTTTTCCTTTTTCTTTTTCTTACCTACAGGACTCCGTTCACCAGAGGCCTTGTTCGGCAGTAGACCGGCCGAACTCAAGATGCAACAGCCAGGGAAGGAAAAAGGCCGCAACGAACATCCAGGTGGTCTCCCTTACGAACATTAAATCTGTCTTATAGACCACTCCGCAGCCTACCCCTGGAGGGAGACATGTTTCCTAGTCCCGCCCCTTGCTTATCACACTATTTGCATCGTTCTACATTCATAGCAGTACCTTTTGAATAAAACAATGCAGCACATTTTTGCTTATAATTGCATTTCTTTCTTATACATATGATCATTCATGACATGTTGCATCCGTACACTTTGGTATGGCTGAAAACACCAGGGGCTTATGTTCCCCACATCATGGTGTGATAAGTCCGAACACTTTCAAAAGTGCGGCACCCCGAACTTATAGCATTATATGCATCAGCTCCGAATCATGTCTTGGGTCAATAGTTGGGTTTGCCCGGCTCCCATGTTTTGGTACCTTATGTTCCATTATATCGGCTAAGGTAGCACTGGGAGAACCACTGCGATTGCGCCCCAGTTGAGCTGGGTTAACGCCTCAGTGGAGAAAGCTAAAACTGACCGTCATGATGAGGCGAGAGCCGGTCGCTGTTCGAGAGGTTTTTTCGAGTCCCTAAAGACTTATGCCGCTTAGAGCGAGGAGCCGACTTTGTCCGCCCCAGGCGTGGATAGCGCCCCGAATTCTGCCTTCCGAACACTAGGGGCTTCGCCGAAATTTAAAATTATAGAATTCTATGGCTAAGTGAGAGTGTTCAAGCATTATAAGTCCGGTTGCCTAGTTCGTCGTGTTGAGCGCCTCCCTAGATAGACCCAAATATGGGAACAAGAGTGCTCAAATTTATCCCGAACACCCCAGCACTCGTGGCATGGGGGCTGAAGCCGACGACTTGCCATCTCTCAGATTTGATAAACAGCCGAACAGAAGGTAATATTTTAAATAAACAAGTGTTGCTTAGCGCACATGAACAAAGTTTTCTGCGCACAGGATAACAAAATACGAGTCTACTCAAATATTACATTATTGGAGCACTCACCCGCAATAGTGCGGGCACCCTTCAGGACACTCTTGTAATACATCTCGGGCGTGCGATACTCCTTGCCCGGCGGTGGCGCGTCCGTCACAAGCTTCTCAGCATCCATCTTGCCCCAGTGCACCTTAGCACGGGCAAGGGCCCGACGGGCACCTTCAATACAGGCGAATCGCTTGATGACCTCCACCCATGGACACGCATCCACCAACCGCCGCACCAAGCCAAAGTAGCTCCCAGGCATGGCCTCATTGGGCCACAGCCAAACTATGAGGCCCTTCATGGCCTGTTCGGCCACCTTGTGGAGCTCGACCAGCTGCTTCAGCTGGTCACTAAGGGGCACCGGATGTCCGGCCTCAGCATACTGAGACCAGAAGACCTTCTCCGTCGAGCTCCCCTCCTCGGCCCTGTAGAAAGCAGCAGCATTGGACACGCTGCGGGGAAGATCTGCGAACGCTCCTGGAGAGCTCCGAATTCGGGTAAGTAACAGGTAATTTACATTCACATGCTTGCTTTGCATGAAAAATGCCTTACCCGCCGCTATTTTCTTCAACGCCTCAATCTCCTGAAGGGCCTTGTGGGCTTCGGCCTTAGCGGCTTTGGCACTCTCAAGAGCCGATGCAAGCTTGGACTCTCGAGTCTTCGAGTCACGCTCCAAACTCTCATGTTTTTCCATGAGAGCTTGGAGCTCTGGCTGCACCTCTGCCACCCGCGCCTTGTGCTTTTCTCGCTCGGTGCGCTCTGCGGCCGCGTTACGTTCGGCCACGGACACCGCCTCCTTCAGGGTCGCCACCTCGTCTGTGGCCCCTGCAATTCCCATGTTATCCTTGTCATTTTTCTTGCAACCAAATCCTTTTCTGTAAGGTACATTTTAAATAAGGTGCTACTCACCTTCTTTGTCCTCGAGCTGCTTCTTGGCACGGCCGAGCTCGTTCTCGGACCGCTCGAGGTTTTGCTTTAAAGCATTGACCTCCGCAGTCAATGCGGCGGAGGTCAGCAGCGTAGCCTGCAATCCCATATTGACATATTTTTTATGACTCCTGCGTATATCTTTTTAGATCCTCAGTCCGGCTTTTCTTTCCGAACACCGAACCGAGCAACAGGGGCTACTGTCTATGCGGTACTATTTTACATATATTAACATTCTTACCTCGAAGCCTGATAGAAGGCTGCTGCAGGCTTCGGTCAGCCCGCTTTTGGCGAGCTGGACCTTCTGAATCACCGCACTCATGACAGTGCGGTGTCCTTCCTCGATGGAAGCGCCGTTGAGCGCCTCTAACAAGTTATCCGGCGCCTTCGGTTGGACGGAGGCCGCCGGTGCCACGGTCTTGCCCTTCTTACGAAGGGGCCGCCCGCCGGACTCCGGAACCACTATGGGTTCCGGTGTGGAGTCCGACGCGAAGTCCGGGAGGTTGCCCTGTGCCACCTCCTGGTCCTCCTCCTCCGGATGGGTCCCTCTCTGGGATCCCATCTCGACGTCGTCAGCATCGCAGGGAGAGGAGGCGGTTGGAAGTGAAGTGCCGTTCACGTCCGACGAGTCCAGGGACCCGCTCGACGAAGCAGGAAGATCGTCCTTGGGCAGACTACAGGATTGTATGCGGCGTTAGAAAGACACCAAGTAGCAAAAAGAAAAATCATGAAGTCATTCGGGAGTCCGGATACTTACGATTTCGCCAGGGGCTTGGTCCTTGGGGGCCAATCCTCGTCGTCGTCACCGGCGTTGGCGGAACAGTCCAGGGGAAGAGCCCTTCCCTTCTTGGACCCTTCGGCCTCCCCAGCTGGGGAGGCCTTCCTTTTCTTCCCTCCCCCTGCTGGGGGAGGGGCCTTTTTCTTCTCCTCCTCATCCTCGGGGGAGGAGTCCGCCTCGGAGTCATCGGACACCTGAAAACGGGAACTCTTTCGAGTACCCGTGGCCTCCTTCTTGGCATTCTTCTTCGGCACCACATGGGGTGCCGCAACCAGCAGCCCCGCTAGATGGGCATCTATTGGGTCTTCTGGCAAGGGGGCCGAACAGTTAGTATGCTCGGCCTTCTTCAGCCAGTCCTGTCAAAGGAAAGGGGGAGATTAGATCCCGCATAGGGTCAAACTATGGAAAACAAGTGTCCCGTAAAGGGTAGAATCACTTACCTCGTCAGCCTGACGCTGCGAGCGAAATCTGCGATCTTTGGTAGCGGATGCGGGAGCCTCGGCGCCCTTAAAAAGCACCTTCCGGGCATCTTCGTACCTAGTGTCGAAGAGCCCGCTCAAGGTTTGGTGTTGTGCCGGATTGAACTCCCACAATTTAAAGGCCCGTTGTCGGCACGGGAGAATCCGGCGAATGAGCATGACTTGGACCACGTTGACAAGCTTGAGCTTCTTGTTCACCAGCTTCTGGATGCAGGCTTGGAGTCCGGTCAGCTCCTCCGAATCACCCCAAGTCAGGCCACTCTCCTTCCAAGAGGTGAGCCGTGTGGGGGATTCTAGGTCTGAATTTGGGGGCCGCTATCCATTTAGGGTCATGCGGCTCGGTGATGTAGAACCACCCCGATTGCCATCCCTTGATGGTTTCCACGAAGGCGCCCTCGAGCCAGATGACGTTGGGTATCTTGCCCACCATGGCGCCTCCGCACTCCGCCTGATTCCCCTTCATTACCTTTGGCTTGACATTGAAGGTCTTGAGCCACAAGCCGAAGTGGGGCTGGATGCAGAGGAAGGCCTCACACACGACGATAAACGCCGAGATGTTGAGGATGAAATTCGGTGCCAGATCATGGAAATCTAGGCCGTAGTAGAACACGAGCCCCCGGACAAAGGGGTGAAGTGGAAAGCCCAGTCCGCGGAGGAAATGGGGAAGGAAAACCACCCTCTCATGGGCCTGGGGGTGGGGATGAGCTGCCCCTTGTCGGGAAGCCGGTGCGCGATGTCGCTGGACAGGTATCCGGTGCCGCGCAGCCTTTCGATGTGCCCCTCCGTAACGGAGGAGGCCATCCACTTGCCTCCCGCTCCGGACATGACTGGAGAAGGTCGAGGTGAGATTTGCGGGCTTGGGCGCTGGAGCTCAAGTGCGCGGAGATGGATAAGCAAAGGAGGAAGAAGGCGTAGGTAAAAAAAGGTGGATCCTTATCCCCTATATATGGGCGGGCAAAATTATGCGTCTCCACCAGCCTGATAAAACTCGCTTTTCTCCCAAGCGCCGCAATTAATGGCGCGGTTGGGTTACCCACGTCCGTATTGATGAGAATCCCGGAATAAGGGGAACACGATCTCTGCTTTGACAAGACGTGCCAAGGAAACCGCTTCGCTAAACGCGCTGAGGCGGTATAATAAAAATGATTCAAGTAAAGGCTTGGTAGTGGTGTGACGTCACGCCACGAAATACGTCAGCAGATTGAACTTGTGTAAATATTACTCTCTCTACGGTGGAATGTGGAATTTATTTTGCAGAGCCGGACACTATCCTGGTGTTCACGATCTTCTACAAACTATTCGGAGAAGGAACCCGCCTTGCAATGCCGAAGACAATATGCGCGCCGGACTCGTCATCATTGAAGCCTGGTTCAGGGGCTACTGAGGGAGTCCTGGGCTGGGGGTGTCCGGATAGCCGAACTATCATCATCGGCCGGACTCCAAGACTATGAAGATACAAGATTGAAGACTTCGTCCCGTGTCCGGATGGGACTTTCCTTGGCGTGGAAGGCAAGCTTGGCGATACGGATATGTAGATCTCCTACCATTGTAACCGACTCTATGTAACCCTAGCCCTCTCCGGTGTCTATATAAACCGGATGGCTTTAGTCCGTAGGACAACAACCATTACAACAATCATACCATAGGCTAGCTTCTAGGGTTTAGCCTCCTTGATCTTGTGGTAGATCTACTCTTGTAATACCCACATCATCAATATCAATCAAGCAGGACGTAGGGTTTTACCTCCATCAAGAGGGCCCAAACCTGGGTAAAACATCGTGTCCCTTGTTTCCTGTTACCATCCGCCTAGACGCACAGTTCGGGGCCCCCTACCCGAGATCCGCCGGTTTTGACACCGACAGCCACCTTGAGGGACGCCATCTTTTCCTCTCGTGCGTCTTTGCAGTGAATATGGACTAAAGACAGAGCTACGGCAGCACCGCACCTGGCAGAAGACTTCTTCCACTCTCGCACTCGGCCTGGGACTTCATTCAGTTGAGTCGTCAAAGACTCGAGGTCGTTCTGAAGCGTCTCCCCTGGCCAGAGTGTCGTGTCGATTCACGATGTTGCTGCCTTCAGTCGGGCCAGATAGTCCACCACACCAGCGACGCGAGACTCTAGTCGAAGCACATTCATGGCAGCTTCATCCTTCATTGGAGAGTTGATGGGGTCCAAGCTTGTCTCCACTCGACTGGTCTCTTCCTCAAAGTTTTGGCAGAATTCTGTAAACACAAGTCAAACATAAACCAACTGTTTCGCGACGAATCAACGGTGACAAGTCAGTCGAGTGAAAAAAGGTTACCTTCAAGCATGAGGAACAGCTTCTTGGCGAGCCCTCCCAGATAAGCTTCCAGATCATTCTTCTTCCCCACCAGTTCACTTGCCTTGTCACTCAAAGCAATCTTGTCGTTCTTCAGACGGCTGACTTCCTTGTTGGCCGCGTCGAGAGCGTCTTTCAGGTTAACTTTCTCTTCTTCGAGTTTGTCGACTGAAGCCAACTTCTCTTCCGCAAGCTTCGTTTTATCCAATGCAGCTTTCTACGCCTCAGTAAGTTCCTGGTCCTTCTTCTTCAGAGCCTCCTTCGTTTTTTCTGCAAAATGACAAGGAGGTTAGAATCAATAATGTGCAGAAGGAAAGAAACATTCGTCAAGTTTTCACCAATCGTACCTTTTGCCTCGTCCTTCGCCTTCTGAAAGTTCTCCTGGACAAGTTTCAAGTCAAGGTCGAGCTGGATATGTTTATTTTCCAACTCAGTGTAACGGGCCACGAGCTCGCAAGATTTCTTCAAAGAGTCAGTCGACAGACATTAAAGAGAGGTTACTTCCGAGTAACTAAGAGAAAAACAGTAACGTTTCTAAGACTACAGTCGAATCAAAAGATTGAACAATAGTCTCGGGGACTACACCCAGTGGGTGCACTCAGCATGCCCCCACTAGTTCTACCGACTCAATCCGATCAGTCGACCGAAAGGAACAAAGAGATTATGGTATCATCATAGGCCACAAAAGAAAGAGGAAAGAGAGAGTTCTTTAGACTACAGTCAACTGCCAACAGTCCACCATAGTCTCGGGGACTACACCCAGTGGGTGCACTCATCGTGCCCCCACAGGTCCTAATGTTCCACTCGACATGGTCCGACCAGACCGAGTGAAGAATTTTTAACTACAAAGACTACAGTCGACTGCCAGTAGTCCACCATAGTCTCGGGGACTACACCCAGTGGGTGCACTCAGCGTGCCCCCACCAGTCTACAAACCCAATCGACACACCCAGTGGGTGTACAGACACAAAGATTTTTTGGAAAGGAAATCTTCAGATAACATATCCTAACAGAACAGGCGGTTGCCAACTAACCTGGACATTGCTTTGAAGGGCTGAGCTTGCATCGTAAGCCGCTTGGCTGGCTTCCCGGATTGCCTTCACCTGCTCCATCATAATCCCCGCCTGGCGTATAGCCTCCTTAGTTGTGCCCGCCTGGTCCTCTGGGACGTGGTGCGTGGCGAAAAGGGATGGCGGTTCAGCAGTCGACGACGAAGGCCGGGCACTCGTCAACGGCACAGCAAAGGTCACAGAATGCCGAGCGATGTCGCCACCTTCTTGAACCAGTACCTCAGGTGCTGATGCAGTCCGAGTGGCCTTGCCAGCCGTAGCCTGTCTATTCTTCATCGCCCTCAGGGGCACCTCATCATCGTCATCAGGGAGATCAATGACGTGACGAGGAGCTGCAAGATAAATCCAAAATTGGAAACGAAGATACAATCGACCAAAAGCGAAAACTACAAAGAGAACATACCGGGGTTGGAGGTGACAGTGTCTTCCATTTCTTGGTCACCGTCCTTGGCGGAGGTCTCGGAGGTAGCAGCACTGCAGATTTTAGAAACCAGTCGGTTAGTCGATGAGTCGACCGGAAGTTCGCTCGAGCTGAACAAGGAAACACAAATCCTGCTGTTACCCGGAGATGGTGGGAATGTCCATTTTCATCTTGGGCAAGGCCTTCGGCGGCTTTGATGACTCCGCCCGCGGATGCTTCGGCGCTTTTTCAGTCGGCGCCGGTGAGGCCGTCCGAGGGCGCTTTGTCGACGGCACAACGGGCGCAGCCGCTTTGCCGCGCTCCCTCGCGGGGTCGTGGACGAGCTTGGATCGCCTCTCCATGCGAGGAGGATCGACTTCTATCTCCTCCTCCTCCTTGCTGGAACCGTGTTCATTCTCTTCCCCCTCGTCGTTAGATTTCCACTCCTCCTCCTCACTTTCACCCCCACTCGCCTCTCCCTCCTCAGCTTGTTCCTGCGCCCCGTTGGGCATCGAGTACATTTCAGTCGTGTCCTAGAAGATAGCAAACAAGGCAACGGTTGATTTCAAACAGACAGAATGGAAAAAACAGAATCGTAGTCGGAAATGCAGAATTGGACCTTGTCAACTTCATATGATTGGTCGAGTGGAACGACCCTCCTGGCTCCTCGGGGTTGTCCTTGTTCCCTGTAATGCTTCCCATCCACCGCTCCAGCGTGGCGCCATCGATCTCCTTCGGGTGGATCCGAGTGGTGTCCTCAGTTCCAGAATACATCCACATAGGATGATCTCGAAATTGGAGCGGCTGGATGCACCGCCGGAGGAAGACCTCCAGGAGGTCCATGCCAGTCACCCCATCGCGGATGAGCTGCACGACACGCTCGACCAGCACCTTCACCTGTGCCTTCTCCTCCGGGACCACCTTCAAAGAGGAGGGCTTCCTCGCTCGTTCCATGGAAAAGGGAGGGAGCCCAGTCGGCTGCCCTAGCATCGGTTGGTCCTTGCAGTAAAACCAAGTCGACTGCCATCCACGGACGGAGTCGGGCAAAACCATGGTCGGAAAAGAACTTTTCCCTCTCAACTGGATCCCAAGGCCCCCACACATCTGAATCACATGTGTCCTCTCGTCACTCGGATTTGCCTTCTTCACCATCTGGGAGCGACAGGTAAAGATGTGCTTAAAGAGACCCCAGTGAAGCCGGCAACCCAAAAAGCACTCGCACAAAGACACATAGGCGGCGAGGTACACTGTGGTGTTGGGCGTGAAGTGGTGGAGTTGTGCCCCAAATAAATTCAAAAAACCCCGGAAGAAAGGGTGGGGCGGCAAAGAAAACCCACGGTCGACGTGGGTGGCCAGAAGAACGCACTCACCCTCCTGAGGCTGCGGCTCTGACTCCCTCCCCGGGAGCCGTGCCGATCCATGGGGGATCAGCCCTCCGTCAGCCAGGTCGTCGAGATCCGCCTGACTAATTGTCGAGCGGATCCAGTCGCCCTGGATCCAGCCCGGCGGCAGGCCGGCCCTCGACGAAGAGCCACTCCGACTGGTTCCCCTCCCCTTCGCCTTCGCCGTCGCTTTCTTTGCCCGCTCCAGGGTTGTCGTCTTCTCCTTCACCATCGTTGCCGGCGAAACATGCACGGAGCAGCGGCACGGAGGCAGAAGCAAACATGGCGGAGAAATCTGGAGAAGAGGGAGGAATGAGGGCGCATTGTTGAAAAACCCCCGTCTGGCGCTTTATATAAGGCTGCTTTCGAGTGGCTAACATGTAGGCCCGAACGATCCTGTCAAATCCCGCAACAGTCGCACGCGCAATACATGGCGAAAAAGGTGGCGCGGAGATCGAGGCATCCCTGCCTTATCCCGTCCGATTGCTGCGGCTACGCCCCGTCCCGCGCGCTTCCCAAAATTCGAATCCCACAAAATATGCGGCTTGCAGAACAACTCGTCAGGCAGAAGATCTCCTTCACTCTGTCACTCGGAGCTCCCCAGGCGAAAACCTCACTCGATAGATATAAAGAATGGATCAAGGCGACTGAAAAAGAAGTTGATGCCGTCACCTAAAAGTTCATTGATCCAAGACAAGACATACTCATAGCACGAAAAATGGGTCGGAAGAATTCTCAATTCCTTCCCCACTCAAACCTCGATCCATTCGGGGGCTAATGATGAAGTTATGTACCTAGGGTAGGGTCATGGACTTGTCTAAGCTACCCTACCCAAAGACATCTCTAGAAGAAACTACCTGTTAGTCGACCTAGAGGTGATCCACTTGACGGACTCGAGGACACTCGACCATGAAGATAACCACTCGACCATGAAGCTAACCACTCGACGGCCAGGAGATCTAAAGTCATTCTGCATGCAACGGTCTATCATTAAGTAGCCTTTATGATCTTCATAGCACTTTATATGGGCATTACCAGTAACCCCCTGTCTTAATGTACTTTAAACCCTGCATAACTGAGGGCCCGAGGGGTCTGGCGAACTCTATATAAGCCACCCCCCTCCTCAGTGAAAAGGGTTCGCACCCCTGTAACTCACACGCATATAATCCAGTCGACCGCCTCCGGGCACCGAGACGTAGGGCTGTTACTTCCTCCGAGAAGGGCCTGAACTCGTAAAACTCTTGCGTGTATGACTACTCCATAGCTAGGCTCTCCCTTAATACCCCCCTACACTACTGTCAGACTTAGAACCACGACATGTGGTGCTACCGGTGCACCGGACTCATATTGTGCTTTTAACATGTTCAAAAAAATTTGAAAAAAATTTAGCACACTCATACAACATTAATGTAGGTTGTCACAAAATTTCAAGTCAAAATTCTAAACATAACTCAAAAAACAAAAATGACAAATTCAACACTGAATAGTACACAACATAACTTGGGCTTTAGATTTTGCCCATTATCACACTGATGTCAAATTTGTCATTTTTGTATCTCAAAAAACATTTCAATTTTTTATCCTAAATTTTGTGAAATCATACATTGATGTTGTGTTATCATGCTAGAATTTTTTTCAGATTTTAAAAAATATTCTATGGCATCCGGTGCACCGGTAGCACCACAAGTGCGGGTGCACCAGATACATTCCCCCGGAACGGTTGTATCATTCGCACCAGCCCGTAGTAGCTCGTCAACTTGGGGTTGCAGCTCGGTCGTTCCCCGGTTCCACCACTCGTGCCGGGTGTACTCGCTGGCGACGCCCTATGCAGGGGGAAAACAGCGACAGAAGGAGGGACCGCGGGGGAACAACAGAGCGCGGGTGGAGGTGCGAGGGGAGGGGAGAGATTGGGACGACCCTGCGACAGGGTGGATAAGATTGCACAGGGCCATATGGATGAAACGTGGCTCTCTGTGCGTGACGAGGCACGCGACCGGCCGAAATTTTAGCCGGCACGCCGCACACAAGCGTTTACCTTTCTATGGGTGTGGACCCGAACCTTTATTACATTAAAAAAAAAGTAAGCTCAACTACCCTTTTTTCTGCAAATGAGGAAGCTTATTCTAGATTTTATGACATTTTTGCAGTAATGTACATTCTAGATTATCTGGTCATTGGCTATTTTTGGCGAAAATCGAACTCGGTGCCCAGACTCATCTGCTTCCGCTCAAAGTCAAAACAAATACTAGATTTTTTTTATGTGGTAGATAATTTGATTCGTGAGGTCGGCTGCAAATTTCAACTCATTTAGACATCTGAGTAGCTCTCGGCAAAAAAAGACAAATCAGCTCAGAACAGTGCGTTAATAGTAAACTTTTTTATAGGCCCTGAATTTGTCTTCTTTGCCGAGAGTTGCTCAGGTGTCCAAACGAGTTAGGAGCTGACCTAAACATCAAATTTCTACCACACAAAATGTTTTTTTGAATTTTTCTAGTATTTGTTTTGATTTTTTTTCTGAGCACAGGTGCAGATGATCCCGGGAGCAGAAACTCCGCGTCCCGCTTATGGAACCGAACTTCTATTTGGTGCTTATGGCGCCATCCAAAGGATAATTTCATACACCCCCTTTAAACTAACGGGCCACTCATGTATACAGTAGATTGATTTTTCGGTTTTGGGAAGCTTCAAGATGCTTCTGGCTGTTGTTTTTTCTGCCGGTCTATTATATGTTCGCTTTACCCAGATTTTCTAAGGGATTTTTCAATTTGTTTTTCTTTAATATTTCCACTTTATTTTTACCTTTTCTTTTTTTATTTCATTTGTTTTAAAAAATTCAAATCCACGTAAACCTTTCGAATTCATTAGCTTTTCTCAAATTAGAAAACCTTGTTTCAAATTCGCAATTGTTTTCAAATTGGCGGATGTTTTTCAATTCTGTGAAGTTTTCCAAATTCTTGAATTCTTTATTCAAGTTCATGAACTCCTTTTAAATTCGTGAATTGTTTTATATCCGCTGCCTATTTTCAAATTCTTCAACATCCTGTTCAACTTCAAGAACCTTTTTCAAATTATTAAACCCTGTTTCTAATTCACAAATGTTTTTCAAATGCATGATTTTTTTCAAATCTGTGAACTTTTATTTCAATTCATGAAATTTTTCAAATTCATAAACAATTTTCATATCCATTAGCTATTTTCAGATTTGTGAAATTTTTATTCAAGTTTATGAACTTACTTTAAATTTGTGGACACTTTTATATCTGCGATTTGTTTTTCCAATCCGTGAAACATTTTTCAAATGCATGAACTTTTCCAAATCCGTGAATTTTTATTCAAGTTCATTAACTTTTTCAAATTCATTAACATTTTGTATCTGCCAACTCTTTTTGAATTTCTGAAAGTTTTTTTAATTCATGAGTTTGTTAATGCATGAATTTGTTATTCAAGTTACTGAATTTTCTTTGAATTTGTAATCATTTTTAAATGCGTGAATTTTAATAAAATTTGTAAACATTTTTTAATGCACGGAAGTTTTTGAAAATCCAAGAACTTTTTCCTAATTCGTGGGTCTGTTCAGATTCGTCTTTTTTCGAGGAAGTGGGCTTTTTAGTGGTGAAAATCAATGAGTCAATGGTGTGGATAATGGTCAGGCAACAACCAAATTTGAGTATTTTTCTTTCAAATGGTGAACTGCCAGATGCGTGAGCTATATCTCACATTAAGCGAGTCTGAAGGCCGATTTGTGCATGGTTAATAAAGGATCAAGAAACAAGAAAAGGGAGCATGCAGAGGATTCGAACATTGGTCTCCTGGTTTAGGGCAAGCATGGCTAACCACTTGGCTTGCCTCGGGTTTGTCAAGGAGTAGTACGCCGGGACTACTTAAGTCGAAATGAGTCGTGTTTCCAATGTTTCTACTTCGTTTTTCCTTGGGATTTTTGTTTTGTTTTTCTCCAGCCTTCTCTGTTTTCATTTGATTTTTTTGTTGGATTATGTATTTAGTTTATTTTTTATTTTTTCTTTATTTTTGCATTTGTTTCTTCGGTTTTATTTCAAATTTCTTTGGTTTATTTTGTTTTTTTATTTTATTGGTCATTCTACATTTTTTGTATATGTGGACAAAATTTTAATAATACAGATTTAAATTTTTTCAATAGAAAATTTAACATTTCTTTAATACATGGTCAACAATTTTTCTGTACACATTTTTAAGATTCTTCAAATGCTTGATTGACATTTTTCAAATACAAGATCAACATTTTTTAATACTTGGCTAACAATTTTACCATACACACTTTAAAAAAAATTCAAATGCTTGATTAACATTTGTCAAATACAAGATTAACATGTTCTAATACATGGTCAACATATTTTCTTGGCACATTTAATATTTTTAAATGCTTGATAATTTAACACATGGTCAACGTTTTTTCTAAACATATTTTAGAAAATTCAAATGCTCGACCAACATTTTCAAATGATTGTTCAACGTTTTTTCTAATATTTATTAACATTATATATATATATATATATGATAAAAAAATCATTATTTTTAATACATAGTCAACACTTTTTTATACACATTTAATATTTTCATATACTTGTTCAACATTATTTTCAATGCTTGATTGATTTTTGATATACATGATCAAATTATTTTCATCATTTTTTCATACATGGTCATCATTTTTACTATACACATTTAACATTTCTAATGCTTGTTTAACATTTTTCAAGAAAAGAATCATCATTTTTAGAAATGATTTATTTACATTTTTTAAATACATGATCAAATTGTTTCATGCAATTGTTTTTTTAAATTTCCGGCATACCTTATAAACATTTTCCCTATACACATTCAACATTTTTTGAATGCTTGCTCAACATTTTTCGTATGTTTTATCTAGAGTGATTTTGGTAATATACTTATTTAGAATATTTATAAGTATAAACAAAAGTAAAAAATAAAGGAAAAAACAAAAAACATTAAAAAAGATATAGAAAATAATGTTGTTGTTTCCGGTGCACCTGACCCGGCCCAACTCGCGGCATCCTTAAGCGAGGGTTCCCTCTGTTTCGCTGAATGTGAGACATAGAGGCGGGGGATTCCTATGCGCCACATTATGCAGCAGAATGTCGAGCTATCACGAAGGCAACGTGCGTTGCAAAAAATGAACGATTAAAAAATCGCGCTTCAGCTAGGTTTCAAACCGTCGAGCGCCAGCCTATAGACAGGGGATGCTAGACACTGCGCCCGATTCGGTTTGATGGTCAAATAGCAATGCGAACACTTTAGACCTAGTCACACATGCAGATCGTATTATTTTTTTTGCCAATCTTTTATTGTAAATTCTGATTATAATTTTTACAAGTAGGAAAGTTTTTTACAGAACACACACGAGTTTTTTAAAAGTTAGCAATTTTTCGAATTTGCAAGAAAATTTAAAAAACTGGAACAATTTTGAACTTGTGGACGAATATTGAAAAAAAAGGAACATTTTTTTAGTCACAATAAATTTTTGATAGACACAAAAAAGTTTTTTGACAATGTGAACAAGTTTCTGATAGTGATTTTTTCAAAAACATAAATATTTTTTAAAGGAGAACAAATTTGAATTGTGAACTTTTTTTTTGTAAACATGAATGTTTTCAAAAATATGAAGATTGTTAGAATTTTCGAATAAAATTTAGAAATGGGAACAATTTTTAAATTAACAAACAATTTTTGAAATTTTAGTTCAAAATGGAGAACAATTTTTAAAATCCCAAACAATTTGAAATGCAAACAATTTTTCACTACATGAACAAAAAATTGAAAAATAAGAACATTTTTTGAAAATTTGTGAATAATTTTTGAAAACAGGAATTTTTTTTTAAATCCATGTCATTATTTACAAATTTCTGAAAAAATGAACAAAAATAATTCCGATGAACAACTTTTGAATTTTTATGAACATTTTTTAAATCCAATGAACAAAAACTGGAATTGGAAGAACAGCTTTTGGATCGTTGAACATTTTTTGAATTCGATTAACAAAAAGAAGTTGTTAACATGTTCGAAATAATAAATGCCAAAAATAGTCAAAAAGTGAATAAGAAAAAAAATAGAAAAAGGGAATGGAAAAAGTAAAATTAAACTTAAAATAAGAAAAAGAAAAAGAAAGAAAACGAAAGAAAAAAAATGAAAAGAACAGGAAAACGAAAGAAAACCAGTATAAAAAACTTCAAAAAAAACGGTTCTGGAAAGGTTCTAGAACCTTCCCAAAACCGGCCGAACCAGTGAAGAGAGAACTGGGCCGGCCCGATAACAAAAGGAAAGACGCAGGGGGTACGCGCTATAGTGTTAGGCGGCGACCTACGCGCCATATAGGAACGCCGAGAGGCGCCCGCCCAGGTTGAGCCGCTCGTTAGCGTCAAGCAGTGATGGTAGATGCAGATGAGCCAGCCCATTTAGAGGTCAGGAACTCGAGCGCGTAAAAAAATAGCCGAAATAACGAGGAAGCGAGAGATCGAACATGTGACACCCCTCTCGGGAAGACTAGAGCATAACCAACCGAACTGATAACTTCTACTGATATGCAACCAGCCCGAGATTTTAAAGTACCAAACAACTTTTCATTCTTCTCGAACAATTCAACAAAATCAAGAACAAAAAATACAAAATTCTTAACAAAATTTAACAAACACGAAACCCTTTTGAAAACCGTAAACAATTTTTAAAAATCGAACAAAGTTTCCAAACTTGAACAATTATTGAAAAGTTCAACACAAATTTCGAAACTCCAAAAAGATGAACAAATCTTAAAATATAAAAATTGAACATTTTTGTAATATATGCTGAATAAATATAAATACATACTGAACATTCTTGTGATATATACTGAACAAATTTAAATTTTATATTGCATATTTCTGTAATGTACGCTGAACAACTTCTGAATTGTGAACCAACTTTAAAAACAGCAAATGTTTTCTGAAATCATGGAGAAATATACGGAATTTCAAACTTTTTCGAAAACAAATGATGAAAGTAAGAAAGGAAAAGGATAAAGTAAAAATAGTAGGAAAAAGAAAAAGAAACAGAAAAAAAAAGAGAAACAAAAAAAGAATAAAGAAACAGGAAAAAATATCAGAAATCCGGCGAAAAAAAAGAAACAAAGCTCCCAAAAACGGTTTGTCTTTAGCCCGCGTAGTGGGCCAGCCCGTCGCGCGCAGCTGCACCCGCTCTTCAGCGAGGAAAATCCTATATGGCGCTCCTTGCGTCAAACTGCCGGCGCTTCGCACAGGCGAGCGACCGAGCAGCGACGCAACGGGCCGGCTCGTTTAACCGTTCCAGCGCTCCCGGTTTTGGGAACCTTCTAGAGGTTCACAACTGGGTTTTTCCCGGTTTTCGGAACCTTCTAGAAGGTTGTTGAACCGGTTTTTATTTTCCTTTCTTTTTCTATTTCTGTTTCTTTTACTTTTCCCTTTTTTCTTTTTTGTTTTTCAAGTTTATGTTTTCTCTTTCAAAAAAATGTTCACGCTTTTACAAAAATGTTCAAAATTTTGAAAAATGTTCGTGAACAAGTTTGTTCAAAAAATGTTCTTTTCATTCATAAATTTTTTTTCAAGATTCAAAAAATGTTCATGCTTTAAGAAATTGTCCAAATTTGTTCTTCGTTTCAAAATTTGTTCTCAAGATTTAAAAAATGTTCGTACTTTTAGAAAATATTTATGTTCAAATTTTGTTCTCAATTTAGAAATTTTGTTCTCTAAATTCAAAAAATGTTTGGGATTTTAAATTTTTGTTCAAAAAATGTTCTTTTCATTCATAAATTTGTGCTCAAGATTCAAAAAATGTTCATGCTTTAAGAAATTGTCCAAATTTGTTCTTTGTTTCAAATTTGTTCTCAAGATTGAAAAAATGTTCGTACTTTTAGAAAATATTTTTGTTCAAATTTTGTTCTCAATTTGAAAATTTTGTTCTCTAAATTGAAAAAATGTTCCGGATTTTAATTTTTTGTTCAAAATTTAAAAAATTTCAGAAAATTTTCAAACTTTGGTCGTTTTTGTTCGTAATTTCTTAATTTGGTCCATAATTGAAAAACGTGTTCGAAAGGAATTTTTTTCGCAATTTCTTAACCAAAGTTCAGGTTTCGCTACTCCTTTTAGTTCTTTAAATCCGGCACTACAAGTCTGTCAACAACTATCGTTGGTCGCACTGGCAAAGGTTGTTGCCTGCATAGCAGGAGTTCAACGGATCGACTCCCAGTTCTCGCATCTGCTTAATTTTTTTGCGCATTTCTCTGCCCGATAGCTCGCTTCAGTTCAGCCGCAATGGGCCGGCCAGTTCAGCCGCACCCCGTGCGAAGCGACCGCAATTTGCCGCAGAACGCGGCGAATAGGAGCTCCCATTCAGCGAAGCCACCTCTCCTCGAGGCACGCGCGCGTCAAATAGGATTCACCACAACCAAGCGCACGCCATTTTTGGGCTGGCCCAATCTATAGCAGGTCGTTAGTTTTTTCTTCTTTTCTCCAATCTTTCGCTGTTTTCGGCCCAGTTTTGTCGGTGTGTGTTTCTTCTCCGGTTTTCATTGTTGGGGGTCTATTTTTTTTGGTTTTTTCTTTAGTTTTTATTTCTTCACAGTTTTTCTCCCGTTTTCCTTTTTTCCTTTCCTTTTTCTTTCTTTTTGGTTTTCTTTGTTTCTTCCCTAGATTTTCATTTTTGTAATGTATTTTTCCAGTTTTCTTATTTACCTTTTCTTGTCTTCCTTTCTTTGTTTTCCTTTTCTTTCAGTTTTTGAACATATATCTAATTCTTTTTACGCATTGTACATTTTTTGTATACGTCAAGAACCTTTTTCATACATGTTTAATATTTTTAAATACATGATAATCATTTTTTCCAAATAAATGTTTTTGGTGTGTACTGTTTTCATACACATTGTACACTTATGGTATACTCATAAAACATTTTTCAAGCGATGTATTGATGCGCCCCATGTTATTGGTACGCATCGGACAGGGTCCTTCGGTACGTGGACCGGCCCATATTAGTCCCTCGTAGACCGGTTTTGGGAAAGGTTTCCACCAGTTCTACCGGGCCAGATTTCTTTTTTGGTTTTTTATTGGGGTTTGTTTCTTTGTTTCGATCTGTTATTGTTTTTTCCTTTGTCTTTTTTTCTTTGTTCGTTTTTATTTCCTAAACTTTTTCATCAAATTGCGAACCAACCTGTGGTTGATGGTTAGAGGGACTGTGGTATCCCCAGCCCACCAGGGTTCAAATCCTGGTGCTCGCATTTATTCCTGGATTTATTTCAGAATTTCCGGCGATGCGCATTCAGTGGGAGGACACGTTTCCGTCGACAACAAGGTGCCTACGGCGACTTCGTAAATTTTAAGATGATATGCCGGCTCAGTCTTCCAGAGGTGCTAATAGGGGTAGGGTGTGCGTGTGTGCATTCAAGGGGTGAGTGTATGCGCGTCTGTACTGTGTTCATATTTTTTTTTATCAAATTCATGAGTTTTTAAAATTCACATTTTTTGCAATTTCGTGATTGTTTACAAATTCATGATGTAAATTCACAAGTTTTTCCATATCCGTGAACTTTTTCCAAATTCGTGATTTCTGTTGCATATTCACGTACTTTTTACCAAATTGGTGAACCTTTTTCTCATTTTCTTCAAAATTTCCAAATTTGTGAACTTCTTTCAAATTCGCAGAAATTTTCCAAATTCACGAACATTTTCCAAATCCATGAACTTTTTCAAATTCACAAACTTTTTCCAAGTTCTTGAATATTTTAATATTCATGAACTTTTATCAAAGTCGCAAACCTTTTTAATTTTCACATTTTTAATAAATACGTAAAGTAATAACATGGCATGGAGCAAGAAAATCTAGCAAAACAAAACTGGAGAGACCAAACTACGTAGAACGACCGCCGGTGTGCGCCTAGAAGCTTTCTATCGCTAATTAGGTGGTCTCCTTACAGGAGTCTCCTATCGACCATGGCCAGGCAGAGGCTACGCACTAATTTCTTATAATAGTTGTCCATTAAAAAGACCACCAATACCAACTTTTGACTTGCTCAGTTTTTCCTAAAGAATAAGCAATCTCTATAAATGAATATATGTGGGGTGTCGCGCGAAAGATGACTGAGGTAGCCAACATTCTAGACCCTGTCCCGTGACATTTCTTTCCAGCACCAGGACATGCTTATGCTCTTGAAGAATTGGTTGTCCTGGATCCTACCTGCTTCCTCATGCCTCCTAGTCCTATAAAAAAAATCATTTAACATTCTGTTGTGCCTTTTGGAATAAATTTGTACCGACTTATCCAACGGCAAGATCAGAACAAGAAATCCATATTTCAAACTCCAAGTACCATATGAGATGGCTTTGGGAGACATGTTGGATGGTGGTGGTGGGTTGGTGTTTGGGGGAGTGCAGTAGTGTGGATGAGAGCTAGGGGAAAACATGTTCCTTTTAAAGATGTGGGTGGTCCGTGCTCCTCATGGGGATCTTAAGTTCTAGCCATGTGATCAAAATCCTACGGGCCTAACTACTACAATGTTAATGTACATAACTTGCTTCTCCTAGAACCAACCCAACCGAATTATGGCTCATTATTTGTTCCATACATGCATATGTTATATTTGATGGTTTGAGAAGCTTGATATAGCATAAAAAAACATATCGATGTTATTTCGAAGGATAAGTAATAAAGTAGCAACGTTGAGCTTTTTAGTGTCGAAGAGACTACAGTTGGTACACTGTCACCCATAAAAGACACATTGAGCCCGAACCCATCCATGGTCTATGGGAGAGGGCATTAGGAATGAATTTATATGCGGTGCTAGAATTATTGGACTAGATCCATTAACAATACTAATAATTTATGAATGATACTCTCCTTAAGGCCAAATCATGCATGGCAAATAGTCGAACCAAATTTAGTCCCAAACTGCAAGTGAATAGAGGCTAGACAAAAATATAGGGTTGGTTCTGCCCTCTAGTACGAGCTTACGAAGAGGATGGGTACACGTGTGCTTCTCCTTTGCTCGCCCTGCCTAGCTTGGTAGGGTGCAACACCGCGCGAACGAAATCAAGGTGAATGACCCGACACGATATGCTTGTGAATGTTATGGAAAAATCAGTCTGACTTGAGAGTTTGGGCATTGTCACATTTTGCTCCTTGTTTCTATGTCTGATAACAGTTGAAATGTTTGCGTACCGCGGAATATAAAAATTAGGGTAGTCGTGCGAGGTACTTTTTCTAGCAACAATTGCATCTTTCATCATGGATTTGTTACATATTTTATCGTGGCTTAGTAATGGATTTATAAGTGGTCGTTCCTCCCATATATATGGGACACGCATGCACAAAAACTCCAAGGCTTGTGCCACCTCTAGGTCTTCTCCACCCCCTTCCTTGCTTCCACTATGTGAATCGAGATAGCGGACCTCTGGAATCATGACTCTTGCGATCGTGTACGGGAAAGAGGTGTAAGTGAATCTAGGCCTCCATAGTAGGTATTGAGATTCATGACAACAACATTGAAGGGACTTAGTTTTTCTCTATGCATTGATCAACTAATGACCTAAAAGATGTTATAATTCTGGAAAAATTGTTCTTGACCCTCAAATCTAAGGATCAAGGTTAGGTGGGCGCTGTCGGATGTTATAAATCTGGATAATTTTGAGTAAATAGGCATGCCAATACTTTTTTAGTAGGTATATCAATAAATTAAAAGGGGATCTCCCCTAAACAAGGGATCTTTGAGGTAACTGGGCGCTATCGGAGCTAGACAACCGGGAGGAAAAACAATCTCTCACAATGCCCGAATCCAACATTCATCATATAATTACGTTGTATGTATTGGAAAAAAATATTAGATGGATCACATTCGGGGAATAAAATGATAAATTATTCCATATTCTTTGGTCACTGAAAGATATCAATTGAACTTGATCACTTCTCTCCACTGCCCGACTCAAAGGTGCAAGATCATGGTACTAAAGAATTTGTCTTACATCAAACTGTTGGAAATATGCCCTAGAAGCAATAATAGTTGTATTACTTATTTCTACGTTTATAATTAGATGTTTATACTCTATGTTATAAGTTATAACTGCTATGGTTCTTGAATATGTGATTCAGAGGAAAACTCATAAGCATAGATAGATTTATAAATGGTAAAACTTAATTCCTAATCTGACCTCTAGGACTAGCTCAATTTTGCATGATGATTATGTTTTCTTGATCATAGGCATAAGTTAAGTGTAACAAGGATGATGACAACTCTGAGAGTATGATGTTAGAAGAACGATCATATTGAATGACCCAACTTGTTTTTTTATACTCTAAGATAAAAGCCTTACAAGTACTCTTTGGTAGCGACACTTTGGATCTTTGGGAGTGAAACTGCATGTCAATACTTCATAGCATCCCCCAAATAGATGGTTAAGCAGAGATAATGAACCAATGCTCAAAAACATGTTTGAGATGCATGGCCTTTTAACAACTCAAGAAATGTCACCCATGGCTTGCTCTGGCTGAATGGTGGTATTGGTGTATCACCACTCTCCACACGTATCTGAAAATACATCTTTCCAGACACTTTTTCTTTCCACCTACTCAAAGTTATGAATTCAATCTACTAGATTTCATCTTTGGTGACTCCCTTGATCTCCTGCGCAACCGAGAAATAGCTATGCACCTCATCAAGGACAACTTCCTCAAAGCACAAGCGAGAATGAAATACTTTTCTAACAATAAACAAAAAAAGAAAGGGAGTTTCAAAGGGTGATACGGTTTATCTCAAGATTTAGTCTTATATCACACTTCATTGGGTAATCACCGTCACCTACTTCACTCTAAATTTGAGGGCGCATTTAGATTCACGGAGAAAAAATGGAAATACTTCATACAAGCTCCTACTTCGCGATGGTTGCAAAGTTCACCCTACGTACCACTGGTATATGCTTACGGTGAAGGAAATATGCCCTAGAGGCAATAATAAAGTTGTTATTTTATATTTCTTATTTCATGATAAATGTTTATTATTCATGCTAGAATTATATTAACCGGAAACTTGATACATGTGTGAATACATAGACAAAACACAGTGTCCCTAGTATGCCTCTACTAGACTAGCTCGTTAATTAAACATGGTTAAGTTTCCTAACCATAGACATGCATTGTCATTTGATGAACGGGATCACATCATTAGGAGAACGATGTGATGGATAAGACCCATTCGTTAGCTTAGCATTGTGATCGTTTAGTTTTATTGCTATTGCTTTCTTCATGTCAATTACATATTCCTCCGACTATGAGATTATGCAACTCCCGGATACCGGAGGAATGCCTTGTGTACTATCAAACGTCACAACGTAACTGGGTGATTATAAAGATGCTCTACAGGTATCTCCGAAGGTGTTTGTTGGGTTGGCATAGATCGCGATTAGGATTTGTCAATCCGAGTATCGGAGAGGTATCTCTGGGCCCTCTCGGTAATGCACATCATAAGAAGCCTTGCAAGAAAAGTGACTAATGAGTTAGTTGCAGGATGATGCATTACAGAACGAGTAAATAGACTTGCTGGTAACGAGATTGAACTAGGTATGAAGATACCAACGATCGAATCTCGGGCAAGTAACATACCGATGACAAAGGGAATAACGTATGTTGTCATAATGGTTCGACCGATAAAGATCTTCGTAGAATATGTGGGAGCCAATATGAGCATCCAGGTTCCATTATTGTTTATTGACTGGTAGTTCTCAAACCTGTAGGGTCCGCACGCTTAATGTTCGATGACGATTTTGTATTATATGAGTTATGTGATTTGGTGACCGAATGTTGTTCGGTGTCCCGGATGAGATCACGGACATGACAAGGAGTCCCCAAATGGTCGAGAGGTAAAGACTGATATATAGGATGATAGTATTCGGACACCGGAAGTGTTCCAGATAGTATCGGGTATTTATCGGAGTACGGGGGGGGGGGGGGGGGGGGGTTACCGGAACCCCTGGGGGAGATATGGGCCATATGGGCTATAAGAGGGGTGCACACCAGCCCACAAGGGGTGGCGCCCCCCCCCCCCTTAGGCATGTGGCCAAATTGGAGAAGGAGGAGAAGGGATTTGCCCCCCCTTCCTTCTCTCCTCCCCACTTCCCTTTTCTCTCCGGCAAAAAGAAGAAAAGGGGGAGGCCGAATTGGACTAGGGAGCCCAAGTAGGATTCCTCCTACTTGGGCACCCCAAGGCTGATCCCCTCCCCCTCCCACCTATATATACATGGAGAGGGGCACCTAGAAGACACAACAATAATCGTTAGCCATGTGCGGCGCTCCCCTCCAGAGTTTACGCTTCCGGTCATATTCTCGTAGTGCTTAGGCGAAGCCCTGCACGGATCACTTCACCATCACCGTCACCACGCCGTAGTGCTGACGAAACTCATCTACTTCCTTGACACTCAGCTGGATCAAGAGTTCGAGGGACGTCATCGAGTTGAACGTGTGCAGAACTCGGAGGTGCCGTACGTTCGATGCTTGATCGGTCGGAACGAGAAGAAGTTCGACTACATCAACCGTGTTGGCAAATGCTTCTGCTTTCAGTCTACGAGGGTACGTAGACACACTCTCCCCTCTCGTTGATATGCATATATATCCTATATAGATCTTGTGTGAGCGTAGGATTTTTTTTGAAATTGCATGCTACATTTCCCAACAGTGGCATCCGAGCCAGGTCTATGCATAGATGATATGCACTAGTAGAACACAAAGAGTTGTGGGAAGTGGTTGTCATACTGCTTACCACCAATACCTTATTTTGATTTGGTGGCATTGTTGGATGAAGCGGCCCAGACCAACCTTACATGACCATGTTCATGAGACCGTACCGACAGACATGCAACTAGTTTTGCATAATGGTGGCTGGAGGGTGTCTGTTTCTCCAACTTTAGTTGAATCGAATTTGACTGTGGCCGGTCCTTGTTGAAGGTTAAAATAGCAAACTTGATAAATCACCGTTGTCATTTTGTAACGTAGGTAAGAACGATTCTTACTAGAAGCCCGTAGCAGCCAGATAAAACTTGCAACAACAAAGTAGAGGACGTCTAACTTGTTTTTGCACGACATGTTGTGATGTGATATGGTCAAGACATGATGTGATATGCGTTATTGTATGAGATGATCATGTTTTGTAAAAGTTATCGGAACTGGCAGGAGCCTTGTGGTTGTCGCTTTATTGTATGAAATGCAAATGCCATGTAATTGCTTTACTTTATCACTAAGCGGTAGCGATAGTTGTAGAAGCAATAGTTGGCGAGACGACCACGACGCGCCGATGTAGATCAAGGTGTCAAGCCGGTGACAATGGAGATCATGACGTTGCTTTGGAGATGGAGATCAAAAGCACAAGATGATGATGGACATATCATGTCACATATTTTGATTGCATGTGATGTTTATCTTTATGCATCTTATTTTGCTTAGTATGACGGTAGCATTATAAGATGATCCCTTAACTAAATTTCAAGGTATAAGTGTTCTCCCCGAGTATGCACCATTGTGACAGTTCTTCGTGCTGAGACACCACATGATGATCGTGTGTGATAGGGTCTATGTTCACATACAATGGGTGCAAGACAGTTTTGCACATGCAGAATACTCGGGTTAAACTTGACGAGCCTAGCATGTACAAACATGGCCTCGGAACACTGGAGACTGAAAGGCCGAATGTGAATCATACAGTAGATATGATCAACATAGAGATGTTCACCATTGATGACTACTCCATCTCACGTGATGATCGGACATGGTTTAATTGATTTGGATCACGTATCATTTAGATGACTTGAGGGATGTCTATCTAAGTGGGCGTTCTTAAGTAATATGATTAACTGAACTTAATTTATCATGAACTTAGTCCTGATAGTTTTTGCATATCTATGTTGTAGATCAATGGCCCGTGCTGCCATCCCCTGGAATTTTAATGCATTCCTAGAGAATGCTAAGTTGAAAGATCATGGTAGCAACTACACGGACTAGGTCCGTAACTTGAGGATTATCCTCATTGCTGCACAAAAGAATTATGCCCTTGGTGCACCACTAGGTGAAAGGCCTGCTGCAGGAGCATGATACGTCTCCAACGTATCTATAATTTTTGATTGTTTCATGCTATTATATTACCCCTTTTGGATGTTTATGGGCTTTATTTTACACATTTATACCATTTTTGGGACTAACCTACTAACCGGAGGCCCAACCCGTATTGCTGTTTTTTTGCCTATTTCAGTATTTTGAAGAAAAGGAATATCACGGAGTCCAAACAGAATGAAACCTTTGGGGGCGTGATTTTTGGAACGAACGTGATCCAGAGGACTTGGAGTGCAAGTCAAGAAGCAGCCGAGGCGGCCACGAGAGGGTAGGGCGCGCCCCCTGTCTCGTCGGCCGCTCGGGCAGCCACCGATGTACTTCTTCCTCCTATATAAGCCTACGTACCCCGAAAACATCCAGGGAGCCAACGAAACACAATTTCCACCATCATAACCTTCTGTATCCGCGAGATCCCATCTTGGAGCCTTTGCCGGTGCTCTGCTGGAGGGGGAATCGACCATGGAGGGCTTCTACATCAACACCATAGTCCCTCCGATGAGTTGTGAGTAGTTTACCACAGACCTTCTCGTCCATAGTTATTAGCTAGATGAATTCTTCTCTCTTTTTGTATCTCAATACAATGTTCTCCCCCTATCTTGTGGAGATCTATTCGATGTAAACTCTTTTTGTGGTGTGTTTTTCGAGATCCGATGAATTGTGGGTTTATGATCAAGTTTATCTATGAGAAATATTTGAATCTCCTTTGAATTCTTTTATGTATGATTGAGTTATCTTTGCAAGTCTCTTCGAATTATCAGTTTGGTTTGGCCTACTAGATTGATCTTTCTTGCCGTGGGAGAAGTGCTTAGCTTTGGGTTCAATCTTGCGGTGTCCTTAACCAGTGACAGAAAGGGTTGCAAGGCACGTATTGTATTTTTGCCATCGAGGATAAAAAGATGGGGTTTATATCATATTGCATGAGTTTATCCCTCTACATCATGTCATCTTGCTTAATGCGTTACTTTGTTCTTTATGAACTTAATACTCTAGATGCAGGCAGGAGTCGGTCGATGTGTGGAGTAATAGTAGTAGATGCAGGCAGGAGTCGGTCTACTTGTCACGGACATGATGCCTATATACATGATCATGCCTAGATAATCTCATAATTATTCGCTTTTCTATCAATTGCTCGACAGTAATTTGTTCACCCACCGTAATACTTGTGCTATCTTGAGAGAAGCCTCTAGTGAAAACTATGGCCCCCGGGTCTATCTCTTATCATATTTGCTTCCAATCTACTTTTATTTGCATCTTTACTTTTTGCATCTATATTATAAAATACCAAAAATATATTTATCTTATCATACTATCTTTATTAGATCTCATTTTCGCAAGTGGCCGTGAAGGGACTGACAACCCCTTTATTGCGTTGGTTGTGAGTTCTTTGTTTGTTTGTGTAGGTGCGTGGGACTTTTGAGGAGCCTCCTACTGGATTGATACCTTGGTTCTAAAAAACGGAGGGAAATACTTACGCTACTATTGCTGCATCACCCTTTCCTCTTCAAGGAAAACCAACGCAAGCTCAAGACGTAGCAAGAAGGATTTCTGGCGCCGTTGCCGGGGAGGTCTTCGCTCAAGTCAAGTCATACCAAGTACCCATCACAAACTCATCTCCCTCGCATTTACATTATTTGCCATTTGCCTCTCGTTTTCCTCTCCCCCACTTCACCCTTGTCGTTTTATTCACCCTCTCTTTCCCAATCTCCTCCTCTCTTTCCGCTTGCCTTTTTCTGTTTGCTCGTGTGTTAGATCTTTTACCTTGTCATTATGGCTAGTCCTCCTATCCTTGTTATCACTCCCGAACATGAAATTCTTAATTTTAAGCATAGGGAGGGAGAAAATTTAAAAGACGCTTGGCATAGAATTTGCAATGCTCAAAATAAATCTACTAGGAAGCTTTCTACTTCCATTCTTCTTCGCAATTTTATGTAGGCACACTACTAGGGAAAAGCCTAGCAGCAGTGCGGGTTTTAGGCCTATCAGTAGCACGGGACGGTGCGCTACTGATAAGGCGCTACAACTAACGTATAGCAGGAGCGTGCCCGAGCCCACGCTACTGCTAAATCGGTTTAGTAGTAGCGGCTTCCTAGAGGAGCGCTACTGGTAATTAGTAGTAGCGCTTCTCCCCGCCCGCGCTGCTACTATTATTTCGTATTTTATTTCTTTTTTATTTCATGTTGTATTCATACACCTTTACACAAGTTTTCATACAACAGGAATTTAGAGATTGTTTTTACATCATAATGTGTTATTACATCACGGGGTGAAAGAACCGTGGACTAGTTTCAAGTGGATGTCCATCCACTTGAAACTAATTCGCGGTTCTTTCACCCAATGATATAATAAATATCATCATCATCATCATATCATTAACAACTTATCATCATAATACATCATTGTCATATAACACCTCCTCAACATCATCGTTTTCATCAATGAGACATCACATAGCAAATTGGTCACTAGTCGTAATCACAACTCTAACACATTGTACCACATAATAAACATATTGTACCTCATAGGACCTACTACATTATCTTAGGACCTACTATATTCTCTAAGGTAAAATAGCAAAAAAAAGATAGCTCCTGACTCTCCATCATGGAGAATGGAGATTATCCTGTCTCCAATTCCTGCCTTTCGCTTAATGTTACTTCCAAGAACTTCCTTGCGAATGTCCAAACATTTTTTCCATTCTTTGATTAGCATGTGTTCACCAGTTTTAGAAATCCGATATGCACAAGTGAGCACCTTAGATTGACCTGGCTGTATGTTTAGAACTTCAAGGCGACCATTCTGATACATCAGATGAGGCACACAATCCATCAGGATTTTCTGTTGAAAAACATAGTAATAACTTCATAGTTAGCAATGATGTACTAGTTTTAGAAGTATGCAAAAGATGCACGGATGTCGTAATAGTAAAAAATCTTACCAGGGTATCTCCATAGAAGTTACCTGGTTCAATACGTGCACTAGTGGCACATATTCACCATAATTTGGGGGAGTTCGATAATAGGTATTGTAATTCTGAAGATAAGTACAGTAAGTGATCAGATGACTTTTCTCCTTATAAGTTAATTCGGAGCCATCAGTGTAGTGGGTTTTGTCTACCATCTTCCGCACATTGTTTGAACATTCAAAACAAGCTGTCAATGGAAATAAGCTGTCAACTATTTTGAAATAAACAATATAAATTAGTTAATAACTATGTTTGAGAAACTCACATTGCAGTAGAATCGGAAGCGTATCAACAAGGACCCAAATGTCCATATTGTCTTACTCGATGTCAGGATCACCAAGATCCATGGTGACAATCATACCCTCATAAAAGCCATACATTTCGCAAAGTGCTTCCCAATTTTGGCAACCAAAATGGGTTACGCTCTGAGAATTCTACAGATTTACTTCAAAATCCATATCATGATGGGTCCTTAGGTGTATTTTCTTTGTTTCAAAATTTTCATGGTCTTCAAAACCCATCCTCTCCAAGAAATAGCGTCTTGCATGGCATGGGATAAGCTAGTCGAATTGTAAAAGATGAAAATTAGACGTTGAAATAGTTGAAGTCATGCTTAATTACGAAAAAACACTTGTCATTGTTGCATACCATTTCAACATCGAAGGTCTCCTCGAGCTTAATTCTGAAGCGCCGATCTTCGTCCAGCTCAACGAACCTGTCGCACATACCTCGATCGTCGTGGCACCAGCTGCACTCCCCCGGGAGACTGTCATCGTCCGAGTACGACATTTCCTACGTTCATAATTCAAAGATTAAACTTGTACAATTAAATATATGTACTACAAAACCTAAATTAGATCATTATTTTTCGAGAAAATCCAGGACACTCGATATTTTCTACATATTCTAGCACAAGTCATACCAGAATTCACGGAAAAATCCGGCATGACCTTTGCTAAAAAGGACATATTGAGCGCCTAAAATTTGTAGGAACGGAAATTAATCAACACTCCGGCAAAACACAGGCCACTCGGAGGTGTAACCTGAACATGACCGGCCACTTGGGCAACCACATATCCTATTTGAGCAACTTAAGATATACATGGAGATTTGGCTGGTCTCACCTCGAGGTCGGAGGGGGTTGGTGACGGGGACGACGGTGGGGATGATGGAGGGGCTCCTTGATTTCTGCAAAAGCAAAATCCCTATAAGTTATCACTAATACACCCCGAATAATTGCTTAAACTATAAAAATAACAACAAATATGACATGTTCAACTAGTTCTTACTAAATATAAACTTACTATAAATAGAGAAAAAACTAGTTCTATTAAACACTTACTATAAATAAACTACTTCTATTAAGCACTTACTAAATAAACTAGTTCTACTAAGCACTTAATATAAATAAACTAGTTATATTAATCACTTACTAAATAAACTATTTCTATTAAAAACTTGCTAAAAATTCTACTACCCTAGTTCTACCCTAAATTTTCTTACTTCTATTTTATTCAAAACACCTAAAATAGTCAAAAAAATTATTCTATTAAAAAACCTACATTCTACAATGTATATATTCTAAAATCTACATTTAAATTACCTACAATTTGCAAGAACAGAGACAAGGGAGGGAGGAGAGAGCAGGGGGAGGGGGCGTTCGGAGGGGGGGGGGGAGGGGCTGGCCGGAGGAGGAGGAGGAGGGAGGGGCGGTGGGAGGAGGGCTGCCGGCGGAGGAAGGAGGAGGGGGCGGCCGGAGGCGGAGGGAGGAGGGTGCGGTGGGAGGAGGAGGGAGGAGGGCGCGGTGGGAGGAGGAGGGAGGGGAGGAGGGAGTACCTCGGTGGAGGACGGACGACAGCGGCGGCGGACGACGGGTATCGGCGCGGGCGAGAGTGACCGAGAGGGAGAGTGAGTGAGAGAGGGTCGGACGCGTGGGGAGGATAAAGGTAGGGTTAGTAGTAGCGCGGGTGCGAGAAAAGCGCTATAGCTCAGGAGAATAGCAGTAGCGCTGGGCGAGGATATGCTCTACTGCTAATTTGGGCTAGCCAGGTGCGCCTAGTTCAAACATAGCAGCAGCGCTTTTCGCCAGTACGCGCTACTGCTAAAGTTATAGCAGTAGCGCGGTTTATTTACATGCGCTGCTACTAAGTAGCAGTAACGCATGATTTTGTCCAGCGCTACTGCTAAGATGATGTGTATAAGGTTTTCTCTAGTAGTGGCATTACTCCTTGGAATAGATGTGTTCTTGATACTGTTGCCGGAGGGGATTTCTTGAGTAGCCATACGTTTGATGCTTATAATGCTATGTTAGATTTGTTTGGCCCACCACCTCTTTTGGTTAATGGAACGGTTTTAACTCTAGAACATGTGATGCAGCGACTTGATATTATTGAAAATAAAATGGCCACTGTTGAGTTGACTGAAAATTTGGATAAAAAGATCCATAATCACATTACCCAATATGGATCTAGGGTTGGAGTTACTTTGAAAAATCTTAAAGAGAAAGAACCTATAGTTAATGAAAAAATAGATCTAGATTCTGAAAGAATCGGTAAACTTGAGGATATCATTACCAACTTAGGTTCCATGTTTTCTTCCATGAAAAACACTCCAAAACCCCCTACCAAAACTGCCAAGTTTATTTATGTTCCCAAAAATAAAGGGGAATCTTCTAGTAAAGGAGATGCGGATCTCAAATCCATAAGTGTTCATCCCAATTGTCTCTCTATCGTTAATGAACCTTTTGCTACAAACGAATTTCTTGAATTTTTTAGTAAAGGTTTAATCATTGCTAAAAAGGGAAAACCCCTAAAGATTATAAGTGCTCTATTGAGGAATTTAGTGCCAAAGATGGCACTACTTAGATCTTTCTTTGCTTTTATGCCTAGCTAGGGGCGTTAAACGATAGCGCTAGTTGGGAGGCAACCCAATTTTATTTGTGTTTTTTGTTTTTGTTTTTGTTTAGTAATAAATCTTGCATCTACCTCCTATTTAGATGTGGTTTTATCTTTTAATTAGTGTTTGTGCCAAGTAGAACCTATAGGATAACCTATGATGATAGTTGATTTGATTCTGCTGAAAAACAGAAACTTCGCGCGCACGAATTTAGTTTTGTTAAATCACATAAAGGTGCTTTTGTGTTGATTCTTTTTGCTTATGATCAATAGACAAATTGTCCAGGACTTACTAGTTTGGTAGGATTTTTATTGTTCCAGAAGTTTGCGTTAGTTACAGATTGCTACAGACTGTTCTGTATTTGACAGATTCTGTGTTTCGTGTGTTGTTTGCTTATTTTGATGCATCTATGGCTAGTAAAATAGTTTATAAACCATAGAGAAGTTGGAATACAGTAGGTTTAACACCAAAATAAATAAATAATGAGTTCATTACAGTACCTTATGTGGTGGTTTTGTTTTATTTCACTAACGGAGCTTATAAGATTTCGTGTTGAGTTTTGTGTTGTGAAGTTTTCAAGTTTTGGGTAAAGCTTTGATGGAGTATGGAATAATGAGTGGCAAGAGCCTAAGCTTGGGGATGCCCATGGCACCCCAAGACATTCAAGGATAGCCAAAAGCCTAAGCTTGGGGATGCCCCGGGAAGGCATCCCCTCTTTCGTCTTCGTTCATTGGTAACCTTACTTGGAGCTATATTTTTATTCGCCACATGATATGTGTTTTTCTTGGAGCATCATGTATTATATTAGTCTTTGCTTTTTAGTTTACCACAATCATCCTTGCTGTACACACCTTTTGGCAGAAGCCTACTTGATTAGAATTTGCTAGAATACTCTATGTGCTCCACTTATATCTTTTGAGCTTGATAGTTTTTGCTCTAGTGCTTCACTTATATCTTTTAGAGCACGGTGGTGCATTAATTTTGAAGAAATTGCTAGTCTCTCATGCTTCACTTATATATTTTTGATAATCTTTTAGAACAGCATGGTATTTGCTATGGTTACAAATTTGGTCCTAGAATGATGAGCATCCAAGTTGGGTATAATAAAAACTATCATAGAAAGTGAATTGCATGCTATGATCAATTTGATGCTTGATAATTGTTTTGAGATATGGAGGTAGTGATATTAAAGTCATGCTAGTTGAGATGATTATGAAAAATACTTGTGTCGAGGTTTGTGATTGCCGTAGCATGCATGTATGGTGAACCGCTTTGTGATGAAGTTGGAGCACAATTTTATTTATTGATTGTCTTCCTTGTGAGTGGCGGTCGGGGACGAGTGATGGTCTTTTCCTACCAATATATCCCCCTAGGAGCATGCGCGTAGTACTTTGTTTTTGATGACTTCTAGATTTTTGCAACAAGTATATGAGTTCTTTTGACTAATGTTGAGTCCATGGATTATACGCACCCTCACCCTTCCACCATTGCTAGCCTCTCTTGTACCGAGCAACTTTCGCCGGTACCATACACCCACCATATACCTTCCTCAAAACAGCCACCATACCTACCTATTATGGCATTCCCATAGCCATTCCGAGATATATTGCCATGTAACTTTCCACCGTTCCGTTCATATGAAACGCATTAATTTTGTCATATTGCTCTTTGCATGATCATGTAGTTGACATTGTATTTGTGGCAAGGCCACCTTCATAATTTTCATACATGTCGCTCTTGATTCATTGCATATCCCGGTACACCGCCGGAGGCATTCATATAGAGTCATATCTTGTTCTAGCTTTGAGTTGTAATTCTTGAGTTGTAAATCCATAAAACTGTGATGATCTTCATTATTAGAGCATTGTCCCAGTGAGGAAAGGATGATGGAGACTATGATTCCCCCACAAGTCGGGATGAGACTTCAGACTTTACAAAAAGAAAAAAAAGAGAAAAAAAAGAAAGGCCAAAAAGCAAAAAAAATGCCAAAGAAAAAAAAGAAAAGAAAGAAAAAAAGGAGAAAAGAAAAAAATAAAATGAGAGAAAATGAGAGAAGGGACAATGCTACTATCCTTTTTACCACAGTTGTGCTTCAAAGTACCACCATGATCTTCATGATAGAGAGTCTCCTATGTTGTCACTTTCATATACTAGTGAGATTTTTCATTATAGAACTTGGCTTGTATATTCCAATGATGGGCTTCCTAAAAATTCCCTAGGTCTTCATGAGCAATCGAGTTGGATGCACACCCACTTAGTTTCTTTTGTTGAGCTTTCATACATTTATACCTCTAGTGCATCCGTTGCATGGCAATCCCTACTCACTCACATTGATATCTATTAATGGGCATCTCCATAGCCCGTTGATACGCCTAGTTGATGTGAGACTATCTTCTCCTTTTTTGTCTTCTCCACAACCACCATTCTACACCACATATAGTGCTATGTCCATGGCTCACGCTCATGTATTGCATGAAAGTTGAAAAAGTTTGAGATTATTAAAGTATGAAACAATTGCTTGGCTTGTCATCAGGGTTGTGCATGATTAAATACTTTGTGTGATGAAGATAGAGCAACAGGCAGACTATATGATTTTGTAGGGATAACTTTCTTTGGCCATGTTATTTTGAGAAGACATGATTACTTAGATTAGTATGCTTGAAGTATCACCATTTTCATGTCAATATGAACTTTTATTTTGTATCATTTGGATCTGAACATTCATGCCACAATAAAAAAATTACATTGAGAATTATGCTAGGTAGCATTCCACATCAAAAATTCTGTTTTATCATTTACCTACTCGAGGACGAGCAGGAATTAAGCTTGGGGATGCTTGATACGTCTCCAACGTATCTATAATTTTTGATTGTTTCATGCTATTATATTACCCCTTTTGGATGTTTATATGGGCTTTATTTTACACATTTATATCATTTTTGGGACTAACCTACTAACCGGAGGCCTAGCCCGTATTGCTGTTTTTTTGCCTATTTCAGTATTTCGAAGAAAAGGAATATCAAACGGAGTCCAAACAGAATGAAACCTTCGGGAGCATGATTTTTGGAACGAACGTGATCCAGAGGACTTGGAGTGCAAGTCAAGAAGTAGCCGAGGCGTCCACGAGAGGGTAGGGAACGCCCCCCCCCTATAGGGCGCCCCCTGTCTCATGGGCCCCTCGGGCGGCCACCGACGTACTTCTTCCTCCTATATAAGCCTATGTACCCCGAGAACATCCAGGGAGCCAACGAAACACAATTTCCACCACTGTAACCTTCTGTATCCGCGAGATCCCATCTTGGAGCCTTCGCCGGCGCTCTGTCGGAGGGAGAATCGACCACGGAGGGCTTCTACATCAACACCATAGCCCCTTCGATGAGTTGTGAGTAGTTTACCACAGACCTTCGGGTCCATAGTTATTAGCTAGATGGATTCTTCTCTCTTTTTGGATCTCAATACAATGTTCTCCCCCTCTCTTGTGGAGATCTATTCGATGTAAACTCTTTTTGCAGTGTGTTTGTTGAGATCCGATGAATTGTGGGTTTATGATCAAGTTTATCTATGAGAAATATTTGAATCTCCTCTGAATTCTTTTATGTATGATTGAGTTATCTTTGCAAGTCTCTTCGAATTATCAGTTTGATTTGGCCTACTAGATTGATCTTTCTTGCCATGGGAGAAGTGCTTAGCTTTGGGTTCAATCTTGCGGTGTCCTTACCCAGTGACAGAAAGGGTTGCAAGGCACGTATTGTATTGTTGCCATCGAGGATAAAAAGATGGGGTTTATATCATATTGCATGATTTTATCCCTCTACATCATGTCATCTTGCTTAATGCGTTACTTTGTTCTTTATGAACTTAATACTCTAGATGCAGGCAGGAGTCCGTCGATGTGTGGAGTAATAGTAGTAGATGCAGGCAGGAGTCGGTCTACTTGTCACGGACGTGATGCCTATATACATGATCATGCCTAGATAATCTCATAATTATTTGCTTTTCTATCAATTGCTCGACAGTAATTTGTTCACCCACCGTAATACTTATGCTATCTTAAGAGAAGCCTCTAGTCAAACCTATGGCCCCCAGGTCTATCTCTTATCATATTTGCTTCCAATCTACTTTTATTTGCATCTTTACTTTTTGCATCTATATTATAAAATACCAAAAATATATTTATCTTATCATACTATCTTTATTAGATCTCATTTTTTCAAGTGGCCGTGAAGGAATTGACAACCCCTTTATTGCGTTGGTTGCGAGTTCTTTGTTTGTTTGTGTAGGTGCGTGGGACTTTTGAGGAGCCTCCTACTAGATTGATACCTTGGTTCTCAAAAACCAAGGGAAATAATTACACTACTATTGCTGCATCACCCTTTCCTCTTCAAGGAAAACCAACGCAACCTCAAGACGTAGCAGAGCAGATGCTGATGTTATGAACGTCTGGCAAGCTCGATCTGATGACTACTCGATAGTTTAGTGTGCCATGCTTTACGGCTTAGAATCGGGACTTCAAAGACGTTTTGAACGTCATGGACCATATGAGATGTTCCAGGAGTTGAAGTTAATATTTCAAGCAAATGCCCGAGTTGAGAGATATGAAGTCTCCAACAAGTTCTATAGCTGCAAGATGGAGGAGAACAGTTCTGTCAGTGAACACATACTTAGAATGTCTGGATATCATAATCACTTGACTCAGCTGGGAGTTAATGTTCTAGTTGATTGTGTCATTGACAGAGTTCTCCAATCACTGCCTCCAAGCTACAAAGGCTTTGTGATGAACTATAATATGCAAGGGATGGAAAAGACTATTCCCGAGCTCTTCACAATACTCAAAGATGCGGAGGTAGAAATCAAGAAGGATCATCAAGTGTTGATGGTTAACAAGACCACTAGTTTCAAGAAAAAGGGCAAGGGAAAGAAGGGGAACTTCAAGAAGAATGGCAAGCAAGTTGCCACTCCCGGGAAGAAGCCCAAAGCTGGACCCAAGCTTGAAATTGAGTGCTTCTACTACAAAGGGACTGGTCACTAGAAGCGGACTCTGCCCCAAGTATTTGGCGGATAAGAAGGATGGCAAAGTGAACAAAGGTTATTGATGCGTACCTTACTAATGCTCATAGTAGTGCCTGGGTATTTGATACCAGTTCGGTTGCTCATATTTGTAACTCGAAATAGGGACTACGGATTAAACGAAGATTGGCTAAGGATGAGGTGACGATGCACGCTGGGAATGGTTCGAAGGTTGATGTGATCGCTGTCGGCACGCTACCTCTGCATCTACCTTCGGGATTAGTTTTAGACCTGGATAATTGTTATTTGGTGCCAGCGTTGAGCATGAACATTATATCGGGATCTTGTTTAGTGCGAGATGGTTATTCATTTAAATCAGAGAATAATGGTTGTTCTATTTATATGAGTAATATCTTTTATGGTCATGCACCCTTGAAGAGTGGTCTATTTTTGTTGAATCTCGATTGTGGTGATACACATATTCATAATATTGATGCCAAAGATGCAAAGTTGATAATGATAGTGCAACATATTTGTGGCACTGCCGTTTAGGTCATATTGGTATAAAGTGTATGAAGAAACTCCATACAGATGGACTTTTGGAATAACTTGATTATGAATCATTTGATACTTGTGAACCATGCCTCATGGGCAAGATGACTAAAACTCCGTTCTCTGGACCAATGGAGTGAGCCAATGACTTACTGGAAATAATGCATACCAATGTATGCGGTCCGATGAGTGTTGAGGCTCGCGGCTGGTATCATTATTTTCTGACCTTCATAGATGATTTGAGCAGATATGGGTATATCTACTTAATGAAACACAAGTCTGAAACATTTGAAAAATTCAAAGAATTTCAGAGTGAAGTGGAGAATCATCGTAACAAGAAAACAAAGTTTCTACGATCTGATCATGGAGGTGAATATTTAAGTTACGAGTTTGTCCTTCATTTAAAACAACATGGAATAGTTTCACAACCATACTTTATTAGATATGGTGCGATCTATGATGTCTCTTATCGATGTACCACTATCATTTCGGGGTTATGCATTAGAGACAACTGCATTCACGTTAAATAGGGCACCGTCAAAATCCGTTGAGATGACACTGTATGAACTGTGGTTTGGCAAACCTAAGCTGTCAATTCTTAAAGTTTGGGGATTCGATGCTTATGTCAAACGGCTTCAGCTTGATAAGCTCGAACCCAAATCGAAGAAGTGCATCTTCATAGGATACCCTAAGGAAACAATTGGGTACACCTTCTACCACAGATCCGACGTGTCGGGGATATAACCCGCGGTGTGACCCGGTTGGAGATATGACCCGACTGAGACTTGGTGTTTCATTGGTGACCCGGCAGATTATAAGCCGGCGGACAGTTAAGCAGGTTAAGCCGGCGGATAGTTAAACATTGTAAGCCAGCAGACAGTTAAGCATTATAAGCCGGCGGACAGTTAAGCCAGATTGTAAGTCAGATTGTAAGCCGGATTGTAAGCCGGCTTACGTTAACAAGCCCAAGACGTTAAGAAGCCCAAGACGTTAAGAAGCCCATGGTAAGACGTCAAAATAGGTTAAGTCCTAATCCGAGTTTGACTCTACATGTAACCCGCCCCTTCAACTTATATAAGGAGGGGCGGGGCATCCCAAGAGGGGAGAGGAGGAAAATAATCGTTAAGGCCGGACACAACTAGAGGAGAGCCGGTTACGCGGCGTTTCCCTCGTGAGCATAATGAGACCTGGCCACAAACAGCATGAAGGGCTATTACTGGATGATGTTTCCCGGGCCCGAAGCTGTCTAAATCCTTGTCTTGTGTGTTGATCCGCCTCGCGTCTCTCGTCCCAATCAACCCCTCTCAAGCTACCACATAGATGCATTAGCCTCACGACTAAGTCCTCACACTAGGACATCTGCCGTGATTATTCCACGACAGTTGGCGCCCACCCTGGGGCCTGCACATGGTGGTGTTGAGTTCTTGGATGGATTTTAGCTAGGGTTTCTAGAGGTTCACAAATTTCTGGATGAAGAAAAATCAGTTTTGGAAGGATCTACGTCAGCTTTGATCAAGATCAGAAATTTTTTATGGAGTTCATACAGTCGGTCAGCAAGATGGTAAGAGAAGATCCCTAATTTGCTCTTCCCGGAGGTTCTTGTTTCGTATTGGTTTACCGAAATCCGGTGGGTGCGAATCATCAACACGTACAAGGCCAATTTGTTCCAAACCGCCACTGTTAGCTTCTGCCATGATTCGCCTCTACTATGAGCCACCATCGGCTCGCCATGGGAAAGGTCCGTCGCCGCCGACAGCTGCCTCGCGGGCGCGTTGCTTGCGTTTTGTTCTAGGACGCCACACCTTGAGCGGGTCTGCCTCTACCTCGCCGGGTCGACTCTATGGACGCCGTGCCTTGTTTTTTACCGCTTCGGCCATGAACTCGAGCGACGTCTCTGTGGCTAACTTCGCCTTCGTCCTTGAATCTGCCTTGGTGCCGTGAATCGCCGAATCCACTCTGAATCACCCGAGGACTCTCTTTCCGATTTGGACTTTAAAAGCTGCTGTCACATCCTCTGTCGTTTCCTCGGCTACTGCTTCAAAGACGCCTATGCTGTGGCCGACGTACAGCCGTGTCACAAATGAGCCAGCATGCTTGCGCCATTGCCAGCCTTCGAGCCCTTCTCCACTACTGGATTGAGCCGCCGCTGGGTCTACCCCCGCCTCTACTGCTTCCTCCGCCGATCGCGCCTCGCCTCTTCTGCTGTAGTGGCTGAGCCGCCAAACGGCCGAGTCGCCACTCCAGAGCCGCCCTCACGTTGTACCAGCCACCACAGCCTCGCCTTCATCGCTCCGAGCCGCGTTTCGCTCTGGCTTTGAGCCGCTTCCGACGGCCTTCACCACTGCCTCAAAACCGGGTCAAACCGCCGGGTCACGCACGACCCCCAAGTCACCTCACTGGCCTCATTTTGCTCTGAGCCGCCGCATCGCTAGGCTATAAACTGTTTCCAGCGTGCCTCCGCCCCTGTGGGTTTCCAGATCACCATCGCCATGGCTTATGTGTCATCAAGTCGCTGTCGCCTCGCGGCGTCGCCATCAATCCGCCGTGCGTCGAGCCGGCCCCGAAGCTACCTTGCCTTGAGACCCCGCCCTCGTTGTAGTGGCCTCAAGTCACCGTCTTCGAGCCGCCTCCACTGGTCCTCGTTCCTGCACCCGCCTCTGAGCTGACGGCTGACATCACCGATGAGCCGCCGCTGGGTCAAAACCCCTACCACGTGCCATCGCGAGCTGCTCTCACCGCCACTGTGATCTCGCCCGGCCACCCGAGCTGCTCGATCACCATTCAATGAATCACCATGTTCGCCGGGTCACCATGCTGTCAATCTGCCGCACAAGCAAAGCCCACGCCTTCAGCTCCTCCCCTCGCTGGCTTACAAAGCTGCTCGGGCCTCACTCCGGCTTGCACCGTTGCCTCGCTTCCAACACGACCTGCTCGCACCTTGCTGGCTTCGTTTTCACCTTGAACAGAGGGGTGCTACTGCCTCTGCCTCGTGTTGTGCGAGCTGGCCTCCATCGTTCTCTCAGTCGCATCACCTCAAAGTGGCCTCTCCGAGCTACAGTGCCTCGGCCGCTACCCGTCAGCCGCCCCGTCTCAATGCCGCCACTGATTCACTCCCCTGCATTGAGCCGCCCCCGACTGCGCCGCTGTTCTCCGCTTTAGCAGCAGACCCGCCGGTGCCTCGCTGTCTCACGCCACTGTCACCGTCGCACTTCAACGCCATGGCTCGCCATGTTGAGTCGGCCCCGAGCAACCTCATCTACGAGCGCCTCCGTAGTGACCATAAGCTGCCGTCGCCACGAGTTCCACCTTTTGGGCACCTCTACTGACTCGTCGCACCGGCTCACATACACTGCGTCGAGCTGCCACAGCCTTGGCCTCACGCCGAGCGTGCCATGTTGAGCCGACCCCGACGCCAGTCTGCTCGGGCCGCTCCGTCGAATCATGGGCCGCCTTTGTCGCTGTGACCATTACCCGCCGTCGCCTCTGCGGATTTGCTTTTGCGCCGTCTCCTGCTCGCCCCCATCAAGCCGATGTCTGATGTTGTCACCACAATGGCCTCAACCTTCGGCTGTGCCGCAAGCCTCTTGCCGGTCTTTTACCTCCGCCTCTGAGCGTCACCAAGCCGCCAAGCTCTGCTGAGGCTCGCTAGTTTCTAAACCGTTGCCGCCCTGCATCTGAGCCACCTTGCGCTTGGCCTACTGCATCGTGTTAATCTGCTGCATTGTGCTTGACCCGCCGCATCGAGGATGGGACGGTCTCACGCTGCCGCTGTTAAGCCGGCCCCGGCTTCAACCACCGCTGCTGACCTCCGCCTCACATCAAGCAGCCGGGCCGCTGTAATGGCCCGCTGAAGTGACTCCGATCTGCCCTCTAAGGCGCCTACTTCAATCTGCTGTCTGTGCGCCCGGACTGAGTCATCCTCCAGCCGGCTCCGGTGTACTCTACTTGGCCTTGTTGCTAAGCTGCCGCGCCTAGTGGCTTCAAGTCGCCATCTCCATTGCGTGCCTCTGCTCCCACACGTACGTTCCCTTGACAGCAAAAAGGAAAAGATAAGAGGAGGTTCGGTTGGGAGAAAAGTCAAAAAAAAAAGAAAAAAAGAGTGAAACTGCAGAGGGATGACGTGGTTTGGTCAACCTGATTGATCCGGAGGATCTCTTCTAAGCCGCCCGGTGCCACGCTTTAAGCCGCCACCACTGTCATCGTTGCTGCAACCCTATGGTTGATAATTCTTGATAAAACATATCAAGTGAAATCCATCCTGTCAAGTTTCCATTGATACATTTTTTCTTCGAGAACAATTACTTTCGTTTGTGTAGTTTCTTATGCAGAAATTCACCATTACAAAGGAGACCATCAAGTTATGGCTCTTGCCTACACTGGATGGGTCAATGGACAGGGTCAATTATAACTCACCAAGATTCAACATATTCTAGCAATCCACTGGTCATATCATGGTCAAGCATGGAGAGTCTCAAGCCAACTCCTCGATTAATCTTAACACTCGGGGGCAGCATGGACATGGTTTAGTAAATGTTGCCAGTTTAAAAGTCGTCAGAAAAATTCTGGCTCAAAATGAAGAACATCTGGTTTAAAATTCGATTCAAGAGAAATCTGTCTCTCACAAAGCTTTGAAGCTTTCAAATTTCTGGTTTAAAATTCTGGCTCAAGAAGAATTTATCTCTCGCAAAGTTCGAGTTCATAGAGAAAATTAAAGGGACCAAAGAGAGTCTGTTGCAAAGCACAACTCAAACATAGGTACCTTGCTTCAATGGTCATTTGGGGGCTTCCTGTTCAAACATAGGTGTCTTCACCAAATGGAACATAGCCATTAACCCTTTTGGTTCGGCTTCCTGGTCGTATTCAAATCATAGCTGTTAAACATCACAAACCACTTGGGGGCTTGGTCATATTTGAATCATAGCCATTAACCCTTTTGGTCCGGCTTCCTGTTCGTATTCGAACCATAGCCGCTAAACATCACAAACCACTTGGGGGCCTGGTCGTATTAGAATCATAGCCATTAACCCTTTTGGTCTGGCTTCCAAGTCGTATTCGAATAATAGACGTTAAAAAACACAAACCAGTTGGGGGCTTGGTCGTATTCGAATCATAGCCATTAACCCTTTTGGTACGGCTTCCTGATCGTATTCGAATCATAGCCATTAACCATTATGGTCACTGGGGGCTTCCTGGTCGTATTCGAATCATAGCTGTCAGTACCCCTTTGATCGGCGCAATTCCACAAACCACTTGGGGGCTTTGTGATCATATTCGAATCATAGCCATTAACCCTTTTGGTCCGGCTTCATGCTCATATTCGAAGCATAGCCTCGTCTTTTTTCTCATTTTGGTTTGATTTTTTGAAGATTTTCTTGGTTCTTCTTGCCCTTTGGTTTAAAGGAACGGCCATGTAGCCTTCAATCTCATAGCTCATATTTGAAGCATACCCATGGTTTCTGTTAACCCGACCTGGCTTTGGACGATAAGTCGCCAGTATATGATGATATTAAATACTTGGAAGCATTGTCTTCTAAGTTTTGGGTTATCACGCTTACTGCATTGATATGATAAGTTGGCAGTTTAACCACATGTCACAGGAACCAGTTTTCAAACCGGGTTATATTATTCAAATCTTTAATAGCCAACATGGCTGGATTTTTATTATGGTTATCAATAGCCAATTTATGATGGAGGTCTTCAAAGTCGCTTCAGCGCAATGGTTATTATTTTATCAATGGAAATGATTTATTTTTACAATGGAGGGAATAGTCCCGAGTCGCTGCAGGCTTACGACCCAGCCCTTGGGGGCTACACGTTGCTATTCAGGTCTATATGATTATATCTACAAAGTACCTGCTCATTATTGCATAATGACCTGGCCCTTGGGGGCTACACTGGTTGAAGTTTTTATGAGCATAAGGCAATTACAAGTCCCAGGTTGCTGCAAGCATGACAACCCAACACTTGGGGGCTACGTATGTGGTATATTCAGTTTTGACTAGTGACTGAGATGAACAACTTGGATTTCTTCAAGGTTGCAACTTTTATATTGAAGCAAGTCTTAAGCTGTTACTACGCTACCTTCTTAAGACTTGGGGGCTACAAGTGATATGCATATAAGGGAGGTACATTTTTAAGTTTGATGTTAGCAACAATTATGACCCGGTGCTATCAATATTTACAAACCGGATATTTTGGCAATGATAAACCGGCAAATTCTACATCTTCAAGTTGGCTGAAAATCAGATGAGTATTTCATGACCAATGTTTTTTCTATGAGAAACCAATGTGAGCAAATTGATTATGAAGCTGGCCTATTGACCCGGATTTTCTAGAAGAAGGAAATACCAAGGAGTTAAGGATGATCAGGTGCCGGCTTACAAGAGTTCTTAACCCGGAACATAATCTGTAAAAATTGTTCTTGTGTTTGTTTTAAAGGATCAGTTTAACATGGATGAATCCAAATTAAACCGGGGGCTAATGTTGGGGATATACCCCGCGGTGTGACCCGGCCAGCGATATGACCCGGCTGGGACTTGGTGTTTCATTGGTGACCTGTCAGATTATAAGCCAGCCGACAGTAAGCAGGTTAAGCGGACAGTTAAGCAGGTTAAGTCGGCGGACAGTTAAGCATTGTAAGCCGATGGACAGTTAAGCATTGTAAGCTGGTGGACAGTTAAGCTAGACAGTTAAGCCAGATTGTAACTCAGATTGTAAGCCGGCTTACGTTAAGAAGCCCAAGACGTTAAGAATCCCAAGACGTTAAGAAGCCCATGGAGAGAAGCCCATGGTAAGACATCAAAATAGGTTAAGTCCTAATCCGAGTTTGACTCTACATGTAACCCTCCCCTTCAACTTATATAAGGAGGGGTGGGCACCCCAAGAGGGGAGAGGAATTAAATAATCGTTAAGGCTAGACACAACTAGAGGAGAGCCGGTTACGCGACGTCTCCCTCATGAGCATAATGAGACCTGGCCACAAACATCATGTAGGGCTATTACCAGATGATGTTTCCTGGGGCCCGAAGCTGTCTAAATCCTTGTCTTGTGTGTTGTTCCGCCTCGCGTCTCTCGTCTCGATCAACCCCTCTCAAGCTACCACATAGATGCGTTGGCCTCACGACTAAGTCCTCAAGTTACTACTGAACCTCATAATGAAGGAAATATGCCCTAGAGGCATAATAAAGTTATTATTTATTTCATTATTTCATAATAAATGTTTATTATTCATGCTAGAATTGTATTAACCGGAAACTTAGTACATGTGTGAATACATAGACAAAACATATTGTCCCTAGTATGCCTCTACTTGACTAGCTCATTAATCAAAGATGGTTATGTTTCCTAACAATAGACATGTGTTGTCATTTGATGAACGGGATCACATCATTAGGAGAATGGTGTGATGGACATGACCCATCCGTTAGCTTAGCATTATGGTCAGTACAATTTTATTGCTACTGCTTTCTTCATGACTTATACATGTTCCTCAGACTATGAGATTCTGCAACTCCCGAAAACCAGAGGAACACTTTGTGTGCTATAAAACATCACAACGCAAATGGGTGATTATAAAGATGCTCTACAGGTGTCTCCGAAGGTGTTTGTTGGGTTGGCATAGATCGAGATTAGGATTTGTCACTCTGTGTTTCGGAGAGGTATATCTGGGCCTTCTCGGTAATGCTCATCATTATAAGCCTTGCAAGCATTGTGACTAATGAGTTAGTTACGGGATGAAGTATTATGGAATGAGTAAAGAGACTTGCCGGTAATGAGATTGAACTAGGTATGATGATACCGATGATCAAATCTCGGGGAAGTAACATAACGATGACAAAGGGAACAACATATGTTGTTATGCGGTTTGACCGATAAAGATCTTTGTAGAATATGTGGGAGCCAATATGAGCATACAGGTTCCGCTATTGGTTACTGAACGGAGATGTGTCTCGGTCATGTCTACATAGTTCTCGGACCCGTAGGGTCCGCACACTTAACATTCGATGATGATATGTATTATGAGTTATGTGTTTTGACGACCGAAGTTTGTCCAGAGTCCCGGATGAGATCACGGACATGACGAGGAGTCTCGAGATGGTCAAGACAAAAAGATTGATATATTGGACAACTATATTCGGACACCCACTAGTGCATAACCGGGCTTTAGTGCCAGTTCGTGACGGCCTTTAGTGCCGGTTGGCGAACCGGCACTAAAGAGTGGGGACTAAAGGTCCCCGGCCTTTAGTACCGGTTCGTCATGAACCGGCGCTAAAGTGCCACCACGTGGCACGAGCCAGGCCCGTTTGCGTGGAGAGCATTAGTACCGGTTGGTAACACCAACCGGTACTAAATGTTTGGGTGTTTTTTTAAATTTTTCTTTAATTTTGTGTTTTCAATTTAATTTAGTGATTGTTTTACATTATAATGAGTTGTTAAATCATTAGGTGAAAGTACCACGGATTAGTTTCAACTGGATGCATTATTGGATATCTCTATATATAGCTAGCTAGCTAGAGTATATGCCATATCCATATTATACTTGATCAACTATATAATATATACGAATATGGCATATACTTGATCACTTAGCTAGGTAGGATTCATCCAGCTGAAACTAATCTGCGATTTCTTTCATCAAATGATATAATAATTAACTAGCTATCTAATCACCACCAGCACTACTAGCTTAAAGAAGAAACATTCACTTCTATACCAGAAGCAAAAATATTATCGATCGAGTTCAACATGATTGTCATGATATTATAAGCGTTCATATATATATATAACACCACAAAAGCAAATCACATAAGTTCAGAACGAAGAACATGTACATGAAAGGACAAGTACTAATTAAGAGCGGCATGAAGAACTAGCTAAATCACTCCTGCTAGCTACTCTCTCTCTGGTAAAATAGCATAGAACATGTATAGCTCTCCTGATTGATCATACTGGAGCATGCCGATGAACCTGTCTCCTAATCGTGGGCTGCGCTTCTCATTGCTGCCCCTTAGTACTTCTCTGCGATCATTAACAATTTTCCTCCAATCTTTCACTATTAAGCATTCATCGCTTCTAGAAATCCTGAATGCATTCATGTGCAATGCAGGATATCTTGGCCGTAAGCTAACAATTGACATCTGACCTTTAGTCTCGATCCCCTGAGGCACAACTGTCATTGGGAGTCCCTGTTGAAGAACATTGTATAGTACTTAATTAATATACTTAGCAACGAAAGTTTAGCAAAAAAATTATATACGCAAAATATGCACTGAGGACAAATAGTAAATATCTTACCATCATTCCTAAATAGATGTGACCGTAGTTCAATACCATCACTATTGGTCGCACGTTTTGAGTACTAACTTTTCTAAGTGCAGGAAGAAAATTTGTCTTGACAGTATGAAGATCCTCAAGCCATGAAACATAATGACTTATCTCCTCGCAGTTTAGTTCAGCTCCGGGACAGTAGTAGGTCCTGTCTACCAAGCGCCGGACATGTTCGGTTGAATGGAGATAAGCTGTCAATAGAAATTAGTTGTCAGTTATTTTTGAATAAGCAATATCAAAGACAAAAATATAGTTGAGAAGAACTCACATAATGGTAGAACTAGAGGCGTCTGCACATCGACCCATATGTCTCTATTACCTTCAATATCATCTTCCGGACGAATATCAAAGGTGATAACCATACCAGGCTCAAATGCATAAGCCTTGCATAGTGCTTGCCAAGTTTTGCATTCAAAATATGTGTACGTGTGTGTATTGTATACTTTGACGTTGAAAGTATCACTATCATGCTCAGTTTTCAGGTAAGCTCTCTTTACCTCTATAGTTTCCATATCTTTGAAACCTATATTATCCAAGACAAAAATTCTCGCATGGCACGAGATGCGCTAATAGAATAGTGAAAATAAAAAATTATAAGTCAGGCAAATGAAGCATATATAAGTCATGCTTAATTACGAAAACAGACTTTGTCGTTGTGACTTACTGTATCGAATTCGAAAGTCTCATCCAGCTTGATGCTGAATCGCCTACCATCAACAAGGAAATTTCTGTCACACTGGCCGCGCTGGTCTTCACAGTAATCGCACATAATAATTTTTTTTCCGTCATCAAACGACATTTCCTATGTTCATATTAGGCGAAACGTTAATCACTTACTAATTCAATTAATTCAATTACTTCTAGTAATTCAACTAAGCATTTACTAAAATAAACTAGTTATATTAATTCAAACTAAGCATATACTAAAATAAAGTAGTTCTATATATTAATTCAACTAGTTCAACTAAACATTTACTAAAAATAAACTAGTTCTCTATATATATTAATTCAACTAGTTCAACTAAACATTTACTAAAAATAAACTAGTTATATTAATTCAACTAGTTCAAACTAAGCATATACTAAAATAAAGTAGTTCTATATATTAATTCAACTAGTTCAACTAAACATTTACTAAAAATAAACTAGTTATATTAATTCAACTAGTTCAAACTAAGCATATACTAAAATAAAGTAGTTCTATATATTAATTCAACTAGTTGAACTAAGCATTTACTTACTAAAAATAAACTTGTTCTATATATTAATTCAACAAGTTCAACTAAGCATTTACTAAAAGTAAACTAGTTCTATATATTAATTCAACTAGTTCAACTAAACATTTACTAAAAATAAATTAGTTCTATATATTAATTCAACTAGTTCAACTAAGCATTATATTTACTAAAAATAAACTAGTTATTATATTAATTCAACTAGTTGAACTAAACATTAACATATTTCTAATTCATCGATGATAATATTTCTAACATTCTAAAAATAAACTAGATAGTTCTAATTCATCTAAACATTAGAAATTAAACAGAAAATAAGTAAAAAAAATATGTGTGTGTAGTGTGTGTGTATATGTGTGTACATGTGTAGTGTACGTGTAGTGTGTGTGTGTTTGTGTGTGTCTGTGTGTATGTGTGTGTGTAGTGTGTGTGTGTGTGTGTGTGTGTGTGTGTGTAGTGTGCGTGTGTGTGCATGTATGGAGTGGGCCGGGTGCGTACGGGCGGGCGGCGACGACAGGCGGCGGGGGCCAATGACGGCGACAAGACGGGCGGCGCGCGGCAGCCAGGGATGGCGAGACGAGACGGGCGCGGCGACGACGACGGGCGGCGGGGGCGGCGACGACGACGGGCGGCGGGGGCGCGCGGCGACAACGACGACGGGCGGCGTGGGCGGCGAGGGCGACAGCACGGCGCCGGGACGACGTCGGCGTCGTCGAGATCGAGACTCGCGCGTGCGAGAAAAGTGGAACGAACTGGCGACGATAACTGAATTTTCGTAAGTGCCATATATATAGAATGGGCCTTTAGTACCGGTTGGTGGCTCCAACCGGTACTAAAGGCCAATTTTGGCCAGCCCAAGCGGCGGGAAACGTGGGCCTTTAGTACCGGTTGGTGGCTCCAACCGGTACTAAAGGGCAACACATTAGTACCGGTTGGAACCTCCAACCGGTACTAATGCACGTGCGCTGCCACCCAGCAGTGCGCTACGTTTAGTCCCACCTCGCCGAGCGAAGGGCAACCGCACTGGTTTATAAACCCAGCCGCGGCTGCCCTTTCGAACTCCTCTATATAGCAGGCTTCTGGGCCTAATTAGGGTGCGCTGCCTTGTGAGCTTGCTGGCCCTACTGGGCATGTATTAGCACACCCAAGGTCTGGCAGGCCCACTGGGCAGCGCCCCAACATGTTTTTATAAATTATTTTCTTTTCTGCATTATTTATTTTCTTCTATTTATTTTTCAGTAATTTTTTTATATAGTTATTCCTTTTCTGCTTTATTTTTTTCTTCTATTTATTTCTAAATAGTATTTATTTTCTTCTATTTATTTTTGAGTAATTTTTTTATATAGTTATTCCTTTTCTGCTTTATTTTTTTCTTCTATTTATTTCTGAATAGTATTTATTTTCTTCTATTTATTTTTCAGTAATTTTTTTTATATAGTTATTCCTTTTCTTCTTTATTTTTTCTTCTATTTATTTCTGAATAGTATTTATTTTCTTCTATTTATTTTTGAGTAATTTTTTTATATAGTTATTCCTTTTCTGCTTTATTTTTTTCTTCTATTTACTTCTGAATAATATTTATTTTCTTCTATTTATTTTTGAGTAATTTGTTTATATACTTATTCCTTTTCTGCTTTATTTTTTTCTTCTATTTATTTCTGAGTAATTTGTTTATATAGTTATTTCTTTTCTGCTTTATTTTTTTCTTCTATTTATTTGTGAGTAGTTTCTTCTTCTTCTTCCTCCTCCTCCTCCTCCTCCACATTCCTCCTCCTCCTCCTCCTCCCTTCCTTCTTCTTCTTCTTCTTCTTCTTCTTCTTCTTCTTCTTCTTCTTCTTCTTCTTCTTCTTCTTCTTCTTCTTCTTCTTCTTCTTCTTCTTCTTCTTCTCTTCTCTTCTTCTTCTTCTTCTTCTTCTTCTTCTCTTCTTCTTCTCTTCTTCTTCTTCTTCTTCTTCTTCTTCTTCTTCTTTCTTCTTCTTCTTCTTCTTCTT